>CM053620.1:37327690-37384305 GCA_028646535.1 Procyon lotor | reverse complement strand
CTAGGACTTCTAGTACTATGTTGAATAGCAGTGGTGATAGTAGACAGCCCTGCCATGTTCCTGACCTTAGGGGAAAAGCTCTGAGGTTTTCACCATTGAGAATGATATTCGCTGTGGGTTTTTCATAGATGGCTTTTATGATATTGAGGTATATACCCTCTATCCCAACACCGTGAAGAGTTTTGATCAAGAAAGGATGCTGTAGGGTGGCTCAGTGGGTTAAAGCCTCTGCTTTCAGCTTTCAGCTCGGGTCATGATCTCAGTGTCCTGGGATCAAGTCCCACATCAGGCTCACTGCTTGGCAGGGAGCCTGCTTCCCCCTCTCTCTCTGCCTGCCTCTCTGCCTACTTGTGATCTCTCTCCTCTTTGTCAGGTAAATAAATAAAATCTTTAAAAAAAAAAAAAAAAGAAAGAAAGCTGTACTTTGTCAAATGCTTTTTCAGCATCTATTGATTAGATGACAGGGTGTTGATGTATTTTTATTGATTTTGAGGGGGTTCTCTGTGCCTCCTGGATCTTGATGACTGTTCCCTTCCCCAAATTAGGGAAATTCTCTACTATAATTTGCTCCAGTATACCTTTGGCCCCTCTCTCTCTTCTTCTTCTGGGATCCCAATTATTCTAATATTGTTCTGTCTTATGGTATCACTTATCTCTTGAATTCTCCCCTCGTAGTCCAGTAGTTGTTTATCTCTCTTTTTCTCAGCTTCTTTATTCTCCATCATTTGGTCTTCTGTATCACTAATTCTCTCTTCTGCTTCATTTATCCAGCAGTAAGAGCCTCCAGGGTTTTTTTATTGTACCTCAGTAATAGCTTTTTTTTATTCCAACTTGGTTAGATTTTAGTTCTTTTATTTCTCCAGAAAGGGATTCTCTAGTAAAATTCCACGCTTTTTTCAAGCCCAGCTAGCACCTTGATAATGGTCATTCTGAACTCTAGTTCTGACATTCTACTAATGTTTATATTGATTATGTCCCTAGTCATTGGTACTGTCTTTTGTTCTTTTTTATGAGGTGAGTTTTTCTGCCTTGTTATTTTATCCAGATAAGAATAGATGAATAAGAGAACAAAATGCTAAATGGGTAGCAATGACCCCAGAAAAATATACACTAACCAAATCAAAAGACACAAAACCAAGAGAAGGAGTGGGGGGAAAATATATATGTATATGTATATATATATAATATTTTTAAATATATTTAAATATATTTATTTTTAAAATTATATATTTATATATGTGTGTGTGTGTGTGATATATGTCTAATTATATACATCATATATATATGGTGAATAGAACTGAGCCACACACTTGATTTTGGGTGTATTTTGGTCTCTTAGAAGAAACTGCCTCCCAAATTTTTAGAGAAAGAAAAACCTATATGTATACAAAAAATAAGGCTAAATACAATGAAGGGATAGAATATATAACAATGAAAATTTTAAAAGATTTTTAAAAAGGTATTGATAAGATAAAATAGTTAAAAACGTTAAAATAGGAAAGGAAAAACTTTTAAAAATAGAATAAGAAAAAATAAAATTTTTAAAATTTAACTTTGAAAGACTAAAGAATCATGAAAAAAAACTATGAATCCATATGTTGTATTCCTGTATTTCTGAGATTTTGCGGTTCTCATTGATTGGTGAACTGGATGTTCTTGTTGATCATGTGGAAGGGGCTGTTGCATTGATTCTCAAATGTCTTTGCCCAAGTGGGAATTGCACAACCCTTGCCAGAGGCCGGGCTAAGTAATCCGCTCAGGTTCGCTCTCGGGAGCTTTTGTTCCCTGAACCCTTTCCATACTGCTTTGGAGGCAGAGAATGAAGATGGCGGCTCCCAGTCTCTGGCCCTGTAGAAGCCCAGCACCCAGGGTCCGGCTCCTCAGTGCACCCTCGGAGAAAAGCAGTCAGTTCCTCCCAGCTCCCTGGTCTCCTTGCTCTGAGCTCAGCCAGCCCATGACCAAGCGTTTCTATCTCTGGTGCGCGGCCCCGTTTGGAGTCTCCAAACCCAGCCAATTCCTGCCGCATGCTCCCACACAGCTCCCCCCAGGGAAGGAAGGTGAGTCTCCCCGGATCTGCCACTTGTGGGGGTTCCCTGCTCAAAGAGCAGTGGCCCAACTGTGCCTCAGATCACAGTATAAGGTAACTCCGAGCTGAGAGCCCCCTGCTCGGCTCCATCTCTATAGCCAGCTTCCCCGCCCCGATACCTGGGAGCTCCGCCACCATCAGAAACCCCTGGTCTTTTTGTGTCCCTGTGGGTCTGGAGATCATGCTGTCCCCATGAGGGGTCCACCCTGCTTAGCCTCTGGAGTGACATCCCTCAGTGGAGCAAACTCTAAAAGTTCCAATTTTGTGCCCTGCTGCTCTACTGCTCGCCGGGAGCAGGCCCCTCCCCCCATGGTCTATCTTCCCATGTATCACCTCGGATTTACTTCTCCACACATTCTACCTTCCAGAAAGTGGTCGCTTTTCTGTTCCTAGAGTGGCTGCTCTTCTTCTCTTTGATCTCCTGTTGAGTTTGTAGGTGTTTGGAATGGTTTGATAACCAGCTGAACTCCTGGGACCTGATGATATTAAGTCTCCTACTCCTCCGCCATCTTGCTCCTCCTCGAATCCGGGTTTTGTTCGTAAAAAAAAAAAAAAAAAAAAGTGAGTCCACAAGAGGAGGTGGCCACAAAAGTGGAGGGCAGTCACCTGGTGGCCCCTGCAACAGAAGCCTCTATTTCTTTGGGGGAGGTTGTGAAGGATGCTTCTAGAATCTGGTCCTGACTATCAGAGGTTCTAAGCAGCAGGGACGGGGATTTATCCCCCCAGAGAGGCCCTCATGGAGCAGTTAGGGATTATTTTAGGTTATTACCTTCATAATCTTCCTCTCTGCCCTCTCTGAGAATCCACGAGCCTCTCAGTATTCTTATCACATGTCTTTGCTCAAACTAGCCAGTGTGGATCCTGTTGTTTGCAACTAAGAGCCTTGACACACACAGGGAGAAATGGGCTTGTTCAAGAGCTAGCAGTGAGACCATCTGGTAGAGAAGAGGGGTGAACAGGGAGATGCGGTTAGAAGGCTTTGTTAGGCTTAACAGGTGATTTGAACAGAGGAGGGCCATCATCTCTGGCTGTTTGTAGAGACAGTCACAGACTGGGGATGGGGGATCAGGGAGGGGGCTGCTGGGATTGCCTGGGCAGGAGGTGACTATAGACAGGGCAGGATGGAGGTGAGAAGAGGATCAGAAGTGGGTGAGTTTGGAAACACTCTGAAAGTACAGCCAGCAGGATTTGCTGATGAATGTAAGGGAGAGAGACAGATAGAGCGACAGAGACAAAGAAAGGGAGAGAAAGAGGGAAAGAGAGAGAGGTCAAGGGTGACTTGATGGTTGCAATGAAACCTCAATCCATCAACAGGAAAAGGAGAACAATACTGGAGAAAGTCATCATGAGCAGTCTGCATAATCACGGGTATAAAGCATTTTGCACATTTCACATACCACTGTCATCCTTCTTTACTATGGGGTGTGTTTGGGACAATTCATGAAAACCTATCATCTTTGTCCTGGAACCCCCCAAACCCTCCATGTGTCCCCTAAGATTCCAAGAATGGCCTCCATCGTGCTCCAATTTCTTAACATCTGCCGCCTTACTTTGTACCCCTTACAAGGAAAATAGGGCCTGGACTCAGGGAAACTCCCCCCACACACAAACCTCCAATTCCACAGGCTCTAAGGATTTACTAGTCCAGGAGTCTCTTTCCAAAAGACTTCCAGGATCCCTGCTCTAGCCTCCTTTCTGTTTCTCTTTCACATTCAATCTCCCATCTGTCGCCTCCTAGCCGCTGCCCACCTGGCCTCCCCAGTCCTGCCCAAACCCTGCCTGCAAATTCTAAATTCAGATGGTGCAGTTGCTTCACTTATATAAACTGAGATTTTCTCTCCAGCCAATCCAGTGGTTCATGGGTTTTGCTTGCTTTACAATTGCCTGGGGAACTCTAAAGATACCAATGTCTGAGCCGCATTCCCAGAGATTCCTCTGGTCTTAATGATTACACTCTATCAGTCATTCTCAAACTTTAATGGTCATTGGAATCATTTGGAAGTCTTGCTAACACATAAATTGCTGGATCCTACCCCCAGAACTGCTGATTCTGTAGTTCAGACAATGGGCATTGCTGATAAGTTCCTAGGTGAACCCGATGCTGCTGGTCCAAGGATCACACTTTGAGAACCACTGCTCTACACCAAGAGGCAGTTAAAACTCTTGCTCCTGAGATCCTGCATTTCTAACACTCTCCCAAGGTGATGCCCACAGACCATGGGCATCACCTTGGGAGAGTGTTAGAAATGCAGGATCTCAGGCCCTGTCCCTGACCTATGAATCAGAAATATACATTTTAACAAAATTCTCAGGTGATTAGTACGCTTGTTAAAAGTCTAAGGAGCATTGAGTTCAATCCCAGTTCTGCCTGTTACTAACTGTGAGAGTTGGAAGTGTCTTCTTGAAGTCTCAGTTTCCTCATCTATAAAGTGGGGGTGATAATAATCGCTACCTCTTAAGATCATAGTAAGCATTAAATGAGTTGGTATAACAACACTTGTATAAGTATATAATGCAAGAATAACAGTGCTTGGCATAGGATATGCACCAAATACACGTTTGCTGTTTTTGTTATTATTATTGTCAACTCTTGTCAGCTCCTCAAGTGTTTCTAATATGCATCCAAAGATGAGAAACACCGAGTAAGGCTAAAACCTGCCCCTTGGAGCCCCAGGAACCATGCAGATGTAGATAAAAGTGTGGAGACAGACTGAAATGGAAACGCACCAAGCTAGGAGCCAGAGCCCAAAAACAGCAGCAAAGTACCATAGACTGCAACCCAAGAAATCAAAAGCTGAACCCAATGGGGGAGACTGAGACTCCAAGACTCCAAGACTCACACACACAGAAAAGAAGTAGCAACCATTTCCACAGCCAGAAATTAGAGGCAAAGCTAGGTGAGGTTGACTTCCCTCTCCTGATTAACTATCCATCTATCCATCTCTCCATTCATCCATCCATCCACCCGCCCATCCATCCATCCATCATCTGCCCCAATCCATGGCCCAATCCTGCCTCCCCTCTCCCTGCCGTGTCTTCTCTCTTCAGTCCATCCATCCAACAGGTAGGACCACAGGTCCAGTCCTAGTCCTGGTGACACCCTCAAGGCCCACAAACCTGGGGAGATGCTGTTGTGAGGATCTCATCACCAGGCATCCAAGAGAATGTGCCACCACCTTTGCAAATCTCTTAACCCCATGGGGGTTAAGAAGGCAAGCTCTGGAATCAGGCAGACCAGACTTTGAATCTGACTCTACCACCTACCAGTTCCATGGCCTGAAACAGATGACTTTACTGCTCTGTACCTCAGTTTCCTCATCTGGAAAGTGAGACACATTTTTAAAAAGATTTTGTTTGTTTGTTTGTTTGTTTGTTTGTGACAATGAGTGAGTGAGAGGGAGAAGAAGAGAGTATCTAAAGCAGACTGCACTGAGTACAGAGTCCAAAGTGGAGCTTGACCCCATGGATGGCAAGATCATGACCTGAGCCAAAACCAAGAGTCAGATGCTTAGCTGACTGAGCCACCCAGGTGCCCCAAAAGTGGGACATATTTAGAACAGTGACTACTGCAGGGCAAGCATTCGGATATAGCCATGATGGCTTATGATTTCTCATTTGTCCTGCTAAAGGCTCACCTCCAACACCCCCACTCTGGTCATGCCTCTCTCTGGTCCTCTGTGGACTCACTCTCCCTCACTGAGAGATAACAGTGGTAGCTCTTACTATTGAGGTCCACCCTCCATCACTCATGCTGTGGGCTGACCCCTGCCCTGCCACTGTCCTCAAGCCCACTCCATGCTGAGGGACCAAAACAGTAAACCCTTGGTCATCCTGGGCACACAGTAGGGCTTCGTTAATATTGGATAAGAGAATGGACGAGAGAATTCTTAGGTACTTAGAGGACCATGGTTCCTGCCCCTCAATGGGACCTGAAACTGGGTACTACTGCTAAGCAAGGAGCTGGGGGAGCTTAAGGATACATGTGAGGGCACATGGGTACATGGGAGGGGCAAGGCTGAGCCAGACAGCGGGGTCAGGTGAAGGGAGGCCCGCAAAGTCAGGTTGAAGAGAGAGCTGAGGAGACGTACTTGAGTGGTCCAGGTGGCAGACACAGGCAAGGAGCAAGTCAGAGAGAAGGAGCAGAGTCCCATGGGAGTCAGCTCTTCTGTCTCCCGTGGCGCTGTCATCTGGATGTCTTCAGAAGCCTCTCTAACCTTCTCCCTTCACCTCTGTCCCTCCCCTAACTTCCCTTCAATTCTCTCACTCGCCTGTCCCAACACCCAGCTCTCTACCACCCCCTGCCCTTGACCTTCTCACCTGTTCATCTCCCTTGACCTGCCTTGCCACCCTCTCCTCTCCTCGGTCCCTCCTCACAGATCTCCCCCTTCTTCATCTTTAATCCTCCACCTCTATTTTTCTAGCCTGTCCACCATCACTTATTCTCCATTTGTTTTTTCTCTCATATCCTTCTCGCTGCTACAGGGGCTGAAACAAGGGCTGCCTGCTTCCCACCCAGGCCCCCTCAGTTGTCCTCAGGACTTCTGAGAGCCCTGGGGTGAGGTCGGGGCTGTGGACCTCAGAGCAGGGAAGGGACTTGGGAGGCACCAGGATGTCTCAGACCTGCACGGAAGAGATGGGCAAGAGGTGGGGAGGAGGGTATAGAAAAGGCTGAGTAGGAGATGGAGGTCCCCCAGGATTGGGATCTGGGGGTGGAATTGGAGGTTGTGCAGCAAAAGCTGCAAGCTGGTGGAGTCAGTCCACCTACTCTACCCTTAGGTGACCCAAAGTGCCCCTTTCTGCCCATGTCCCACCTTCTGCCCTTGAGGATGCACCCCTGTGTTTTCTCCCAAGGTCCCCTCCAACCCTAATGCTGCAGTAGGGGTCCTGAGAGACACATCAGAGAATCCAAGGGGGCTGTGGAAGAGGAGCTGAGACCCCACTCGGGGTCCCCTGATGCAGCTCTCCCCACCCCCACCTGGAACCCATGCCCTTTATTCCTTCACCCAGCCCTACCCAGCCCTACCCAGACCACCCAGGACAAGTTTGACCATTTTCAGGACCACTGCAAAGCAAGAAAGGCAAATTGCAGAAAAATGTATTCCGTACGATTGACACCACTTTTGTGAAAGTAACAACAAGAATATGTGTGACAAACCTGTATTTGCTATTAGTATAGGGAAAGCTGTGAGTTAACAATGATTATCTTTGGGGGTTCGAGTGGTAAAGGGAGGGGTGGAGAGGGACGTAAGAAAGAAAGAGGAATCCTATAAGCTGAATGGAAAAATAATCAGGAGATCAATTTTTTTCTTTTAGTACATTTTTATCAACTTCAAATTTTTTTATTTTAAAATACTAAAAACTTACAAGAAGTTGTAAAAATACTGCAGAGAAGTTCCCTGTATCCACCCTTATGTAACTATAGCACACTTTCAAAGTAGGAAACTGACATTGTCACAATACAATTAACTAGATTACACACCTGACTTGGACTTCAGCTTTTGAATACGTTCATTTCTTTTTGTCTGTCTTTGTGTATGATTCAGTGACATTTCATCACATGTATAAATAAGCACTCCAATCAAAATACAGAATTGTCTCCTCACCCCAAAGAAACGACCAAGGGCCACGCCTTTACAGTCACACCTTCCCTCTGCTATTTCCTTCCAGACCTGTTCTTCATCTCTGTCATTTTGTCGTTGCAAGAATGTGATATAAATGGAATCATACATCATGTAACTTTTTGAGACTGGCTTTCTTCACTCAGCACAAGGTCCTTAAAAACCATCCAACTTGTCTGCCTCACTAGTTCCTTCCTTTTTATTGCTGAGTAATAAAATACACATCCATTGTACAGATGTGAAAATAATGGGATATTTAATGATTCACCTGTTGAAGGACATGTGGATCATTCCTAGCTTGAGGTTACTACAATTACTAATATTAACTAGTTTAGCTAGTACTAATAATTTAATGGGCTATTAAAAGTATCATAAAGAGGGACGCTTGGGTGGCTCAGCAGGTTAAAGCCTTTGGCTCAGGTCATGATCTCAGGGTCCCGGGATCAAGCCCCACATTGGGCTTTCTGCTCACTGCAGAGCCTGCTTCCCCTTCTCTCTCTGCCTACTTGTGGTCTCTCTCTCTCTGTATCAAATAAATAAATAAATAAAATCTTTCTTTAAAAAGTATCATAAGGAGCACCTGGTGGGCTTAGTCAAAAGAGTATGCGACTCTTATCTCAGAGTCATAAGTTCAAACTCCATACTGGGCATGGAGCCTACTTTAAAACAAAGTGCGTGAACATTTGTATCAGATTTTTGTGTCAAACATTTTTATTCCTCCAGGGTAAAAATGTCCCTGAGTGTGATTAAGGAGTCATGCAGTGTAAGTGTATGTTTAACTTTTTAAGAAACTGCCAATTGTTTTCCAGAGTGGCTGTGCCATTTTATACTCCCACGAGCAACATGTGAGAGTTCCAGTTTCTTCGAATCCTCACCAGCATTTGGTCTAATCAATATTATTATAATTAGCCCTAGTAATAGGTGTATAGTGGTTGCTCATCATTTAATCTGCATTTCCCTAATGGTAGGCAATACTGACATCTTTTCTTGTATTTATATCCCATCTGAATATTCTTTTTAGTGAAATGTCAATATATTTTGCCAACTTTCTAATTGGATATTTGGATTTTTTAATTGATGAGTTTTGAGAGTTTCTTTTTTTTAAGGTTGGCTTATTTATTTTGAGAGCGAGAGAGAGCATGAGCAGGAGGGAGAGAATCTCAAGCAGACTGTGTACTAAGTGTGGAACCCTAGATGGGGCCCAATCCCACAGCCCTGAGATCACCACCTAAGCTGAAACCAAGAGTCAGATGCTTAACCAACTGCATCATCCAGGTGCCCCCTTGAGAGTTTTTAAAACTATTCTAGTACCAATCCTTGTCAGATATATGGTTTGCTAATATTTCCTTCCAGTCAGGTACTTATTTTCTTGTCCTGTTAACAGAGTCTTTCATGGAGTAAGTCTTTAATTTGATAAAGCCCAATTGATCCTTTTCGGTTTTTTTTAAAGGATTATGCTTTGGTTGTCAAGTCTAAGAACTCTGTCTAACCTACATATCAATCATTTTACATTTAATGTAATTTTTTAAAAGATTTTATTTATTTATTTTTTGAGAGAGGGTGCACATGAGCAGGGGGGAAGGACAGAGGGAGAGGGAAAGAGAGAAACTCAAGCAGGCTCCACACTCAGCACAGAGCCTGATAGAGAGCTTGATCTCATGACCCCGAGATTATGACCTGAGCTGAAATCAAGAGTCAGACACTTAACAAACTGAACCCCCCAGGCACCCACTACATGTAATGTCATTATATAATATGGTATCACTGAAGTCTGCCATTGCATTTTTCTGTTCTTTTTAATTTCCAATATCTGCTTTCCTTTCTCCTGCCTTCCTGTGAATCACCTGAACATTTTTTACTGTTTCATTTTGCTTTATCAATAGTGAATTTACATATATTTCTTTGTGTAGGTTTTTTTCTTACTGGTTGCTCTAGAATATCAATATATGTATAAATACAGCTTATCGGGGCGCCTGGGTGGCTCAGTGGGTTGAAGCTGCCTTCGGCTCGGGTCATGATCTCGGGGTCCTGGGATCGAGCCCCGCATCAGGCTCTCTGCTCAGCAGGGAGCATGCTTCCCCCTCTCCCTCTGCCTGCTTGTGGTTTCTCTCTCTGTCAAACAAATAAATAAAAATTTAAAAAAAAATACAGCTTATCACAGTGTTTTACTATTGACATTTTGCCACTTCAAATGAAGTGCAGAAATATTACTATTTAGGTCTCTTTACCCTCTCTGCTTTATAAATGCATAAGTATTTTAAATATCTTTTTAAATACATTGAGAGGGGCACCTGAGTGGCTCAGTGGGTTAAAGCCTCTGCCTTCGGCTCAGGTCATGATCTCAGGGTCCTGGGATTGAGCCCCGCATCAGGCTCTCTGCTCAGCGGGGAACCTGCTTCCCCCTCTCTCTCTGCCTGCCTCTGCCTACTTGTGATCTCTTTCCCTCCGTCGAATAAATAAATAAAATCTTTTAAAAAATAAATACAGGGGCACCTGGGTGGCTCAGTGGGTTAAAGCCTCTGCTTCAGCTCAGGTTGTGATCTCAGGGTCCTGGGATCGAGCCCCGCATCGGACTCTCTGCTCAGCAGGGAGCCTGCTTCCCCCTCTCTCTCTGCCTGCCTCTCTGCCTACTTGTGATCTCTCTCCTCTCTGTCAAATAAATAAATAAAATATTTTTAAAAAATAATAAAATAAAAAATAAATAAATACATACATACATTGAGAATAACATCAGACAGTAGTATACTTTGATTTCAAACATCCAACATTATTTTTAAAACTTCTAAGGAAGATAGTCTATTATATTTACCTACATCCTTACCCATTTTATATGCCTATCTTCATTTCTGATATTCTAGGCTTCTTTTTTTTTTTTTAAGATTTTATTTATTTATTTGACAGAGAGAGAGAGAGATCACAAGCAGGCAGAGAGGCAGGCAGAGAGAGGGAGGGAAGCAGGCTCCCTGCTGGGCAGAGAGCCCTATGCGGGGCTCGATCCCAGGACCCTGAGATCATGATCTGAGCTGAAGGCAGAGGTTTTAACCCAGGCCACCCAGGGGCCCGGTCTGATATTCTAGGCTTCTTTTGGCTTTCATTATCTTTCCTTTTGAAGAATGTCAGTAATTCTTTAATCCAGGTCTGCTGCTAACAAATTTTCTCAGTTTTCTCCACTTAAAAATGCCTTTATTTCACCTTCTTTCCTGACACATATTTTCACTGGATAAAGAAGTCTGGGTTACCAGTTCTTTTCTTTCAGCATTTGAAAAATGTGCCACTTTCTCCTGGCCTCCATGGGTTCTGAAGAGAAATCTGCTGTCAGTCAAATTATTGTTCCCATATAAAATGTAATGTGCCATTCCTCTTTGATTTCTTTCTTTCTTTTTTAAAGATTTTACTTATTTATGACAGAGAAATATCGTGATAGAGGGAGCACAAGCACGGGGAAGCTGCAGAGGGAAAAGCAGGCTCCCCGCTGAGCAGGGAACCCAATATGGGGCTCGATATGGGGCTCAATCCCAAGACGCTGGGATCATGATCTGAGCCAAAGGCAGACTCTTAACAATTGAGCCACTGAGGAACCTTTCTTTCTTTCTTCCTCTCTCTCTCTCTCCTTCCTTCTCTTTTTTTTTTTTAAGATTTTATTTTATTTATTTGAGAGAGAGAGAGATCACAAGCAGGCCATGAGGAAGGGGGGGGGGGGAAGCAGCCTCCTTGTCTAGCAGAGAGCCCGACGTGGGGCTCGATCCCAGGACCCTGAGATCATGACCTGGGCTGAAGTCAAAGGCTTAACCCACTGAGCCACTCAGGCGCCCCCTTACTTCTCTTTCGTTTTTTCCTTTTCTCTTCTTTCTTTCTTTTTCTTTCCCTCCGTCCTTCCTTTCCTTCTTTCTCAAATTCCAAAAAAAGGCTCTACTATATACAGAGAGGAGGGGTTCAGTCCTTTTTGACTTGCTTTCCTCATGGCTGCCAGGACATTGCCCAGCTCCTCTCTCTTTCTCTTGGCATAGATGTGTGTCTCCACCCTTTTCTTGATGGACTAAAGACAGGCTTGTCCTTGGAGACCTTGCACAGCTCCATGGCACATACTCACTTGGGTGAAGCCGCACATCTCTCCAATCACAGCCTGCTCGAACATGGTGTGCTTTGTGGGGTGCCCGCGGCGGTAGCCGCGCCTCGGCTTGCTCATGTTCTTACTCACCTTGCGTCGGTTGTTGAGGCCCCTGCCGTAGGGGCTGGGGCTGCTGCTCCTCAGTGGCTACTGCGGCAGAATGCTGGTTACTTTCAAGATTCTCTGTCCTTAATTTTCAGAAGTTTGATTATGATGTGCCTGGATATGGCTTTCTTTGCTTTATCCTATTTGGGATTTACTCAGCTTCTTGAACCTATAGACTACCTAAGAGTAGTTTACCAAATACGCAATATTTCAGCCATTACTTCTTCAAATATTTTTTTCAGAACAAAGTTTCTGTTTTTCTCCTGGAATTTGAATGATGTGAATATTACATCTTTTGTTATTGTCCCCAAAGTCCCTGAAGCTCCTTTGGTCTCGATAGGTACCCCCCCAAAAAAACTACTTCTCTTTCAATCTGCTTGCTCTTCATTATTCAGACTGGATCATTTCTTTTCTTTTCTTTTTAAAGATATTTATTTGTTTACTTGAGAGAGAGAGAGAAAGAGCACAAGCAGGGGGAGGAGCAGAGGGAGAGAGTGTGAAGCAGACTCCCCACTGAGCAGGCAGCCCTAGGCAGGGCTGGATCTCACAACCCTTAAATCATGACCTGAGCCAAAGGCAGATGCTTAACCAGCTGAGTCACCCAGGCGCCCCAGAGTGGATAATTTCTATTGGCCTATTATCAAGATCACCACTTTCCTCTCTCATCTTCATTCTGCCATGGAGAAGAATGAGTTTCTTCCAGTGAATTTTATTTCAGTGATTGCATTTTCAGTTCTAAGGTTTTCACCTGTTTCTTTATGTTTCCTAATTCTTTCTGAGACTATATGTATATATTTTTTGGAGGGGGGAGGGGCAGAGGGAGAGGGAGAGAGACTCTTTTTTTAAAGATTTTATTTATTTGACAGAGAGAAACACAGCGAGAGAGGGAACATAAGCAGCGGGGATGGTAGCGGGAGAAGCAGGCTTCCCACTGAGCAGGGAGCCCCATGCGGGGCTCGATCCCAGGACCCTGAGATCATGACCTGAGCCAAAGGCAGGCGCTTAACGACTGAGCCACCCAGGCGTCCCGAGAGAGAGACTCTTAAGCTGGCTTCAGGCTCGGCGTGAAGCCCAACAAGGGGCTGGATCTCACAACTCTGAGATCATGACCTGAGCCAAAATCAAGAGTTGGATGCTTAACAAACTGAGCCCCCCCAGGTGCCCCTGAGACTCTGTATTTTTTTAATTTGGTTCAGGAGGGTTCATGAGTGCTCCTTAAAACATTTTTACAAGTTCCTTTAAAATCCTTGTCAGGTAATTCCAATATCTCTGTCATCTTGGTGTTGGCATCTATTTATTGGCCTTTCACATTCTATTTAAGATTTTCCTGATTCCAGGGGCACCTGGGTGGCTCAGTGGGTTAAAGCCTCTGCCTTCGGCTCAGGTCATGATCTCAGGGTCCTAGGATCGAGCCCCACATCGGGCTCTCAGCGGGGAGCCTGCTTCCCCCTCTCTCTCTGCCTGCCTCTCTGCCTACTTGTGATCTCTCTCTCTCTCTGTCATACAAATAAATAAAATCTTTAAAAAAATTTTTCTGGATTCTTGAAATATTGAGTATAATGAATTATTTTCTCTTGTACCCTGGATGTTTAGGGTATTAAGAGACTATAATTCCTTATTTATTTATTTATTTATAAGATTTTATTTATTTGACAGTGAGAAACACAGCGAGAGAGGGAACACAAGCAGAGGGAATGGTAGCGGGAGAAGCAGGCTCCCTGCTGAGCAGAGAGCCCAATGCGGGGCTCGATCCCAGGCCCCTGGGATCATGATCTGAGCCGAAGACAGACGCTTAACGACTGAGCCACCCAGGCGCCCCTATAATTCCTTTTTTAAAGTGTTACTTCCAGGGCAATCATCAGAGCTCTGTTTATATATCCGCAGTACTGGTCACTTTGCACAGTGGCTGAATCACAATTTTTGGAGTTTTGGTAATTTGTTGTACAGTTATTGTAAGAAGAGCGAAAAAAGGACAGAGACAGAGAGATCCATTTGTATATAGATGGGGATTTTATATGTATGAATATATGTATGCATATATAGTTATTTTATGCTCTGGGCCCCAGAGGTATGGGAGTGATGGAGTAAAATGGCTTTAGGGCTCTTGGTGGGGTGGGGATTGATGGTGATAGAGCCCCAACCATAGTCTGGGGGAACGGAGAGCTGGGCTGGACATCTGAGATGGCTCATCCACATGGCTGGCAGTTGATGCCTAATGAGGGTGGGGGTGTGGTGGTCATCCTCACATGGCAGCTACCCTTCCCCCTGAGTGAGACTCTCAAGAGAACCAACTAAGCTGGCCTTTCCTGACTTAGCGTCCGAGGTCATGCAGCGCCTCTGATTACCCATGAGCTACGAAGGCCAGTCCAGATGCAAGGGAAGGGGACAGAATCACTTCAAAGGCTTTGAAGACATGTTTTAAAACTACTAGTCTTCCTTCCAGCTACAGAGTATTTGCATCCTTTGCACATGCAAAGTTCACTCTTCCTACAACCTCGGAATTCTCATCGATTTTGCAGCGGGCTCATAGCCAAGGTCCACAGCCTCGTCATCTAGATCAGAGCCAGGGGTTGCGGAGGTCCCATGACCTCCGGAACTAGAACTGCCGGAATACTAGAACTCTGGAGCACTTCCGGAGCGAGGGAAGCAGTTGCAACTATTTGGGAAAGCAATAGATGAGTATTTAGGACAGCACTGCCTGTTACGGTAACCATCAGCCACATACATGAGTTAAATTTAAATCAAAGAAAAATGAGGGACACTTGGGTGGCTCAATCAGTTGGGCACCAGACTATTGATTTGGGCTTGGGACAAGATCTCCAGATTGATAAAATAAAAAATCTTAAAAAAAAAAAAGATCTCCAGGTTGTGGGATGGACCCTTGCCTTGGGCTCCGCCCTCCAGTCCTCTAGATTCTTTCTCCCTCTGGGTCCGCCCCTCCCCCTGCTCACATGCACATTCTCTCTCAAACACATAAATAAACTCTTTAATTAACTAAAGAAAACTGGAGGGGAAAAAACCTGAAAATTCAATTTCTCCATTGAGCTAGCTAAGTTTTAAGTGCTCAATAGCTCCAGGTGGCTGGTGGTTACTGTGTTGGACAGCACGGACGCAGAACCCTTCCAACCCTGCAGAAAGTTCTATCGAATAGTGCTAACTACACAGTAGAAGTTCAGGTATCCTCTGTGCCCCAGAAATCCTGCTCTGAATACATATCTTAATCTGGAGTCTCCCAAAAGCATGCCCTGAGCCAAGGGGACAGGTGGTTATTTGGGAGGTATCCCCAAAAAACACAGGTGAGCAGGAAAACTGGGACCAGAGCAGAAAAAAAGCCAAAAATGGTGCAGAGTCTGGCCAGTGAGGCACCAGGGCACTTGCTGAGAGGGGCTGCCGAGAGGGGCTGCCTCCTTGATGTTTACACCCCAGCCACCTTGCTTTCCCACCCTCGTCCCAGCCCCCGAAGGGCGACTGCTGTGAGCCGGCAGGGTTCATGCCCACCGGGCAGGGACCCTCTAAGGACTTGAGGAATCATGCAGAACACGCCTTGAAATCAACCCACTGAGGACAAGAGAAGCAAAAGTATCTATTCACTGGCTCCCAACCCTCTCCGGTGACGATTCCCCTGGGGAAGTAATCCAGGGACTACCAGTCTGTTCTGCAGGCAGAAGGGAAAAAGAGCTCAGATGGAGAAGAAAGATAGAGGCATATGAGGTGGGAAGCTGTCAGGGTGTTCACGAACTGCCCACCAGATCTACAAGTGAGTGAAAAAAATGAGCCGGGGGGGCGGGGGGTGTGTGCCTGGGTGACTCAGTGGTTAAAGCCGCTGCCTTAGGCTCAGGTCATGATCTCAGGGTCCTGGGATCGAGCCCCACATCGGGCTCTCTGCTGAGCAGGGAGCCTGCTTCCCCCTCTCTCTCTGCCTGCCTCTGCCTACTTGTGATCTCTCTCTCTCTCTCTCTCAAATAAATAAATAAATTTTTAAAAAATGAGCTGAGGGGATCTGGCGGCGGGACACCAGCAGGGGTCCTATGGTATATCCTAGAAGACCTCCCATGGAGGGGATATGTATGAGCCTTCTGGTGATGGGGAGCGAAAGACAACTGAGGGCCCATCACTGGGGGAGCAAATAAGTATAAGTGCCGTGGGCGCACCGTGGGATACAATGCAGCCGTTACGGAGAACTTAGTGTGTACCACTAGATGGAGAGATCTCCAGAACATAAGTGTAAAAAGAAAAAAAAAAAGTAAGAGATAGAATGAAATTTATAGCACAATCCCATTTATGCAGATTGGAAATACATAGACACACACAAAATCACAAATTACAAAGACACGTCTTCGCAGCTATATATCAAGTGCCTTAAAGTGGGGACCTGCGGGCGGGTGGGGTGGGTGTGGGGATCGGGTACAGGAAGGGGGGGAACCTTAGAGAGTCTTTCATGGGCCAGTTGTGATTCTGTGTTATGATCTGAAGAGTACGATAAATAACTCTCTGCACCTAAGGGCCAAGAAAAAAAATATAAAGGAATGAAAAATATAAAGTGGCTACACATCAAAGCAATTCCCTACCTGCTACACAATTATTATTACCACGGGGGGGTGATGATAACCAAGCAACCAGACTCCATCTGCCTTCTGGAAGCCCCCCTCACTGCCTTCTCCCCAGGCAGCCCCTCCAGTCCCCAGCAAGTTCTCTTGCCCGCAGCGAATGAGGAGCTCCCTACCCTTTCATGCTACCCAGAGGGAGAGACAAGAGAACTGTCTCGCTATGACTCCCAAAGGTTCTCATCTTCTTCTCTGGCTGTATGTAGAATAGGGGTAAGCGCATGAGACTCCATTCAAACCCCAGCTCTGCCGATAGCCGGCTGTGGGACCTTAGGCAAGTCACTTTTCCTTCCTGTGCCTCAGTTTTCTAGCTGGTAAAATGGGGACAAGCGTAAAAGTAACAGCTCACGTGAATGTTCGGTGCATAAAATAAGTTCCCAGAACTAGCTGATACCGATGGGGGAGGCTCCGTCTCTCACATCCACGCAGCCTCACCACACATCCCCAGCCCTGGTCCCTGCCCTGCGCTGACTGCTTCCTATCCCTCTACCTGCCTCGGCCTCAATCAGTGGATTCCCCAAATTCCAGGAACTCCTAAACTAGGTCGGGAACTCCTTAGGCTCTGTCCTGGGATCGAATTTCAGTTTCTCTTTCCTTCTGCGGGAGCTCTGGGCTCATCTGACCCCACCCACCACCTGTGAACTCACCTGACTCCGCACCTGGCCCCACCCACTCCCGCCTTTAAAGTCATTGTGCAAATCGCCAATTTCCATTTGCCTTTTCACTTTACACACATCAGCCAGGATTGCTCACTCAGCCTGCCTAAAAAACGGAGCCATGCAGCCGGGGAAGCAGTTGCGATATGACCGCGGCCATGGCGTGGGTCCTGGTGCTGGTAACTGCAGGGCTGAGCTTGGCCACAGCTGGCCCCATCCCCACTTCCAAGCCCACCACAACCCGGAAGGTCTGTGACATTGGCAGGTTCAAATCTCTGTCACCACGGGAGCTGGAGGCCTTCAAGATGGCCAAGGATGCCTTGGTGAGTCCCTGTGACTGTGGATTAACCTCTACTCCTCCTGCTTTGGCCCAGTGCTGCCCAGCTACAGCGGGCTAACCTCTATCCTCCTGCAATGGGCTAGCCTCTGTCCTTTCTGCTATGGATTCAACTCAATCCCTCCTGCAAGGTCAACCTCCATCCTTGCCGCTATGAACTAGCCTCCAGCCTTCCTACTGTGGGCTAACCTCTGCTCTTCCTCTCTAGGAAAATTCACTAAAAAACTGGAGTTGCAGCTCCCGCCCCTTCCCTAGAAACCGGGACCTGAGACAGCTGCAGGTGAGTTGAAAGCCAGGCCACGCTTGCCCTCACCTGGCCCCTTGCCTCCTTTTATCTCACCTGTCCTCCCCTCTGTCTGGTCTCTCCTCACCTGTCCTGTGTCGCCCCCACCACCCCCATCCTTCCTCAACTGCTCCCTTGACCCCCATCCCTGCCTTAGGTCCCTTTCTATCATGTCTTTGCCTGTCCCCACATCCCTGTCACTTTCACCTGCCCCCGTCACTCTTTTACCATATTCCTTCCCATCTCTCCCTTCTTCTCTCTCCCGGTTCCAGCTCCCACCCAAGCCCCTTGCCCCGGCCAGCTTGTCACTGTCTGTTCTCAATGCCGAGTCCCTCTGCCCCTCTCACCTGTCCTCCTCACCCCTGATTCTCCCCTGCGGCCCCTATCACCTTTCTTCCGCGGCCCTTTCCCAGAGTCTGCACCTCTTTCCTTCACCTTGGTCACCCGTGCAGCCAGCGGCCCCCCTCCACCTGCTTACCTAACCTGTCTCTGTTCGCCCATCCCCTTCCCGCCTCCCCGAACTTCTGTGACCCCCATGAGCCACCTTTCACTTGTCCCGCATCGCTTTTTCACCTGTATCTGCCCTTAGGTGTCCACCCCCCTCTCTCCTTCATCCGTATCCTTCCTCACGAGTTCCCTTCTCCTGCCTCCCTCTCACCTGACCGATCGCCTGCCCTCCTTCCCTGCACTCCCAACCTGTCCGCAGTTAACTGGCCTTCTTGCCTCCGCTTCCTCACCTTTCCACCTCATCTGTTCTTTCTCACCTCTCCTCAGGTGTGGGAGCGCCCCGTGGCCTTGGAGGCTGAGCTGACCTTGACCCTGAAGGTCCTGGAGACCATGGCTGACAAGTCCCAGGGGGGCATCCTGGACCAGCCCCTTCACACGCTTCGCCACATCCGTTCCGAGCTCCAGGCCTGCGTGAGCGCTCGGGGCACCCGGGTCCTGTCTGTGGGGTCTGGGCATTCGGGACCTCACCCCTCTGCCCCAGGCCCCACCTCACACACTACCCTCCTCTGCCCACAGGTGGAAGCTCAGCCCACAGCAGGCTCCCAGCCCCGAGGCCGCCTCCACCACTGGCTGCATCGGATCCACGAGGCCCCAAAGAAGGTGGGTGACTCGAGAGGGGGATGGATGCCGGGGCCGTAAGTGGGGGAGGAGGCGGATGCCGGGGGTATGGCGAACATGTCTCCCTTTCTCAGGAGTCTCAAGGTTGCCTCGAGGCCTCTGTCCTGTTCAACCTCTTCCGCCTCCTCAAAAAGGACCTGGAATGCGTCGCCAGCGGAGACCTGTGTGTCTGAGGACCTGGACCCACCCCCAGCCCATCTGGGACCCCAGACCTTACTTATGCACGAAGTCCCAGCCCTGCCTTAAGTTATTTCCTCTCGCCCCTTATTTATGAAGCTGGACTGCTCACCTGGACCCCAAAGAAATGCTTGTTTTTCTACTTTTATACAATATGCACAAGTAAAGGAGAAGGAATTGGAACCTTCTGTGATAAGTGAGTTCTTGGGTACGTGTGTGATTGTGAGTCTGTGACTACGTGTGGGTGTCTGGCCAGTGTAGGTAAAATGTGTACCTGGCTGTGTGTATTTGTGTGTGCCTGATTTCCGTGACCGTGTGCGTATATGGATTTAAGTGAGTGCCCGAACGTGGGTCTGACCGCAGGCGCATAACAGCAAATTCATGCCCACGTGTGTGCCGTTCCGTGCACATGTAACACACGTTTATATGTTTCTCTGTTGATCACTATCTGTGCAAACTGGACATCTCTTGGTTCCATGGGTACCTAGGACAGAAAGGTCTAATCAAGATGCCTTATCCTGTAATGAGTACTGATACTCAACCCAACTCAAATGGGGAAAGCAAAAATGAGTTTATTATCACCCATAACAAAAAGTCAACTGGCAGGGCTGGTCTAGAACTGGTTAATTCATTATTTGTAATGTCTTTGAGAACGAAATTCTTTCCGTTTCTGTTGGCTGATTCTTGCTCTGTCTACCTCATGGTCTCAAGATGGCAGCCACAGCTCTGGCTGTCACAACCAACCACCTCAAACTTAATGGAGTAAAATCACAACTATTTGATGCTGCTCACGGATTCTGTGGGTTACAGATTTGGACGGGGCTCAATGTGGGTAGTTTGCCTCTGCTCTACAATGTCTGGGGCTCTGACTCTCCTTCCACAGGTTTTTGTTTCTTAAGGTTTATTTATTTATTTTTAAAGAGAGAGGGGCAGGGCACTTGGGTGGCTCAGTGGGTTAAAGCCTCTGCCTTCGGCTCAGGTCATGATCTCAGGGTCCTGGGATTGAGCCCCACATCAGGCTCTCTGCTTAGCGGGGAGCCTGCTTCCCCCTCTCTCTCTGCCTGCCTCTCTGCCTCCTTGTGATCTCTCTCTCTTTCTCTGTCAAATAAATAAATAAAATCTTTAAAAAAAAGAGGGGGGAAGGAGAGAGCATGAGTGGGGGGAAGGGCAGAGAGAGAAGGAGACTCCTGGCTGAGTGGGGGAGCCCAATGCAGAGCTCACTCCAACAACCCCCAAGATCACAGCCTGGACTGAAATCAAGAGTCGGACGGTTAACTGACTGAGCCACCCAAGCACCCCTTCTTCCAGTTTTTAAAAGCAAGGAAAACTGGGATGCCTCAAATAAATAAATAAAAGGTTTAATTTATTTATTTGAGAGAGCTCACGGGTTGGAGGGAGGGACAAAGGGAGAGGGAGCAGCAGACTCCACTGAGCAGGGACTCCCTCCGCCAATGTGGGGCTCGATCCCAGGACCCTGAGATCGTGACCTGAGGTGAAGGCAGAGGCTTTAACCCACTGAGCCACCCAGGCGCCCCCTAACAAAAAGTTTTGAACTGGATATATTTTGGTTTGGCCTGTTCAGCATCCATTTCTCCTAGTAAAGCTCCTCACTTTTCCTTTGGGGAAGAACTCCATTTTCCTACTCCTTCATTTGGTTGAACGCGTGACTCAGGTTAGCTCAGTCAGAGCCCTCCATCTCCAGCGCACAGTGGCAAGCCCTCTCTTGTCCCCGCGTATGACAGTCTCTGCATCCGCTGTTCCCTGTGCCTGGGACATGTCCTACCATTCTCATGCCACGGGGAAGCCTTCACCTCGCCTGTTCCCATTCAACCCTTATGTCTTAACTAATACCTCACCTTCTCCTTCAAAAACCCTTCTGCATGGTGCTCCGGGGTTCTTACAGCTTTTTATGCCTAAAAGCCTTCCCATCCTACTTTCCTGGTGACTATTTGGGGTCAGTCGTATGAAATTGCCAATATTCTGCCATTTCTAAACCTACAAAACCGGCGATTTCATATGGTTCAACCTCATATTATTTTAGCAACCTCCCCTCCCCCAGGCCAAACAACCCAGACCCGTGACCCCACGTGTTTTTGAAGAGGATGAGCCTGAGCGGGGAGAAACGGAGCAGAGAAATGAATGAGTGTAGTGTCTGGTGGAACTGAGTCTGGGTTCCAGTCTCTAAGATCAATTTCACCTTGTAGCTTTACCCTTAACTGTCGGGGCTTCCCAGATTTATGAGCCAACAATGCCCGCTTTTTAGGTCTAATCCGGAGAAGCTGAGTTCCTGTCGCTTGCTACCTAAAGACTCTGACTAACACGTGTCCCTGAACCTCTGGGCAGGGTCAGACAGCTCTGTTGGGCTCTCAGTCTCCTGCACTTCTTACAGCAATAGGGCTGCGATCGCCCTCGGCTCCAGGAGGGCAGGGACCAAGTCTGTCTTGGTCTCGCCTGGGTCTCCAGGCACAGAAGAGATATTCACATATATTCCTTGGATGATGCTAAGCCCTCTCTCACCTGGTGTACCTGTTTCTTGGGTTTAGAGCCCTCGATTTTGAAAAACAAGCATGGCTTTGGCATTGATAGATAATTCTCTACCAAATGACGGGGTGACAGGTGATGAAGGAGGGTGGAGTGTTATCCAAAGAGCTGAACCGGGGACCATATTGGCCCCAAACATGTCAATGGGTGGATGCCAAGTTCTGAGATGACAATTTCTGATTCTGGTTTGAAGTCACATACATCCCACCCCACAGCTGGAGTCTCCATGGAAATCAGACCATACAATCAGACCATTGGCTTCTCATAACTCAGAGAATAAAATCTTGACTCGTGACCCCAGCTCACAAGGCTCTGCAGAATCTGTTCCCTGCTTGCCTCTCTACGCCCTCCCCTCCCACTCTCTCACTCGCCCAAGTCCAGACACACTCCCTCTGAAACACCAAGCACACCCTTTCCTCAGGGCCTTTGCACGTGCTCTTCGCTTTGCCTGGAATGCTTTACCCTGGCTCTTCTTACAAAGGATTTCTTCAGCTCCAGCATCACACTTCTTGAGCCCGCAACCTAAAGCAGGCCCCCTGGTCAGTCCCTGTCCCATCCCATTCTCATTCTTTTCATAGCACTTATTTATCCCAGACACATCATTTATGCACCTGTTTACCACCACCACCACCACCCCCAGAATATAAGCTCCATGGGGCAGGGGTTTCTTGTTTTAATTATTTCGTTCACTGTTGTATCCCCTGCACATGGCCAGGTGCAGTACATGCTCAATAAGCTTTATTGGGTGAATCAGAGACAATATATAGTCAGATGGTTGGGTGTGCAGGATTTGGAGGCAATAATAAACTTTCCAGTCACGGCTCTGCCATTTTGTGGCTGTGTGATCTTGGGCAAACTCCTTAACCCCTCTAAACTTCGGATTCCTGCTCTAGAAAAGTGGCCGCACATGCTACACAGATCTGCTGCAGAGTGTAAATGCAATCACGCTTACTGAGTAACTCCATTTCGCTGGGCTCTGGGTTGCATACTCTCTACTTGCATCAGAGAGGGTTCGTGAGCACCGTGCCTGGCGTGTGGGAAGCCCTCAGAATCCTGGAGTCGTGATGATGGAGATGGATGTGCGGCTGGGCCACGGGTGAGGGAGCCTCATGGCCTGTCGCTGGTGCTTCTGTCCTTGCTGCCTCCCACCCTGTCTGCCCAGATCCATCCCCCTCCCTCCTGCTCTGTTTCTATTTCTGTCTTTCTCTCCTCCTCCCCAGGCCTCAGGGGGCCCCTGGCTGGCAAGAAGCCTTCTTCCTCCTTCTCCAGGATTGGGAAGCAATTTTCACTGCAGGCCTTCCCCTCCCCAAGGGGGGGGGGCAATCCCACCAGACTGACTCTCCTTCCCCAGCCACAGCCCTCAGCCTCACCTGAGAAACTCCGATCCCCACACCATCCTCTGTGCTCCCAGCAGACTCCCGCACCTAGGATACCCTCAGATTCCAGACAGCGACCAATGAGCATTTTCCCTCATTTTCGCCCCAAGGCTGACTTCAGATACCTATGCTCAGCTAACTAAGGTCTTTGGGGCCATTCCCTAGCTTCCAGACAAGACACCAGAGGCAAAACAGTGCAGCAGTAAGGGATAGATAGAGGTGAACCTGCGAGCTCCCCTATTTCTTCACTTGGGGGCCTTGGGCCAGTGGCTTTCACTTCTCCCTGGTCCAGATTCCTGACTGTAAAATGGGACCAAACACACCTACTTCAGTTAGCTAACCAGTCTCAGAGGAGCTGTGCTTAGCACAATGTGGAGTGGACGTCCAACAGCTGTTCAGCACAATTCTGTGCTTAAGAATGCAGAATCAGGGGCGCCTGGGTGGCTCAGTTGGTTAAAGCCTCTGCCTTCCGCTCAGGTCATGATCTCAGGGTCCTGGGATCGAGCCCCGCATTGGGCTCTCTGCTCAGCAGGGACCCTGCTTCCCCCTCTCTCTGCCTGCCTCTCTGCCTACTTGGGATCTCTGTCAAATAAAATCTTTAAGAAAAAAAAAAAGCAAAATCAGAAGACACTTTTTTCTTTTTTTTTTGCTACTTTTTTTTTCTTTTTCTTTTTCTTTCTTTTTTTTTTTTTTGCTACTTTCTGTGCTGGTTCTGTGACCTCAGGCAAGTTACTTAACTGTCCTGGGCCTCGATTTCCTCATCTGCAAAACGGGATAAAAGCACTGATACCTAGGGTTGTTTAGAGGGTTAGATGAAGGCTTGGCACATAGTAGGCACTCACTAAATGTTAGCTAGTATTATCTTTATTATTCCCCACCTCTAAGTCTCTCAGGGGATGGGGAACTAACTCGTCTCCCTGATCCCAACTAGCCATCCCTCCTTCAGTCTCACTTGAGTCCTTATGCTGTAATCCAGGGCACACACACACACACACCCCAAAACACACAGACATACACAGAGGTCAGCAGAGCGGCCTCAGACACAGAAAAAAGTTTAATTCTGCTGCGGCGGAGGGTCCCGGCTCCGGCAGGGAGGGGAATTTGGTTTTGGATTTTGTTCATGTAGGGATTTATTTGGGAAAAGAAGACTAGGGGAGAGTCTGGTCCTTCCAGTGGGACCTGCCCGGGAGAATGTGTAAGGGTAAGAGGTAATCGGGAGAGATAGGGAGACCGGACAAGAATTGGGAGGGCAGAGGGAGAAGAGACGACGTACAGAGAAAGGAGACACAAATAGGGAAGGACAGACACTAAGACAAAGACGACAGAGGGCAGGACAGACACAAAGGAAGAGAACAGAGAAAGGGGGACCCCAAGCCAGACCCGATGGGACCAGGGAGGTGAATGGGGTGGGGGTGGGGGCTTTGGAGGCCGCCGCGGGACAGAATAGGATCTAGTCCAGCCAGATACAAGAAATGGGCCCCTCGCCCCTGCCCCGGGTCCCGGGCGGGGGGAGGGGGCTCGTGTCTCAGTGCTGCAGTGTCGGGGGGGCCCTGCCCCTCCCCGCGCTTCGCTGTGTAAGGCACCGGCTCCAGCGAGGTCCGCGAGCGCGCGAGGGGAGGGGCAGGAGGGGGGGCGAGGAGTCCGTGGAGGAGGGGGGCCCGGCTGCCCGCCCCCTAACTCCCCCGCCCCGGGCCCGGGGGCGTGGCCAAGAGCCGCTCACGAGGGAGCCCCGCCCCACTCCGGGGAGGAGAAGGGCGAGTCTCCGCCTCGAGTCCGACGACGAGGCGCGGCGCTTTCTCCCCCAGGTCCTGCCCCAGCGTCCGGGCGGCTGGGCGTTTGTCCGCGGCACCCAGGCGTCCCGGCGCCCGCCCGCCGCTCACACGGTACTCTCCAGCATCCATTCGGTGCTGGTAAAGGCCAGGCGTGCCCTGGCGGAGCCCAGCCCCAGGTCTCCGTCCTCCCCGGCCGCGCCCCCTCCGGCCCCGTCCAGGTGCGGCGTGGACCGGTGGCGCTTTGTCCGCCGGGCGCGGCGCGGGTAACTGTGGCTCTGGAAGAGCGCCCCGTAGTCCCCGTCGAACGAATAGCGCTGCTGCGGCCTCGGCCGAGCCGGGGCGCCCCCAGGAACCAGAGCTAGAGTGGGAGGCGCTGAAGCTGGCGGCCCCAGGGCCCCGGAACGGCTCCTCCGAGGGCCCGCCGCGGCCCGAGACTCCTCCCCACAGGTTTCCTCAGACGGCAACAGGCACAGCGAGGTGGCCGAGCCGCCCAGGGAGCGTCCAAGGACGGTCTCCGGCTCCGCGGAAGCCGTCTCGGCCGTGGTGGCCTTGGCCTCGACCGCCACGGAGGCCGCGGCGGGCGACGCCACCTCGCGCAGCGCCTCGTAACGGTCCTGCGCGGGCGGGGGCGGGGCCTGCGGTGCGCCTGCGCCGTTGGTCTGCGAGCACACGTGGCTGACCCGCGGCGGCGACCTGGAGGTACCCTTGACTCGGCGCCCGTCACCGTCGCCGTAGACCTTATAGCGGATCATGAGCAGAACGATGAAGACGAGGACCGAAGCGACGATGACGCCCCCGATGGCGATGATCATGGTACCACCCAAGAAATGGGCCCTCAGTGGGCGGCAGGGCGTGGGATCCCCAGCGGTGGTAAACTGCACACAGCCCACCACTCGCGTGGCTGGCAGTGCCGTGGCCCCATCGTCGTAGACAGCCAGCACGCACAGGTCGTAGGCGCGGCCCGCTGCCAGATCATTCACCAGGAAGGTCTGGCTGGTGGATGGGATCATCCTGCGGGGGAGGGGAGGGCATCAGCACTGGGTTAGCTCCCCTATGAGCTACATCATTTCGTTTTCATGTCCCACCCGTGGTGACCAATGAGAACCAAACCACGTGTCCCTACTGCTATTTCACCCTCTGTGGGACAGTAGCAATCATTCAAGTGACAAATTCCCATCTTGTCAGGACCCCTGCTACGGGCCATGGCCCTCCTCTGTGCACCCGTCCCTCAGACCCACTCCTTGTGGTGTCTTGTCACTTATTAGGTAGTATCTAACATTCCTGTTTCCTCATATACATACCCTGGCCCCCTCCCCCACAAGGGAGGGGTGCTACAGCTTTTAAGTCCTGCCCTCTAGAACACGCCTCCTGGCAGAGTCTCACTTTCATTGGGACAACCGCCATTCAGGGTCTACACATTTCCACCCTTTAAGGGGCCCCGATAGAACAGGCCACCTCTCGTTTTCCTGTACACCCCATCCTCACTCAAGCAGTCACTGAGGTCAACTCACACCCTCTGCCTTACTTCTACTGGGACAATGGATGCTCTTCCACTTCCTCTTTTCTATGTACTCCCATCCTTTCCGGGGAAACTATGATATAGGCCACACCTCTCACCTGCATCTCCCGCCTTTAAGTAGATACATTAAGCTGTGTCTGTCTTCTGGGACAATTACCAAACCCCTCGAGTACATGTTCCCACCCACTAAGGGGTCATGGCTCTAGGCCACTCTCCTTTTGATTGACCAGTGGCTTCCAAGCCACAATCCCAAGGCCTACTAGGAATGGTGTCCCTACATGGTGCCTAGGGCCATGTCCACTCTTTGAATGTCCTGCAATCAATCACTGTGTGCACACTCTGCCCCGCACCACCAGATGTCATGAAATCATGCCCCCCCCCGATAATTTTCATCGTAATTGGGTCAAATGTAACCAAGCAACCATGCCCCTTTCTTGCTATAGGCCCTGGCCCTCCAATGAGGGACAGTGTAAAGGAGCCATTATGCTGACAAAGTCTCGGAGCCTGTGTTTGAGTCTCTCTGCCACTTGCTAGCTCTGTGACCTTAGGCAAGTTTCTTAACCCCAAAATGGAGATGTTAAGAACTCCATCATAAAGCTAGTGTGACATGTGAATGAGTTAATAACACACCTAAAGCCTGGCACTGAATGACTTCATCATGATTAGCTTGCATCCCACATAGTGTTGGCCAGTAACCCTTGTTGTGGCTCACACTTTATGCCAACTGCACTCTTCCCCATCTGTAAGACCGTTCTCACTAGGCCTTGACCCTCTTCCATTGGGCACGTCCCTTCTGGGCTGTTGGCCACATCTGGGCTGTTGGCTAAGTCAGGACTGCCACATCCCCATGCCCGGTGCTCAACCTCACAAGCCCTCCTCACCTCCAAAACTCTTCGTGGGTCACCAGAGACAAGGACTGCCACCTCCTCTGCCTGGGACCATGCAGGAGGAGCCCTGTCTCCTGAGAGAGGCCACGCCCCCATGTCCACCGGCCTCTTCTCTCTCTCGGAAACTTCGCCTTCCCTCTAACCAGGCCAGCTCTGGTCCTGAAGCCCACCTCAGCTCCCTTACCACCAAGGGCCATCCTTCAACCAGAAGAATTAAAAGGCCTACCCACGTGTCCGGCAGACCCCCTGCCTGCCATTTCACACACAGCCCCCCTACCCCATCCAACCTCGGTCCCCTAGCTGTAAGTCTTCCTCTCCTCCTCCTCTCCCCTTCCCAAGAGGCTTGGATTCCTCTCGCTCCTTCCCCCAAAGTAACCAGTTGCTAGGGGCTCCCCACTTTTCAAGGACAGAGGCTGGCTCCTTAAGAAAGCTTCAGCCCGCGTGTCTCTAATTGGCTGCAAGACCTAAGCAGGCAGCAGATCAGGTTTCTGGTTGGTCGGCACCTCCGCCCATGGCAGCAGTGAGGAGGTTAACCCCTACAGCACCAGAGCACAGACATCTGCAATGGGGGCCGGGGGACTGGAACTGTGGACTTAAGGGGAAAGAAAGAGACCAGGGATTTGTCACCCTGCTCGGGACAGAGGGCCACCAACATCTGCATACACACAGTGTCTGAGGATCCCCCCACTCCCCCACATGGGGGCCAAGGGTTAGACAAAGAATGAA
Organism: Procyon lotor; assembly: GCA_028646535.1. NCBI lineage: Eukaryota > Metazoa > Chordata > Mammalia > Carnivora > Procyonidae > Procyon > Procyon lotor. Next base: position 37,356,385 of record CM053620.1, on the reverse strand, counting down.
AGAGAGAAACAGAGAGGTGGAGAGTCACAGAAACCAAGAGTCATTTACAGAAATGTATTCTCCTTCTCCCCTGATCCCTGCCTGGCAGACAGTAGGTGCTCACCAAACGTGTGTCCAATGTCAAAAGGGCAAGATTAGCAGTTAGAGGGGTAAGGCCTGGAATCCTGGCTCTGCCACTTTCCTCTGTGACCTTGAGCAAGTGATTTCCTCCCACTGAGTCTCAGTTTCCCTGTCTATAAAATGGGAGGGGGGAGAAATCATCGCTGCTTCACGACAGAGTTGGGAAGATGAAATGATTTAGCACAGGGCCTAGCACAGAGCAGAGGCTCAGTGCCTAATAAGGGTAGAAGGGAGAGAGGGTACAGACAGACAGAGGCAAAAGCAAGGGAATAACAGAGATGGTGGGAGAAAGTAACCTTTTAATGTCTGTCTATACCATACAGATCTGTCTACACCAGGGCAAGGGATTCTAACCAAGTAGATGGTGGAAATAACTTATGGCTATTTATAAAATGAGAGGGGGTATCATCACTGCCTCCCAACACAGTGGGGAAGATCAAAGGATCATATTTATCTCGTACTTTTCTGTTTCCTAATGTACCCAGTGGGTTGACACAGTAACACTGGTATGTAATCTGTAAATATAAATGTTACTATGTATATGTAAGTGTGCGAATATATTTCATGTTCCAAAATGCTTAACTGATACGGTGCAGGGCCAGACACCTTTGGCCAGCAGCGATGTAGACCAGGAACCCCAGAGAGCAGGGATCGTGCTGGGCATATTCACGTCCAGCTCGTGTGGGGTCCCAAGGAAGATTTGCTAAATGCCTGAAACCCGGAAAGAGATGGTGAGACAGAAGTAGAGAGAGCAGGAGACAGGACAAATGAGAGCCCAAGACAGCTCCACGCAGCCATCTAGAGAACCCCCGGCTGAGCAAGAAGGCCAAGGGAGTAGGGGGAGGGCCGCTGGGGGCCGGGGTCCTGGGACTGTGGCACCCACCTGTAGACAAGGGAGTCATCCGCGGAGCTGTTGTACTGGACCTGGTACATGCGGATGCCGGGTACAGGCCTCTGGGCGGGCCAGCGGATGAGCACCGAGTTCGAGGTCAGCTCCGCCGCCACGAGCCGGCGCTCAGCGGCCGATTCGTTGGTACCAGGGCGGCCGGGCGTGGCGATGTCGGAGGAGCCGGGCTCGGTGAGGGGTGGCGGGGCGGCGGGCGGAGGCGCCATCAGAGGCAGGGGCACCACGCACACCTCCACGGGTGCCGTGGCTTCCCCGGCGGCGTTGGAGGCGATGCAGGTGAAGGTGCCGCTGTCCCGTAAGGTGGTGATGGTGACATCCAGCGTCCCGTCCCCCCGCACCCGGGTCCGGCTCGAGTTCCCCAGCAGCCGCCCGTCGGGCGCGACCCAATGCACCACGGGCTCGGGGTCCCCCACGGCGCGGCACCGCAGGCTGACCGCCTGACCCTCCACCACCAGGGCCCGGCCCCCCGCCTGCCGCGTGATGAGTGGCGGCTCGCACAGGAACTCCTCCTCGGGGATGGACCAGAAGTAGCGGTCGGTGAGGTGCTCAGGGGTGGCGCACGTCTCCAGGTCGTCCTCCCGGGTCAGCCGCCGCAGCCAGAGCAGCTCGCAGTTGCAGTGCAATGGGTTCCCGCCGAAGCTGACCGTGAGCGGCGTGGGCGGCTTCGGCCCTGCGCCCTGGGACCGCAGGAAGAGCCCGTCGGGGGGCAGTTTATGGAGGCGGTTGGAGGTCATGTCCAGGCGAACCAGTTTGTGCAGCTGCACGAAGGTCCCTTCGGCGATGTGGTCGATGAGATTGTGGTCCAGCGTGAGGGTGTTCAGGTTCACCATCTGGCCCACTGCCTCCCACGGCAGGGCCTCGAGGTTGTTGTAGGACAAATCCAGGTCCTCCACGGTGGACAGGAAGGCATCGAAGGCGGCGGACTCCACCCGGCGGATCTGGTTGTTGCCGAGGATCAGGTGGCGGAGGTTGCCCAGGCCGCGGAGCTGGTCACCGCGCACCTCCGCCAGGCGGTTGCTGTCCAGGTGCAGGGCGCGGAGGGCGCGGAGGTCGGCGAAGGCGCCGGCGGCCACCTGGCCGATGGTGTTGCGGGACAGGGTGAGGTGCACCAGGCTGGTCATGTTGGCGAAGTCCCTGCGGCGGACGGCCGCGATGAAATTGTCCGTGAGCCGCAGTTCCACCACGCGCCGGTCGATGGCCGGCGGCACGAACAGCAGGCCGGTCTTGGCGCACAGCATGGTCAGCGTGGGCGCCACGTTCTGGCAGATGCAGCGGCCCGGGCAGGGCTGACCACGGGATGCCCCAGCCCAGAGCAGCAGCAGAAAGGGCAGGGCGGCGGGTGGCGGCGAGAGGAGCGCCGAGGCGAAGGGGCCCGGAGCCATGGTGCAGGGGGAAGACGGAAGGAGTGGGGCCAGAGACCTGCAAGGGAAGGAGACGGGGGTTATGAAGGCACAGGGCTTGACCACTAGCCTGGCAGCCCACCGTGTCCCTCCCCTCCCGACCCCTGCGGCAGAACAGTGGCAGTACTGCTCATCAGCCGCCATGCGCTTTCATTGTTAACAGAGACTATTTCCGTCCTGGTTGGTAAATTACACTGCCCCACCCCTGAGTGTCCCAGTCCCAACTCTGACCCACAGCCCCTGGGTTCAAATTCCAGCTCTGACACTTACTAGCTGTGTGACCTCGGGCAAGTGTCTGAACCTCTCTGAATCTCGGTTTCTTCATCTGTAAAATGGAGATAAGAACAGGCCTTACCTCTGTGAGGATTAAATGGATTAACGGGCATAATGTACTTAGAACTGCGCCTGGCACATGAAATGTGTTCAGTGCATGTTGGTGATTATTATCACCGTGATCGCAGAGTGCCCGCTATGTACCGGGCAGAGAAGTGAGCACTGTCATTAAGAATAAGCGCTCTGAAATCGCACAGACTCGGACTTCAAGTCCTGGCTCCCCCACTTGCCTGCTCTGTGACCCCAAACGAATGATTTCTCCAACCCTAGGCCATAATTTCCTGATTTGTAAAATGGGATGATGATCGTACCATCTTCCGTGGGTGGTTGTAAGAGTTCCGTGAGCTCCTTCAGGGGGGCTACTGAGCTCAGGGCCTGAGCTCAGTAAATGTTCAGTGAATGTTAAGCGTAATCCCCTCCCCCCCCAACACACACACACACACACACACACACACACACACACACCTTTGTGAGTGGCAGAGGGAATATGGAGGTAGGAAGGGCTGAGAAAAACACATGTCTTCCTGCTCAGCCTTGGGAAGTCCTTCTCTGAGCCGGGTTTCATCCTGGGCCCTGGTGAGCTCCCTGGCAGCGGGCAGGCTTTCATGCTCATGTCAGTGGGCACACACAAGGCCCCATACGTGCCCACACTCACACACACTCTCACACACTCACACTATGCCTCTGCTCCAGGCAAAACCTTCCGGCGGGGATTCCCCTGCGGCGCCTACAGCCCACGACGTGTCAGCTTCCATCACAACACAGGGTGGGTGGGGGGGTGAAGAGGAAAGGATGGGAAGGGGGCGTCCCTGAAACTGCTTTCACCCCACCCCGCACCCGGTCCCTGCCGGCCCACCTCCTAGGGATCTGCAGTTTGGGGCTATGGCCTGCTGTGGCCCTAGATCTTTCAGCCTGCGGGGAGGGGGACCAAGAGAGTCAGAGAGAGAGAGGTGAAGAGACAGGGAGACAAGTGGGGGGCGGGGGATGGACTGGCAGGAACAGAGAGAGTCAGAGAGAGAGAGAGAGAGAGACAAAGGGGCAAAAAGAGAAAGAATTTGTGGGGCGCCTGGCAGGCAGAACATGTGACTCTAGATCTTAGCGTGGTGAGTTCGAGCCCCACATTGTCCCAAGAGCTTACATAGATAAATCAGTAAATAAGCAAGTAAGTAAATAAATGAAAGGAAATGAGAAAGAATCTGAAAGAAAGGTGCAGAGACAAGAAGCCAGCCGGAAGCCAAGAGAGACCTAGGAACAGAGGAGAAGACACAGAGAAGGGCATTGAGCGCAAGAGATGAGTGAGGCAGCAGAGGCAGGAGCGATCTGAAGACACTATAGAGAGAGACCAGGAGGGAGGCAGAAGGAGATAGAGACGGAGAGCCAGTGCCTGGGCTGGACAGAGGATGAGGGGCAGAATTGGGGTGTCCCACCGTGTCTCTGAGCGCCCCCCCCCATTAACTGGTCTTGCGCTCCGCGCCCGGAAGACTGCTCAGTACCACATGGAAAACCCTGGCCTGCGAGGCAGAGCTCCCGAGTTCGGAGGCCTGGCTCTCCACCTGCTTGGCCGCGGGGTCTCCAAGGCTCAGAACCCCAGTCTATGAAGCACAAGTGCACAGTTTTGCCTCCCACAGCTGGGTTGGGACTCAAGTGGAAGGAATAATAACAGCAGTGGAAATAGCTGACGTTTATTGAGAGGCAGTGCGGCATTGCAAGGAAGAAGCGGGACCTGACTGTTGCGGCTCGTACCCCAGGCCGGCGGCGTGACTTGAATCGAGTGACTTCCTCTCTTTGTGCCTCAGTTTGCTCATCTGGAAAATGGGGGATAATGATAGCATCTACCTCATGCGGTTATCTTAAGTATTCAGCGATAATACAGTGTAACATGTTTAGAATCATTCCTGACAAAGTAAACCCTGTATAAATATCAGCAGCCATCATCATATTATTATTAATTATTACTGCCATTACTAATTATTACTAAATATTTTTACTATTATTACTAAATATTATTACTATTACTAATAATAATTATGAGCATATCCTTTTCCCTGGCTCACTCTCAGCCACCAGCAGGTCAGGTGACCAGGAGATCTTCCCACACACATGCACGCACACATGCATACACGCCCACACATGCCGCTCTTCAAATGCAGGGGGTCACTTCATGTCATGAAACCCTCTGTGCCCTTTTCCCATATCATCAGGAGACTTCCCTGTCCCCACCACCTTACTCATCCAGAGGGGGGATGACTCCGGGCCTGCAGGCATCCCCCACCTACCACCCGTGTCCTGGCTCTACCACGAGCCCTGACCCAAACACGATGCTCCTGACCTTGTTGTCACTCTCATCCCCCCGCCCCTTGGACACCACTGTACCCTGCCCTGAAATCCATACCAGGCAGGGCTTCGGGCCTTCAGCTGGCTCAGAACAGGCCCAATCAGTGCACATCTCTCTCCTCAGCCTGGATGACCCCACTCACCTCTCTGCAGGGAGTCAGGGCCTGGGCCGGTACCTGCAAAGGAACAAAAGGACCCTATTAGCATCCTTCAGGCTCCTCTCTGAAGACCTGACTCAGAGACCGTCCTGGCCAAGGAAGTCCCTGGGGTGATCATTCTCTCTGCCCTCCTGCTGCAGGCTCTACACAGTCTCAGATGGATACAGCGAGTTGTTTCTGGACTCCAGGGAGTCTGGGCCTCAGGACTGTTCACCCCCCAAACCCAGGAGTCCAGGACTTTAACCCTTTGTCCCCTGTGGGCTCACCAGGCCAGAGACCCCAGCCCCCTCCTCCCTCAAGATCCAGGTGTCTGCAACCCCAGACCCTTCCTTCAAACTCCAGAGTCCAGGTCTCAGTTTCTTCCTTTCTCAAGACCCAGGAGTCTGGCCTCCCAGCTGCCTTCTCTTGTAGATCCAGGAGTTCAGGCTCCCAGCCTGATCCAGGGTTCACATCCCAGTCCCCCAACTTGGTAGGAAAGAACCAGAGGGCCTGATCCTCGCCATCATACCATTGCCATACCAATACGTGCCGACACACCAAAACCCACAAGGACCCACAGCCCAAGTCTCCACATCTGGATTTCCAGGGACACACCAGCCAGATGTGTGCCCCCACCCTCCATGGGCTCTTGGCCTGGCTCGTGGACACACTTGTGTCCTTGGACACCCCCCCGGAGGGACCCCAGCCTACCACAGGTCACACCACACAGGCCCCAGTCTCATTGGGCCAAGAAGTGAGGTCAGCCTGGTGTCAGAGAGGCAGGCACGTGCGTGCAGATGGTCCTGCACGTCTGTTTGAACAGATACAACCCCAATCCCCAGAGACCAACACTGACACATAAATGGACTCACAGCACAGACACACACCCTCAAGGTAGACACACCCGCACACAAGCACGCATGTACGGCACACACTTTTCTTTGTACATTCATACATACCCGCGGACACACACGTCAGAGAAACCCGTGTGCCCCCTTGCAGACAACCAGACCCATCTCTTGTCACAGACACACATGTGCATGCTCACCAACACGCAGGGGCCCGTACGTGCAACACATACTTACACACACAGGTGACACACAGGTGCAGGCTCTGAAATGCCCAGACACACTCCTACACACTCACCCAACTTCACATATCCTCAAGGTACAGGGTCACAAAACTGCTCCATCCCCACACCGCCAGATGCACACACACACACACACACACACACACACACCAGCAGATACACACCTCACACACATACACAGAGCTCCAAGCACACACAGGCAACACAAAAACTGATACACACTCCAACAAGCCCACAGGCACAAAAAGATCCACCTTGCACAGACATTCTGAGCTGTTCACTCATGACAGACACATGCTCACACGACAGCCCTGGGAGGGATTTTACACACTTCCAAAATGCACGCAAAATATTGAACCACAGTAGCACAGTCAACAGATAGGCATAGATTCACACTCACACACAGTCATGAACGCACATCCCTCCTAGCCCCGAGGTACCCCCACCCCACCTACTTCCCAGCCCAAAGAAATCCTAACATCCTTCCCTCCCAGCACATCACCCCCCACCCCCAGCCAAGGCACCAGCCAGGGCCTGAGGTCAGAGTTCAGCAGGTGGAGTCTCAAAGGGGTCGCTGGCTGAATCCTAGAGCCCGGCTGCAAGGCAATTTTCCCTACAGTCACCCAAAGGTCCCTCCCCCCCAACCCCCCCCACCCCGGCCTGGCCATCTGTATGCCGGCAACTCTGGCCCCTTCTGCGGAGATCTGGCGGGTGGGGGGATTGGGGTGGGGTAGGTGGGGATGAGCCGGGTCTGCGCCCCTCCCCTCGGTCCCATCTGTCCATCCCTCGGCCTCTCATCCCTCCATCTGTCCACCTACCGGCCGCCCATCCCCCCCCCTCCCAGGCACCGGGAAGGGGAAGACATGGCCGTCTCCCCCAAGGACCGCTGAGGACCCCCCAGTTGACATGGACCGAAGGAACGGCAAACTCCCCTCCCCCAAACCCACACAGAGGCCTGGACCCATAGGGAATGAGCCCCAGCCCCCGGCCGGGAACCTGACATGGACGCACAGACACACACCCTCAGAGACATACAACCCGCAGACACACACACACACACACACACCCCAAATGGACACCCGAACGGGCACACCCGGCTACACAAACCCCAGGATGGACATCCAACCTGGACCCAAACACCCAACGCAGCCAGCCCCGCGCACACTCGCTTGGGGGGGGCACCCACACCTGGGCACACAACCCACGCACACACACCTGCACACAGCCCCTCCGATGGGCGCGCGACAGCCCCCCAGACACACAGCCGGAGGGGCAGCCACTCGGGGGGACACACGCGCGCGGCCGGACACAGCACCTCGGCTCGACACCCGGCACACACCCGGATGGCCACACAAGCAGGGCGCCGCACACGCCGGCGCCGGGCACACACAGGGCCGCGCGAGCGCACGCCGGGCCCGCCGCAGCGCCGCGGACACACACTCACACGCTCGCACGCTCACACCCGCGCTCCCACCGGCGCCCCCGCCCGCCGCCTCCCGGGCCGCTGCGGGCCGCGCTCACCCAGCCCGGGGGGGCCCCGGGCCCGGCCCCGCCGCCGCCGCCTCGCTCCGCGCCATGGTGGGGGGAGGGCCGGGGGAGGGGGCGCGGTGCCGCGGGGCCGCCTCCCTCCCGCCTCCCGCCCTCCCTCCCGAGCCGCCGCCGAGCTCCGCCCTCCGCGCCGCCCGCCGCCAGAGCCCCGCCGCCACCACCGCCGCAAGGGGGGAGGGGGCGCCGACCGGAGGGGGCGGGCGGGGCGGCCGCACCGCCCAGACCCCCGCCCCGGGGCGCGCCGCAGACCCCTCTCCACTGCGGAGCCGCCGGCCCGCCCCCGACCCCTCCCCAGCCCCACCTCCAGCCCTGCCGGCTTCCCCAGAGAACCCCCCCAGACCACGCCCCAACTGGCGTGGGGACTCGGATCTCGCCGCCGAGACCTGGGATCATGTCCCAATACCCAGGGGAACCTCAGACCATGCCTTACCTCCTCTGAGGACCCAAACCATGTTCTACAGCCACGCAGGACCACAAACCATGTCCTACTCTCCTTGGTGACCTCAGACTCTGCCTCATACTCCAGTGGGGACCCCAGGCCATATCCCAGCACCCGAGGGGGATCCAGAGCACCCCCCCGCAGGGACCCTAAATCACACCATAACATTCAGGTAGACCCCAGACCATGCCCCAGCTTCCAGAGAGGACGCAAACCATATTTCAACACCCAGGGGATACTAGATCATGTCTTACTTCCTCTGCAGACCCAAACCATGTCCTTCTGCATCTTGGGGACACCTCCAGCCATGTCCTTCCACTCTCTAGGACCACAAACCATTCCCTGACCCCCCAGTAGGGACTCCAGACCATGCCCAATTTCTAGGGAGACCTATCTTTCCTTACTACCTCCCATCACACCCCAGACCATCCTCCCCTCTAAGGCCCCCCTTAGTTTCCAGAACCCCTGATTTCCCCCCAGATTCTTTCCCTGCCTCCCTCCTGTTCCTACTCTTTCTTTTGGACCCTGCAGTGCCTTCCCCCTCCCTGTGACTTCCATGGATCCCAGGACTCTTTGCTCCTTCCTTGGTTAGACTTCTTTCTTGCCCAACTCCTACCCAATAGCTGACCCCCAGTCAGTATCTCTGGCCTGAGAATCTCAGGCCACTCGACGCTTCTTTCTGAGATACTCAGAAACCATCAAGGCCTCCCCTCCAAATCCGTCTTTTTGCAGTCCCCCAGCTCCCTGGCAGCTCATATCCTTCCCATTTTGGATCCCACTGTATCAAGGTCTTCTGTCAAACCCCTTCCCTAAATTCTTCCGAGTCACATCATCACTCGGAGCTTACCCCGTCCCCCAAATCAAGGGCACCTCTGCAAAACCTCCCCTTTTGTGAACCTTGACCCACTCACCACCATTAGATGCCCCCTGGGGACATCCACAATCCTCCCCACTAATCTCCAGGTTCCAACGTCACCAACACTATCCACACACACACACACACCCCCCCACCTGGTTCCTGATGGCCCCTGATGGGGTATGGAGATCTGGGACTCGGAGGATGGAGAGAGAGACTAGTAACCACAGCAAAAGTGGACACGCATCCAGCACTACTGTGTGCCAGGAATGGTTCTAAGGGCTTCACCTACATGACTCCATTTACGCCTCCCAGGAGCCAGGTGAGGAGTTCCCATCACACCCCTGTTTTACAGATGAGGAAAATTAAACCACAGAGAGGTTAGGTAATTGGCCTCAGGCCACACAGGTAACAAGTGGCAGAACTTGGTGGAAGTGAAGGGAAAAGAAGGCAATGGCCGGCCTGGGATGGAGAGGAGTGGAAAAGGGAGATCCACGGAGATGGGGAAACAAAAGGCCTGAGCCCAGGCAGGAGGCCCCACTGACAGAGGGTATCTCCAGTCCCACCCACCTCTTGACCTCATCCCTTACCACTCTCGTCTCCCAGCCCCCACCACGGCCTGCCTACTCCTCCAACACAGCAGTTCAGTGCAGCCCCTGGGGTCTCTGCACCCTTTCCCCTTCCTTTTCATTCAAGCCTTTTCTTTTTTCTTTTAGGTTTTACTTATTTATTTGAGAGAGAGAGAGCATGAAAAGGGAGAAGGTCAGAGGGAGAAGCAGACTCCCCGTGGAGCTGGGACCCCGATGTGGGACTCGATCCTGGGACTCTGGGATCATGACCTGAGCCGAAGGCAGTCGCCCAACCAACTGAGCCACCCAGGCGCCCCTCATTCGAGTCTTAATTCAAATGTAATCTCTTCAGAGAGGCCTTCCTTTCCCCGCCCCAGTTTACACCTCCACTCCCACCAATTGTCCTGATGACTGCTACTTACTCTGAAATCCATAAAAAAGAAGATGGGTTGATGGATGGGGATGTGATAAAGCAAATACAATAAAACGTTAATGGTAGAATCTAGGTGGTGTGTCTATGGGGGTTCACTGTATAATTATTTCAGCTTTGCTGCATGATGGAAATTTTTCCTGCTACATATTGGGAGGTGAGCAGGAGGAGTTTTCTAGAGACTAAAGAGGCAACAAAAGGTCCCACTATTTCTATCACATCGTCTCATTTTATCTCCTACCTACCACTTATCATGCTTGTTAATAATCTTGTCTCTTCATTGCTTACTTATGTGTTTGTTTCTCGTTTGTTGTCTAGTCACCGAAATATAAGCCTCCTGAGGGGAGAGGCATGAACACCAATTCTCCCCAGTGTCCAGAGCGGTGAAGGACACCCAGTGGGTGCTCGGCAAACACGTGTTCTCGAATGCTTCTCAGGAGAGGGCCTGGAAGCTAGGCCCACCCCAGACTCACTGCAGGAGCCACACTCACCAATAAACATAATGTCCCAGCCTGGGGTCACTAGAAGGGAAGGGGGGAACCCCCAGCGATTGGAGGATGCCCCAAAGCTCAGGAAATGCGTTGGCCTGAAAAGAGGGCAACAGGTGGAAGTTTCCTCTAGCCTTAATTCCCGCCCTTATTCTTATTCCTAATTCTTTCTTTTTTTTTTTTTTTTTTTAAAGATTTTATTTATTTGACAGAGAGAGATCACAAGTAGGAAGAGAGGCAGGCAGAGAGAGGAAACAGGCTCCCCGTTGAGCAGAGAGCCCGATGCGGGGCTTGATCCCAGGACCCTGAGATCATGACCTGAGCCGAAGGCAGTGACTCAACGCACTGAGCCACCCAGGCGCCCCCCTAATTCTTTCTAATAGAGACCAGCAACCATTCTCACACTTCCACAATTAGGCCCCGCCCCCAAGCCTAGTTACACCCCCCACACCCCCGATCCCACCCCCACTCCCCCTCTCCAAGGCTCTGCCCAAAGCACCCCCCTCCCCGTGCCCTTTCTGACTTCAGATTGCCCTCGGGCCTAGGTCCTACCCTCTTAGCCCCAACACTGTCCCCTGCAAGTTAAACTCCACCCCAAAAGCATCTAGCTTTCAGTCCAGGCACCACTTGCCTAATTTAGATTCTCCATTCTCAGTTCCGCCCTAAATCCCGTTTCTTCCTCTCTAATATAAGCCCTACTTTCCTTTAAGGTTAGCAGGGAGAAGCGCCCCAGGGAAACCCTAGAGCCTGGATCTGTGAAGCCTAGGTGAAGGCTGGGGGAAAGAGGAGGTAGTCCCTAGTTTGTTCCCGGAGGACCCTTGAAGGAGTGGCCCCCAACCTGGACCACGCCCCATTGTGCTGACTCTCCATTGGATAGTGTATTCTGCTCTGCCTCTCTGATTGGTCCCTCCACAATCCCTCCAGCCAAACCTCCTCTGCATTGGGCAGGCCCCAGAGTCACCCTCTCTGATTGGTCCTTGCTTTCCAAACTCCCTGCTTCTGATTGGACAACTTCTCGTACATGCCTCTTTCTGATTGGATTGTTTGCAATCATGAGCCTGGAGGCTGACAAAAGTTCAACTACGTGGGAAGGAGGAGAGGGAGAGGGGAGGGGAAGGAAGAGGAAGGGATGAATCCCTAAATCCCCTGCTTGAGAGAGGGAGTGGCCCTTGACTACCAGATAGCCTTGAGTTAAACTTCTAACTGTGCAAACCCCTAGCAGTGGGGTTTCGGGCAACTAGTTTGGCTTCTGTGCCTCAGTTTATTCATCTGTAAATTGGGGATAATTATACCTTTCTCATGAGGTACGGTAAGGATTAATTGAGTTAACACCTGTAAAGGGCTTATAGAAGTACTTGGCACATAGGAAGCCCTCAAAGAGTTAACTATTATTATTAATTTGATCATGTGAGTGCACGGCCCTGGCCAAGTCCTTTTGCCTTCTTGACCTCTTAATTGAACGACCTCTCCTATCCCCAGCCCTCCTCTTCTCCCATCTCTAGCCATCAGAGACTGAGGCTGTGATCACAGCGAGAAGTAGAGATGTTCCTGGCAGAGATGGGCTGGAGAGGGCACCAGGAGGAGTGTCAGAGAGAAACTCAAATCCCTCCCCACAAATACTGGCGGGGCGGGGGGGAGGGAGTGTGTGCGCGATTTCTTTATGCAAAGGACTTGTCCAGACAAGGCCCAAGGAAGCAAAGGATGGGCAGAGCCGGGTGGTGAGGGGATGGTTTATTCTGGCTGGAAGGGCTAGGGCGGGGTTGGAGCTGGGCTTGTGGACCCTCCCCCAGGAATGACAGGGCTGGGGGAGGGGCAGCCCAGGCCCAAGGTCATTGTGTTATTGTTACCATGGCAACGAACACCTCTCTACAGGGAACCTGGAAAGGGGGGGGGGGGGAGCTCCCTGGTCCCTGGATTTGGAGACAGAGAAAGGAACGGAGACTGGGAGGAGACGCACAGAGAAAGAAAGAGTGATTTATCTCTGTGAAGACCTGCCCATCTCAGAATTCTCAGAGCCTGGTACACTGTAGGTGCTCAATAAATTTCCCTTAGAGACAGACAGAGGGCCCAAGAGACTCAAAAGCCTAAAGATGCCAGATGAAAGAAAAAAGAATCTCCCAACTGGGGCGGGTAGGTGTCCCTTCCCTGACCTTCAACTTCAGACCCCTCAGGGGTCCACCGAGAGCCCTGGATTCTCTCACCTCCCGTAGCCTTGGGCCCTCAGGCCTCCCTAACCCCACAAACCACCCACCGAAGCAACTCCCTGAAGCAATTATGTTTGATCCTTCCACAACTTTTCTGCCTTTAAATTCTTCCAGCCTAAGGGCTCACTGAGAAAAGTAAGCATTCAGTGCCGGCTAATGCCCGCTAGCTCCTAGAGCTGGGGTGAGAAGTGGGGAGGAGGGGAACAGGCACTCTGTCTCCTTCACTCTTGGGAACCCAGGTGGCCTTATTCCCCTAGAAGTGGCCCCCTCCCGGATTCAGATATTTTCCAATTCTTCCTGGAAGCCTCTCCCCCGCCCCCCAACTCCTCCCCAGGAAACCCGACAGGCCCCTCCCTTTCTTTCCGAGAACCAGGTATCCCCCCCCCACCCCTTTTCTTCCGGAACTCAGCGGGCATCCACTTGGGCTCCCTGCCCTCTGCTGGCCTAAGGTCGGTACTGCAGGGATCCTCAGCCAGCGCTCACAAGGAGAAACAGAAACACAACTGAGCGAGACCTCTTCTTGCATTTTAATTTCCTTAGGGTCTCAGACGTTCAGGTGCTGGGAGGAGGGGTCGCAGTCCCCAGTTTCTTCAGAGACTCGGACATCAGGAATCCAGTTCCCCAGCCCAGAGGTCAACGAAAGAAAGACAACTTCTCTTGGAGCCAGGCCTCGGTGAGGTCATCGGTGGTGCGGATTTCAAACACCTGGGCAGGGAGAGTTCTCTGCATGAAGACCCACTCAGGAACGGAAGGAGTGAGCACTCCGGCCCCTTCCCCCGCTCAGAACAGGAGCCCAGACCCTCAGCCTCCGCCTCCCCCGCCCTGGGGAGCCTCAGCCCCAGGCCCAGACCTTTGTGAGCTCTGCCGTCTGCACCAGTCTGTTTTTACTCCCTGCGTACATCATCTGCTGTTCAGGCTTGCAGCCTGCGTGCAAAAGAAAAGAGCATAACTGGGGAACCCCGGCTCACCACTAAGGCCCTAGCCATGTCCTGCAGGCCCTGAAGTTTTCGAAGGGTCCTGGGAACTGTTCGAAGGTGGTCTCTTCAAGCTATACCCAGGGTTTGGGGGCTGGTTCGGGGAGGCGGCTTGTTGCTCTCAGGGTCCCAAGAGAAGGTTTAGAGGCCACACAGGAGTTTCTAAGTAAAAGGGAGCGGTGAACTGGCTTATACACCTTGGGACTGAGGAGGAAAGGTGGGCTGTTAAGGAATCTGAGCCCCCACGTGCCACACACTCACACAGTCACCAGTCACACACACCTCCCCCCGCGGACATGCTCTCGCACACCCCACGCACAGACTCTAAGACCCTCTTGTGGGGACAGGGAGAGCAGTGCCTTACCCACGGGACTGGAGAAGATGAAGCACAGCGGGTAGGACACTCGGCCGTCCTCGTGCACGTACTTGTAGCTGTAAACCACGAACCTACACCAGCGAAAGGGAAATCAAATTCAGTACTTCCGTCGGGAGCTGGGGACCAACGCCCATTACCGTAGTCCACAGTCTTGAAATCTTGCCCGAGTCTGAGAAGCTAGAGCTAACAAATGAGACCCCAGGATCCTGGCCTCAAACACAAAACGATGAAAAACAATCATCATAGGTGCTTGTTTGATTCACAACCCCCTGACATAAGTGCTCTTATCATCCCCATACTACAGATGGGAACACTGAGGCCCAGAGTCCACTTAGCCAAGGTTCTGTGGATACAGGAAAGATTTGAGTCTGGGGAATTCTTGCCGGAGTGTAAAGGCTCAAGCACCATGCGGTACCATCCAGAGCTCTAGACCTCGGAGACGAGGGCCATCTCCATCATTTGCCAAGCCTAGTGCAAAATGGAAACATGGGGCCTGCTGTTCAAAAGGAAGGAGAAAAAAAAAAAGCTGTTCCTTTTTCTCCGCAGTCTCTCTCCAGATTGGTCGTGGGCTTTTTAAATTTACTACTTCAAGTCAGGCTCTCTTGGGCATGGGGACACTCGCAGGGGAAGTACAGATGCTCGTAGACAGACCCTGGGAATTGCCATGCAGGGGGTGTGTGCCAACCCTGATCTTGACTCTGACTCTCCGCCATCTGCACTCAGGCCCCCTGCCTGGGACAAAGGGTAGCGGTGCTCACTGGGCGGGGTAGTGACCAGGGGAGAACCTGTCCAGGGCTGAAGGAGGGACCACGTGTGAGCCGAAGAAGGCTCCAAGCCCCCAGCACATGCTCCACTGTCCCATCATTCAAAGATCAAACTATGAAACATGTCCAGATGGCAGGCAGCCACAGAGCATTAAGCCCCGTCGGTGTTTGAGACTCCCTTCTGTGCATGGGGCCCAGTGTGACCGCACTTGTCAGACACCTGGGGAGCCGGTCCTGGCTGAGGTCGGGAGCCTGAGATGGAGGGTCAAAATCCGAGTGCCCCCCAAATTCACCCCGGTGGAGATGTAAAATCTAAACAGACGAGACTTCATAGGAGTGTCGAAGAGCTCCTCGTACTGAAAGACTTAGGAGGCTTCCCACAGGATTCTCCCCCATCATTAAAGTTCAAACGACTCCTCCGCTTCCCAAGGTATTCTCAGGCATTGAAAAAGGAAAATTTCATTTTTCTGTTTAATGAAGTGCAATCACGAGACCAAAACTTGACAAAGTTTGTACAGGAAAAAAAAAGAGCAGACTCTAATATCACGTGCTATCAGTGTAAAATTCTGCAATAAAATATGAGCATACAAACAAAAAGTCCTAGGGTATGAATTTGTGACCTCAAACCCAGATCAGAGCTCGTGATTAAGACTAGAATCCAAGGGGTCCCTCAGTCATCACCCCTCCCCAGCCTGGCCCTCCCCTCCCTATCCCTAGGATACCTGGGCTGTCTCTCTGGCAACTCTGTTTTTAGTTCCTCTGGAGAAATGTTCTGGGGGAGGGAGAGAGAAAGAAAGGACTGTCATTAAGCAAGCATGACCTACGTGTCAAGGCACTGGTCTAAGAAACACACATAGATCAACTGGCTGACTTCTCTCACAATTCTGTGCAGTAGCTTCTCTTCTTATCCCCACTTTACAGGTGAGCAAACTGAGGCCCAGGGATATTAAGAAGCTGGTCCAAGGTTGTGGAGAGCGAGCAGCAGGATTCAGATTTGAATGTGGGTTCAAATCGTAGCCATTTTGCTACACTGCCTTTTGGAGGGCCTGAGAGGGCCCAGCTCCTAGTCAATCTCACCCCCCAACCCCCGTCAAACAGTCCTGGGCCATCCCCCCAAATCCTTACCACAACACTATGAAGTAAGCCTTATTAACATCCCCGTGTGACTGATAAAGACAGCGAGGCAAGAAAGGGGGAGGCCTATCCTTTTATGCAGGATTTCCACTAGCTTTTTGTTGATTTATCTGGAAACTTTCATTTAAATGCCAATAAGATATCACCACTGTCGTCATCACCGTTATCATTTTATTGAGCATATTCTACGTGCCAGGCCCACTTCTAAGCCCATGACAAGGATTAAAGCATCGAATCATAGACGCTAAGAGGTAGGTACAGGTATCCCCATTTCACAGATGAGGAAACAGAGACACATACTCTTGCCCCGAGTCACAGCTGAGCTGGGATTTGACCTCCAGGCCTTTCTAGCCCCCAAAGTCAGGCTCTTAGCATCAATTCCAGCCCCTTGGTTCTCCCAGCCCCACCCTGCCCTTCTCGGGGGCCCCATCCATTCCAGGCCCTCACCTGAAATTCTTCCTCGAGCACGACCATCTGCCGGTCCTTGTCCACCTTCACTGGGGAGGGATGGCATACGGGGGTTAGTCGCCCCTTCCATCCAGCAGCGACACTAGCCCAGACTTCCTTGTTTGTCCCCACCCCCTCTGCCATCCTTCCGGGGGAGGAGACGACACTCACTGATTATGGCTGCATTGTCCGTCTCTTTTCTGAAGCGAAATTTTCTCAGCTTTTCCTTTAGCTCAGGGTCCACCTCGCACACCACCAGGGAATCGGACTGCCAGAGAAGCCCAAGAAGAGCTTAGGAGAGTTTAAGCCATCCCCCTCCCCGCCCCCTTCCCCAAACCTCAGTTTCTCCATATACTAATGAAGAGGTGGGCCCAACGGCTCATGGGACACCTCTGGGTACAATTAGGGAAAGGGTGCTTTCCTCAGGCAGGTGCCGCCCCTCACCAGTGCACGCATTTGGAGAGCAGGGCAGAGGCTGGTCTCCAGCCCTCTAGGCAGGTGCCCTTGGGGAACACTCAAGGATCTGCTTGCCTGGGGCTAAACCCGGAACCAGCATCTCTCTTCACCCCCCCCACCAGGCCCTTTGCCGCAATGGGGTCACCCTCCCAGCTCCTGACCAGCCCACAGGCTGACCTTCACCTGGGTGCTCTCCCAGCCCCAGCCCAGCCCCCAGCCCTTCCCATACACCCCCTGGCCCCCTGACCATGACTTTTCTGTCCACAGGCCTCTTCTTTTCTCAGTTCCGCTGTCTTCTAGAGGTGGGGACCAGGGCTGCAGGGGGCGGGGTGTGGGGCAGGGGAAAGGTTTCATCCAACACCACATCCTGTTTGTGCCCATTCTGGGACAACTGTCTAGAGGGCTCCTCCCCTTCCTTCCTTCCCCTCATCTGCCAGGACCTCCCAGGCTTTGCAATCACCCAGACGCGGGTTCGAATGCTGCCTTGCTGTGTGACCCTAGCTAAGTAACTTCAGCCCTCTGATTCAGGATTCTTGTGAGGCTAAAACAGCTTTACATACCCCCTGGCATGGTGGACACCGCTCAATACACAGTAGATAAGAATGAGCTCTTTAGCTCCTCCCTTCCTGCAGGAAGCTCTCCTGGATTGTCCCCCCTCTGGAATATTTTAATTCCAGAGTAGAAAAGGGGAGCTTAGGGATGTTTGCTAGCCAGACTGCCACCCACTGTGTTGATGGGGATATCGAGACTCCACAGCGCCCAGGTAATGCTGAATTTTTCCTGCCTCAGAGGCCTAATAACGGGCCCTACAACAATGGTGTCCAATTCTATCAGACCAGTAGCCCCTTTTTTATTAAGTGCATTTTGTGTTGCCCCCTTTCCCACCATGAAATCAAAGTCCTAGATAATGTAACCTACTTATACCACAAACCCCCCGCACCCCAAAATTAATACAGTGTCCTGTCATATAAAAGGGAAGTCATTTGTGGGAAAACTCTATGTATTTCTGTGAGAAAATATAAACCAACAGAAGAGACTCTTCACAGGTCCCAGCTCCCCAGCGGCTGGCCCGCCCTCCTGGCTCCCCCCGTCACCTTCCTGAACCCCTCTCCACAGGCACCAGACCCCACCCCATCCCTCCGATTGACAGGCGTCACTGGAGCTGTTCTCCCTCCCCCTGCATCATCAGTGTTCCCATCCCTACTAGATCCTTCCTCTCAGTCTACACATGGGGTTGTCTTCCTTCTTACAAACTAAGAACCCTATCTTCCGTCCAGCACGGCCCATTCATTTCCTTCCCTTTTCAGCAAAACTTCTCGAAAGAATCGTCTACACTTGCTGCTTCCAATGTCTCCTCCTGATTTTCTCTTCAAATCTCTCCCAGCAGGTTGTCACTCCTGTCCCCGTCCCCTGACATACCCTTGTCAGGACCACCAATGACCTCTATGGTGTTGACCTACTGATCAATTCTGTCTTCATCTGTTGGGCCCTGTCAGTCTCATGTAACACCGTCCATCCCTCTCTGTGCCCTGAAGAACACTTTCTTCATTTGGCTTTCAGGACACCTCCCTGGCCTGGATTTCTCCCGAATGTTCTAGCTGCTCCTTCTTGGCCTCTCTTGCTGATTCTTCCTTTTAACAGTGGGATGTCCTGGGGCTCTGTCCTTTGTTTCCTTCTTTTTTCACCTATCGTCCTCTCCTGATCTTATCCAGTTTATTGGCTTTCAAAGGGGATAGGATACCCCAATTATTTCTCTAGACTAGGTTTCTCCGTGAACTCTAGACAGACTCCTACATCCAGCTGCCAAGGGGGGCTCGATAGTGCCAAGCGCTATCTCCACCTGGATGTCTCAGTCATCCTTAACCTGTCTCACTCCTTTATTGCACATCAGAATTGTCAGTTCTGAGCTTCAATATGTAACCAGAACCTGCCATCTCCCTCCTTCACACACGGCACATACCCTGGTCCCCTCCAATTCATCTCCTGCCTAAAATCTCGCAGCAACCTCCTCAGTGTCCCCTTGCCCCCCTCCCCCCAATACACACACACTCTGTTCTTTACAGGACTGCCAGAGGGATCCTAATAAAACCCAAGGCGGGGCGCCTGGGTGGCTTAGTGGGTTAAAGCCTCTGCCTTCGGCTCAGGTCATGATCTCAGGGTCCTGGGGAGCCTGCTTCCCCCTCTCTCTGCCTGCCTCTCTGCCTATTTGTGATCTCTCTCTCTCTCTCTCTGTCAAATACATAAATAAAATCTCTAAAAAAAAAAAAAAACCCAAGGCAGATGGCATACTTCCTCTCTCAAAGAAAGAGACATGTTATTTGAGTAAAAGCTAGAGTCCATACGGTGGTCTTTACCCCTCCTCCATTACCACCCGGACCTTGTCTTCTCCTACTCTCCTCTTTGCTCACTCCATTGCAGCCATATTATCCTCTTCGTGGTTCTGTAAATAAGCCTCCCACTGGGCCTTTGCACTTGCTGTTCCCTCTTTTTGGAACCTTCTCTCCCTTATGGGTTACCCCTTCATTTCTTCAGATTTCTGCTCAAATCTCACCTGATCCCAGACACCTTCCACCCACCTAAAACAGTGCTTTATTTTTCCCTGTAGTACTTATCACGAAGTCACATTGTATGTATGTATGTATGTATGTATGTATGTATGTATGCATTGTGTCCCCTCAACCAGAATGTAAGCTTCAGGCACAAATGTAAGCTTTGTTCTATTGTTGAATTTCTAGAACCAAGGTTCTAGTGAACCTTGAGCAGCCCCTGACACATATTAGGTACTTAAGTATCACTGAGTGAATAAATGAACTGGTATTTATCAAACTACTCTATATGCTGTGAAGGTTTTTGCTTAAACATAGAGGGTAGTGGATGGGGTTTGTGATACCCTCGCTACCCCAGCTTGAAATGATCTTTCCTCACTCCATCTTCCTCTCTGTCTGGCTGCTCCTTCTCAGTCTTGGAGAGATGTCGATTCCTTTGCTCAAACCTTAGGTGTACTCCTTTCTTAGGGTTCTGTTGAGTCCTGTCTCCATTCATCCTTCGTATCCTCCCAGGCTAGATCACTAACACCCCCAGCTTCAATTACATCTTTGATGATCCTCAAATCTTGGTTTCCAGCCCCAAGTTCTCTCTTAAGCTCCAGACCCAGGGCTGTGCAGCCTCCTGGCCCCCCGCTGCTGGGTGGCCCACACTGGACTCAGCACCTTCCAGACCTACTTCTCCTCTGGATCTCCTTTTCAGGGAGGAACCACCAACCCCTATCCCCCGACCCAGGGGACTTGTCTAGGATTTTAACCTCTCTGCCCGAACTGCGGCCAGCCAGTCCCAAGGCAGGTTCACTCGGCCTCCTGGGCGTCTCTCTGGCCCACACCTCTTCCCTCTCCCACAGTCCCACCAGGGTGCAAACGCTCCTGTCCCACCCCAACTGCCTCCCTATACTGAAGGCTACCAGTTTTATTCCCTCCAATCCACGCTCCATATGAAAGCCAGAGCCATCTTCCCAAACCCCCAACCCACCATGACTCTTCCCGGCTTGAAGCCCTTCCACGGCTCCCTAGTGTCCTCAAGACAAGCCCAAACTCCCTCAAGTGGCCAAACATCTGGCCACAGCTCATTTCCCACCACTCCTTGCCCGGAACTCTACACCCCGTCCACCCTGATCGCATTTTCTTTGAGTTCCTCTAAGACGCCATCTCTGTCACCTTCTGGGTGAGGGCCCCCGCTCCGCTTAGTCACCAGATCCAGGGAAGTTTGTGGAATGAACAGATTACAATAGTGAAAGCAACAACTCCCATTTCTTGACGGCCTCCATTGTGCCAAGAGCTTTCTATGCATCGTCTCTTTCAATCCTATTCCTACTTGGGAGACGAAGCAGCAGGGAGCTGAGATTCCAGAAGCCTGAGAGCCAACCCGTAACGTGGCTGCTCGGGGCCCCTTGGGCCCAGGCCTAAGGCGGACCGTGCAAGAGGGGCGGGGATGCCGGCCTTCAACACCAGATTCAGGAATTGTGACCTAGCTCCCGGCCGCTGAGGTAGACGCGCGCGAGACTGCCCCCTGCGGGCGGGGAGGCCCAATCCTCGGCTCCGCCGCGCCCGTCACCCAGGGCAACGCCGCGCGCGCCCCGCCTCCGCCCCGCCCGCCGGCCCCCAGGCCCCGGCGGGGCCGACTGCCCGTCAGCCCCGCGGCCAACCAATCCCAGCGCGAGGGGGGCGGGCCTCTTGGGCCTCGCTCAACCCCCAGCGCTCCCCTCTCCGCCAGGACCCCGCCTTTCTCCGCGCACACCTCCCGCCCTTCGGGCTGCCCTCGCCGCCCGTTGGCGGGCGCGCCGTTCGTCACCGCGGCGTGAGCTAATGCCGGCGCGCGGCTGCCCCGGCGGGGCGGGGCCAGGGGCGGTGACGCACGGCGCGGTGACGCAGCGCGACGGCGGCGGCGGCGGCGGCGGCGGCGGCGGTGGTCGGTGCGGGAGGAGGGAGGGGAGCTCGCGGGCCGGAGAGGGGGCGACGGCGGCGGCGGAGGCCTGAGGAGGCCCGAGCGGCGGCGGCGGCGGCGGAGGCCGAGGCGGTGAGTCGCGGGCAGGGCCGGGCGGCGGCGGGGCGGCGGCGGGTCGGGGCGCGCGGGGCTCACCTCAGGGCGCCCCAGGCCGCGCGGGCGGCCCCGCCCCCTCAGGGACCCCGAGCCGCGGGCGGCGGCGAGCGCGGGCCTCGGGGGTCCCGGCCTTCGAGAGAATCCCTCACCCCCGACCCCCGGGTCGCCCGCCCAGGCCGCCTGGGAAGCTTTCCTCCGAAACGCTCCTCACACCCTGGGGACAGCGAGGGGCTGGGCCGGGGGACCTTCCCCGTGACAGCCCCCCCGCAGGTCTGCCTCAGACACCTCCCTGGAGGGCGTTCCCATAGCCCCGCCAAAGCCGCCCCAGAGTCCCCTGAAAACCCTCACCCCTCCTCTGGCCCGAAATCTTTCCGAGAGACCCCCCCCCCCACGTCCCCACAATCTTGTCCAGACGCCGGCTTAGGTCTCGGAAATCTTCATCAGCGAACCCCTCCTCTGGCCCCAGATCCCCCATCCTCCTCCTCCGTCCAGAAATATTCCCCGGAGGCCACTCCTCATCTATTCCAACAATGTATGTCATATCTCCTACCCGAGCCTCCCTCATAAGCCCTAAAAATCTCCTGCAGTCTCCCTGAGATCCCCTCCAGACCCTGCACATTCCAGAAATCTCCCCCAGAGACCTGTTTCGCGTATCTTCACAATCTCCCCACGTCTTCCCTCTCACGGGTCCCAAGAATTTCCCCTCCTACCTACCCCCACACCAGAAATCACCTGGGAGACCATGGCCCCCAAATCTCTGAGCCCCCTCCCCGCCACCATGTCCTTTGGAATGTCCCCGATATACCCTGAAAGTCTTCCTCAGAGACTCTCTGAAATGTCCTTACATCCCCAAAATTCACCTAGAGGACTCTTCCCCCGCCACACACACACCCCACCATGGGCCAGCCATCTCCCATACACATTCCCCCTTCACAAAGTCATCCCTTAGGACCCTTCCACAGATCCCAAAAATTTTGGGTCCTCCAGGTCTCACCAGCCTGAAATTCCTTAGAGATCACCGTCACATACCCCAAGAATCTTCCTCTAAGACCACCCTCACTTATCCCAAATATCTCCTCCGGAGATATGCTGAAATCTCTGGAGAACTCTTATCCCATATTCCAAAAGCATTTTCCACAAGCCCTGTTACCTATCCCAACTCTTTACTGGTAACTTACACCACGTGTTCCACAGATTTCTTCAGGATTCCAAAAAGGTCCCTTGTAATCTCTGATAGTCACTAGAATTCTCTTTAGATGACCCTTGAAAACCTCCCTTTCTAGACTGACTTTTAGTTGAAGTTTCAAAACCTGTTAAATCTTAAGACTCTCTTCATGATCTCTGTGAGACGCAGTTTTTCCAAGATCTCCTCCCATCTTCTTGGAGACCTCGGCAACCCCTCAAGCCCTCCTGGCATAAGCCCTTGAAATCCCTCCTAGAGACTCTTCCAACACCCCCAGAACCCATTGAATCATTGTTCAGAGACCTCCTGCCTTACTAAGACACTTTTCCTAGAGACGTCCCTCCCTGAGTTCTTCCTCACAGGTTCCCTCAGGTCCTCTAGAACCTCACCACTATTCGGTTTTCCCTCAAAATAACTGAGCTCCTGCTCTTATAAAGTCCCAGAATTCTTTCTGAAAAACCTACTCTGACATTCCCACATTCTACTCAGAAGACCCACCTTTCCCATACTTTCCCTTTTGAAAGCTTTACTCAGAGGTTTCTCCTCATCTGAGCTCTCTTAGGAGTTCCTGAAAAGACCTCTGCCATCCTGCTCTAGTACATCCAAGATCTCTCTCAGGAGACCACACCTCCTGCAGACACCCTTTAGAGAATTTTCTTCAAAATTGCCCTGCATCAACAACCTAACCCCCAGCACTTTCTGAGACTTCTTAGGAATGTTCCCTCATTTCCACCTGTAACATCTGCATCCATTCAGTACCCTATCAGAGTTACCCCTTTTAGGATCCCTATTTGCATCCTCTTACCACCTCTATTCTCATTCCTTTGAAATCAACTTAGAGATCCTTCTCGGCTCTGAACCTCCTTCCCCACATTGTTGCTTCAGAGGACCCCAGCATTTTCTAGGCTCCTCTCACCCTCAAGAGCCTCCACTGTCTTCTTTTAATAAAAAGATCCTCAAGAGACAGCCCTACCTCTCAAAATCTCAACCTTCAGAAACCTCTCAGGCCATTTTTCTTAGGTTTCATCCCCAAAGACTCCTCCTCCCTATGGAGATTGAGAGACCTTTAACACCCTCCTTAGAGACTTCTTGAGAACTCCCCCTATTTTCTTTTCAGCAGCCTTCTCCTTCCTTTCTCCCTTTGAGGGCTTCTCACTAAAGAATTCCTTCTCCTATAGTGGTGGTTCTCAAAGCATGGTCCTTGGACGAGCACCATCAACATCACCTGGGAACTGGTTAGAAAAGCAGATTTTGGGGCGCCTGGGTGGCTCAGTGGGTTAAAGCCTCTGCCTTTGGCTCAGGTCTTGATCTCAGGGTCCTGGGATCGAGCCCAGCATCGGGCTCTCTGCTCAGCAGGGAGCCTGCTTCCTCCCTCTCTTGCCTGCCTCTCTGCCTACTTGTGATCTGTCAAATAAATAAATAAATAAAATCTTTTTAAAAAAAATGCAGATTCTTATGTCCAGCCCAGACCTACTGAATCTGAAGAACTGAGAGTAGGACCCAGCAGTCTGTTTTCAGGAACCCAACTGGTAATTCTGATGCATGCTCGAGTTCGAGAACCCTTGTCCCCTGAGAGGATTTCCCTTTTGCCACAGAAAGCCCCCTGAAAGATGCTTCAGGGTATGCCTCTGAACTCCTGCCCACCTGCATTTTCCTGAGAGTTCCCTTTGTGAAATATCCACCCTCCAGAAAGTCTCCTGCCCCTCCTTAAAAGGATTCTGGCGTCTCTCAGAGGTTACCCCACCCTCTGAGCAATTACTTCATATTTTACCTTTGGTTTCTTTTCAGGTCTTCCTCAGCACTTTCACCCTCTGGCTTCCCCTCCACACCATACCCCAGCCTTTGGTGCTTCTGCTTCAAATTGCTATCTCTTTGAACACATATGTCCCATCTTTAATCTTCATCTCTTCCTCTCCACATACACACTCTACCTTTCAGACACCTTCAGGTCTTTTCATTCTCTGTGTCTTACTGTTGAGAGTCCTCCCTTTGACTTCTTAGACCACCACTCACCTTCTCCCTTGTAGTTTTTTACGTACTTGTCTACTCATCCTTACTGGACTAGCAAATTTGGAAAGTACTGGAATGTGTCTTATTTGTCTCTGAATCCCACAATGGGATTCAGAGTTATTGAGTTATTGGGAATTATTAGAGAATGGGCAGCTCTTCCTTCTGCATTTGGCAAGAAATCTCTGTTTTTCCCATCTCACTCCCTATTCAGGTTCTGTACACCTTCTGTACACCTTCCCCTGTCTTTCTCTACCCAGCTCCCATTGCCTCTCCTCCGAGAAGATGATGTCTTGCCCCTTCTACTGTTATCTGAGGGAGTTTTCTTTGTGCTCACTCCTGATTCTGAGCTGCCTCAGGTCCTGTTCTTGGTGACCGGCCTCACCCCATCCTGACTGGCTTCTCAGCCTTTATAAGTCTGGGGCCTCCACAGGGCTCTCAGCTTTCTCTGAGGGATTCTGTTTCTCTCTAGGATCTAGAAGAGGAAACAGAGATCACAGGATAGACACTGGGGCCTGCCTTCAGTGAGCTCACAGTACATTAGAGCGGTTGGGCACGTACATGGGGCAGAACATGAAGTACAAATTATATGCTGTGGAAATTTGGCAGTGAAAGAGGGAGCCCTTTATCTGGAACGACTTCCCGGAAAAGGTGGTTTTGGGCTTGGTGATGTTCCACAGAAGTTGGGACAGTGGTGAGTAGCCTTCCAGGCAGAGTTAAAGCTTTGCAATGGGTCAAAGACAAGAAGGCCTCCTCATCTCCCACCCATGGCATCTCTTCACTTAAAGGACAGAGATGAAGAAAACAGATCTCTTCCATCTATATTTTATTTGCCAGCTGCACTTTTGTTACCCAAAGAGTGATAATACTAATGACTACTGTTTATTGAGTAATTAGTATCTGCCAGTCACTGTTTAAATGCTTCACATGTATTCTCACCTCATGTTCCTTGTAGGAACCCTATGAGATAGGTAAGCTACAATTAATTCCATTTTACAAATAGTGAAATTGAAGATAGGTGGCACAAATAGAAGGTCTCTGGACCCTGTCCATCCCAAGATGATAGTGCCATGAGTCATAAGTTGGATTTTCTGTTCAGATAGGGTTGGGTGCAGTGAGGCATTGTAGCATAGTAGTTAAGTATGTAGACTCTAGGGCCAGACAGGATTTGCATCCCACATTGTCACTTACCAGTTTTGTGACCTAGAACAATTACTTAAATTTTACTCTGGTTCTTAGTTTCCACATCTAAAAAATGAAAGTAATAATAATACTCTGTGATAAAATTATTGTAAGGATTGAATTAATACATATAAAGTACCTAGAACAATGCCCTGTGTATAAGTGCTCGGTGTTATAAAAAATAAATGGCTCATAAATAAATGCCTCATATCAGCCAGTACACCAAAGACATAAATGACAGAACCTTAGTTCAAACCGGTTTAATCAAAAAAGAGAATTAATTGACTTGTGTTACTAAAAAGTCCAGGTCTGGGTTGGCTTCAGACCTAGCTTTATCCAGGAGTGCGAATCATCTTCTCAGTAATTTCTGCCCATTTGTTCAAGGAGTTAGCTTCATCCTCAACAGGTTCCTTCCTTCCTTCCTTCCTTCCTTCCTTCCTTCCTTTTCCTTCCTTTTCCTTCCTTTTCCTTCCTTCCTTCCTTTCTTAAGATTTTATTTGACAGAGAGAGACACAGTGAGAGAGGGAACACAAGGAGAGGGAGAAGCAGACTTCCTGCCAAGCAGGGAGCCCAGTGTGGGGCTCAATCCCAGGACCCTGGGATCATGACCTGAGCCGAAGGCTGACACTTAATGATTGAGCCACCCAGGTGCCCCCATCCTCAACAGGTTTCTGCTTTGTGGTGACTCAGATGGCCTTCAGCAACCCCAGGCTTACATCATACCTCCTTTAACAGCCTTAGTGGAAAGACAACTCTTTTCTGAGAGCCCCAGTTTAAAAGAGTTTCTTCCCTGAATAAGTGTGAAATAACAGAAGATCCTTAGGGACATGTTTGGGGTCCTATTCCCTGGAATTGTCTCTTGCTTGCTGAGGTTGCTGTGATTCCATCCCTGTTTTCAGGGACCCTGGTAATTCTGATGCATGCTCGAGTTCGGGAACCCTTGTCCCCTGAGAGGATTTCCCTTTTGAGTACTGGTGCCAGTCTCCCTCCTCCCTTGTTCTCCAGCCCAGTCATCCTCCACTCTGATGTTTTTGGATCCAGAGGGAGTTTATGGTTAGTCTGACCCAACCAGACTTTTCTTTGGGATCTCCCTGATAGAGACAGGGAAGAGATGACTGACTGCCCGTGGTAGCTCCAGGGTAGGGTAGTGGAATCCAGGAGTAGTAGTGTTCAATTCTGTACCTCAGCTTTGGGTTTTCTGGACTCTGAACTTTGTGAGAGGGTCAGGTAAATTACTTTGAGTAGAGTTTTGTTTTGTTTGTTGTAGTGTAAATTTGTTGAATAGAGTCTGATTTAGGGCAAGTTACAGAACAGTGTATGCAGTATATAAGTCTCAACTCTAGAAGTTAAACAATTTATGGAAGCACTTTTGTAGGTACTGGACATACAGTAGTGAAGAAACAGCCAAGGTATTGGAACTCATGGCGCTTACATTCTGTTGGGGGAGTGAAGAGGATACATAAAAGAAATCAGTGATATGGGCTATGAGGAAATTAGTAGAGTGAAAAAGAGAGTGACTGTGGCCACTATATTCAGGATGGTCAGAATTGGCCTCTGAGGAGGTGATAGTTGAGCCTGA
This sequence comes from Procyon lotor, assembly GCA_028646535.1. Taxonomy (NCBI): domain Eukaryota; kingdom Metazoa; phylum Chordata; class Mammalia; order Carnivora; family Procyonidae; genus Procyon; species Procyon lotor. Next base: position 37,328,838 of record CM053620.1, on the reverse strand, counting down.
TAACCTGAAAGATGAGAAGGCACTAGTTGTGGGGTGATTTTGGAGTGGGGCATTCCAATCTAAGCATTGTTTCATGTGGAGAAAGGACTGCTGCAAGGATGGGGGGGTTTCAGATATATTGAGGGTATGCTTGTTGTATGCCAGGTGCTATGCTAGGAACTGAAAATGTAGCAGTGAATAATGAAGCCGGTCTTTCCTTCCCTCATGGATCTTACAGTCTCGGCATTTCTGGAAGAGCTGCAGCCTTCAAAGAAATACCTTTCGATGATATCAGACCAAAAACTCCTTCCTGGAGAGATGAGGAAGACTGGGGCATATATGAACCCAGATCTGATTGATGAGAGAGAACCAGCCATGTGGTGATCTGGGAAAGAACATTGCAGATAGACGTGTCAACAAAAGCGACAAAAGCCTTGAAATGTATTCAAGGAACAACAAGGAAACCAGTGTGAGGAAGAAGGGGTAAGGGATTGGAGAGGGTGACAGAGGCTAGATCACATAGGGCCTTGTAAACCATGGTAAGGAGTTTATGTTTTCATTTAAGAGACTTGGGAAGCTATTAGAGGGTTTTTAAAGCAAGACAGTGACGTGATCGGATTTTCTTTTCTTTTTCTTTTTTTTTTTGTTTTGTTTTGTTTTGTTTGTTTTGTTTTGTTTTTGTTTTTTTTTTAAGAATGTTCACTGGTTTCTGCAAGGAAAACAGGTAAGAATGGAAGCAGGAGGTAGACAGGAGGCATGACATTTGTCCAGATGAAAAAAGATGGTAACTTGAATATGATGGTAGCAGTAAAAAAGAGAAATAGATGTATTTGGGGTATAGAGAAGACAGGATTTAATAATGGGATTAGAGGGGCGCCTGGGTGGCTCAGTCGTTAAGCATCTGCCTTTGGCTCAGGTCATGATCCCAGGATCCTGGGATCGAGCCCTGAATCGGGCTCCCTGCTCTGCGGGGAGCCTGCTTCTCCCTCTCCTACTCCCCCTGCTTGTCTTCTCTCTCTCACTGTATCTCTGTCAAATAAATAAATAAAATCTTTTTTAAAAAATGGGATTAGAGAAAGAGAGGAATCCAGGATGATAATAGCTAACAACTCGGGGTGCCTGGGTGGCTCAGTGGGTTAAAGCCCCTGCCTTCAGCTCAGGTCATGATC
>CM053620.1:37290341-37327190 GCA_028646535.1 Procyon lotor | reverse complement strand
CTTTGTGCATGCCCCTACCCATGGGCACTGAGGCAGTTACTGATCAGTTAGCTGTCTGCATACTTGAGATCTCCATTGGAATCACCACCCCATCATCCACTCACATCTTCACTTTGTGAGTATTAGGTTAATAATATAAACTCCATGGAGTCCTCTTAGCAGGTGAGCAGTCACTCTTTCCCACTCTCAAAAGAGATGGGCAGAGACTAGCAAGGTCAAGGCATGTGCTGGGGGTCATGTGTCACCTGGGACCAGGTCTCCATTAATTCAGATCTTTCCCTATAGTGTACAGCCTCTCCTATTTCCCATTTCTGGAAAATCCTACCAACTTACTCTGCTTCCTTTGGTCCTATGACAGGCCAGGTTTGTGGGCAATATCTTCTTCTTAGTCTCTCTGAATCCAAATCAAGCCTTTTCTCTGGATCTGTAGATTAGAAGGAAAGTTGATTTAATATCTGATAATTGGCTTCCATCTTTCTCCTGGGGGCTCAGCAGAGCAGATACCCTGAGAGAGGAAGGCATGAAGCCTCCTTGCACACTCAGTCAGCACTAACCACACCAGTTCAGCCCTTTGATTCTGTCTGACCCCCTTGCTTCCTTTTCTAGGAGCCTGGAGAGGTGTGGCTGGACCAAGACCTCCCCCGATGTGAGCAGGTTTCCTCCTCCCCCCACTGCCCGCTGCCACCACGCCAGGGAACGTCCTCAAGCCCTGGCCCTCAGGGGAGAGGTAACAGGAGCCCCGAGCCGAGACCATGTGACGGCGCTGGCCCTCGCCACCGCCGTCCCCCCCACCCTGGCCCCAGGCCCGGCACCATGATGTTCCGAGACCAGGTGGGCATCCTCGCTGGCTGGTTCAAGGGCTGGAATGAGTGTGAGCAGACGGTGGCCCTGCTGTCACTTCTGAAGCGGGTCACTCGCACCCAGGCTCGCTTCCTGCAGCTCTGCCTGGAGCACTCGCTGGCGGACTGCAATGACATCCACCTGCTGGAGTCGGAGGCCAACAGTGCTGGTGAGTCTCCTCCCCTAGAGACAAGCACAGTGGAAGGGAGACCTGGAGCAAAAGACAATGTCAGAGGGCTGAGGAGGCCCACCCCCATGATGGTGCTCAGAAATGTGGGTTCTGAGCTTGTTGGTGGGCGGGGGGAGTCCTTGACCTCCCAAGTCATCATCATAGGTCTCTTGCGGCTGTTTTGCCAGATGTACTGAGATGTGGGGGTTCCTGGGGAGAACAGTGCAAACTGGCAACATCCCATAGCAGAGGAAGAGTTACATAGGGTGGCCTGTCTAGGTGACAGAGGAAGAGACTAAAGTCATTACCTGTGAAGGGGGTTGGAAGCTGAGCAAATAATTCATTTCCCAAGCTCCAGGATATGGAGCTAGGAGGGAATTTAGAATTCTTTCAAAATTTATGAGTCATCTTAAACTATTCTTTACTCTCAAAGGTAAGTTGGACTTAAGGCATAAACAGCTTAAAGAGAGTTTTGAGTTTAGATACAGTCCATATCAGTTCCCTAAGCACTCAGTAGAGAGGTATTCGGTGTCCCATGAGGTTGGCATTGGGATGGCTGAGCCAAGCGCCTGTAGAACTGTCTGTCCCAAGAGCCCCTGTTGTAGACAAGAGTCAGGCCAGAGAGCCCTCTCAGGGGACACTGCTGAAGCCATTCTGGCCTCTAGGCCTCCACTGGGCTAGTTGGAGAGCTGTTGACCTCAGCAATGGGTGAGAGAGAGATGGAGGCCAGAGAAGGGGCCAAGTCATGCTACCCGAAAGCTAACTGGGGAGGGGACCCAGTGGCTCCGTGTCAGTTCCCACCTTCTTCCCCATGATAATGGTTCACATCAGGACCTTACAACAAGCCAGGTACTGGCTTTACTTGTATACTGACTTCGAAAGCAGTCTTTGGTGGCTATAGAGTCGTACTGTCTGGGTTTAAATCCCAGTTCTGTCATTTGTGATATAACGAAGTAACAATCTTTCTGAACCTTGGTTTCTTCATCTTTAAAATCAAGACATTAACTGTGCTTACTTTCTAGTGTAGTTGTGAACTCTGAGAACAGTATCTGGCACATAGTAAACGCTTAATAAATGTAAATTGTTTTTATTGTCAGTAACTCATTTAGTCCTCACAACAACCCCATGAAATAGGTACTGTTATTATCCTCATTTTAGAGGTGAGGAAATCCACATGGGCCGCTAAGATTGGGACTGGGGAGCCACAGAGTTGCCTGGCTTCCTTCATCTCCCCATGCCCATCTGCCTTGGTAACAGTCACCTTTATTTTTCTGAACTTTTATGTACCAAGTCACAGAATGTGAGTGGTGAGGGGGCTCCTCGGGCCAGGAGTCACACTAGCTTAAATCCAGCATGAGTGAGAGCAAGAACCTAGCAAGGCCGCAGCAGGCTCAGAGCCCAGCCCCTCCTCCCTCCCCACCAGGGAGGGCTCCTCTCTGCTGTCTAGCGTCAGGGGCAGGAGCTCTTGGTTGCCGTATGGCTCTGTCCCCAGAGTAGGGCTCCTTTGGGGTAGGCCATTTTCTTTTGCAGCTTTGGCACACATCCCTCCCACCCCCTCCTGAGCAGGCAGTTGCATGAGCATTGGGTGCCAATCTTGTCTGTATATCAGAACCATCAATGGTATTTATTCTGTTTTTTTATTAGAGCATGCTTAATTTTTGTGTTTTCAAAACTTGTAAAATCAAACCATATGAAAGGTAAAAAGTGAGGTCTCCTTCCTTCCATACTTCCACATTCCCATGTGTATGTTTTATGAGATATTCTGTGCATGAATGAATACGTGCATGCTCTCCCTTTAGCTTGTTGTTTTGATGATTTTAATACATAGAGTGGAACACTGTGCATGTTAACCAATTTCATTTAACAGTATAACTTGAAGATTTCATATTCGGGATGTATATATATATATGCTTCATTGTTAATGGCTGCATAATAGCAAGAATACATAGAGTAGGTAACATTTATGGAGCCCTACGTGGGTATCAAGCAATGTTCTACCTTTATTACTCATTTAACCCTCACAACATTTCTGTAGGGTAGGTCTTACTGTTCCCTGATTTTATTTTATTTTATTTTATTTTATTTTTATTTTTTTAAAGATTTTCTTTATTTGACAGAGAGAGACACAGAGAGAGAGGGAACACAGCAGGGTGAGTGGCAGAGGGAGAAAGCAGCCTTCCTGCCGAGCAAGGAGCCTGATGTGGGGCTCAATCCCAGGACACTGGGATCATGACCTGAGCTGAAGGCAGACACCCAATGACTGAGCCACCCAGGCGCCCCTGTTCCCTGATTTTATAGATGAGGAGACTAAGATCTGGAGAGGTTTAGTGACTTGCCCTGGGTCATACAACTGGTCAGAGGTGGAACTGGAATTTGACTTTAGAGCTCTTGCTCTTGACCAGTAGGCTCCATCATATGATATGTTTGCTCTCGCTCTTACACTGTTGTAATGAGTACCCTTTAAGCATCTCTAGGATAAATTCCTAGAATTCTGTGGAACTGCTAGTTTGAAGTGATGTGCATTTAAAATAATACCTGGGGCACCTGGATGGCTCAGTTGGTTAAGCCTTCAGCTCTTGATTTTGACTCAAGTCATGATCTCAGGGTCGTGGGATTGGACCCCACATCAGGCTCCACGCTCAGTGCGGAGTCTGCTTGTCCCTTCTGCCTGCCCCCTGCTTGCGTGCTCACTCGCTCTCTGTCAAATAAATAAATATTTTAAAAATAAATAGATAAATAAGCTAAATATTCACTCTTACCACATTGCCTTAAAAGACTTGGTAAACTTTATACCAAGAACCAAGGCCCTTCCCGGATGGTTTGCATTGGGATTTTGGGGAGTAATGAGTTGAGAATTGATGAGGAATGAATTCACTGGCGAATGAAAATATGAATCTAGGTCTTCAGCCACAGTCCCATGTCAGATGGTGAGAGTATAACAAGCTGGTACTTGGATGAAAAGGTAGGGAAAATTTAGAATGAGAAAAGAGGAGAGCTATAGTATTTATCAGAGTTGGCAGGCAGCCTGTCAGGATGAGAGCAGAGCATGACCAGAGAGAGAAGTGATCACAGAGGTAAATTCTATAGAGCCCTGTGTGCCTCTCTCGTCTTGGTCCCACCCTCAAGTAGAACAGCTCCCTTGCCTTATTTGTGAGGCCTAGAGGCCTGCCTTATGGGAGGAATTGTGCACCCTCTGCCTTTTTCTCTTCCCTTGTTCATTATGGCCTTCCATTCCCAGTATTTCCCAAACTTGCATCATCTGTCTCACCTGGTGAGGGGTTGTGACTATTAAAATCCAGCCCCTACCCATCAACCCAGACCCACCAAACCAGAACCCTGAGGGGACGGGCCTGGATCACATACCCAGGTTCTGCTGACCAGGCAGTCTTGAGAGATGATGCCCTGTTGGATGAATCATTTGTCATGGGACTTGAGAATAGGAGTCGGGGCATCTGGGAGTTCCAGTTCCATCTCTGCCACTAACACCTCTCATGTGTTGGACCAACTCCACCCCTCCTGAGCCTGAGGAACTGTATCTGAACAGTAAGAGGGTTGTTCTAGATGCTCTCCAAGTGCTGGGCTCTGAAGTAACTCACCAAAGGGGTACAGCCACAGCCAAGCATATTACTTAATTCTTTTGGGAGCCCAGCACATTCTTCTAAAAGAATAGTTCTTAATATTTTAGGAGATGGACTCTTCAGAGAATCTGTTACCCACCCCAACCCACCACCACCAATATGCACACTTACCCCACAGACCAAATCATGAATTCACTTGGTACACTAATCCCCAGGGAAGAGCTGCCTCTTACAGGGTCTGAAACTCTTCAGCTTGTTAGATCCCTTCAGACCAGAGTGGCTGAACAGTGAGGCAGATCCTCTGCCATTTTTGGGTTTGTACTCTGTGTCCCAGCCACCCAACCCTGTCCCTTCTTTAAGTTCTCCCAAGGAGGCCCTGGGTTCAGGTTTGGGTTTGGGTCAGAGCTACCAGAAAGGGCAGGGAGTGCAGAGGGCTTAATCTAGGCAAGTGGGTCCCAACCCTGGCTTCATGTCAGAATCGCTCAAGGATTTATAAAAATAATCCGACGGGGTGCCTGGGTGGCTCTGTCATTAAGCGTCTCCCTTCGGCTCAGGTCATGATCCCAGGGTCCTGAGATCAAGCTCTCCATCAGGTTCCCTGCTTGGCGAGCCTGCTTCTCCCTCTCCCTCTCCCTCTGCCGTCTGATCCCCCTGCTGTGCTGTCTTTCTCTCTGTCAAGTAGAATCTTAAAAAAGTAATAATAATAATAATCTGAGGCCTGGGTCCTATGCCCAGCAAATCCGATACCTTTTAAGCTCCCTAGTTGGCTCTTGTGTGCATCCAGTGGAGAACCCCTTGTCTTGATACAAATGCTGATTCTGGGTGGGCCCAGGAAGGTGGTGAGGGTGTGCAGCCTGCTGGGAGTGGGAAGTTGGGGCTGTGGAAGGGGGATCTGGTCTGGACTATTCCTTCCTCTCAAGCTGCTGGGAGGGTTTAGGAAGTCCCCCAGCCCAGGCAGCCATTTTGGTTTCCTGGAAGCAGAATCTGAAACAATACCCAGGAAGAGAAAAGCAGTAGTACCCTAAGGGTCTCTGGAACAAGGAAGGAGAGAGGCCCCAGCTTTCCCCCTGCTGTCATCCCTGTTCCTTTTCCCAGTGCTGTCTTCCCTGCCTGTTTGGAGCTGTAACAGTAACCCTGACCCTCTGTCTCCCCTGATGCTGACTTAGACCACAAGGGTAGAGCCAGGGAAGCTGAAATCCCCTTCCCTCCCTGGTCCTGCAGCTTCCTGGGCCACATTTCCTGCATTTCTTTCCTCCTCCTGTCCTCTGAGTCAGAGTCCCTGTATCCAGCAGGTTTAAACTCCTCCCTCTCTGGCTCACTGAATCTGGGTGGGGAAACTGAGGTCAGGAGGGGGCTGAGACTGAATGAGTCACCAGAACTCAGCTCTCATGCCTCCACCCTCCCCTTTCAAGCTCTACTGACACAGTTCATCAAACAAAAATGTGAGCCCCCTGGCCCTCCCCCATGTTTGCTCGAGCTGGGGTGAGGTAGAGTAGGGCGTGTTTGCAGCCAAACCCCAGCCCCTGTGACGAGTGCCTGAGGCTGCCACGATTGTTGCAACAGCCCAGCATGTAAAAATGGATTTGCTTTTATGGCAGTCTCCAAGATATATTTGGCTCCTGTGATTTGCCAGGACCCAGGGTCATGACCTACTTAGCTCTGATCACCTGGCCAAGGAGGGTACTCACTCACAGTCTCTCTGGTCCTCTCCATGCCTGCAGAATCCAGGTTTGCAGCTTGCTGAGAAGCAGCCATCGGCATCCTGGCTTTCCCCAGCCCCCTCCCCCATCCGCCCACCTCCAGAATTTCATCATTGCTTATTGTGCCTCTAGCTCAGGGGAACCAGAGACATGTCTGTTTTTGGTAAATAACTGCATGAAATTCCCCACCCCTGTCGGGAATCTTAAGGGGGAGTCCCAGATGTGCCCTCCTATGTTAATTGTTCCCTACAGCCCCAAAACAGCATGGGCTCTAAATCTTCAACCAGGAGCAATGACAATAATAGTTAAAATGTATGGAGTGCTTAACACATGTCAGGTGCTTTGCACGATTGTCTCATTGAATCTTTACAACAACCCTGTGACATGGGGTTTTTACTGCCCCTGCTGTACAGAAGAGGAGACCAGACTCAGAGAAGTTAAAGGACTGGCCCACAATTATGTTGATGTAGGGCAAAGAAGCAGAGGTAGATTTTGAATCCAGGCAAGTTTTCATTGAACCTGTGCTCTTACACTCAGTATACTCTGCTAAGACATGAGACAGGGTAACCTGAGGTCAGGGGATCCTCAAAAGGGCACATGAAACACACGTAGACACCACTACCTTCCAGGAGACCATCTGGGTTCAATTGTGCAGGTATTCATCAGGCCCCTGCTGTGCCTCAACTCTGAGCCAGACTTTTCTGATCTGAGCAGGAAACGAAGTTTCATCCCCACCCGTCATCTGCAGCCCCAGCTGGGCTCACCCCAAGGGGCCTGAGGCTGCGCAAATTCCTTGGACCCGTTCCAGTGCTCACTGATGCTTCCCAGTCATGGGAGGCCCGCCCTCACCGCACCGCTGCACAGACACACGAACACACATTTCCCCAGGGTCAGCCTCCAGTTGTCTAAAACCACTCTCTCCTTTCTCTGTAGTAGAACAAGGTCCTTCATTGAGCCCAACCCTTGGGGCTGTTCTGTCATGTCCCCTGGCAGTACCAGAGGAGAAGCTGTGTCCCGTAGCCCTGGAGTCCTGGCAGTGTTCTGGGGTGGGGGAGGGACTAGACAAGGCTTCTCTCTGTCCCAGATGCCTCTGGCTACCCTGGAAGGCCTAAACAACAGCGATTGAGAACATCAGGGTAGGGCTGGAAGGGGTAGGCGGACTGCCGGAGAAGGGAGAAAAACACCCATCACCGAGTCACATACTAATACTGTGGGTAGACTCTGTCAGGTGCTTTACATGCATTGTCTCCCTAAATCCTCTCAGTGGCCCTGTTAATCCCCCCTTTCCAGAGGAGGAAGCACATTGCCCAGGCAACTGTATAGCACAACTGGAATGTAAGTCTTTGACTTTCTGTCCCTAATCTTCATCACTGTATTTCTTCTTCCTTCTCATCAAGAGCAAAAAATTCAGGGATTAAGTCAGGGAAATGGGGTGCCAGAGTATTCATTCCTATGTGATCAAGTGCCAGATGGAGGAGATAGAAGAGTGGGAAAGGTAAAGGCTTCCTGAAATCAGGAAGGCCTGTCCCACCTTGGAAACATCCTTAGATATGGAGATGACCTAAGAATCAGCAATGTAGTCATGGGATGCTGGTTCAAGAGAACACAGAGGAGATGAAGCTTCCTAGCCTTGAGTGGCAGGTCGTCCCTTGAAAGCCAGGGACGACAAGGGGGTGGAGAACAAGAGACTTGGCATTGGAGAACTAGTACAGTGTTATGGGTAAAAGTAACTCCCAGTTCTAGAGGCTGACAGACCTGGGTTCAGATCATGGTTCTGTCACTTGGGGAAGTGATTCCACCCCTGAAATCTAGTCCCTCATCTATAAGATGGGGATGTTAAAAGAGGGTTGAGGTGAGGTTCTTAGCATAGTGTCTGGCATATAGTAAATGCTCAATAAGTGCTACCCGTTATTACTATTTTTTGTGTAGTATTACTGTTCTGTTTTGGCCAGTACTATGGGCAGAGCAGGAATTGATAACTGCATAAATGGGTGAATCCCTGGGTCCCCAAACAGGGGTTCTCTAGGAAACTTAGAGCAGAGAGTCCCAGGCCAAGAGAATGAGTAGTTATATGGCCAGGAGTTGGGAGTTGTGTTTCATTTTCTGTGTGTGTGTGTGTGTGTGTGTGTGTGTGTGTGTGTGTGTGTGCATGAATGTGTGTGTGCATGAATGTGTTTCATTGTAGAGCTACAGATTTAAGCAGAATTAGAAATTTTTTTTTCCCTAAAGATTTTATTTATTTGAGAGAGAGCGAGAGCACGATCAGAGGGGAGACTCAGAGAGACAGAGGGAGAGGGAGAAGCAAAGCCCCCGGCTGAGCAGGGAGCCCGACATAGGGTTCCATCCCTGGACCCTGAGATCATGACCTGAGCTGAAGGCAGATGCTTAACAACTGAACCACCTGGACGCCCCCAGAATTAGAAATCTATGTGAATTCCTAAACCATAGATTTCCATACAGGTCATTAATAGAAACAGAAGTGTGAGGAGGTGTTTCTCGTGTTTTTATGCAAAGTTCCCTTCGCAGAGACCAGTGGTCCTTGGAATCTTAAGCCTTTAGGAAGTTGGGTTGAGACACTATCAGATGCAGAGGAATCCAGATCGGGGCTCACTTGAAATCCAGATGCCTAGAATTCTGAGGCTCTCCTTATATAGTATATTCCTATTTCCAGCCTCTCCTTTTCCAGGACCAGGAGTGGGCATGCGGCTTTAGAATCTCTGTGGGTATTTGAAAAGGAACCACAGTAAGATATAATAACTGTTAGATAGGGCAGCTAATATTTGCTGAGGACTGACTTTATTCTCTACTTTGTGCTATGGTCTCACTTAATTGATAGTAGCTGTGCCAGGTAGAAATGATTCTGACCCCCACTTGAGAGAGAAAGTAAAGCTCAGTGAAGTTACTACATTTGCCCAGAGTAACATGGTCGGTAACTGGGAGAGGAGGGACATGAGCCACATCTCTGCCTGTTCTTTTTCATCACTCACCCCTCTAAGGTCCTATCTCTGTCAGGTCAGACCCAGTTCCTTCACCCCTTGCCAGGACCTTACCAGTAGCCCAGTAGCTTATCTCTCAGAACGCCTGTGTTAGGTGTTTGCAAATTACTGTGGCTACAGGTCTGAGCTTATTGCCCAAGAGGGAGGACATAGTTGGCCCTAGTCCTTGATCATCATTTCTTTTCTCAAGTATTAGTATTCTTTGTCCCTTTCTTTTGCCCTGTCAGCATCTTCTCGCATCCTCTACTCCATTGAGCTAGTTATAGCAGTGATAATAAGGTCTTCAAGGAGGACAGTCAGACCTATAACAGTTCCTTCCCAAGGCCCCCTCTGTGTGGCCAGGCAGTGGTCTTATTCCTGGGGAGTGCCCTTCTGGGTCAAGAGGGGAAACCTGTCTCATCTCCACAGACAGACTTAGGCTGTCACACTGTGGGATGGGAGGACAATGTCACCAGATCACTGTGGCATGGAGCAGCCAGGGACGCTTCCCGGAAGAGGGCAGGTTTAGGCAGTCCAGAATTTGGGTGCCTGGGTGGCTTCGTTGGTTTAGTATCTGCTTTTGGCTCATGTCACGATCCCAGAGTACCGGGATCAAGCCCCGCATTGTGAGCTCCTGGTTAGGAACATGACATCTTGCTGTACTTTCAGGAAGAAAAATCCATCTTGGTGAATGGATCCAATTGGAGGGGGGATATCTGGAGGCACAGAGAACAATTAAATAGTAAGCAGGGGTGTCTGGGTGGCTCAGTTGGTTAAGCATCTGCCTCATGCTCAGGTCATGATCCCAGAGTCCTGGGATTGAGCCCCACATCAGGCTCCCTGCTCCTTTCTCTCTCTCTCTCTTTCTCTCTGTAATAAATAAATAAATCTTTAAAATATAAATAAATAGCAAGCATTTAGTAAATACATTCTTTCTATGTGCCTGGCCACTTTCCATTCTTTATTAGCTCAGTGGATCTCAACAACATTGTGAACTGGGTACTATAATTATCTCCTGAACTTTGCAGGTGAGGAAATCACTGCTCAGTGAGGTTCAAGGTGACTTGCCCAGCTCTAGCTAGTAAGTTAGAGAGTATAGACTGTCTAATTCCAGAGCCCAAACTGTTAACCATCATATTCTAGTGTCATCCCCGGTCAGGAAGGAGGCTGTTTTGCTAGGGGAAAGGGGGTGTGGGTAGAGTCCCCGAAGATAATGAACAGGGATCCAGCAAGAAGGGCAGGCCTGGGGACAGCAGGAGGAGCTCAGATTCCAGAGTAGCAAGTTTGGCTGATGGGAAGCCACAGCAGGTGTTGGAGAGTAGGAGTGGTGGAACCAGGAAAAATTACCCCGGTGATAGAGTGAGCACATTGTGTCTCATCAATATGAAGGACAAGCCAAAGGGTCATGAAGGGGAAAGGGAGAGGAGATTGGAGCTTAGGGAGCAGGCTGTAGATCGCTCTCCTGGATTTATAGGGAGTCCCCCACCCTGTCTTCCCTGACATTCCCTTTTGTCCCCTCTGCAGCCATCGTCAGCCAGTGGCAGCAGGAGTCCAAAGAGAAGGTGGTATCCCTCCTGCTGTCCCACCTGCCCCTGCTTCAGCCAGGCAACACAGAGGCCAAGTCGGAGTACATGAGGCTGCTGCAGAAAGTGCTGGCCTACTCGATCGAGAGCAATGCCTTCATCGAGGAGAGCCGCCAGCTGCTGTCTTATGCCCTCATCCACCCAGCCACCACACTGGAGGACCGCAATGCACTGGCCCTTTGGCTGAGCCACCTGGAAGAACGGCTGGCTAGCGGCTTCCGCACCCGGTCTGACCCCACCTACCACTCACGCCAAGGCTCAGATGAGTGGGGAAGCCCTGCAGAGCTGGGCCCTGGGGAGGCAGGGCCGGGCTGGCAGGACAAGCCACCCCGGGAAAATGGACACGTGCCCTTCCACCCATCCAGCTCAGTGCCGCCAGCCATCAACAGTATTGGGAGCAACGCAAATGCAGGTGAGTGAGGGGGGTCCCAGGAGGCCATACCTGCTGGAAAAAGGTCACCCTGGGCTCTTCACTCGGTCTTTGGCCTTGGGCAAGTCACATAATCTCTCTGGACCTCAGCTTTATGAAGCCGTGCAGAGCTCGTGAACTGGCATTCTGGGAGCCATTTCTGACTTCCAGACATATCTTGTTGAGCCCAAACTCAGTGAAACTTTGCTTTGTCTTACTATGTTTTAAAATTTGTGATGTAAGAAATTGGGAATTTTCCCCTAAAAATCCAGATTTCAATTTCTCTCAAAAAGTTAAAAAAACATCCGACAACTCAAGTCCTGTAATCCTGTAGCAACAATAAGATGGCTGAATATTGTATGCCCCCCACCCCCCCGCACCTTTTAAAACCCTGCACATGTGCCCAGTTGGCCTGTGCCCCTACCACTTTCTTTTCGGCATGTCTGATACCTGCCAGGCTCCTGAAAGCATTGAGTTACTAGACGTAATCTAAGGTCCTTCCAGCTTAGACATTGTGGATTTGTGTTTATGCCTTCAGCTAACAGCATTGTTTCTGAGAAATTAGTGTTTGTAAGCCTGTTTATGTAAGATGTAAGTCACACTGTAAGATATTAGTAATGGCGGGTAACATTGTTGAATGTTGACTGTGCTCTAAGTGCTTTACTGACGTGATCTCATTTAATCCTTGTCACAACTTTATCATCGGCCCCATTCTAGAAATGACACTGAGACTCAAAGAAGCGAAGTCACATCTTCAAGGTTATACACAGAACAAGTAGTAGAATGGTCCAAAGTTCAGACCCAGGCAGTCTGACAGCAGAGTCTGTCCCTGGCAACTCCGCTGTCCTCCAGCTAAATGGTCTGGAAAGGGCTGTGTTGGTAAGCACCCCAGAGACTAGAGTGAGCAGAGGAGCTGATATTCTGGTGAGGTTTTGAAATATTAGTTGAAATGAACAGGATAAAGGGAAAGTGGCATTTCCAAGGCGTGGTAAGGTAATATTACCTGACTCCAGGTGTGAGAGGTTTCCAAGATTTAACCTCAGCAGGACTGGTCCCCTTCGGCTGGCTGGTAGTGCTTAAAGCAAGCCAAGAGCAAGTGGCAGTGAAATGTCATCCAGGCCAGCAGGTGGGGTGAACCTGGGTCTCCTGGTGGCACTTGGTACACATCCTTGATGCCCTGAGCCTCTTTCTTCCCCCAGCTTCATATTGATGTCCTGGCTACTTGTCTCCCTCCCAGGTGCTAGTAAGGATCGGGGGAAATGGATAGGAAAGCATTTCTGGCACCTCTAGCAACACAAAGTGTGTTAGACCTTGTTTTGTAGTCTCAGAGCATCATAGTTTCTGGATCCAAATTGGGAAAATACATTAATAAAGATAATTCTAGCTCAGATTATTGAGCATTCATTCTTTTTCAAAAGCTGTTCTGAGAAATTTACACACATAAATTCTTAGGCTAAGTCACAGAAAAGTCACCTGCCCCGGGTGGTATAGCCAGAATTTCAGACCAGGCGGTCTGGCTAACAGCTCGTTATTTGTAACTGCTATGCCTCATTGCTTCCACCTAAAAGTGACCCTCCCATCGATACTCAGACTTCATCGAGGAAAGGGGTTACCCATGTGGGGTGCCCATACATTTCTTCCTCCCCCCAATGGGGGACAGCAACTATTAAAAGACTAACTAAGCTGGAAAAACATCAGATAGAGGGGTTGAACCAGAAGAGAGAAAGGAATTGCGCATCCAGGTAGAGGACACAGCGTGAAATGAAGACACAGGGGTGGCAGTTTGGAGTGTGCAGACGTGTTTGGGACGGGGAGATGCGAGGAATTTAAATGAGTAATAGCAGTAGCCGACATTCGTGTTTACTGTGTGCCTGCCCCTGTGCCAGTGACATTACCTGGAAATGGAGGCAGAGGGGGCAGACGAAGTGACTTTCCCAGGATCATAAAGTGGCAGAGCCAGAATTTTGCTGCTGGTCTGTCTTGACTCCCAGATCTCAGTATATTAGGGCCACACTCTGGGGGACCTTGAAGGATAGGATGAAGCTTTTCAATTTCAAGCAGTTGCAGGAAACAGGAAACCATTAAAATATTTTTGAGTGGGGAGCAAGGATTGGCCTGCAAGGGCAAGCAGGGTGGGTTTGGGGTGCTGCCAAGGACAGACCAGGGTTTCTTGGAGAGAGTGTGAGGCCCTGGATCTCCAGCCGGCATTCCTGTTTTTATAGTTCTCATGCTGTGGCCGGCCTCCACCCCAGTGCCTGGCCAAGCAGGGATCCTCAGGAACTGCACGATCATTCCAATCAGGATAATTTCCTGCCTCCTTCTTGGTTGAGAAGGAAAGAGGAGGAAGCCATAGGCACCAAGATAGGCAAAAGGAAAAAAAGCCTATACCGAGTCCCATGGGGCCCAAAAGGTGCCATTTTCTGGGAATCCAGACACCTGGGAGAAGCCATGAGAAGAGGACCCCGGAGGTTACAGGCAGGGGTGGAGGCTGGCCTGAGGGGGTGGATCAGTGCGCTGCCCTGTCCTTTAGGGGATTTCCTGGCTAGGAGCATAGAGATTGTCGCAGATGAAGGGAGGTGGTTTGGGGCCTGTACCAGGCTGGATGTCCTTCCTGGGTTGAGTTTCAGTGGAGCACTGGCAGGAATCCCAGCCTCTCCATCAGCAACAAGGCTAGGGTTCTTCCATAGCTGCCTCCCAACTCCCTCTGGCAACTGGGGCAAAGTGCTTCTGTTTTCTGAGCATTGATGTTCTCACCTACCCAGAGTGAGGCTTTTTGGCTTTGTGTCCTTGTCTTTTTATTTGACTTTGGGTACTTTTGAATTCCCTATGTCAAGCTCAGAGGCACCCTTAGGATGGACCGTGGACCATGGGTGCCCTCCTTTTGGCTTTTATGAAACTGAGGGCTCTTGTGTATCACGCCCTGCACCTGATCCCGGCGATGCAGAAATGATTGAGTGGGGTTGTTATTCCTGCAACTGCTTGAAATTGAAAAGCTTTACCCTGCCTTCAAGGCTCCCCAGAATGTGGCCCTAATATACATGAGCTCAGAGTCCAGTGCAAGAGGCAGGCTGGTGATGGAGGCAGTAAATGCTAGGCTTGAGGCAGTAACATAGGGCCCCCACGAGTGCAGAGGGAGGAGTCTCAGAAGAGCTAACACTTGAGTGAGGAGTGAAGACGAGGTGGCTGGCAGGGAAGGGTGGAAGAGCAGTGAGTTAGGCAGAGGGAGTAGTTACATGAAAAGGTCTAGAAGTTTGTGGGAACCTGCCCTGTCCCCACAGGATGGTTAAAATCAAGTTGGAACCCTTTTCGTATCTCAGGAATGGGACAGATGGAGAATATGAAACACCTTGTGGAAGATGGCCTGGATTCACCCTGAGTTACTGGGCCTTAAGGGTAGCTGATTTTAGCTCAGTACAGGAAAAATCTTTGGGAGGTGGTGAGGCCCAATGACAGGGATGTTGAAGAAGCAGTTTATGTATTTCAGTCATTCATTTACTTTACAAATACTAATGAAGCAGCTCCTCCGGGCCACGCCCCACTATAATTACTGAGGCTCCGATGGTCTTTAGGACAGGACAAGTCCCTGCTGTCACGGATCTTGTATTGTAGCAGGGCTATACATTGAATAAGCATGTAAACAAATAACTAGGTAAAATCACTGCAGGTTGTGGTAGGTGCTGTACGGAAGGTAAGTAAGAGTCATATGATAGAGTAACCAAGATTGATGGGGGGCAGCTACTCAGGGAAGGCCTTGGAAGAGATGGTGCTTGCGGGAGATGAGACTTTAGGGAGCCAGCTGCTAAGATCAGGAAGACAGGAAGAAAGAGCAAGTGCAGAAGTCCTGAGGTTGGACAGCTTGAGTGTTCCAGGAATAAGTGAGGGTTGGTGGGGAAGCCAAAGCTAAAAAGGCTTGAACCGAAGAGTGAGCTGGTGGAGGCGAGAGGTCAGAGACGAGCAAGGCCCAGGTCCCACAGGGCCTCGGAGGTATGTGGAAAAGTTTGAATTTTATCCTCAGTGTGAAAGGAAGTCCGTAGGTGGGATTTAAAGCAGGGACTAACTTGGTCAGATTTGCATTTTTAGAAAAAAATCAACGTGGCTTCTGTGAGGTGAATGGACT
Source organism: Procyon lotor (assembly GCA_028646535.1). NCBI lineage: Eukaryota > Metazoa > Chordata > Mammalia > Carnivora > Procyonidae > Procyon > Procyon lotor. Next base: position 37,311,819 of record CM053620.1, on the reverse strand, counting down.
GTAGGAGGCAAGAATGAAGGCAAGAAACCAGTAAGGAGCCTGTAGCAGTAATTCCAACAAGGGACACAGTTACAGACCAGGGTGCTCGAAGAGAAAGTGGGAAGATTCAGAGATGTGGCTGAGAGTTTGCTGATGGGTTAGGTATGGGGAATGAGGGAACGAGCAGTATCTCATAGGTGGTTCCCCTCAGACCCCAGGGTCCTTTCCCGTTGTTGGATTCTGGGGCTAAGCCGTTGTCCATGGCACCAACCAGGGGGCATGATCTCCTGTGGTCAGCTCTCCAAACCTGACCTCTTGCCTCTCCCCCTCTGGCCAGGTCTCCCCTGCCAAATTCACCCCAGCCCGCTGAAGCGCTCCATGTCGCTCATCCCCACGAGCCCCCAGGCCCCTGGTGAGTGGCCGAGTCCGGAGGAGCTCGGGGCCCGGGCTGCTTTCACCACGCCCGACCACGCACCCCTCTCACCCCAGAGCAGCGTGGCCTCCTCTGGCAGTGAGCAGACGGAGGAGCAGGGCTCCAGCCGGAACACTTTCCAGGAGGACGGCAGTGGCATGAAAGGTATGACGGGGGAGGGTAGCACCAGGACCCTCTGAAGAGAGGCTTCTGCATAGCTTAGAGGACAGAAGGGAGCCGTGGTAGCTTCCACCCTCCCATCCCATCGCCCTCTACCCTACCCTAGCCGGAGACAGGTCTGAGGGGAGGAGTCCCTGCCCTTAGGGCTCAAGACTGAGCAGAGAGATCCCTTTAGGCCCCAGTCTGATGGCAGAGAAACCCCTGCCCTCAGACACCCCAGCCTGACAGTGGAGCCAGGACAGAGCAGTGGCTGATGTTCCGGGGACACCAATGAGGTCATCCTAGTACATATCCAATCAAGCAGCTCAGAAGGGTCAGATGTACTGATGTCAGGGAAGACCACTTAGAAGGGTGTGACTGGACAGGAGAAGAAGTGGCTTATGGGGGCGCCTGGGTGGCTCCATTGGTTAAGAGCTGCCTTCAGCTCAGGTCATGATCCCAGGGTCCTGGGATGGAGGGGCTCCTGCTGAGCAGGGAGCCTGCTTCTCCTCTCCCTCTGCCTGCCGCTCCCCCTGCTTGTGCTCTCTCTGTCAAATAAATAAATAGCATCTTTAAAAGAAAAAATGGCTTATGGACCTTTGGCTTTCCCCTACTCCTCCTGGTTTTCTGCAGTTTCTAGTGTTACCTCTGGTTATGTTGTATGCACATGTTCCCTCTTCCCCCCTTCAGGGCGGAGTTCCACAGGGCTCCGGAGAAGGTGGTTGATGCTGGGGCCTCAGGGCCCCACCAAGGTTGGAACATTAAAAACTACAGAAAACTGCTCCCTCCCCACAACCCTTCCTCTGCCCTGGTCACAAGGTCCAGATTCCTGACCTTTTGCTCTCCTTTTCCACAGATGTGCCCTCATGGCTGAAAAGCCTCCGCTTGCACAAGTACGCGGCCCTCTTCTCACAGATGAGCTATGAGGAGATGATGACACTGACTGAGCAGCATCTGGAGTCTCAGGTAAAGCCAAACGGACCATCAGGAGGTGTTGAGGGCAGCACCAATTGGACGTCACCCTTGCGGCCCAAGCCTCTGGTGTCTCTTCAGGCCTTGGGGGCACCCCAAGTACCTGAGCCTCACTTTTCCAGCTTCCTATCCCCTTCTGCCCCTACCGCAGAATGTCACCAAAGGTGCCCGCCACAAGATAGCCCTGAGCATCCAGAAGCTGCGCGAGAGGCAGAGCGTCCTCAAGTCCCTGGAGAAGGTGAGGACCTGGTATCCCCAGGCCAGCTAACTGCCTGGTGGCTCTGGGTGGCCTCCCCTGGGGGGCTTCCTCAGCCCTCAGGTTCGACCTCCTGAGGCCCCAGCCCTAGGGAGGCCGGGAGCAAGTCAGAGCACAGGGTTCATGGGCCTGTGGCCAAGAGGCTCCCCTCTCTTTGTGTCCTGGTCTGTATCTCTAGACTCTGTCTCTGTTAACTCAATCCCTGCTGTCTCCTTTCACTTTTCCATTCCTGTCTAGTGTTTCTGATGGAGCAGAACGTCTCCCTGTGTGCATGATCTCTCTTTCCATTTGGTTATTTCTCATTCACTCACTCGCCTTCCATATCTGCCTGGGCTTGCATTCCTCTTCCCCTTCCCTACCACTTGCCTTCTGGTTCCATCCTTGGTGGGACCCTCAGGCCCAGCATCAGACCACCTTCTGACCCCTGTGGAACTTCACTTTGAAATGGGGAAAAGGGAGAGCATTATATAATTGTGTGCATATCTGTGTATATGTGAGCTTGTATTATTCTTGCTTGCTTTCTCTTAAGTGCTAGGATTCAGGGGTCCACCAGCCCTCTCCCAGCTCTGTCTGACCCCGCCTATGTAGTCATTCTATGTAGCTGCGGGGGTCAGCAGGTGACCCCAGATGTATCCTCCCTTCTAAGGATGTGCTGGAAGGCGGGAATCTACGCAACGCTCTGCAGGAGCTGCAGCAGATAATCATCACCCCCATCAAGGCCTACAGCGTCCTCCAGGCCACTGTGGCTGCTGCTGCGGCCACCACCCCTACTGCCAAGGATGGGAGCCGGGGAGAGCCACCACTGCCAGGTGCTGAGCCTCCCCTGGCTCACCCCGGCACAGACAAGGGCACTGAGGCGAAAGACCCTCCAGCTGCAGAGAGCTACCCCCCTCCACCAGCTCCGGCTCCCACTGATGGCAGTGAGCCAGCCCCGGCTCCCGTTGCCGACGGAGACATCCCCAGCCAGTTTACACGGGTGATGGGCAAAGGTGAGACCACGCAAGGCCCAGCAAGAAGTTCTGGGACAGGGAGCCAATTGAACCCAGTTATCAGGGGTCAAATCCAAGTTAAATGATGGGAGCAGAGCTTTTTATAGTATTCTAGTGACTAGATTCAGAGAGTGGCCGAGACTGAGAGTAGCAAGGCCCTGCCCTCAGGTGTGTCTAGGCCGATGGTAGGAGACAGCCCTTATTTACCTGCGCGGTGTCTTCAGCCTGAGCAGAAGGTGGAACAGTGTCAGTGGAAATTGTGTATACTATGAGACAAATCCATTGGTTCTTTCACGGGAGACTAAAGTCCACAGGATGGGGATGAGGAAACTCATAGTGGGCTTGGCCTTTCCTAAGGCAGCATGGCGTAGCCGACTTTACACTTGGGTCCATAGTCTTTTAGCTGTGTGACCTGGGGCAAGTGATTCCACCTCTCTGAGCTACTATGGTGGGCTTTATATATGCTCATCATAACCAGGTACCAGGCTTCACACATAGCTAGAACTCATCCAGCCTGTGTCCTCTTCCAATTTTTGTGCTGCCAGGAGGCCTGAGGGAGCTAGAGCATGGCAGAGGACATGCTGGGGCTAACTTCCCTCCCTCCCGTTGTCCCTCAGTGTGCACCCAGCTGCTGGTGTCCCGACCGGACGAGGAGAACATCACCAGTTACCTCCAGCTTATTGAAAAGTGCCTGACTCATGAGGTGAGGCCTTCTCTAGGGTCCCAAGAAGGGAAAGGCTTCCCCCCTCGCTCTCAGCATCCGCATTCCTGATGTGGCCCTCAGGGCTCTGCCCAGCTGGCACCCACCCAACGTCTCCAGCCCTCATCTCACCGCTGTTGGCTCTAGTGGCTGCAGTGAGCTCTCCTCAGAGCCTTACTGCATGTTCCTTCTCTGGGGAGCCAGATTCCCCTCCCTCCTGTTGGTCCCTCGGCACTCAGTTCAGACAAGTACAGCTCAGGGACGCCTTCACTGGCCCCTCAGAGCAGATCAGGCTTCTCCCCAGCAGTGCTCATCACAGGTCAGACGGCCTGCGTGTCTTCTGCCCAGCTGAACCGTGAGCTCTGTGTGCGCAGGTTAGCTCTGCCTCCCAGCGCTGCCTGGCACAGAGCAGGCAGGCGGTAAATAATTTGAGTGGGTGAATGGAAGGCAGATCTGAAAGCACACCCTCCCGATTCTAGGCGTTCACGGAGACGCAGAAGAAACGACTGCTGTCCTGGAAACAGCAAGTGCTGAAGCTCCTCCGGACCTTCCCGCGCAAAGCCGCACTAGAGATGCAGAGCTACCGGCAGCAGAAAGGGTGAGTGGGGTCACCAGGGCGTGGGGGCCTTCCTTCCCGAGGCCCTTGGTGGTGGACAGGTGGTGCTCAGTGGGCTGCTCACATTCTGGGCTGGGAATTAGGTTGTCCTCATCCAATCACTGGGTGACCTTCCGTAAGTCACCCAGCAAAGACTTTCCCAGAAGAAAATCAGGGTGTTCTTAGCACTAGAACAGGGTGCCAAGCTGGCAGAAGCCACGCCTCTTCCTTTGCCTGTCCCCTGTTCTCCCCTGGGTGCCCTGGGGGCTGTGAAGTCCCTTTTCTCCCCAAACACTAAATACCGCATTTGAGAGTTCAGGTTAGGAGAGCTGCGGTAAGTGGGTGTGAGGAAACTCCTGTCCACTCCCATCTCCATCCTGGGGGTACCTTGGGGCAGGAGAACAAGTGTGTGCTGCGAGGACTCGGGCGGGGCATCCTTGTTCAGAGCACGTCTGTGTTCTGTCCTTCCCGTGGGGATTATGGCGCGGGAGGTGAGGACGGAGCAGACAGCAGGGCCCTGACCCCCCTCGACTGACACCGTGCCTTCTACTCTCTCACAGCTGGGCGTTCGGCTCCAACTCACTTCCCATAGCTGGCTCTGTGGGGATGGGGGTGGCCCGGCGGACCCAGCGGCAGTTCCCCATGCCTCCCCGGGCCCTCCCACCCGGCAGGATGGGCCTCCTGAGCCCTTCAGGCATCGGGGGCATCTCCCCGCGACACGCCCTCACTAGCCCCAGCCTTGGGGGCCAGGGCCGACAGGTGAGCCAGCGGGAAGCGGAGGGCCTGGCGCTCCTGGGATCGGGATGGGGGTGCCTGGGCTCTGTGCGTCCGTGTGTTTCCACCCAGGCCCAGCTCAGAGGGGAGAGGCTCCTTTGCCAGCTCCACCAAGCCTGGGCTTAGGCCTCGGGCTCGGCCTCTTCCCACTCAGCTCGCCACTTTTCTCTTTTCCCATGCCCTCTTTTCCCGAGTGCAGAACCTGTGGTTTGCCAACCCTGGAGGCAGCAACAGCATGCCCAGCCAGAGCCGCAGCTCTGTGCAGCGCACCCATTCCCTCCCGGTCCATTCATCACCCCAGGCCATTCTCATGTTCCCTCCAGGTAAGCTGTCCCCACCCCTGGGGCTCCGACTCGGCAACACCCTTAGGTGGCCCTTCTCTCGATCCCATTCCCACTGTCCTCTCCTTCTACCTCCCACCACTCTGCACTCGTCTTCCCGCATCCTGAGTTTTCTTGTACCCTCCTCCCTGACTTCAGTTTTCTTTCTCAGACCCTACCTGCTTTCTCTGCCTTCTCTTTCCCATACTCTCAGCCCTACCTCTCCACACCTCTCCCTCCCTGTGTTCACAGTCTTAGTGTTCCTGTTGGTGTCCGTCACCATCTCCTTAGAGGATCATTAAATACTCAGCTTGGAAGGGGCGGATGGGATGAGACAGAGTATCGAGGTTTCTATGGAGGGAAGGCCTGCCCGTCAGTCCCCTGGGATTTTTTTCAGGCAGGAACCAGCAGACTTCAGTGCGTAGATCAGGTTCCATACTGAAAGGGTCTGGGAGGTGAGATGGCTGTTTTCCCTCTGCTCACAGACGAGTCTAGAGATGAGAGATCAGAATGAGGGTGAAGTGGGCAAAAGGGAGGTTAGAGAAATGCTAGCCCTGCTTTGCTCATCGAGTAAGGGTGTCCCCTGCCCTGGGCCAGGCCTGCTGCTGGCTACTCAGGCTGTAGAGGTAGAGAAGGCTGTTCTGGAAGAGGTGAGGAAGGGGGTGGTGGGGTGCCTGGCTGACTCATCGGTAGAGCAGACGGCTCTTAGCTCAGGGTTATGAGTTCAACTCCCATGTTGGAGATAGAGTTTTACTTCAAAAAAAAAAAAGATTTGCAGGTGATCCTAAGCTCTTCATGACATAAATGCCAATCAGAGTGTTTCTTCACTTATGAGATTATGGGAACTGCTTGTCACCTGTCAGAGGCAGAGGACCCTGTCCATTGTGTTGATCCTAGCATGGTGGGCATCTGCTTTACATCACTTGCAGATGCAAATGACTGGATGAACTGCATGAACAAAAAATTAGAACAGTTCTTTTTACCGGTGTGCTGTGTGCTTGACTGTGGATCCCAACAGCTTTCCAAGCCATCAAATCAGATCCTCCCAGCTGCATACATGAGGGCACTGGTTTATTCCCATCATATCAGTCATGAATCTGAGACTCAGGTGACTTGCCCAAGGTCAAAAAACATATTGGCTAAGAAGAGACATTTAGGTGTCCCGACACGACCTTAGCCCAGAGTTCATTGGGGATGTGATGATGGGAAAGGCTGGAGGTGGGAGCAGGGTCTTCTGAAATCAGGTAGAAAGCTCAGGCTTTCTCCCCATAGCGGTGAGGAGCCAAGGAAGGGGTTTTAAGCAGTGTGGGGTGGGGTCAGATCTGCTCAGGAAGGTGGGCTGTTTCCCAGACACTAGAATAAGAGGCCTTTAGAGATGGTTTGAGGGCAAGCCCCATGGCTGCTGTCCTGATTTGCCCCATGTGTAGGGCCTGCCCAGATGACATCCTGCCCAGTGGAGCAAGTCCAAGTGGGGATGGGAGGGGTTCTAATTAAGCTTCTGCACTCAAGTACAGAGCAAGTCATCAGTCAAGGAGTACAGGGCTGCCCAGTGCCTGGGGCAGATGGCCAGACTGCGCCTAAGGCAACATGCAGTGTGTGGCCTCCGGGACACTCCCTCAGCTTCCCATCAGTACCTTGGCCTGCCGGTCAGGCTTTCTGTTCATTGCTAAGCCTCTTCTTGCCCTGTGATACACCCAGGCCCGTCTGTGTCCTTCATCTCTGCCCAGTCATACTTCCCATCAGAGCGTGTACTGCGTCTTACATGCGGTTTCTGTCTTTTGCCCCCTCTCCCTCCTTCCTTTTCCTCTAATCCCTCTCAGCCCCTCCCCCATACCAGCTCATGCAGTCCTTTGTCTCCCAGGTTCTACCGTCAGTTCAGCCCTCGCCTCTGTTCTCTCTCCCCACAGACTGCCCAGTCCCTGGGCCTGACCTGGAGATCAATCCCACTCTGGAGTCTCTGTGTCTGAGCATGACAGAACACGCCTTGGGTGGTGAGCATTTTCTCTTCCCCTGACCCAGCTCCCACCTACCCAGCAGCGTCTCCGCCTCTGAACTGAGCAACTCAGAGCATCCTGAGGGGTCCCTAGGGGAGGCCAGCCTCTGGGGAGGGCCTGACTGGGATGACAGGCTACCCGAGCGCCTTTTCTTGGGCCTCCCGCCAGTTCCTGATCTTCCTCCCTTCCTCCCTTTCTCACCACAGATGGGACAGACAAAACCTCCACCATCTGACGGGACCCACAGCCCAGCGCACCCATGGGCTCCCTGGGCGGCGGGCGGGGGCCAACCCCCAACGGGCTTCTCCGCGACAGCAAGAGGGTGGGCTGGCTCAGCTATACATTCTAGTATTTTTCTACTTTCTCACCCTTTTAACTTTTGTTTAACATTGGCACGCGCCTTGCTCACTCCCTGGCCCGTCGAGGGATCTCTGCTGAGGCTCAGGGAGGTAGGGGGCAGCCAGGATAAAGGGGGCAGGGACTGGCCAGCCTGACTGCCCCTCCTTCCCTCCCTCATCCCCTGCCTGGCCCCATCCCACCCCTGCCTCCTCCAGACTGCTGGCCACCTGCCCCTTCTATGGGAGCAGCTTCACCCTATCTTGTGGGGCCTGCTCAGAACCATCTGACATTTGGGGAGAGAGAAGCGGGGTTGATAATCTGCTCTCCTGGATGTTATTTGAGAGGAGCTAAGGAGAAGGTGGTGGATGAGAGGAGCCCCTCTCTCTGTCCTTGCCACCTTCTTCTCCTTCCCCATTCCCATCATTCCCCAAGGACAGGAGCCACCCTCTCCTTTCACTCACCTCCTTTTGCCCTGTTTATCAGAGGTTCTCTACAATTAATTTCTTAGGCCTATTTAAGATGCATATTTATATAGTTCTTAACGGTTTTTCTCTCTGATCATTCCCTCTCATTTTTAGAATCCCCAGGCCTCTCTCTGAGCCAAGAAAGTGGCAGGGGGAGCCTGAATTTTACGAGGGGAGGGGGCAGAGCCCCCTCCTCCAGACCCCCTAGCCCTTCCCCACTTCTCCCCAGCCCTGGCTCCCCAGATGCAGAGGTCGAAGGCCAGGAGCCAGGGCAGCCAGTGAGGTCAGGAAGTCTGTTGCCTTAACATCCCCTTCCCGTAACCAACACACACCCTTGTCCACTCCCAGGTCTGGTTGCTGAAAGACTTGGGGTGAGGAGTAAGGGAAAGGGGATTGTTTGGTTTTTGGTTTTCTTTCCCCACCCCTCTTTTCTTTCATCCTCCCCCACCCCCCCATTCTGTCATGACCTCACTTAAGTGGAACACTATATCATAACCCAGAGATTTGTCCCAGCCGTGGAGTCATACAGACCCTCTGGTCTCTGTTCCTGCTGAGGGGTTGTGCTGGGGCCCAGGTGGAAGGGGGGGACTTGGGGGTTTGGGCTGTGGGGAAGCCAGGGTCCCCTATCCCAACCCTCTCTTCCCCCTCAACCCACCCCGCCCCCCACTGGGACATTCTCAAGCTTTTCACACCGAAAAGGAAAAAAAAAAATGTTATTTTTAGATACATTTTATGAATAACTTTTGTTATGAATATGGCTGGTAACCATTGTGTATGTTATTAAAGATACAAAATGTTGGGAAAAAACAAAAAACCAAAAAAAAAAAAAAAAAATTTTAAAACCACCGCCCTCCCTGCACTCTCAGCCCATTCCCCAGACCTCCTCGCCTCTGCCCTCCTGGTCTGGACCTCCCTCAGCTCTGAGCCCAGGGAGGGGGAGGAAACCAGGGGGTGGGGTGGCCCTGGGGATCTGCTAAGGTCCCCACCTCCTCTCCCAGTGCCGGGCTGGGTGGGGTGTCAGGTTTATTTATGTACCTCTTGCACACTCATCAACCTATGCAAGTCCCCACCCCGGCCCCTCCATGTTTCTGTGCCTTTGCTCATTCCCCTCAAACTCCCAGGGCTTCTCCGGTCCCCCTCTCCCAATAGCCCCGGGAAGTGGGATGGACAGGGGCCACCTCGTTTGGAATCAGCAGGGTGTCCCTCTTACAGGACCCTCACCACCTCCCAGCCAGTCCTGTCTTCTTCACTACCCATCAGTGTGAGCTGCCTCTGCCTGGCATTGGGAGGTGGTGAGGGACACCCCCCCACACACACACACACCATGGGAGGCAAGAGCTGCCCCCCTCCCCCACCTGACAGCAGAGTGTGCAGGACGCAGGCGGCCCCACTCTGATGGGCAGGACCCTGACCCTCTTCTGCCCCAGCCCCTCCCAGCCCCTCCCCCCACCATGATTTCACCCTCCCTCCCATCCCCAGCCCCACTGGCAGAATCAGCTTTGAGTAACTGTACAGTTTTTCTCGCTGTTGGAGAAGACTTACTTGTTGGAGTTTCACTTGTTTAATGGTCTGGGCTTATTTTGGAAAAAAAAAAAAAAAAAAAAAGAAACACAAAAAAAGGATTCTGACCTTTGTTATGCTATACTATGCTTCATGGAAAACCCAGCGGCCTTAAGAGCTGAGGCCCCTGAGCTCCTGGGAGTGGGGGGAAGGAGAGGCGTAAGCAGAATGAGACCATAGGGTGGGGAGGGGGCATAAAGGGAAAAAGTCGGCTTTATTAACAGCAGGGCTCGGAGGAGAGGAGGGAAACGAACAAAGTGAAGGGCTAGCAAACAGACCACTCAAAAAGTGCCTTCCTGCGCATAATAATCGCATTATAATCGTGTCTGCATCAACCCTGAAGGACCTGGGACTCAGTCACTGTCACTGTCAGCTTCACTGGAATCAGAAGCTGCAGCCTCACTGCCGTCCTCCTGGGCGGAGTGCTCACTGCCACTGGGGAAGGGACTGGCACTGCGGCTCCGACTCCGCTGGCCACCTCCATCACTGCCGCTATCCGAATCGTTGTCACTGCCACGGGCCTGGCCTCTGTCCTCGTCATCAGAATCCGCGTCGTCTTCTGAGTCCGCATCGCTGCCAAAGATCTCCTCTTTGTCCCGAGCGGCCCGGGCCTCGTCCTCGCTGCTCTCGTCCTCGCCGCTGCCACTCTTGTCACTCGCCTCATCCCTGTCACCCTCTTCACGCTCACTCTCGCTGCCCGAACGCTCATCCTCACTGCCTTCCTTCTCACTGCTGCTGCCTTTCTCTCGCTCCTCATCTATAAGGAAGCAGGGAGAAGTGAGACCCAGTTTCCCACCCTTCCAGGGCTCCGGGGGTTTGGCCTCTCCCGCTTTACCTGAGCCCCCAGCTTCTTTCTCTTCTGTCTCCATCTCTTCTTCCTCTTCCTCCTCGGGTTCGTGGTTCTCCAGCTGGGCCTTCCGTGCCTCCTAGAAGCAGCAGGGTTGAGGGGAAGGAGAGTGTTCTGTCAGGCTTCTGTCTCTCTCCTCACCCGCCACCACCCTCCCCGTGGGTGCCCTGGGCCAGTGATGTTTGTTACCTGGGCTTCTAATTCCTTCTCGTTCATGTCCCGGTGTTTGACCACAAGTAGGGCATTGGTACCGGACTGAACCCCAGCCTTTGCTCGGCGTTTACTCAGGCGGACCCTGCAGTGGGCAAGCAGGTGGGGTGGGGTGTGTGGAAGATGCATTTAGAGACCCCAGTGGGGGATCCAGTCTGACTTGGTTCTTTCTTCCCCACCAATGCTTAGTCCTGAACAGACCAGAATAAATGCAGATTGAATGAAGGGAACTAAACTCAGAGACTGGATAAGGGAAAGGGAAGGATAATAGCTCCATGAGTCCCCTGTATTTATATAGTGTGTGTACACGTGAGGGACTTTAAGGTGAATTAGTGACACTTAAAAGCACAAAATCTAGATTACTGGCTTTTGGAAAATGTTAATCTGTGACCCCACTGGGACCTTTCCTTCCCAAAGCATAGCAACTATAGGTTGGAGCCCTTTGCTGGGCTAGGTCATGGTGCCCCTTGGAGGCTGCCAAGAGCTCCAGGTCACCCAGAGCCTACCATGGGATCAGAGTTTGTGATCTCTGCTTTAAACAAACTCAGGGTCACACTTTCTTTCCTAACCCTTACATTACACCAAGGTCCCTAGCACAGGAGTAAACTTCTAGCTCTCGGGAAAGTTTGTGGGTATCCAGGATTTCATTTAAAATGTTGATGCTAATTTGATGTATTGCTCCACATTTCGCCTACGCTGACTTTCACATGAAGTCTCTTATTATATCAGAGGGAACTTGGCTATCTACACTACAAAAAAGCTCAATCTTGAGGGTTTTTTTCCTGGGTTCGTGTGTTAGAACCAGGTCCAGCTCACATGCTCAAGCAAGCTTCTGCTACTCGAGTTTGAAACACAAGCGACCAATCCTTGAGTACAAATGGTCTCCAAGGTAGTTCCCACATACCCCCGATCAGGATGCTAAAGCACAGGCCCAAGCTAATCTGAGGTAGGAGTGTACCAAGTACCTGGTCTCCAGTTCATTGTAGTAAACCCCGTCACCCTCCCGGAAGATGAAAAAGTAGTTCTCCTCGTAGCCCTTGCTGGCTTTGTTCTTCACGTTCCAGTTGTACTCCCGAGCAATCTTGTAGTCGTACCTGATGAGAATGAGGGGAACAAGGTCAGCAGCCCCATTTCTTTCTTAGGAGGGAGAAAAGGGAGAGACCCGGTCCTCAGTTCCCAAAACCTAACCCCAACCCACGCACACATCATCTGGTGCATAGTCCATCTCCTCCTCCTGGTCCCGCTTCCGCTTCTTCAGCGTTTCTTCCACAGGTAGGAAATAGGCCACAAACTGGTTCCCTTCCTCATCCATCATGCCTCTGGATGGGAGAAGAGGGAAAATGCAGAGTGAGGACAAAAGGCCAATGAGGAATAGGCCGAGGTGTGGTGCAGTGGGGCCACTTACCTGATCATGGCCTGAGACATCATCTCTAAAGCAGCTGCACCACTCGTGTCCTTGGGGGCTGGGTCTGAGTCAAAAATGACCTGAGCACATGGGTTGATCCACATCTAGGGGCAAGAACACTGGAATTAGACTGGGGCAAGCAGAGATAGCAGGCTGTGCCCTACTGCCTCCTGCCCTGGATCTGACCTTAAAGTCTGGGAAGACAGGCATGACCTCCACCGGTGTCACTCGGGGCTTGCTGTAATGCTGGGAGATCTGGTGGGGACAAAAACAGGGCGGGTGAGGAGGATATGGAGCTCTGGAGCTGCACTCTGGACTGCCCCCAACCCCCATCCCATCCCATCCCAGTCCCTCAATTACCGATTTCTGGGCATCCTCAAAAGTTTTCTCAATGGCTGTGATCTGGCTATCCCTGTCTTTGTATATTTCTTCCTCTGTGAACTGCTGCTTCACAGAAACCCCAATCCTAGGAATAAAGAGAGAGGACTTTAGGGGTCACCGGACACACCTGAAATCTGCACTTTCCCTCCCTACCCATCACAACTTACTTAACCTCAGGCTTCTCATTGGAGATACCATAACGGTTGAACTCCGTGGAGATGTACTCAGTCTTCCGCATCCATGGCACCACCTTCGCATGCTGCTGGGATCTGGGGGTAGAGTATTAGGCACCTAGGACCCACCACCCTACCCTCCCATCATAGATTCCCCCACACCTCCAGTCCCCACTCAGCACACACACACCTCTTGGAGCTTGTAGGGGCCTGAATCTCCTCTTCCAAAAGCTTCTCATCAGCTGGATCTAGGAGTACTAGAGGAGAACAAGGGGGCAGGAGGGCTATGAGGGCCGTGAGGGAAGGCCTGGCCTTTGCTGGCCTAGAGCAGACCCTCCCCTGCCTTCCCACACACCATTGGGGTCGATGCGGTAGGTATCCGGGTTGATGAGGTCAATGGTGACCCCCAGGTCTGGCTCAGTGAGGAGGTCGTGTTTGTGCTGTTTTTCCAAAGAAGTTGCTTTGTACTGAACGAACCTGGATGGGGAAACATACCCATTATGGTTTCCTGATTCCAGCTTTACCCTCACATTCCTGCTTCCCAGAGCCTAAGCTTTTCCAGGGAGGTACTCAAATTGCAAATGTCCCCCATGTTGGAGTCAGAAGGCTGGCTCTTCAGTGGGAAAAGACTTCAACACTGCTTGTTTCATTCATTAACAAATATTTATGGAGCATCTACTACCATATTGCTTGGTACTGTTCTAGGCCCTGAGAAGAGAGCAGTCAACAAGAGAACCAATCTTTGCCTTTAAGGAACTCATGATCTAAGTGAGTTGTTTTGCCCTCCTTCATCTCCGTCTCACCTGTTCTGGTCAAAGGGGTAGGTGATGAACTTGGGGTCGAAGGGGATGTCAGGGAGGCTATTGCAGTACTTGACTCGGCAGACCACTCCAGACCTGGAAATACAATGGCTCAAAACCCGGGCTCTGCTGCCCCTCCTCTGCTCCCAGCCCCCACTGGCCCACCCCTTCTGGGAAAACCCAATGGGGCTCACCTCTCAGGCAGAGTCCGGTGAGAATTGGGCCTGGAAGGTAAGAAAGAGACATTGAAAGAAAGATGGAGAGCACACGATTGGCAGAAGAGTGAAGGAGGTTTCTCCAAGCTTTTAAAAAAGGGAAGGAGGGGGTGACAAATGGTAATCCCTGTGGGAGGGGTGCTCTAAGTACTTTAACGTAAGGAGCCTAGGATTCCAACTCTTTTTAAAGAAAGTGTCTCCAGACGCTTTCATGAATGAAGTCAACTGCTCGATCCCTTTCGGAGGGGACGCCTTCAAGTGCTCTAACAGAACTACGTGCTCAATTGCTTTTAGCAAAGGGTTCTCCAAACGCTTGACTGGAGTAATTAACGTACAGACCGTCTAGATAGTCTCCTAAGAGCTTAATCCCCGAACTCCATGGTAGGGAGGTGGGGGCAACACCCCATCCCTGAAGGAACCCACCCCTGTCTGTCAAAAGTGAGCGCCCCGTGACGCCAAGGCGTTCGCGGCGAAGGTCTGACATCACTGGGGGGCTGGTGACGTCGTAGGAAGACACCCGCGCCCGACCCCCCCGCCTCGCCGAAACCTGGATAGACCTAGAGGAAAGCTGTACAGCCAGGTGGCGTGGCGCCTACCTGTGGCCATCCTCCCGCTGGGCCTGGGTCTGGATGGTGGGCGCCATGGCGACAAGGCGAAGGAAGCCCGGACCGGGTCCTTGCTGAGCCGCGGGGAGACGCGGAGGGGTGTACCGACGCTGGCGGACGCCTAATCCGAGGGAGGGCTCGGGTTGGCGCCGCTCTCTGCCGAGGTAGGGTCGGAATGAGGTGAGCTGGTGAAGAGTTCCAGTGGAGACTCAGCTAAACGCGCAGGCAGCGCCAAAGACGGCCTCGCAACTCCGGCTCCACCAACTGCCGCCAAGACGCTAAGGACCAGACAGGTCGCCTCAGGCCGCGAGCCCTGCTGGGAAATAGAGTCCGGATTACACCCACACGGGGATTGGCAAACGGTCGGGTACAGGGCGGAGCGAGGGAGAAAGAGCCTCTCGTGATTGGCGGGTCGGTGTCTCAGTCTGGACGTCTTATTTGAGAGTCCCGTGCGGCAGGCGGTTATTCTTTCCTCCCATTGGCTGAGTTGTTTGGGAGGCGGAGCTAACTAGCAAGCGGGGCCTGGAGACGGAGACGCTAAAAAGAAATAGGGAGAGGCGCTGTTGTGGCGCACTTCCGGTGCGCTAATCTCGGAAAGATGGCTGCGTCCCAGCAGCAGGCTGCAGCTGCTTCGTCTGCTGCGGGTGTGTCCGGTCCGGGTTCGTCTGGTGGCCCGGGTCCGCAACAGCAGCCGCAACCACCGGCACAGCTGGTGGGGCCTGCCCAGAGTGGGCTTTTGCAGCAACAGCAACAGGACTTCGACCCGGTGCAGCGTTATAAGATGCTCATCCCGCAGTTGAAGGAGAGTCTACAGGTGATTGGCCGAAAGCTGCGAGACGCTAGCGGGATTTGGCTCTCTGATTCCAAGCGAGAGGGCAGAGGGGCTCTTCAGTCTGGGAGAGAGCAGAGGAGCCTTAGGCAGGAAAGCAGAATGACATTTGGTCCTCTTGGTGAGGCCAAAGCGAAGCTGTGCGGATTGACAGTGTGAGCGGGATCAGCACGGATGCTGGGCCTGGGAATGGCCGGAACTCGAGTGGGAGGGAGTTTAAAGGAAAAACAAGGCCCTGGTTGTTAAAGCCTGAGGAAAGGACTGGCCTGTACAGAGATTCTGCCTGTGATTGGTGGGTGAGGGAGGACTGTAAGATCTGTCCGAGAGGTTATTGGGAGAACCCTAGGTGAGAGCAGGCCTCTGGGAAAATACGGCTGCTGCTCTGGATTGACAGGAGGAGAGGTGCCACGTGAAGAGGAGGCTTGAAATTGAATAGATCTTTTTTAAAAAATATATTTTCTTTATTTCAGGGGCACCTGGGTGGCTCAGTGGGTTAAACCTCTGCCTTCGGCTCAGGTCATGATCTCAGGGTCTCGGGATCTAGCCTCTCTGCTCAGCGGGGAGCCTGCTTCCCCCCTCTCCCTCTGCCTGCCTCTCTGCCTACTTGTGATCTCTCTCTTCTCTGTCAAATAAATAAATAAAATATTTTTTTTAAATAAATAAGTATTTTCTTTATTTCAGAGAGAGAGAGCAAACATAAAGGGGAGCAGGGGAGAGACAGAGGGAGAAGCAGTCTCCCCGCGGAGCAGGGAGCCTGGCGCGGGCGGATCCCAGGACCCGGGGATCATGACTGGAGCCAAAGGCAGACGCTTAACCGACGGAGCCACCCAGGCGTCCAGAAATTGAAAAGATCTTAAGGAAGAGTGTAGATCTACCAAAAGTGCCCCTTCTGTTTCTCTATTTCCTGCATTTTTTTTTTAATAGACCTTGATGAAGGTTGCAGCCCAGAACTTGATTCAGAACACTAACATTGACAACGGACAGTGAGTACAGTCCCCTTTCCCTAGTCTTAGACCCTCATACCCGGATCCCCAACCACCTATACCCCTTTCTTCTATTTTTGAGCCCCACTCCATAGCGACCCACGTTGCTCTTTTGCCTCTTCTAAAAGAGTCCCTTTTCCCTGCCTTGGGGCTTCTGGGCCTAAACTTGGTTTCCTGATGGGTAGTTGGTTGGGTAGACATTGAAGTTCCAGAGACTGGAAATCCATTCTCCAGTCACCTTCTTCTCCTGGGCTATAGAAAGAGCAGTGACGGACCCATTCAGCGCTTTGACAAGTGTCTGGAGGAGTTCTACGCACTCTGTGACCAGCTGGAACTCTGCCTGGTAAGGGGCCTCCTAGACACCGGGTGATCACAGTCCTGCCTCAATCCCCAGGTCTTCAGGAACCTTCATTCAGTCAGTGGACACACACCGAGCACACCTCCTAGGGGCCACGCTTGTGCTTGCTTCACCCTTGAGGCTGGGGACGTGATGGCAGCTCAGAGTGGTCAGGGCTGTGATAGGAAAAGCCCAGGCCGCAGAAGTCAGGGCTGTGATGGGGGAGGCACTGGTGGTGGGGGGGTGTCAGGATTAAAATGAGGAAGCTCAGGGGATTGTGGAAGCCCAGAAAAGGTACCTGACTCTGCCTAGTGTGGGGCAGGGAGAGGGGTGGTGGCTCAGGGAAGTTTACTGGTAGAGAACGCATCTGAGCTGAGGCTGGAGCAAAAATGGAAGGGGGGGCAGGAGTTTTGAGGAGGGCGGGTGGCTAAGAGCAAAGGCTCTGGAATCTGCATGGACCACCAGTCTCTACCCGTGAGCTTCGGGTTTTTCCTTTGAGAAGTGGATTTTGGGGAAAGATGGCAAGATCATCTATGTAGAAAGTGTAACGTGATACTAAGCACGCGGCAAACGTTTCCTGTAGTGTCATCGTCATCATCATTTTAAACTGAGGTTTGGGGGGGGCGCCTGGGTGGCTCAGTGGGTTAAAGCCTCTGCCTTCGGCTCAGGTCATGATCTCAGGGTCATGGGATCGAGCCCCGCATCGGGCTCTCTGCTCAGCAGGGAGCCTGCTTCCGCCTCTCTCTCCACCTGCCTCTCTGCCTACTTGTGATCTCTCTCTCTCCCAAATAAGTAAAATCTAAATAAATACATAAACTGGGTTTGAAGGAAAAGTCAGAATTTGAGAAGCCTGGGGTGGTGGTAGAAAGGTGTTCCAACCAGAAGGAACAGCTTTTACTTTAATTTTCCTTTAGGAATGTCACAAGTTCAGTTTAGCTGAGGTGTAGCAGGCATTTTTTTTTTTTTTTTTTTTTTTTTTTTTTAAGATTTCTTACTTATTTGAGAGGGAGAGCGCATGCAGGAGCAGGGGAAGGGGCAGAGGGGGAGATATATAGCAGCAGGCTCCCCGCCACGCACAGAGTCTGAGGTGGGGCTCGATCCCAGCACCCTGAGATCATCACCTGAGCGCAAGTTAGACGCTTAAGTGACTGAGCCCCCCATGTGCCCCAGGGCTTGTTGGCTTGTTGGACTATGAATATAGCCCCGAGGGTGCTGGGGAGCCGGGGAGGGGTTTAAGCAGGGAAGACCGTGGTCCTGACGGCTTTTTTAGGAACATACCTGTGGCTGCCAAGTCAAGGATGGGTTAGAGGAGCCGCAGTGGAGGCTGGGAGCCCGAGGAGGCAACCATGACAGGTCTCATGTGGGCTAGACTGCACCAGGATAGGGCCCTGAGGCCGTGGGGGACAGCAGATAGGAAAGCTACTCAGAAGGCTCTGCAGCCAGCCACGGAGCTGCCCCGGCCTGTGGGAGGGGCCTTTCCAGGGACTTCTGGGCTGGGACCTGGCAACTGCCCCGCTTAGGGCCTGGGCAGGGTAAGCAGTAACCAGACCGCGCAGCCAGAGGAGGGGGAGGAAAACCAGGGGCAGGTGTCATCAGAGAAGCCACTGCCAGTGTCCAGGCTGGAGTCAGGACCGTCCCAGTGATGGCAGCCGACATTCCCTCAGTGACACGCTAGGACCTGTGGCTGCCTCACACACTGTTCACACCGTTCTCATCTGACCAGGTAGCAAAGGCAGTTATCAAACGCATTTTGTTTGGCAAAGGAGGAAACAGACTCAGAGAGAAGCAGCCGCGTGCCTCTGGGTCGCCCAGCATGTGGTTGGCCGGGCCAGGCACTGACTCCAAGCCCACAGGCTCCCCTAGGCTGGCCCTTGGGGTCGGGGTGGGAGCACGGGGAGCGACACTGATGGACGCCCCTTGCCTGCCCGTCCACAGCGCCTGGCCCACGAGTGCCTGTCCCAGAGTTGCGACAGCGCCAAGCACTCTCCCACTCTGGTGCCCACGGCCACCAAGCCCGATGCAGTGCAGCCCGACAGCCTGCCCTACCCGCAGTACCTGGCAGTCATCAAAGCCCAGATCGCCTGTGCCAAGGACATTCACACCGCTCTGCTGGACTGCGCCAACAAGGTCACGGGCAAGACACCTGCCCCACCTACAGGCCCGGGGGGCACCCTGTGAGCTGGCAGGGCTGGGAGTGGGGCTGGCCGCGGCGGGGAAGGGGACCGAGGGAATGAAGCGTGATCTCAAAGCGGGTTCCGTCTCCGCCTTTTCTTCCCGCCTGAGCCCTGTGGCTGGAGCCAGCAGGGGGCAGCAGAGGCCAGCCGGGAGCGAGACGGGCGGGGCCTCGCCGCCTGGGGCAGCGGGCTCTCCTGCCAAGCCCAGGATGCACTTTGGGCCGCCCGGTGCTGACTTCTTCCGCGGCTCTCCCCCAACCCCAGCTGGGCACAGAGCCCAGCCCTGCCTCCCTCCCTCAGGCCTTCCTGATTTTGTCTGTTGAGGGGTGGTCTCTCTGCGTTTGCTCCTTTTTCTGGCTGTCTCTCTCTGCGTTTCTAAGGCATGGGTCAGTTGTTTATCTGTCGTTTGGTCTCTTTTTGTCTCTGTCTCTCTGCCTCTGCCCTCCCTGTCTCTGACCATCTCTATTTTAGTCTTCTTTTGCTCCCTTCTGCCCCTGGTTCCTAGCTGGCCTCTGTTCTAAAGGAGGCCGGATTCCAGGAGCCAGACCCCGAGGTCACCTGGGCCTAGGGGAAAGAGTTTCATTTCCAGGGCCCCCAGCCAAGTCCAGGGATCCCTAGGACCTCCCATGTCAGCCCAGCCCCCAGGTCCTCAGCCCAGGAAAGGGGAAGTGAAGGGGTTCTAGGCCCTGACCTCAGCATGCCTGGTCTGAGAGCAACTCACTCCCCCACCCAAACCCAGAGCCTGCGTCAGCAGCACTCAAACGAGGGGCATTGTGCAATCCGTGGTGAAGCCTAGCCCAGCTGGATGCCTGGGTCCCTGTATTTTTAGCCCCAAAGGAGAAGTGAAAAGGCCCTAGCAGGGGTGAATCATCAGTCCTGGGGAAGAACCCAGGCGCCTAGGCCCCAGCTCCGGGAAGCCGGCTTTGGGGAGGGGGCTTCAGGGAAGGAGTGGCCCACCGAGCTCCCCTCTTCCCCGAGAGCCAGCTTTGGGAGTTCAGCCATGGCTTTCAGGCCTGGGCAAGTGCAAGGTGGAGCTACCAGCCCAGGCCCAGCTGTTGGGGTGTGAAAGACTCAAGTGAGTCAGCCTAGTTGTGGGACTGCCCCACCCAGCACCTTCTGTACCCTGGTTCCCATCTCGCCACCCAGAGGTGTCCTGTCCTAGACCCCACATCTGCAAGGAAAGCCAGGGACTATGGATCCCAGGAAGATCCTTTCTTGAAGAGCCAGGCATGTAGGGCAGGCCCCCAGGAAGGGCAGCGGACCTCTCAGGCACTAGCTAAAGGTGCTGTGGAGTAAATCTGAAGCAAACGGCAGGATATGTAGTTGGAGAACTATGTTACTTTGTTCAAAACAAAACAAAACAAACATTAAAGTCATTAAAGTCGGAGAGCTTAGATTGGGTAGTGGTCCGTGGGGTATTCACTATTATCATGGTCAATAAACAGATGTTACGCAAATGAGTTGTTAAATAGGTGGTAAGATTTATTTTGGGGGGGAAAATAAGTCCTTTGCAGAGGTCACAAAGGCCTCGCTGAGAAGGCAGTACTGGAGCCGACTCTGAAGGAGAGGGAACCAGCATGTGGGCATTTGGAGAAGAGCAGCAAGAAAAAAGGCCCTGAGGCAGGAATGTGCCGATGTGTTTATGGGACCATGTGGAGGCCGGGACCACACCGCAGGGACAGGGTTAGAAGAATTGCCGCACATCGTGAAGGTCCTTAGCAAGACTTTTTACCCAATTATTAGACCTAGAGGGAGACTGTACAGCCGGGGCACGACCACACACTCCAGGAAAAGGTGTCCACGAGAACCACAGCCACGTGGGGCACAGCGGACCATGGGGACACGGGTGCACATGGCCCCCCTCGTGTCCCCAGCAGAGACCAGCATAGCCCACCACCCTGCAATCATGGTGTCCCCAGGTCCTCCGGCCCAGGGACAGACAGTCCCACAGACTCTAAAAGGAACAATCCAACCGCATGAATATACAAACAACTCTCTAATCACCACTTAACCCACTATCTTTCACCCCATCGCAGACTTTGCCCATCACAGGCTGACTCAGCCCTAAACCCTCAGCTCAACATTATCAAAAGCAGCCCTCAGTACCTTCTCAGGTACGAGTGTGTGCGTGTGTGTCACGGCTCTGCCCACGGAGGCGGTGAACAGTGACCCGCCACCCTCCCCATCATGTGCGGCAACGACTTCAGGAACCGAAGTTCACCAGTTTCACTGCCTTGTGACTGGGCCTCGGGGGAACCTCATCCAGATTCTGGCCCCCGGTGTCCTCAGCCTCACCCCAAATAAGGACACAGACACTTGGAAACACTGTTCGCTACACACGCAGCCACGGGGACCGGGCATGCGGCCACCACTCCGGTCACAGGGACGCTCACCCACGGCTAGTCCGCACGACAGAAGGCACAGCCGGCCAGACCGGCCGCGGGCCCTCCTCCGGGGTTCCCTATAGTCAGCCTCTCCAGATCCCACAGTGGCTCCCGGCGCCACGGATGCGCATCTAGGTATGGAAGTCACAAGGGACGGCCAGCCCGGAGCCAGCCGCAGTTGAGTACGGGCTCCCACACCCGGAGATGGCTAAAGTAAACAGGGGAGCCAACCGCACGGGCTCAGGCGGTTTCACTCATGTGTTCACACAGCCATGGCGGGCGGAACTGTAAGGACACACGCCTCACACAGGAAGTGGGGCGCGCACCCTCGTGTCCCCCATCTACTCGACCCAACTGTGCACCCAGCCACGCAGGGGCACACACGCCGCACCTGCAGTACACACACGCGCACACACACACACACACGCGCACACACACACTCCGCCACACAACGTCGGGCACGCCCGCCCCCCCCCCCCCGGCCCCCTAAGTTGCACCCTCGGCCGCGCCCGCTCGCGCCCAGGCACGCCAGGCGCGCACACGTGCCGCGAGTACACGCTCGCCCGCGCACTCGCACCGACTCTCACACCCCCGCGTTTCCCGTCCCTGCTTGTTTTTCTGG
>CM053620.1:37260179-37283925 GCA_028646535.1 Procyon lotor | reverse complement strand
TCTTTGGCTCTCTCTCCTTGCCCACTGGCAGGCCCTGACCACTGATCTCTTCCAGGAAACTGCCCTCCCCCCCTCATTTTTGGGAAAGGGCTCAGATCCTCAGACTTAGGAGAAAGGGTTGGAATAAAAGAAACACGGAGACCCAAAGACATTGGGGAGGCAGTAAAGCAAGAACAAGCCATGCAGAGACATTAACAGGCACTGAAAGAACAAGAAACTGACATCTCTGGCCCTTCCCTTAGCAAAAACGGATTTTCTGCCCCTTCTAAAAACAAAAACTTGATTTGAGAAAATGACCCCTACCACCAGCTATCAATGCCAAACACCCGAGAGTCCCCTTGACTCTGTTTTATCAAACCCACACCACAGTCCAGCCGCAGTTCTGTCTGATTTATCTTCTCCATAGATCTCTCTGCCTCCTGTGGCTCCCATCCTGGTCCTACCCAGCATCATCTTCCACCTGAACCTTCCTAACAGCCACTTTCTGGTTTTACTGGCTCAGGACCTATGTTCAGTTTCCCCCCACTCCCCAAGCAAGACAACCACAGGGAACTTGTCCTGCCACCTGAGTCAGTAAGATCACATAAAAGGCAAAGTCCTAAGTCCTCACCAGCCTAAATGGCCTGGCTCTTTGGCCACTATTGCACTAGTCACACTGGCTTTCTGGCTGCTCACCAATATACCTGATCTGCTGCTTCAGCCACAGGGCCTTTGCACTGGCTGCTACCTCTGCCTGGAATATTCCCCCAGGTATCCCCATGGCTTACTCCCCTCCTTTAGGTGTCAGCTCAGATGTCTCCTCAGTGAGATGGTGTTTGACTACTAGTATTACAACCCACACTGAAGCTCTGACCCCTCATCCTCCCTTCCTCTGCTCTACTTTTTCCACGACATTCACCACCACTCAGCATATAAAATGTAGTTTTCGTGCTTAAAGAAACCTGCCTCTCCCACTAGAATGTCAAATCCTCAGGGGCTGGGTCTTGTCATTGCTGTATCACTCGTGCCTAAACCCTAAACAGGAGTCAGTCACATAGTGGATGTTTAGCGTTTGTTGAAAAAAACAAATCAATTCAGAAAAAAAGGAAACGGGAGAAAAAATAACTATGATGTGATTGATGTTAACTGAACTTATTATAGTAAGCATTTCACAATTTATACATATATCGAATCACGTTGTATGTCTTGGACTAATACGGTGTTATATGGGAATTATAGCTGGAAAAAAAAATCCAACACAGGAAGATGAAGAGGCAGTGCCCTACAGTTTGCCAAGGACCCGACACATCTACATAAGTCTTAAACTGAGATTTACAACCCAAGTAAGTGCTCAAGCATTTAAGAGGCGATACCACCCTCTGGCGGCCGGGATGGAAACGGCACCTCCCCACGACACAGAACACTCTCCCGGGCGGTCGTCAGAGTTCCAGGAGTTCCAGCCCGGAAACCCCGAAGATCGAAACGTTCATTTCTCTAAGTGATGATGTGGATGTTTTGGTTGATTTATAAAGTGTATAAATTTATTAAAAAATTTATGCGGGTAAGAGGAAAAAAGATGCTCCAGGTGAGGATCGAACTCACAACCTCGGCATCGCTCCGCTCGCACTGTCGTATAAGTACCGCGCGCTAACCGATTGCGCCACTGGAGCTCCGGCCGCACCCTCGCGTCGCGAGGTCCTTCAGTCGTTCTTGGCCACGTGACCTCGGTGGACAGCTCCGCCTTTTGCTGCATATGCAAATAAGAATCTTTTGGTTGACCAATGGGAGAAAATGCGCTACCAGTTCCGGATTCTCACGCGCCGAAGGCTCTTGCTGTAAAAGGGAAAAGTCTGAGGCGTTTGGAATGTGGGGGCGTAGCCCGCCCGGGACTCGCCTTCTCATGAATATTCAGATACGGGGGAGGGGTCTTAACCCTTTACCGGCTGTCTGGCCGGAAGGCAGCCCCTCCCCCTCGCGGGCGGGAACAGGATATGAGCCGGGCGGCTGGGGGGAGGGGAAGCCCCAGGCGACAGCCCCCAGCCTCACTGCCGGGACCGGACTCTCCCGCCACAGATGTGGCACTGCCGCCGCCAGAGCCCCGCGGTACTCATCCCAGAGCCTTGAGGGGTCCAAAGTCGTGGACTCCGGAGTCTCGAGTCTGCACCGCGCCCTGAGAGACCCCAGATATCCAGGTGCCCAGCGCCCCCTCCTGGAGGAGCCGGGAGTCTGGGACATCACCCTGCGCGATCTTGGAGGCCGAGCTTCCTGCACCCCAGTTTAAAGAACTTAGGATCCCAGACCGGTGATTACCTCCAAGGGTTCCAAGATATCCGAACTTGGCATACGGACTCCTAGCGCCCCAGCCAGGCTGTTTGGGGCTTTAACGCCCACCACTTCAAGGGGACCCAGGAATTTGGGACTCCCCTGCGCTCCCGCCTGGAGACGGTTTAATCTTTGCTCCAAGAGTGAGGGGAACTCAGGAATCTGGTCGTCCCACGACCCTATCTAGAAGACTCGGGAATTTGGGTCTCCAGCGCCCCATCTGACACCCAAGTGTCGGGACTCCCAGCATCCCTCATTTAGAGGACCAAGAAATTCGGACCGCTGCATCCCTTTCTCCGAGAGACCCCGGCTTCTGGTTCCCGGAGCCTGAGAACCCGAAGTTCCCGCCCCTGACTTGCGGAGACCCCGGAGTCCGGCCTTGAGCCTCCCCGGGGACCGTGCTAGGGTCGAGTAAGAAGAATCGAGCAGCCTCCGTTCGTGGCTGGAGACTCCCTGGGAGGTGAGGGGGGAGGCGAGGGGCCCGGACGGGCTGGGGGAGGGGGCGGCGCCGCAGCCGCTGAACAATGAGGGGGCGTGCCGGCGGGGGGCGAGCTGAGGCGCCGGCGGGAGTTTGGGTCTGGAAGGGTGTGGGAAGGCGCTGGGGACCCGGGCCGCGGCGGTGGGGACAGTAAGCGGATCGCGGAGGGACTGGCTGGGAGGGTGGGGGGGAGGTGTGTCGAGGGCTCTGGGCCAGCGCCCCAACTCGCAGCCCTGGGCGGGGGAGGGAGCCGTCTGCAGGACCCTGGCATCCGGTCCCCCAGCCTCCTCCGCCCTCCCCTGGGACCCCGCGGCCTCCCGCCCACGGCTTTTCCCAGCCCTGCCCCTCGCCCTCGGCTCCAGCCAGAGCCCGAACGTTCCCAGGATCCTTGAGCCTCCGGCCCCAGACAGACCAGACTCCCAGCTTCACTCTTCTTTGTCTCAACCTTTCCATCTTTTTCTCTGTGTTACCGCGCCTTGTGCCCGTGTTTCTTTCACTGTGCTTCTGTCTGCCCCCTTAGTTACTCTCAGGGGGTTCCTCCTGTGTTTAGACCGGGTTCCCAATTCTCAGGCCTAATCTGTGAGTGTGGCCTGCTGGTGGGGGGAGGCTGATGGGGTCCTGATATCAGAGAAGGGGGATCTCTCTGCAGCGGCTGGTGAGCCACTCAGCCATGCCCGAGGGAGCCCGAGGACCGAGCCTGTGCAAACCCAGCCCTAGCCTTGGCCGTGGGCCCACAGGTGAAGTGTGTGACTGCGCAGCTGTGTGTGAGAGCCAGACAGGTGAGCGTGCAAGGGAGGATGGGGGTCTGCTGGGCATTGGGTCCTTGGGTCCAGGCACTGTGTGGGCCTCCATGGGTGGCCCCGGTGCTGGGCAGTGTTGGCAACACAGGTGACGGAGACAGTCCCCGCCCTGCCTACACAGAGCCCCAGATGGCCGGGGCAGATGGAACCATCCCAAATGCTGACAGTCCAGAGGGGGAAGCCCGTGGTAGAATGGTCAGGGCTGGGGGGAGCCGCGGAGAAAGCCCCACTCCCTCACTGTGGGAGCCCAGTCTGGGAGGGCTTCATGGAGGAGGGGACATCTAAACAGAATTGAAAGATGAGGAGGAATGAGTTGGGAAAAGCAAGGAAGAGTATCCCACACGGAAGGAACAGCATGTGCAGAGGTGAGGGGGGCTGGTTTTTCTTAAGTAACCGGAAGCAGTCGAACAGGACTGGAGTCCAGAGTGTGAGAAGTGGTGTGGCTGTGGAAGAGAGCAGAATGGAAAGGTCTTGAATGGCCACGTTGCATGAGGCCCTGTGGATCTGAGGAGTTTGGACTTTATCCCGAGGACGTGAAGGGATGATACTTGGAGTGACAGGGTCATATGGGCAATTAATAAAGATCTCCCAGGCTGACACATGGAGGTGGAGTAGTAGAGAGGAAGCTGAAGCCCAGAGGAGACCTTATGGGAGAAGACGGGGCAGGACTGGGGCAGCGCAGTGGGGAGAGGAGACCGGAGCCCAGGGGAAAGATATTAACCTGGTGTGGATGAGTGCAGGGCTGAGAGCGCTCACTCAGGTGGGGACACCCCCTGATCTCCTGCTCCACACCCCCAGCATCCCCAGCAACCCCTGCCATGGCCTCCCCCCGAGGTTCTGGGAGCTCCACATCCCTGAGCACGGTGGGCTCTGAGGGGGACCCGGCTCCAGCGCCCACCCCAGTCTGCTCAGCGTCCAGGCCAGAGCCCCTTCCGGGGCCCCCCATCCGCCTGCATCTGTCACCCGTGGGGACCCCGGGTTCGGCCAAACCCTCGAGGCTGGAGCGAGTGGCGCGAGAGATCGTGGAGACAGAGCGGGCCTATGTCCGGGACCTTCGCAGCATCGTGGAGGTGAGGCCGGCGGGCACCTGAGCACAGTGGGAACCCAGGCCAGCCCTCCAGCCCCATAACCCCAGTCATCCCCACAGGACTACCTGGGCCCTCTGCTGGACGGTCGGGTCCTAGGGCTGAGCGCGGAGCAGGTGGGCGTACTATTTGCCAACATCGAGGACATCTATGAGTTCAGCAGGTCAGAGGCGGGAGGGATGGTCCGGGGCGGTGGGCTGTATTCTAACCCAGACCTTGAAGCCCCATAGTGCCCTGTCCAGGCTGGTACCTGGAGTGTGGTGACATGGGGCAGGGATCGTGGTGGGGAGCAAGGGACCGGCGATGGAGGGCGAGGTGGATGGGAGCCCGAGGACCCGGATGAGGTCTAAATACAGGGGTGTGTCTCAGCACTGTCAGGTGTGGGATCACGATGAATTCAGGGCTCACACGGGGCCCGAAGATCATGCCAGTGTGAGCATTTGTGTGACCGTCTCAGCCTGGGAACCCCTTCAGCCCCAGATAAGCCACATGATTGGCCGGGACCCGGGAAAGGGGATGCTGGGGTCCAAGGATTCTGATCCTTCCGAGTGTCTTCACGGGATCTTCAGATGATTGCAGGAGACCTGAGAAGGCATGACAAGATCTCAGGATCGCAACAGGGTCTTAAGCTCATCACAGCCCCGAGGGTCATGATACCCCCTCTCCCTGGGTCAAGATCCCCCCCCCAGACACCCGAGGCTCATGCCAGGTGTGACAAGGTTTTGAGCTGAGAGACAGGATACTGTCCATGGACAGAGTCTGAGCAGCTTGCGATCTCCCGGGTCGCAGTCAGAAGACTCCCTCTGGGTGTGGTGGCTCCTTGAGAGATCCCGGCCGCCACCAAGTCCCCAGCCTCTTGGAGTCCCCCCACAGGGGGCTGCGGGGATGGGGCAGCCCCTCACCGCCCTCTCTCCCTCACAGTGAGCTCCTGGAGGACCTGGAGGGCAGCAGCAGTGCGGGGGGCATTGCCGAGTGCTTCGTGCAGAGGGTGAGTCGGGTGAGGGCGCTCAGTCTGGCATTGTCACCCGGGACGGGGTAGGGTGGGGGGAGCAGGCCTGGGCTAGGCCGGAGGGGGGCCCTGGGGAGTGGGACCTCGGGTCTCCCTGACTCCCGTGTCACCCGCAGAGTGAGGATTTTGACATCTACACATTGTACTGCATGAACTACCCGAGGTGAGGGGTGAGGAGCCCCTGCCGGGCCCCAGGCCTTGCCCACTGAGTTGCTGTGCCAGCCAGCCTCCCTCCACCTCGGCCCATCCAGCTCCAACCCCTGCCAGACCGGGACAGTAACTGACCTCTCCCTAAGCTGCCCTTGACCGCCCCCAGCCCCCGCTGCCAGCCCCTGAAACCCTGGCTATTCCCCACCCCCTCCCAGTCCCGCTCCCTGGGGGCTGTCAGCCTCCCCCCCCTGACCTGTGCTGTGCCCCCAGCTCCCTAGCCCTGCTCCGGGAGCTGTCGCTGTCCCCGCCCGCAGCCCTCTGGTTGCAGGAGCGCCAGGCCCAGCTCCGCCACTCGCTGCCCCTGCAGAGCTTCCTGCTGAAACCTGTTCAGCGGATCCTCAAGTACCATCTGCTGCTGCAGGTGGGCTGTGGCCCTGGCGGGGGCTGCTCGGGGAGGGCGAGGGCACGGGCACGGTCCTGTCTGGTGACCCCCTGGTGGGACGACTGGATGGTGGACCCAGGACAAGTCCCTAGAAGCTGGGACAGCAGTTGGGACAGGGGCTTGAGGCCGGTGGGGACTGGCGCCAGCTGATCCCACCTTCTGTCTCTGCCTGTGTGTCTCTGTCCTTCTCTGGGTCGCCACCTCTGCCCTCACTTTTCTATTTCTCTCTCTCTCTCTCTCTGTCATTATCATTCTCTCTCTTGTTTCTGTCCCCTCCCTGGGTGCCTGGGGGCTGCCTGGCAGGAGCTAGGCAAGCACTGGGTGGAGGGCCCGGGCGCCGGGGGCCGTGAGATGGTGGAAGAGGCCATCGTGTCCATGACTGCGGTCGCCTGGTACATCAACGACATGAAACGGAAGCAGGAGCACGCGGCGCGCCTCCAGGTGAGCCCTGGGGGGCTGGGGGACCGGGGCTGCTGGATGGGGGCAGCGGGCAGAAGGGTCTCTGGTGGGGTGATCAGCCTCCGCACCCCGGTTGGGACAGCACAGCCCTGTGCCTGACGCCCCCATCTTGGTGTGTGTGCACTTTCTGTCTCGGTGCGTGTGCACTTCGGTGCCTTTTGCACCTGGCGGGTCCCGGCAGGAAGTACAGCGGCGGCTGGGCGGCTGGACTGGACCAGAGCTCAGTGCTTTCGGGGAGCTGGTGCTGGAGGGTGCCTTCCGAGGTGGCGGAGGGGGCGGCCCCCGACTCCGAGGGGGCGAGCGGCTGCTCTTTCTGTTCTCACGGATGCTGCTCGTGGCCAAGCGCCGGGGACCGGAGTACACCTACAAGGGCCACATCTTTGTGAGTTCAGGGTTAGGGGTGAGGCCGGAATGTCCCCGGCAAGCTTTATCGCCTATACTGTACCTGGGTACCTACAGGGAGGGCCGGGGGCGGGGTCTGCAAGGGAGGGAGCTTAAAAGGGCCACATTTTCTTGAGTCCAAGCATAGGGGGTGAGATTTAATGAGGGGTGGGGCCCGCAGGGTGCCAGTGAGGGCCTGGGGGGGAGGCCCTGGATTTGAGCTTGCTGCCCCTTTCTGTCCCCCTGCCCCCCATCCAGTGCTGCAACCTGAGTGTGAGCGAGAGTCCTCGAGACCCTCTAGGGTTCAAGGTGTCCGATCTGACCATTCCCAAACACAGGCACCTGCTGCAGGTGGGTGCAAGGTGGGGCTGGGCAGTCAGGGCTCCCTTCCACTTCTAGACCTTATGCCCAGCTCCCGACTCCGCCCCCATCCCACCCCCAGGCCAAGAACCAAGAGGAGAAGAGGCTGTGGATTCACTGTCTCCAGCGCCTCTTCTTTGAGAACCACCCCGCCTCCATCCCTGCCAAGGTATGGCTCCTACCATATCCGTGCGCCTTGAGCACGCTGGAGGACACAAGACCCCCCAGAAGACCTGGTGGGCAGGGGGGGCTCTCTTAGAGAGACCGTGATTGATAAATTGCAGTTAGGCTGCCTGGGTTTGAAGCCCAGCTCCACATGTCCCCGCTGTGTGACTTTGGGCAAGTAGGGCAACCTCTCTGGTCTCTTGTTTCCTCACCTGGAGGAATCAGCACCCCCATGGAGTTGGGGGGATTACCGATAGTCATCAGTCACGTGACATGCCTTACCCGTACGGCACCCATGAACGGGACCATGACCGGGGTGCTCAGAGACAGGCCCCCTGCCACGCAACCCCCACCCACCCTTGTCTCTTTCAGGCCAAACAAGTTCTCCTTGAAAACAGCCTGCACTGTGAGTTGGGGCCTTGGGACGATGTGGGAGTAGAGGCATGACTCCCAAGGAAAACTTGATCAAAAAGTCAATTATCGAGTTCCAAATTTTTTCCTATAGGCACTCCTAAAAGTAAGCCTATCCCAGAGCCCCTGACTCCCCCGCTTGGGTCTCCCCGACCTCGAGATGCTAAAAGCTTCACTCCTGGACGAAGGAACACAGGTAAAGATGCCCTGAGCCTCCCCCCGCCCCACTCCTCCCCCAGAAACTGTATCCCCAGCCTTCTCCTCTTTTGGGAGCCTGGAGCTGGCCCCTCACAGGCTTCTAATCTCCCTCTCCCATAGCTCCGTCTCCAGGGTCCTCTGCTAGTCGCCGTGGCCGCAGACAGTCCGGTGAGTGTCCTCTACGTAAAAGTTGTCTAGGGAATGCGGTGGGAGCTGGGCCCTTGACATCACTGTGTCCTCTCCCCAGAGCCGGTGAAGGACCCGTACGTTATGTTTCCACAGAACAGTAAGTGAGCGCCGCAGGCCAGCCCAGTCCAGCCCCGTCTGTCTGTCTGCCTCTTCCCAGGGGGCAAGGGGTCAGGGTGACGGGTGGCTCATCAGCTGTCAGGAATGACCTTGTTCCCGCATCTCACTCTTTTCTCTTTTTCATCTCTCCATCCCCAGCTAAGCCTAGACTCAAGGTAAGAAACACCCTAGGACAGGGGTCTGCGGACCCCTACTCCTGAGTGTGGGGAAAAAGGGATGGGGCCCTCGACTCCAGCCCTCCATCCTCTCTCCTTGCTCACAGCATGCTGGCAGTGAGGGGGAGCTCTACCCCCCCTTAGAGCCTCAGCCACCAGTTCCGGCTTCCGGAACCCCTGAGGACCTGGAGGACACCGGACCCCCCGCCCTGGAACCCTCTGGGACCTCTATCACTGAAGAGATCCTGGAACTCTTGAACCAGAGAGGCCTCCGGGATCCAGGGGTGAGCTGGGCATCACATCATGGCGTCCCTGGGGCTCTCAGCTGGGAGGGGGATAGCCCCAAGGGGTCAGGGGCCCGGCCTGCCTTGACATCTTTGGCCTCCTCCCCAGTGCCCACTGCCGCCATCCCCCCACGACATTCCCAAGTTCCCTGGAGACTCCCAGGTGGCAGGCGACAATGAAACCCTCACATTCCAAGCCCTGCCCGGCCGGGACTCTTCAGAAGAGGAGGAGGAGGAGGAGCTGGAGATGGACGAACGGGGGCCTTCCCCACTGCATGTCTTGGAAGGGCTGGAAAGTTCCAGCGCTGCTGAAACTCCCGACGTTTCCGGCCTCAGCAAAAGTCCAGACGCACCCGGCCTCTCTGAAATTCCCGGCCTGTCTGAAATTCCCAAGATTCCCCACCTTCCCAGCCTCTCTGACATTTCCAGTGTTTTTGAAATGCCCTGCCTTCCAGCCATACCTAGTGTCCCGGACATTCCTAGTCTGGCCAGTGCTCCCGCCCTTCCCTCTGACTCATGGCTCCAGGGGCCCGATGAGGCTCTAGCCACCGGGAGAGAACTGTTCCCCGGAGGCAGCTTGGCAAAACTGGGGGAACCCTCCTCGGGCGGCAGGGCAGGGCAGGAGGAGGCTGAAGAAGGGGAGTCCTTCCCAGACTTCCCTCCCCAGGATGCCCCCCGAAATCAGGGATTCCCAGATGAACTGGAATTCCGCTCTTGTTCAGAAATTCGCAGCGCCTGGCGGGCCCTGGAGCAGGGGCAGCTGGCCCGGCCGGGTTTCCCGGAGCCACTGTTGATCCTGGAAGATTCGGATCTGGGCGGAGGTGGCGGGAGCGGGAAGGCAGGAGCCCCGAGTTCGGAGAGGGCAGCTTCCCGGGTGCGAGAGTTAGCCCGGCTGTACAGCGAGCGGATCCAGCAGATGCAGCGGGCCGAGACCCGGGCGTCTGCCAACGCCCCCCGCCGCCGGCCCCGCGCCCTCGCCCAGCCCCAGCTGTCCCCCCGCCTGCCCCAAGAGCAGGCTGAGCCAGGTGAGGTCCAGGTGTGTGGTCGGCAGAGACGGCCCCCACGGAGACCTCGGTCCTGACTCCGTCCTTTCTGTGCACACAGGGCCCCTGCCTGCCTTTGGACACGTGCTGGTGTGTGAGCTGGCCTTCCCGCTGACCTGTGCCCAGGAGTCTGTCCCTCTGGGTCCTGCCACCCGCGTTCAGGCTGCCACACCTTTGTCTAAGCAGGGAGGCTGCCTAGGTAGCCGGGGACCCTGTGTTTCCAGTCTGCCTGAGCAAGATCATCTGGGCATCCGGGTTCCAGCTGCTACTCCTCTGCCCGAGCAAGGAGGCCTCTGGAGTAGACAGAGCGTGGCCGCAGCCACCACAGCCTTGCCCCCGCAGGAAGAGCCCCCGGATGTGCGGGGCCCGGCTACAGCTCTGCCTGACCCAGAAGGCCACCTGGAAATCCAGCCTCCAGCTACCACCCCTCTGCCTCAGCACACAGGCCATATGGACACCCAGCTTTCCACCAGCCCGGCTCTGCCCGGGCAGGGACGCTGTTCTGATGTCACGGTTTTGGCCACCGCCACCGAGCCCAAGCAAGAAGGCCCCCTACGCAGCCAGAGCCCGACCAATACCTCATTAACCACGCAAGGAGGTTCCGGGGATGTTCCACTCCCGGCCGGGGTTGGCGACCAAGCTGTCAATGCCTCGCTTACGCATGGAGGCAGCCTGGACTGTCCGATCCCAGGCAACGCTGCACGGCCCTTGCAACGTGACCTCCTGGATGTTCCGGTTCCGGGTGCTTCGCCTCTGCCTGCCTGGGGAGGCCCCCCAAGCCATCAGATCCCAGCCAGCGCTACGCTGTCTTTGCCCCAAGACCCCTCAGACATTCAGCTTCCGGGCACCTCACCCTTGCCTGCACACGGAAGCTGCCTGGACCATCAGGTCCCAGCCAGCACTGCACCGTCTTTGCCCCAGAACTCGCATGTTCCCGCTGCCACACCCCTACCCCAGCGACCAGGCCTGGAGCCCCAAGTCCAGGCCCTCCCACCTTTGCCCAAGCCGGGAGGCCTCCCAGACATCCAGGGTCCATCTGCTGCACCTTTGCTTCAGGAACAAAGCTTCACGGACCTTCTGCTCCAAAAATGTGCGCCTTCATTGGAGCAGAAGAGCCTCCCGGAAGTCCGTGGTCCAGCTGTGACACTCTTGCCTGAGCAGAGGGGCTCTCCGGACACTCAGGGCCTGTTTCCCACCCCGGGTCAGACCACTGTGGTTCTGTCCAAACCAGGATGCCACTTGGCCTCTCCTGTCACCAGGTCAGAGTCTTCAGAGTTGACCCCACCCCATAGTCCCCCTCCGACCCGGCAGCTCCTGGGCCCTAACGCAGCTGCCCTCTCCAGGTACCTGGCGGCCTCATACATCAGCCAGAGTCTGGCTCGGCGGCAAGGGTCTGTGGGAGAGGTTCCCTCGGCCTCCCGGGGTCCCTGGTCCTCCTCTGCCCCTACGTCGCGGGCCCCTTCACCCCCGCCCCAGCCCCGGCCCCCACCACCCCCAGCCCGGAGGCTCAGCTATGCCACCACAGTCAACATCCAGGTCGGGGGTGGCGGGCGGCTACGGCCGGCCAAGGCCCAGGTCAGGCTGAACCACCCTGCTCTCCTGGCCCCCGCCCAGGAGTCCGTGGGCCTTGGCCGGGCCCAGGGAGCTCCTGATGCCCCTTTCCACATGTGAGCCTGGATATCGGGCTTCTTGAAAAGCGAGGACTTCAACCAGATGCCACGGACCCTCAGAACTTCACCCAGAAGTCCACACACTGAACACAGGTGTAGAAATTGCCGCAGCTTTCCAACTGCTGGGAGCTGCAATGGCGGATGGTCCTTTTACTTAACTCAGCAGGGATGGCGAAGGGGATGTCGTTAATATTTTGTTAATATTATAAAATTATGTATCTTTTCCTATTCTGGAGGCAGTGGGGGGGATGAGAAAATGAACGTGATGGTCTCACGTGGCATGAATCAGTGGTTCTGAAAACGGGAGGCATCTCAAATCTGACAACCACCCATTACAATTTGGTGTTTTGCTTTTAGTTTATGAACTGCTCGATCCCATCCAGGAAAAACCAAATTAAGCAGCGTGGTTCCCGGAAGACTTAGAAGTCTGTCCTCTTGGTAGTTTACCTGGTTCTTGTGTCCTAGCATCTCATCTGTTCGGCCATCTCTAGGTATATCCGTCAGTGGCCTGTCCGTCCCCTGTCCGGCGCCTCTACCCCGACTTCCAGTCCACATGCCATGAGTCAGTCAAGTCTGTCCCCTCTGCATCTGTCACCGTACCCCATCCCTCCACTGCCCGTCTCATTCACTCAGCCGTCTAACCCATTGGCCGTCCATCCCTCCATCCAAGCACTTTGGTCTCTCTCCAGCTCTCTCTCAACCAGATCCTTCTGGGTCTCGGCACAAAATTTTAGACACCGTTCCACGCTAATACCAGAGTGAACTGGGTTTGGGATTCTGGAACGTCTGTTCCACGTCTGATTTCTCACTCCCCAACACAAGAATGCTCCGATTCTTGTGCCCACCTACACACATGGGATCTTTTTACCCCCTCGCTTTAGTCTGGGACCTCTCCAGTGCCTCAAGTGCCGCCGCCCCCAAGAGAAATTTAGGTTGGAGACAAAGGCTTTTGTGTTAGAATCATTCTGCCCCCTCCCAGCAGTGGCGTGCTGGGCGAGCAGCATAATTGAAGCAGTTTCTTTGGTCATAACTAGCTTCATTCATTGAACGCTAAACCTCTTGCACTTAGCACGTTGTCTTATTTAATTTTTCCTGGAATTCCCTGAGGCACCAGTGTCAAAGCTGAGTTCAAATCCTGACTTTTCTAGTTGGTGTATGACCTCCCGGACTCTAGGCTTTCTCAACTGGGCCAGCCAAGAAACTACAATACCTGTCTTGTAAAATCATGGTAAATTCAGTGAGCATAGCTTCACTTCCCGGGGCACTTCAGACTTCAGAAACCACACTGGGTGGTTCCACTAACATAGATCCCCCAGGATCCAGGATCTAATTCCATCCTATGGAGTCAGAACCTCCAGGGCAGGAGCCTAGGAAATCTGAAGCTTTAACAATCAGTGAACAGAAAGGGGGGAAAAAAAAGATTTACTGAGTACTAACTGCATAGCACGGACATCAGTCACTTTATAACTCACTTTGAATCCTCTCAGTGTCCCTAAAAGGCACGTGAGGATGGTTTCTGAACCTCACTTTAGAGGTGAGCAAACAGAATCGAGAGTAAGGGATCTGCCCCCCACACAGCTGGGCAGGGGCAGAGTTGCAACCCAGATCTACACGGCCTAGCTTGAGTCTATACTGTCATCTGTCCTGTGCCGGGTAGGATTCAAGAACCACTTCCCTCCGGAATAAAGCTTATAGCCTAGTGTCTGAAGGGCCCTAGGCAATCCTCCGGTGAGTGAGGTAGCCGAGACAAGGCCTGGCTCTGTGAACATTAGGGGCCGGCTTCCAGGCAGTTACTGGATGTGGGCTACACGGCAGGGCTGGGGCCGGGCTGGCCTCCTCAGCCTGGGCCCGCTCCCCTGCAGCCTCCCCGGGGTCAGGGCTGAGGCGGGCCCTCCCCTCCTCCACCCCCAGCTGCACATTCCCAGCTGAAGGAAAGTTCTCAGCCTGGTCTGGGCTCCCAGTGGCGCCGGAATTCCCGGTATTTGAGGAGGCGGCTGGGAGGGAGAAAGGGGCTGTCTATTCCAAAGCCTCAAATGGGGAAGGAGAGGCGAGCCCCCTCCGCCTTTTCCAGATGCAAGATGCATCCCAGCTGTGCCTCTGGCAGGGAGCCAGGAGGCTCGGGAGGGGGTCTCCGAAGCCTGTAGGAAAACCACGAAGCCTGGAGGAAAACCACGGACACCACACTTGCTTTGGCCCCGCCTGACCCCTGCCCCTGGGCTCCAGGACTCCTGACAGCTGCAGGCTCCTAGCTCCCCTATAAGGTCAGCCCAGCCGTCCTTAGAGCCACAGTTCGATCAGGCTCAAAAGAGGGAGGGGATGCCCTGCTGCTCTTCTTGGGACATTTCAGTTAACGCCAGCCAAACCCTTAACCCATCAGCCGTAGCTCCGTGCCAGCACTACCCGCGTGTGCTCCCCAGAGACCTGTGCTGTCCTGCAGCACTGGCCTCACGAGGGACATGTCCTCTCGTCTGCAGCCCCGTGTGACAGCCACACGCGACTACCACACTGGGTGGGCAGAGACGAAAAGGGCAACTGGGCAGTAAATTTCAAGTTCCATCTTTTACAAAAAAAATCTGTAAGGCTTTCCTCCCTTTGTCCATGTCCAACATTCTTGCCAGTACCAACAGCCGCAGGGGGAGTAGTGTGGGCCCTCGCCTGGGGACAGGTGGCTGAGGCACCCAGATTGGCTGCAAGGCTAATGTGGGCGGAGATGCCCTTTCCACTCAATAACACTCACTGGCTTCCTGCAAAAACGCAGGGGGTGGGGGTGGGGGGGTGGGAAAGAGACCGAAGATAACTGAATCCATAAGCAACACTTTACTTCCCTATACATACACCAGGGCTTTCCCACGGAACTTTCTTTGACAACGGAAATGTCCTATGCAGCCCAGGAGCAACAACTGAGAGCCCACTGCGTGTTGGCTCTTACTACGTGGCAGGTACTAGAGCTAAGTCCTCAGACACGCGTTCTGAGCCCTGTGAGGACAGTCACCGCAGCGAGCGTAACCGGGACCTTTCCCCAGGAGCGAGTACTGCCATCCTGACAAATGAACAGGGGAAATCCCCCCATTCCAAGCCTGTCTCCCCACACGTTGGCATTAGGAAAAATTCCTTTCCAATCCAGGCATAGCCCTTGGTGGTTGACTTCAGAATGCACCCCGGAGGTTTCCCCTGTCTTCGTATTCCTGTTTACTGATCTTACACTTTCCACTGCTCCTCCTCGACAGGCCATTTCAACAGCGGCACATGGACTGAAAAAGACAAAGTCACAGGGACACCCCACACAATCAATGGCCCAGAACTACTCGGACTGGACTCTACTGGAGGTGCAGGGAGACCGGGAATAGGCCTGCTCCCACCTGCCTCTCCCACCCGTTCACACTGACTCTAGAGTGCTGTCTCCTGGCAAAGTTTACAGTCCAGAACCGGCACGGGGCCGGGGCGTTTTTGCATTTCTTGTAGTCCAAGACCCACCACAAACAACCAAAGCACAATCTTTGAAACCGTAAGTCCCGTGACAATTGTTTATTATAAAGATGTACCCTCATCCTCATGATAGGCTTATCGGTAGGATTTCTGGTAGCGAGCACGGGCACCAGGACCACCAAACTTTTTGGATTCGCAGCGCCGGGGATCAGCCACCAGCAGGGTCCGGTCGTACTGGATGAGGATATCTTTGATCTCCTTCTTGGAAGCCTCATCCACGTCTGGAATTAAAAGACAGTGAAAACCGAGATAGCCATGGAAATGCCCTCCTAGTCTCTGGGACTAAAGACTGGGGGCGCCCTGATCCTCCACTTGCCGCCCCCCACCCACCCGTTGGGAAGGAGCCATGCTCACTCACATTTCTGGTAATAGGCCACCAGGGCTTTGGAGATGGACTGGCGGATTGCTGTGAGGGAAATACATGCACGAGAGTGTAGTCAGCTTTGTGAAAGCCCAAGAATACGATCTTGCTCTCAGAGCCACCTCCCTGCCACCCCCATGCGCCCATTTCCTGGAACTCACCGTAAATCTGGGCCACGTGACCACCACCCTTCACTCGGACTCGGATGTCCACCCCAGCAAATCGCTCCTTGCCCAGAAGCAGGACAGGTTCCAGCAGCTGGAGGAACAAGGGACACGACAGGATTTCAGATGACACCCCGGGCAGCTGAGTGTGCCACCTCCGCAAGCACCCAATTCCTCTCTCTCCAAGTAACTTCTGCCAGCGCTGACGTCAGAGCACTCATGGACGAGGACGAGGGTGTCACTGCAGACCCCCTGCCTGACCAGGGGAGCAGGGAGGTTTTGAAGCCCAAGGAGAAACTGCTGAAGGCAACCTGAACTGGGCCAGTTGTGTCCCTCTGGGCCTGAGTCCCCATCTCTAGCACTGATTCTTAAAGAGTGCTGGCACTTTAGCTCAAGGCCAACCTCTCCAGCCACCAAGACTGCCGGAAACCGTGAAAAGCCACATCCAGTGCTTTTCTGAATTTCCCCCCTTGAGCTCTCCACCCAGCCCTTTGAGCCTCCCATTTTCAAATCACAACAGTACTACAACCTGTACCATGCTCTCCCCTTACCAGCTCTAGATCTTTTGCAGGTACTGGGATGCTTTTGTTTTACCTACTTAAGATCTCAGCTCACAGATCCCCACCTTCACCTTCACCTCCCACATCTCAGCCCGGACAATGCTGGAGCAGGGTCTGGGACTGAGTTCAGTCGGCCTCCTCCACAGGACTAGGAGCTCTATGAGGGGAGGGCCTGGGGCGACCCAATCCCTGCAATGTCCCCAGCACTCAACACAAGCTACACAAACAAAACCTTTGTATAACCACAGTACTCGTCTGCAATACAAAGGAATCTCAAACACTGTCTTATTAAATTCTAACTAAACCTGCAACACAAATGTTATTTTTCAGAGTTAGAAGTGACAGACTTTTGTCTCTACCTTGCACACCAGAAACTAACATTGTGCTTTGACAACACTAAAATTAAAAAATAATCAAAAGTAAAAAAAAAAAGTAATAAAGTAAAAGCCACACACTCTAAAGAAGAAACAAATGCATTCTCATACATACCAAGAAACTCACATAGACACACTAATCCATCTTTACAACAGTCCTTTGAGGTAGAAATTATCCCCCTTTTATAAATGAACCCAAGGGAGAAAAATGAAGTTACTTGTCTCAAATAACAATACAGGTTAAGAAAGGCAAAAACCAAAAACCAAAACAACCCCCAAAAAACAGATTCTGCTCTTTCCATTCTGAGCTCAAGAAACTTAAGGCCAAAACAGGGCAGGCGAGGGAGGAACCCCTTTAATAGCAAAGCACAACAAACCCAAATTCTGTTCCTGTTCTTTCAATATTTAACTATTAAGAACCTACAACATCCAAACCCAACTTTTAAACAAAATGTCTTAAGAAAGCAGTTGATTTCTGCCTCAGAGTGCCTGCTCTGAGAAAGAAAAGAGATGTTAGATTGTAAACGCAACACACATCCGCCATTAACTTGCTACTATAAGAAACCAGGCCGCACAAACTCCCTAAATGAGTGGGCTTCCAAATGTCCCAGTTTTGAAGTCATCCTTTTAATCTGCAAGTTTTCACTCTGTACACTTTTATCACAGTATCTGAACCCCCCAAAAACCCAACTCCACCTCCAAGTGCCCCTTTTTCTGTCCCCAACTCAGCTTCTAACAGCCCGTTGTTGATACCAGATCCCTCGGCTTCCAAGACCGATGAATTCCAGGAACCCACTTACTTAAACATCTCTCTCTCTAGAGCCCTCCACTCAACCCGCACGCCCACCCTGAATGCCAGCACCTTGTACTGCAGCGTGCGCGGCTCGATCATCTCCAGGGGCCGCCCATTCACCTTGATGAGCCCGTTGCCCCGTTTGCAGTGCGCCACGGCGGTGGCCGTCTTCTGTGGAAAGCGAGGAAAAACAGCGGAGCCACGTGAGCTTCGGTCCCCGGCTCGTATGTCGGCCCCACAGCCTATCCGTAGGCCCCCGTAGGCCCCGGCCGACCCCAACCTCCCTACGCCTCTCCGATCGGGAACCCGGCCTACCTTGCGTCCGAAGACCTGCACGGACTGCAGAGGACCCTTGGACGGCATGGCTGCGAACGTAAGTTAGAGCTCCTCACCGCGCGGCGCCACAACCGGAAAAGGAAAACGCGGGGCCACTCCGGCCGCTTTTCAGGGTCTGCGCAGGCGCTTTGGGTGCTGTGTCGCGACGGGAGAGCGCTTTACGGCTCACATTGCAGCGCGAGGACGGGACTTCGGAATAGTGGCGACTAGGTGGGTCCCAGGACCAGAGGAGGCGGGACCTGGATGTGGAAGGGGCGGGGCCTGACGTGTGCTGGGTGCCGTGGCGGCCGAAGGGTGAGGGCGGGCTGTTGTTCATTCTCTGTCCTCGTCGGCCACCGCCCGTCCATTTGCATTTCGGCTCTCTGATGATCGCCCTCCACCCTAAAATCGATTCTCGCCTTCCTCTACAAAGGCTCCTTTTATCCCCTAGTACTGGTTATCGTCCTCCCCTGTAGACTCCATCCTGCCCTCTGGACACTCTTCTCCCCAAATCCTTCTCCATCAGAACCCACAGCGGGAAGTCAGGATTTACAAATTCAGGATTCAGAACCCAGCTCCTCCAAGAATCCTCTCCCAGAATCTTTCCTTTTAGCGCCTCTCGCTCAGAATCCACCTTTGACCACAATTTCCTTCCCTTTAGAGTCTCTTCCTCCCAAAATCCCCCTCTTCAGAGCCCTTACCCAGACTTTCTCTTTCACTGAATCTTTCCCCACTCAAGAGCCCCGGAGTCTACTTCTGCCCGCAATCCACCTTTCCCAGAACAGCCCCGTTAGAATCCCCTTTCACAACATCTTTCAGAGCCACCTCCTCCAAAATCTACATTTCCTAAGAATTCCTTTCCCTTCAGAGCCTCCTCTTCCCAGCAACTGGCTTCCCCTCAATTCTCCACTCCTTAGAAACCCACCGTTCAGAATGCCCCCCTTGAGGGTCCCTACCCTAGAATCCCTCTTTCCCCAGGGTCTTTCAGATCATCTCTTCATTCCCTCTCCCCAAATCATCCTACTCTCCAGGCTCCTCTCCCACAGAATTCTCTATCCCCAGCATCCCCCCCATCCCATCTGAGGAACCTCAGGATTGAGTTGCCCCTTTGCTCCCCCACACTCAGGATACTCCCTACGGTCCTAGTCAAAAGGCTTCTCTCTCAGAGCTGCAGAGAACCCATGGTTGCTTCAGCTTCTCTGGTAGCCCAGAGTCAGAGGTCCAAGGTTCAAACAGTCCTGGTGCCTCACCTTTTGCCTGGAAGGTGGAGAGGGGGTGGAGGCTGGTGGGCGGGTCTGTGGCAGGAGGGAGGATCCTCCAGCCCAGAGTCCAGCTCCAAAAGGGTGAGAGAGAGAAGAGGAGGGAGGGACCCCCCCCCAGAGGCTGACCTGGGGGGACGTACAGACAGCTACACAGCACAGGAGAGACAGGCTCACATGAAGGAGAATAACAAAGAAGAGGCCAATGGAGAAGAGGAGAAAGAAGATAGACACAGGGTCAATTACAAAATGACCCAGGAAACACAAGTGACGGCGATTCGGAGGCAGAGAGGCCAGCCCTCAGAGAAAGAAGACAGACAGGTACAGGGAAGCATGGAGATTCCAAGATATTTGAAATATGGAAATACTTGATACAGAAATAGAAGTAGAAAGGAGAGAGAAGACCCCCAAATATGCACCTGCAAACACAGATAAAGCCTAGCAGGGGTGTTTTCCAATGAGAAAACAGGCCGCAGGATTCAAGCACTCTCACACACTCTGTACTGCCTTATGGACCTGTTGGGGAAGGGGTTTGGGATGGGACTTCCCCAAATCCCGAGTCTCTCTGCGCTGATCCTCCTACCCTTGCTGAGTCTTATATCTTCCTGTCAGGGGTGGGAGAGAGGTGTCAGGGAACCCTCTGACCTAGACCCTCCCTACTGTAGGGTGACCATCTTCCCCAGGGGCTGTTGGAGAACATTCCCTGAGTATCTGTGGGTTGAATGGAGCTGGGCAGGAAGGGGTCAGAACACAGTCTTCTCACTTGCTCTGTCTCTCTCTACTTCTTCCTTCCAGGATGCTGGGCTGGGACCAGAGAAAGCCTGGGGGGTGGGCAGGGTGCCCATGTGGCCTCTCTGGACCATCCTCCTGCTGGTACGGCCCTTGGGAGGCCTAGGATCACCCCTCTGTCCTCGGGAGCCTTTCTACTTCCTTGT
Organism: Procyon lotor; assembly: GCA_028646535.1. Classification (NCBI taxonomy): domain Eukaryota; kingdom Metazoa; phylum Chordata; class Mammalia; order Carnivora; family Procyonidae; genus Procyon; species Procyon lotor. Next base: position 37,263,981 of record CM053620.1, on the reverse strand, counting down.
TGCCATCATGAAGATGCTGGTGAGGAGAGGAGGGGAAAGACAGCAGACAGGCAGGGAGGGGGTGGGGGGCATGCTTGAGGAAGGGGTCAGGCTCTCCCCTCCAAGACCTGATTCTTTTCCCTGCCCCAAATTATAGGGAAACAAAAATGATGGCACTCTCTACACCCCAGATAACCTCTCGGTGAGTATTTCATGAGCTCCTTACTGGACCTTGGAAGTTTAGGGAAAATCCACTGGGCTCAGAACACATGTTGGAGCCAGGAGGCAGGGAGATTGGTGTTCTGGCTGTCCAGCTGCTGACCCAACCCAGCCTTCAAAAATATATTTTGTTCACTGCCGTCTCCAACATGTTTTTTTGTTTTGTTTTGGTGAAGATTTATTTATTTGAAAGGCAAAGAGAGAGAGCGGGCACGCATGCATGCCCACTGCCCACTGAGTGGGGAGCCCAACGCAGAGCTCCATCCCACGACCCTGAGCTGAAGCCAAGAGCTGGACGCCTGACAGCGACCCAGGCGCCCCATGCTGTCCCCAACACCTACTAGAACAGCGACTGGCACATAGCAACAAACGATGGTGGTGGTAGTGATGATGACAGCTACACTTAAATAGTGATGCTTCCGCCAGGTACTGGTCTAAATGCTTTAAGTATATTAGCTTATTTATTAAGGCCACCACATAGGGACATGAAGAATGCACACTGCACAAGGATCCTGCATCAACAAGAGCAGTATTCACATCCTGGATATGTTCATCAATTTCTGGTAGATAACAGTAATGTATCTTGTTCTAACAAAATCAGCACTTCCAAGTGTGTGTTTTTTTTTTAAGATTTTATTTATTTATTTGACAGAGAGATCACAAGCAGGCGGGGGTGTGGGGGGGAAGCAGGCTCCCCGCTGAGCAGAGAGCCCGATGTGGGGCTTGATCCCAGGACCCTGGGATCATGACCTGAGCTGAAGGCAGATGCTTTAATCCACTGAGCCACCCAGGCACCTCACTTCCAATTGTTTTAAGAAAGAAGTGTCATTTCCTAGGTATAGGTTGGCATCAGCCCTGAAGGTAGGAATTCTTTGGAGTTCTGTTTTACAGATGAGGAGACTGACTGAGGGCCAAAAAGGTGAAGGGGATTGATTATCCCAGGCCACAGTTCAGAAGTGGGGATTTGGGATCAGATCCTTGCCCAGAGACACCAAGTCATTCTGTCCCCACAGGTGTGTCCTGCTGAGACTCTAGGGTGCTTCCGGCTGGAGCTGTCTGTGATCCAGTTTGAAGAGGGCCCATCCTTGGGGATTGCTGTGTTCCGGCTACAGCGTCTGCTGGATGCACTGGGGTCCCGGCTGTGGGTGACTGGCCAGGGCCCTTGTCCACCTTGCGAAGGACATCCCCAGAGACCTGTCCCTCTCTTTCTGGCCAAACTCTTGGAGTTATTACAGGGGGCCTGTGCTCGGCACCAGCCCTCAGCATGAGCCTGGAACGACGCAGACTCCTTGGTACTGCTGGAGAGGCTGGGTGGAGAGAAGGAGAGAGGACTTGGTCTCTAGCCTCTGCTCATAGTCCTAAGCCTTCTCCTTCTGGGCCAGAGGACTTCATGTGCTGCCCAAGGAGCCAAGGTGAAGAGGAGAGAAGGAGGAATAGAAGATCCGAAGCCTGAAGTCTCTGACCTCCTGGAGTGTGGGGGGCCCCCATTTCCCCATTTTCCTTCTTAGATACTTCCTCCTCTTTCCTCTTCCAGGAAGGGACAAAGCATGGCACAGGTGTCTTCTAACCTAATCCCACCCCTAGAGGACAGAGTCTTGTACCTCGAGTCCCTGACTGCAAATAATTGCCATCTGGAGAGCTTTGAAGTAATACTGATAGTTAGGTTCCAACCCAGAGATTTTGATAATTGGCCCCTGGCAGATCCTTAACACCATAGTTTTAAAATCAACTTCATTGAGGTATAATCTACAGAGATAATAATAAGCACACATTTTAAGTGTACATTTCAATGAGTTCTGACAAATGTGTACACACAGACACATTTCCATCACCCTAAAGCATCCCTCATGCCCCTTCCCTTTCAGTCTTCACCCACTAATCTGCTTTCTCAGTGTATAGATCAGTTTTGCTTTCTCTTGACTTTCATATGAAGGGAATTGTAAAGGTACATTATATCTCTATATCTATCTCTATGTTAGTGTTTGGCTTCTTTCACTCAGCATGATGTTTTAGAGATTCATTCATGTGCATATCAGCAGTTTATTACTATTCCATTGCATAGACGCACCCCAATTTGTTTATCCACTGCCCTCATGATGGATATTGGGTTGTTTCCACTTTGCAGCCACTGTGCATCACTCTCTTGCATCTTCTTATGTACCGCTGGGGTTGAGCGTTGAGAACCCCTGACACACCAAGGAAGAACTTCCTATGGGGAGGAAATTCCTGTTCCCTCTCGTTCCTGCAGCAACATCAATAGGCATTTTATATGTGGAATCCTGTTTCGAAGAGCTGCTGTTTAAAGAAACCAAGCTTATAGAAGGGAAAACATTTTTATAGAGCGACCAGCCCCCCCTACCCCCACCCCCAGTCTCTCTTGGTTTCAGTCTGGGGTTGTGGGATCAGGGAGTGTGTGCTCACATAGACAAACACGTGTGGTACAGTCAGTCATTCCCTGTGAGCCAGCTGGTGGACCAACCACACCATACTACCCTGTAACTAGGTGCATATTAAATTTCTGTAAATTGAATCCAGGTGTTTCAATGCTTATGCAAGAAATTTTAGCAATGTGTTTTAAAAGTTTCTGATCTGTTTCCCCCTTCATCAGGTTTATTTTTCTTATCTCTCTCTCTCTCTCTCTCTCTCATGTCCGGTCCTCTTTGCCACCGTCAGACAAATAATTAGTAATATGTAAATTCACATGGCCTTAAACTTCGGGATCTGTAAAGGAAAACAAAGCTTTTCGGTGTCATCCAAACTTGGGGAGGAGCCTCAGGTCGGCCCCTGGGCAGTTAATTTTTCTGAGCTTCAGTTTCCTTGTCGGCAAAATGGGGATACTTACCTCCTAGGAATGTTTCAGAGGCTTTAGGAGACAAAGTCTGATGTCTTCGCTAACTCTTTATTATTTGGTATTCCCTGACTCCTCACGGTTCGGCACACCGCATTAGCAAACTCAAGCACGAACTCCTAGCTGGAAATGCCGGTCGGAGAAGGGGAGTAACGCTACCCATCTTTGACCCTCCTAAGATGTCGACCCCATGCTCTACGTTAAAGACAGATCTGCCACTTTCGAGATGGCGTCCTGGAAGTGCGTCGCCGGAGATTAGCCCCGGAAATCTCGCGTTAGGCGAGGCCAACGGGCAGGTTCTCGCGAGAGGGCACGTCAGTCCCAGCCTGGCGTCGTGTGAACAGCTGCTGGTACCGAAGACTGAGGTGCAACCGGAGCCGTGAGGGGTGGGTCCGATGCCGAGGTGGCAGGACCGGGGTTCGCCGGGTCCCAGGGAGGCTTAGAGCCCGGACTCGGGGACACGGAAGGTGTAGCAGGTGGCCTAGGGGGTAGCCTTTCGGGCTCACGGTTGCCAGAACGGGGCTGCCGGAAGTGCGCTAAGGGATTTTTCTTCTCCCCGGGAACTGGCGGGGAAACCGAGGCTGGGGTGGGGCTCCTGTCTGGGGGGCGCACTGAGGCCTCCGTCTTTTCCTGCAAGAGCAGAAGATGTCGGACAGCGAGGACAGCAACTTCTCCGAGGAGGAGGATAGCGAGCGCAGCAGTGACGGCGAGGAGGCCGAGGTGTGTGGCTGGGACATGGCGGGGGGGGGGGGGGGG
>CM053620.1:37215888-37260079 GCA_028646535.1 Procyon lotor | reverse complement strand
GTGTGAGTTTTTGTTTTGGGCTGTGCTCCGTCATTTCAGAAATATATTTTAGTGCCCTCTGTGTCCTAGGCGCAATTCTGTGTCCCTGCCTTCATCGATAAACAAAATAGATTTTTAAAGTGTTTGTCCCTGTGGTCATAAGGAAACGGAACTGATAAGTATGTAGTTTAGTAAGGCAGAGGGTACCCTGGAGAAAAGTAGAGAAGAGGAATGGGGAGTCTTGGTCAGTTTTAAATAAGGTGAGTCTCGGAGGGTGATGTTTGAAAAAAGACGTCGCGGGAGGTGAGGGAGTGAGTCATGTGTGGAAGAAAAGTGTCATGTGTAGAAGAAAAGTGTTGCAGTAAGGGGAGGCAGCACATCTTCGCTGCCTGGGAGCATGTCTGCATGTTGAAGAAGTAACAAGGAGTCGAGTTTGGCTGCATCAAAGTGAGTACAACAAAGAAGTAACAGGAGCCAGATCATATAGGATCTTGAAGGTCCTGGTGAGGAATTCATCCTGATTGAGTGCAGCAGAGCCATGAGAAGTTTTGGAGCAAAGAAGGGGTGTGAGCTCATGTTTTGAAAGGGTCACTCTGGCTTTGGGTCTATTGAACGAATGTTACTGTTTCAGGAACCAAATAAACATTTCCTGGGACATACCTGATTTTAAATATTCTGCCATTAACTATTTTCTTTTTTTGCTTATTTCTGACTTATTTGTTGATTGAATAAATATTTGAGCATCTACTACTGTGTTCCAGATTCTTCCGGGTGTTGGAGTGAGTGGAGCAAGGCAAATCTGTTTTCCTGGAGTTTATACTTAGTGGGCAACAGTTAACAAACTAATAAAGAGATGACTTGATTGTATAGAACTCCTTTAATCTTCAGAAACGTACATCAGTTTTGTTTTTTTTTTTAAGATTTTATTTATTTATTTGACACAGAGAGAGAGCACAAGTAAACAGAGCGACAGGCAGAGTTAGAGAGAGAAGCAGGCTCTCCGCTGAGCAGGGAGCCCGATGTGGGGCTCAATCCCAGGACCCTGGGATCATGACCTGAACCAAAGACAGACGCTTAACCAACTAAGCCACCCAGGCGTCCCTGTAAATCAGTTTTTTAAAGTTAGTTGCCAGCACCTGTAAGGGCTATTTCATGTAAAAATCATGCTTTTCTGGGAAAGTGAGAGAAGCGAGCAACATGAGACCCAAGATTGTTCTACCCAGCAGCTCTTTGCTCAAGAAGTGTCAGCCCAGGGGCTCCTGGGTGGCTCAGTGGGTTAAAGCCTCTACCTTCAGCTCAGGTCATGATCTCAGGGTCCTGGGATCAAGCCCCGCATCGAGCTCTCTGCTCAGCGGGGAGCCTGCTTCCCCCTCTCCTTCTGCCTGCCTTTCTGCCTACTTGTGATCTCTCTCTCTGTCAAATAAATGAATAAAATCTTAAAAAAAAAGAAGAAGAAGAAGAAGAAGTGTCAGTCTGCTGTAGAATGGGGAATTTTCTCCAATTCTGGCATCTATCAGTTGCCATTTACCATCAGGCCCATCTTATGGGGGATTTAAGTAAAGGAAAGATTTCATGTACTTGTGTCCTGGGAAATATCAGGTAGACAGAGTGCCATGGGTTTCCCTTGAGCTGCCCCGCTTATTTTTGTTCTTTTCTTGCCTTCTGTAGGCATTTGGTTGTCAAGCCTTGTGCCCTGTGGGGAGTCCTCAGCTACCAGTGAAGAGTTGGAGGAATTGGGAAGCCGTGGTGGGGGTGAAGCAGGTGGGAGGATGCTAGGAAGGGCTTTTGCTTCAAGCAGTAGCACTGGGTTCTTGGTCTCTCTGACTCATGGCTTCAGGATGCTGCATGTGGTTACATCCTGGTGTTAATGAGACCAGGATCCCGGGGTCCTTTTCCTGGCCGGGACATCTGGTTTGCTGTGTGCAAATGTCACTTCCTGAACACCACACCAGGCTCTGGACTCACCTGCTGGTTCATCTGCTGTCACCAGATGAAGCAGAAGGACAGTGAGAGGCCAGCCAGAGATGGGACTAGTTAGGGTTTTTGGACAGCCAGATGTTAGCATGTCCTTGAAGGACCAGGCCTTGTGGAACGAAGAAGGTAGGGATAGCAGATGATAAGCCCCTGTTGGGGGAGTGATCTGTTTCACGATTCTCACCCCCAGTAACCTCCTCATTTGTTCATTGAACACATGTTCCTAGAGTTTCTATCATGTTGGGATCACTGGCTCCCTCGTGGATCTCTCTGTCCTGGAGTGGAGATAGTTTTATAAACAGATGGTTCCTTCAGGGGGTTGTGAGGATGAACAATGGAAGAGCGCATTCAAGCCCCAAGATAACAAAGATAGTAATGGGAGCCCTCTCAGGGATCGGGGAGCCAGGTTTGGAGAGAAGGTTTTGCTGGGACTGAGCCAGGGGAATGATGACAAGGTTCCTTGAAATCAGGCTGTGGTCCTGTTGTGGTGTGTGTTGGTAAAATGTGGGGCACTGTAGATTAGTTGGGAATATGTACTAAACAGATCTTCCAGTTGTCTTCTGTTCCCATCCCTGGACTGGGTGATGTTGGGGACCCAGCAGTGCCTGAGGTAGCCTGAGCTCTGCTCTTAGGGAGCTCAAGTGGTCAAGGCTGTGATGGAGGAAGCTAGAGGATATGCCTGATTTTGCTGGGGGCATAGGGTAGATGTAATTTCCTGGAAGAGGGGGGTACTTTGATTGAAGTAGGAAGTGAGAGGCAAAGGAATAGCTTTTTTGCAGAGGACTAGCATGAGTGATGGATAGCACCGGGAGAGCGTGGTACGAGTGGTTTAGTGTGACTGAGACCTAGCATTTGGAAGGGGGAGGCAGTGGGTAGAGTGTGTACATCTAGTTTAGGCAGCTAGGAAGTTGGTTCTTTACCTGAGGGCAATGGGGACCCATGGCCATGTTTGATGCAGGGACCAAATGACGCATTTCACGTTTTAGATCATATCTAGTTTGCCAGGACTACAGGATGCATTCCAGGTTGGGGGCGATGAGAGATGCTTTTAGATAGGAGAACAAGGCTTAAAGCGCATCGAACCATCTTGAAGTTATTTCCTGTATAAGTTACACATCCTGTCTTCTGATTGGGTCACAGAGAGACCGTTTCACTTTGGTGCCACCGTGCCTTGAACACTTTCTTGAAATTTGCTTGCTTCCATGTTTGTCAGAACAGTCTTTTGCTTACAAGCCTGCAGCCTGCAACAGTATCATGCTAGGACTTAATAACATTGTTTTGCTTTTGCTTTATCTTTATGGTTACTTACTGGTTGTGACAGGCTAACTTTAAAAACATATTTCCTTCTGAACTATTTCAAAGTATGGAAAAGTTTCTTTGTTAATCTAAATGAAAAGGTGAGTGAATTTAAAGAAAATATCGGGTAAATGAATTGTACTGATGTGAACTTAGCAAGAAGGCCTGAAGTTAGTGAAGAAAAGACTGAAGTTTGGGAACACTATTTTGTCTGGTTTCCTTTTGTGACTGGTTTGGAAAGAGGGATTAGAAACCAAGAGACCAGAGGGGTTGGGCAAGGGGCTGGGTTCTAGAGAGGGCAGTGTTCTGGCCCAGGCTACGGGCTGTAGGGATGGAGAAGAAGGGACAGGTTGGAGGGAAAACTTTACAGAAAAGGCCAAGAGTTTAGTGTCTGATGGAGGCTAGAGGGAGTCAGCACAGGTCTGGGGGAGGACATTGAGGTCAGTGTAGGGACATGGTGTGTGTGTGTGTGCAGTGTGCAAGGCTCAGAGGACATCTGGGGGAGCCATTTGTGGAGGCTGCTGATGCATGGGGCCCTCTAGTTCCAGAAGAAAGTGTGAACTGGAGACAGATGGGGCATCACCTGCAGAGACAGGAGCTGAGACTGTGGGAGGTAAAGTGGCCCAGGGGGCGAGTGTATGCTGTGAGAAGCAGAGTGGGCCATGAGCTGAAGCCTGGGGACGGAAGCCAGCACTTAAGGGGTGAGCAGAGGAAGAGGGGCGTGCAGAGGATCAGCCAGAGAAGTTGGAGAAAAGCCAGGGTAATGTGATGTGACGGATGCTAAGGGAAGAGCTTTTCTCCAGGGAGGGAGGATCAGTGGTGTGAAAGTGTTCTTTGGGTAAGGAGTAAAGATTGTTCATGGAATTAGCAATAAGAGGCAGGCAATGACCTTGGGGAGCAGTGTAGACCGGAGCTAGAGACACAGGAATTGTCACAGAGACACCCACCAGCCAAGGGGGCAGATGAGATGGCCTAGATGGGAGTTGTAGGGTGGAAAGAGATGAGGGCCAAGGACCAAACTTTGTGGAGCTACATTTACAGGCCAAGTGGAGGCTAACAAGGAGGTCTAGTGGAGCAGGGGGCCTGGGCCAGCTCCCAGGTATTGGTTGGGTGGACGACCGTGCTGTCCCCGAGATAGGATGGCTAGCAGAGAGGCCTGGCCGGGAGGGAAGGGAGTGTATGCAGAGCAGAGGGGGTTACAACTAGCCAGGCAGAGCTGGCATCAGATTTGGGGGTGGGGAGGCTTGGTGTCTGGATTTGAGGTGCCCCAACCCTGCCTGACTCTCCAGGTAGAGGAAGAGCGACGGAGTGTAGCAGGCAGTGAGAAGGAAGAAGAGCCTGAGGAAGAAGAGGAGGAGGAAGAGGAGGAAGAATATGATGAAGAAGAGGAAGAGGAAGATGATGACCGGCCTCCAAAGAAACCCCGCCACGGCGGCTTCATTCTGGACGAGGCTGGTATGTCACTGGGCTGGCGAGTGCTGGGCAGAGGCTGGACTTCACCTTTACTTCTATTTCTTGAATGTACTTTTTTTTTTTTAAATTTCTGTTTTGGTAAATGTAAATCCCATAGTAGTGGAATAGCATGTGGAACCTCCATGTCCCATCAGTTGGCGTCAAGAATTAACAGTTTAATACCAGTCTTGTTTTGCTTCTTCCTCCTCGTTCCTGCCCACTGCTGGATGATGTCAAAGCAAATCCCAAATACGTAATTTTGCCCCAAAATATTTCCCTCTCTATTCCTAAAAGGTGAGTCCTTTTAAAATACACTGTTATAGGGGCGCCTGGGTGGCTCAGTGGGTTAAAGCCTCTGCCTTCGGCTCAGGTCATGATCTCAGGGTCCTGGGATCGAGCCCTGCATCGGACTCTCTGCTCAGCAGGGAGCCTGCTTCCCCCCCGCCCCCGCCTGCCTCTCTGCCTACTTGTAATCTCTGTCAAATAAATCAATAAGATCTTTAAAAAAAACCCAAAAAACAAACCCTGAAATCTGAGTTCATCGTGAAAAGCTCTGATAACCTAGATGTAGGCAGGAGAGGGTCACGGAGGCTGACAGGTCTAGGTCCCTCCTGGCCTGCCTCTCTTCCCAAGTGGTCCTGGGTAAGTTGCTGTCCATCTCTTGGAGTGCCTTTTCCCCTCTGTACAGGGGGACAAACAATCCTTCGCATTCCAGCAGGGATATTTTGAGGATTTGGATGTAAGGATTTTTTATGTAAAGCACATCACAAAAATGGCCACCCAAAGTGACGTGCCCAGCCTAGAGCCAAGTTCTCCAAAAAGGGGATTATCTATTATCGCTCTGTAGGCCCATGTCATACCTAATGTTCTGTAAACTGCTTTTTTTACTTTCATTGATTGTGGAGGAGCATATAACATAGCACAGATTAAATGACTCATTCACGTAGAGAAAGTTTTCTGAACAACTTTTGGCACCTCAGTGCTCAATAAACTTTAGCTGCTATCATCATCATCACCATCATCATTATCATCCTGGAAATACCCATTTTTTCCCCTATGACTACGTAGTATTTTTTCCTTAATCTCTTTTACTTATTTATTTATTTATTTATTTTTAATTTTTTTTTTAAAGATTTTTTATTTTATTTATTTGACAGAGAGAAACACAGCGAGAGAGGGAACACAAGCAGAGAGGGAATGGTAGTGGGAGAAGCAGGCTTCCCGCTGAGCAGGGAGCCCGATGCGGGGCTCGATCCCAGGACCCTGGGATCATGACCCGGGCCGAAGGCAGACGCCCAACGACTGAGCCACCCAGGCGCCCCATACTTATTTATTTTAAAAAAAAAAATATTTTATTTATTTATTGACAGAGATCATAAGTAGGCAGAGAGGCAGGCAGAGAGAGGGGGAAGCAGGCTCCCCGCTGAGCAGAGAGCCTGATGCAGGGCTGGATCCCAGGACCCTGAGATCATGACCAGAGCCAAAGGCAGAGGCCTTAACCTACTGAGCTATCCAGGCACCCCACAATCTTTTTTTAACCAGTGTCTTATTGGATATTGAAGTTTGTGTTTTTCATTACTACAAACAGCACTGCTGGAAACACTTTCCTATGTATTTAGACACAGACACATGTTATTACCTAGACTGGGTGTTCTGAATCTTTCTTTGTGCTGTGGCTCCGTTGGCAGTCTGGTGAAGTCTGCAGACCCCTTCTTAGAACCATGATCTGAAATGGCTCAGGGGAAAAATAACATAGGATGCCAAAGAGAATAATTATACTGAAATACTGTACCTAAATATTCACAGAACGTGTGGGTTTTGTCATGAATGTATTGAAATAACAAAACTTAGTGGAGGGTCTGATAAAAATCTAATTTTTTTCTTTTTTTTTAAAGGTTTTATTTATTTGACTGAGAGATCACAAGTAGGCAGAGAGGCAGGTGCGGGGGCAGTGGGGGGGGGGCGTGGGGAGAGCAGGCTCCCTGCTGAGCAGAGAGCCCGATGCAGGGCTCGATCCCAGGACCCTGAGACCTGACCTGAGCCGAAGGCAGAGGCTCTAACCCACTGAGCCACCCAGGCGCCCCAAGAATCTAATTTTGAAGTAGCAATGAGTGCAAATGACATTGTGAGATATCTGCAGCTGTAACGTGCTGGGAAAATACCAGAGTTTGCTGCTAACATTATTGTGATTTATTTCCATTGTTCGTAATTGACGTGAATATGATTTTTCGATTAGAGGGGGAGTGAAAATGTAGTATTTTATCTGTCACGGACCCCGAAGATTTTCTACATGGTAAATTCCTATAATTCAGGGGCGCCTGGGTGGCTCAGTGGGTTCAAGCTTCTGCCTCCGGCTCAGGTCATGATCCCAGTGTCCTGGGATTGAGCCCCGCATCGGGCTCTCTGCTTAGCGGGGAGCCTGCTTCCCCCTCTCTCTGCCTGCCTCTCTGTCTGCTTGTGATCTCTCTCTGTCAAATAAATAAATAAAATTTTAAAAAAAATTTTATTTATTTATTTGACACAATGAGTTACGGGGCCCATGGCCAGATGGCAAATGAGGCACGTGCTCCTATGGAAGCGCCCCGGGCTCACAGGATTGCTTAGAAAAAGAGGAAGGCACCAAACAGTGTGTTAGAAAGTTGCATGGAGGCAGGTGGTGGTGGAGGGTTTAGATGCATTTCTTCTATGTGTTCAGACGATCTCTAGGCAAGAAACTGGTCATGGAGTTGCCTCTGGGGAAGGGGACTGAGCTGGCGGGGGCTAGAAACGGGAAGACTTCCCTGCACACGTACATCCTCTAAATTTCCTCTTTGGAGGAAATCCTCTGAAAAGTCCTCTTTGGATTTTTTCATCACATGCGGGTATCGCCGCTCAGTTGTTTTTGTTTTTGTTTTAAGATTTTATTTATTTATTTGACAAAGAGAGATCACAAGCAGGCAGAGAGGCAGGCAGAGAGAGAGAGGAGGAAGCAGGCTCCCCGCTGATTAGAGAGCCCGATGCGGGGCTCGATCCCAGAACTCTGAGATCATGACCTGAGCCAAAGGCAGAGGCTTTAACCCACTGAGCCACCCAGGCGCCCCTCGCTGCTCAGTTTTTAGCGTAATATTTGCTATGTAGGAAAGGGCGTGAGGAGCGTAGTGAGGAGATTCAGTGCATGAACCCTGGAGCTAGCCTGATTCTCCAGGACCAGCTGAGAGTCTCTGGGCCAGTTAGGTCCCTTCTGTGGGCGTCAGAGCCCTTACTGGAAAATCTGAAGGGTGCTGGTGGCGGAGGATTCCATGAGGACTCTGTGGCAGGTGCTCCCAGCAGAGCAGAGCACACAGGACCCTCAGTAAGCAGTAGGGTCACAGACGTGAGGGAATAATAACAAAACTCAACAGACTGGGAATCATGTCTTTAAAAAAAACTATACACTGGTCTTGATAGTGGGGAGGGAATTTTCATACTTGCTTATTTTGATCTGATTTTTTTTTTTTTAAGTTTATTTACTTATTTTTTTAGTAATCTCTACACCGGCAGTGGGGCTTGAACTCCTGTCCCCCAGATCCAGAGTCACAGCTCTGCTGACTGAGCCAGCCTGTGTCCTTGATCGGATTACTTAAATGGACTTGTGGGTGGGGTCGGGGGAAGGGATGGCTCTCCAAGCTGGCTGGAGGCGGAGCTGCAGGGGAGACCCATCTGGCTTGTAGGGACTCCGTGGTGTGGTGTCCAGTGGTGTGGGCGTCTCTGCCCTGACCTGCAAGGTGCATGGTTGTCACACCCGCCTCCCAGTGGTGTCTCCTGGGAGCCGCGGTCACGAGGTCAGCTTAGCCTCGGCTGCCTCCCTGATGGCTTGGCTTTCCTGTTGCAGACGTGGACGATGAGTATGAGGACGAAGACCAGTGGGAGGACGGAGCAGAGGACATTCTAGAGAAAGGTGCGTGGGGCCCCACCTCTGCAGGACTGCTCTGGGGAGTGACCGAGAGGGTCTTGAGAACCCATCCCCCAGCCATGCCCTGCACCCCCCCACACCCCTCCCACCCTCCTCACCTCGCTTCTTTCTGTCCTTGCCAGAGAGACCAGCTCTGTACCCTTTTCCTTTTAGGCCCATGAGTTGGGGGGCGGGGGCTGTGGGTGGTGGGTGTGGTGGGAAGAGGACTCTGGGATCCCAGGGCCCCAGTGAATCCCTTCTGGGGGATGTAGGAGGGTGGGCTCTGTCCCAAGATACCCCCCACTTCCTGGGCCAGTGCCCCCACTTCCCTGTTATTTTCCGTTTTGTGCGCCTCATACATTTCGGCTTCTCCAACCACCTGGTGCCTGGCCTTTACTTTTAATTTTCAACCTTCCTGTGTCCCTCCCTTCCCCTTCCCCCAACCCATTGGTTGATTTCGCTGCTATAATTTGGCTCATACTTTGTCTGCCCTCGCCCACCACCACCACCACCACCACCACCACCACCACCTTCTCTTCCACCAAGTAGAAGAGATTGAAGGTAAGAATCTGGAAACTGTGATTCCCCGACCCTCCTCCCATATCCTGACATCTTCCTGCCCACAGCACCCTCCCTCTACCCCTGACCCTGTCTGGCCCTGCGGGCTCTGACTCATAGAGGGGCCAGATCAAGGAGTTCTGAGGCCAGGTCCCCAGCCGTTGGCCTGGGAAAGTGTGTATGTGTCTGTGTGCGTGTGCGTGTTGTGGGCCACAGGGATTGGGGGGGTGGGATGGAGTTCAGGACGTACTCAGTGGCTGTGAGACGGGGAACGGCTGGATGCCCCCACCTGTTGGGCCCTGTCCCCCAAGTCTTTTTCGTGAGAAGCAGGATTGCTGAGCAGGACAGAGTAGAGGGTGAGGGTTGAGAGTTCCTCAGTGAGGTGTCTCCTACCCCAGGGCCCAACTCCGGCCCTCTCAGCCCCCGTCACTTCCTCCAGGCCCCTGCCTTTCACCTCTCCTTACTCACCCTATTTGCCCATTTTTCTGCAGCCTCCAATATCGATAATGTTGTCCTGGATGAAGACCGTTCTGGTGCTCGCCGCCTACAAAACCTCTGGAGGTAAGCAGGGGGGCAAAAGGGTGAGACTGGCTCGCAGGGGAGGTCTGGGGGCAGGTCAGCCCACCCTTCTCTCCACAGCCTTTCATTCGTGTTTACTTTCCCCCTTCCCGCCCCAGGGACCAGCGAGAGGAAGAACTGGGCGAGTATTACATGAAGAAATATGCCAAGTCGTCTGTGGGAGAGACGTAAGGGCACGGGGTGGGGGCAGGTTGTCCCTTTTCCGGAAGGATCAGGCCTCTGATGGAGCATCACCCCCCTTCCCAACTGCTGTCCTCTCTCCAGGGTGTATGGAGGATCCGATGAGCTCTCGGATGACATCACCCAGCAACAGCTGCTGCCAGGAGTCAAGTAAGGAGGAGTGGCACGGGCTGAGATGGGGGACCCTTTACTGGGGCGATGTGCGTGCGCAGGCACAGAGTGGTCGATGGTGGGCACTAGTGGCAAGTTGGCGCTTGAGCTCTTTTTCCTGCTTACGGAGGAAGGATGGAGAAGGAGAGGGGAGGAGGGAGAGGAAGAAGAATGGGTATGGTGATTTGGGTCTTCCGTGATGAAGCCATTTCACCAAACGGCTTCCTTTTCCTCTCCTGTCTAGGGATCCAAATCTGTGGACTGTCAAATGTAAGGTGTGTCCTCTGGGAGGCAAGGGAATGGGGGAGGTGTCCTTTTCAGAGCCAGCTCGCCGTCTTTCTGTCCTGGGTCTCCTTGGCCTGTCAGTCTCTCAGTCCTGTCTCTGCCTCTTCATCCCCCACCTCCTAGCCCCCCGCCCCCATCTTATCCCCTCACTTACTGTCTCCCACCCTGTCTGTCTTGCTGCCCATCCCTCTTGCCCTGTACCTCTTCTGCTCCTCTCTCTCTAGTCTATTTTGTCTTTCTTGCCCAATGACTCTGTCTGCCTTGCTGCTGTCTCTTGCTCCTTTCCTGTGTCTGTCCTTCAGGTCCTCATCTCTCTGAAGTCTGTCTCTCTTCTTTCAGATTGGGGAGGAACGGGCCACAGCCATTTCATTGATGCGCAAGTTCATTGCCTACCAGTTCACAGACACGGTAAGTCGGGTAGGCAGGTAGCTTGGAAAAGAGAAGCGAACTGAAGCCCGGAGGGAGGGACGGTATAGGTCCAAGGGTACTAGGTGCCTGTGACATGAGCTGCTTTAGATAAAACGATCCCTCTGTGGAGTGAAGGGCTCTTTAGTGCCTCACAGGGGTGCCGTCCTCCCTGTCTTTGCGTTCCTGGCAGGCGTCGCCAGCCCCTATAGCCCCCCGGAAGTCAGCCTTCTTAGCTCCCTGAGCCTTTTCTGAGTCAGTTCTGCCCGTTCACCAACCCTGTTGGGCAGCTGTCACCCTTTTACTGTTTGGAAGGAGTCCTAGGATGGAACAGTGTGGCTGAGTGGGTCAGGGGGCAGGCCTGTCAAGGGGGGAATTCCTTCCTTCTCCGTCTCATGCAGTCCTCACATATCCGCTGAACCCCTGTTCTGGGCAGGTCTCTGCACTGGGAGGTGCTGTGACCTTGCCAGAGCTGGTCCCGCCCCTTTAGGGCTCGCTGGCAGCCCACAGCACCTGAAGAGGCTGCATTAAGTTCACAGATCTTTCTTTAGACTGTTACTGAATCCTGCCCCTGCTGCGTCCATGCCCTGTGACCGTGATCAAGCTCCTTCCCCTTTCTGGGCGCCCTGCTTGCCTCTCAGCATCATTAGGATTAAGTAGCTCTGGACATGTCCAGCTTTCAGCCAGGACTTGTCCTATAGCTTGTGTTCAATAAATATATTTATTATCGGAGGCATAATTGTCAGTTTGGAAACGGGCAAACCCTGCGAAGGGTATACTCAAAACTCATGAAACAGGGAGCTCCTCCTAACCCTGTGCTGGCTGCTGATTTTCTCTCTCACTGTGCTCCATGATAGACCGAGTGCATTGCTTTTACCTACTGAAGCAGTGCGTATGTGTCACTGGGGCCAAGTGGATAGTTGTAGGATTTGCAGATCGTTCAAAGTGTGCTCAGACCCCAATCGTGTGTCCTGGGCAGAATTCTAGTGACCATCTGAGTTACAAATGATTATTGGTGTGTTTGTTTGTTTGTTTGTTTGTTTGTTTGTTTTTAAAGATTTTAGTTATTCATTTGACAGAGATCACAAGTAGGCAGAGAGGCAGGCAGAGAGAGAGAGTTGGGGAAGCAGGTTCCCTGCTCAGCAGAGAGCCCCATGGGGGGCTTGATCCC
This sequence comes from Procyon lotor, assembly GCA_028646535.1. Taxonomy (NCBI): domain Eukaryota; kingdom Metazoa; phylum Chordata; class Mammalia; order Carnivora; family Procyonidae; genus Procyon; species Procyon lotor. Next base: position 37,248,140 of record CM053620.1, on the reverse strand, counting down.
AGGACCCTGAGATCATGACCTGAGCCGAAGGCAGAGGCTCAACCCACTGAGCCACCCAGGTGCCCCTATTTTTGTTTTTGATGACCAAAGTAGTATATGTGTATCGTAGTAGACCAAACCTCCCTCCCTGAGTCCCAGTTTTCAGAAGGAATTACTGTCAGTGTGTGTCTTTCCAGGTCATCTCTGCAAGTCAAAAAATGTCAGGTTTTTTTTTTTTTTCTTTTTAAAGAAAATGGTATTACATGGTATGTGTATTCTGTAGTGAGCCTTTTGCCAATGCCTTAATCATCGTCTCATGCCCACTAAATACAAGGTGGTTTCTAGTTTCTGCTATCACAAGCAATGCTGAAACAATTTAGTTGTTTCTTTTTTAGTTGAGGTATAATTTCCATACTGTAAAATCCAGCGTCATGGTATATGATCTTTTCTATGTGTTGCTGAATCCAGTTCTATTTTATTTTTTTATTATTTATTATTATTTTTTAAAGATTTTTATTTATTTGACAGAGGCAGAGCGAGAGAGGGAACACAAGCAATGGGAATGGGAGAGGGAGAAGCAGGCTTCCCGCTGAGTGGGGAGCCCGATGCGGGGCTCAATCCCAGAACCCTGGGATCCTGACCTGAGGCAAAGGCAGCCGCTTAACGACTGAGCCACCCAGGCACCCCGCAGTCTGTAGTTTCTTAACGATGTCTGTTTTTGGTATCAGGTTAATATCAGATCCATAGGATGAGTTCAGAAATGTTCCTCTTCGGGGCGCCTGGGTGGCTCAGTCGTTGAGCGTCTGCCTTCGGCCCAGGTCATGATCCCGGAATCCTGGGATCGAGCCCCGCATCGGGCTCCTTGCTCGGCAGGAAGCCTGCTTCTCCCACTACCATTCCCTCTGCTTGTGTTCCCTCTCTCGCTGTGTTTCTCTCTGTCAAATAAATAAAAAATTAAAAAAAAAAAAAAAAAAAAAAAATGTTCCTCTTCTAAAAAGAGGTTATGAAGGAGCGATGTTATTAAAATGTTGGGTAGAGGGGCACCTGGGTGGCTCAGTCAGTTAAATGTCTGCCTTTGGCTCAAGTCGTGATCCCAGGGTCCTGGGATTGAGCCCCACATTGGGCTTCCCTGCTCAGTGGAGAGACTATTTCTCCCTCTCCTGCTGCTCCTCTCACCACCGCTCATGCTCTCTCTTTTTCTCTCTCCCTTGCTCTCACTCTATCTCAAATAGATAAATAAAATCCTTTAAAAAGTTAAAAAAAAACACAAAAAAACCACATTGGGGAGAATCCACCAGTGAAAGTGTCTAGTCCTCGCTCTGTGTATGTGAGTATGGAAGTATTTTCTATAACTGACTCATTATCTTTACTTCTTGTAAGTCTACTCAGATTTTCTATTTCTGAGTCAGTTTTGGAAGTGTATGTCTGTGTACAGAAGACATTCGTTTCATTGAGGTTATCTAATCTGGTGTGCACTTGTTTATACTATTGCTTCATAATCCTGTCAGGTTGGTGGTAATGGCCTTTCTTCCATTCCTGATTATAGTAATTTGAGTCTTTTTTTTTTTTTTTTTTTAAGATTATTTATTTATTTATTTGACAGAGAGATCACAAGTAGGCAGAGAGGCAGGCAGAGAGAGAGAGAGGGAAGCAGGCTCCCTGCCTGGCAGAGATCCTGATGCGGGGCTTGATTCCAGGACCCTGAGATCATGACCTGAGCCCAAGGCAGAGGCTTTAATCCACTGAGCCACCGAGGCGCCCCCCAGCTTTTGGTTTTGATGGACTTCTCTATTTTTCTATTCCTTTTTCTATTTATTTCTGCTCTGTTATTTCTTTGCTTCTGCTTGCTTGGAGTTTAATTTTCTTTTCCTTTTCTAGTTTCTTTTTTTTAAGAGGCAGGGAGGGGCAGATGGTGAGCGAGAGAGAGAATCCCAAGCAGGCTCCATGCCCAGCACAGAGCCCAATGTGGGGCTCGATTCACAACCTTGAGATTATGACCTGAGTGGAAATCAAGAGTTGGATGCTTAACAGACTGAGCCACCCAGGTGCCCCTCCTTTTTAGTTTCTTAAAGGTGGAAGGTTAGGTTATCGATGTGAGACTTCTTTTTTCTCTGTCTCTCTCTCTCTCTTTCTCTTTTTTTTTTTTTTAAGATTTTATTTATTTGATAGAGATCACAGTAGAGAGAGAGGAGGAAGCAGGCTCCCTGTTGAGCAGTGAGCCCGATGCAGGGCTCGATCCCAGGACCCTGAGATCATGACCTGAGCCGAAGGCAGAGGCTTAACCCACTGAGGCACCCAGGCGCCCCACATCTCTGTTTCTTTCTTTAGATTTTATTTATTTATTTGAAACAGAGTGAGCGAGAGATAGCATGAGCAGATGGAGGAGAAGCAGGCTCCCCACTGAGCAGAGAGCCAGATGCAGGGCTGTACCCCAGGACCCTGGTATCATGACCTGAGCCGAAGGCAGACACTTAACCGACTGAGCCACCCAGGCACCCCTAGACCTTTTCTTTTTTACAGCTATAAATTTACCTCTAAGCACAGCTCTCTCACATCCCGTAAGGTTTAGTGTTTTTATTTTCATCTCAAAATACTTTTTTTTTAAAGATTTTATTTATTTATTTGACACACAGAGATCACAAGTAGGCAGAGAGGGAGGAAGCAGGCTTCCCGCTGAGCAGAGAGCCCGATGCGGGGCTCGATCCCAGGACCCTGAGATCATGACCTGAGCGAAGGCAGGGGCTTTAACCCACTGAGCCACCCAGGTGCCTCTCAAAATACTCTCTAACTTCTCTTTTAAGTCTTAGGGTTTTTTTTTGTTTTGTTTTAAATATTTTATTTTTAGGGATGCCTGGGTGGCTCTGTCATTAAGCCTCTGCCTTTGGCTCGGGTAATGATTCCAGGGTCCTGGGATCGAGCCCCGCATCGGGCTCCCTTCTCAGCAAGAAGCCTACTTCTCCCTCTTCCACTACCCCTACTGTGTTCCTTCTCTCACTGTCTCTCTCTTTCTCTCTCTCTGCCAATTAAGTAAATAATAAAATCTTTAAAATAAATAGGTAGATAGATGATAAAATATTTTATTTTTAAGAACCCACAACCCTGAGATTAAGAGTCGTACACTCTACCCATTGAGCCACCCAGGCACCCTGTAATTCTTTTTTTTTTTTTTTAAATATTTTATTTATTTATTTGACACAGAGAGATCACAAGCAGGCAGAAAGGCAGGCAGAGAGAGAGGGCGAAGCAGGCTCCCCGCTGAGCAGAGAGCCCGATGTGGGGCTCGATCCCAGGACCCTGAGATCATGACCTGAGCTGAAGGCAGTGGCTCCAACCCACTGAGCCACCCAGGTGCCCCTACCCTGTAATTCTTTTAATCCATTGGTTACTTAGTGTATTTCCATACAGTTTCGAATTTTCTAAATCTGTTACTGACTTCTAATTTCAACTCATGGGATTGGAGAATATATCTCATATGATTTCAGTTCTTTTACAGTTGTTGAGAATTAACTTAATGGCCTAACATACGGTTTATCCTGAAGAGTGTAAAGTGTGCCTTAAGAGCGTGCAGACTGGTGATGTTTGCCAGTCCGTAGATGCGTGTGCGATCTAATCAGTTTATAGGATCGTTCAAGTGCTCTGTTTCTTTTCGATCTTCTATCTAGTCTTGTCTGTTTTTGGAAGTGGGATATTGTCCCTAGTTGCTATTAGTGAACTGTCAGTTTCTCCTTTTATTTCTGTTGCTTTTTGCCTTTTGTTTTTTGAGTTTCTGTTCTTAGGTTCATATGTATCTGTACTTCCTGTATCTTCTTAAATGATTGAACTGTTATCAGTTTAAGACATCCTTGTTTGGGGGCGCGTGGTGGGGCTCAGGGGGTTAAAGCCTCTGCCTTCGGCTCAGGTCATGATCTCGGTTCCGGGATTGAGCCCCACATTGGGCTCTCTGCTCAGCAGGGAGCCTGCTTCCCCCCCGTCTCTGCCTGCCTTTCTGTCTGCTTGTGATCTCTCTCTCTCTCTGTCAAATAAAATAAAATAAAATCTTAAAAAAAAAAAAAAAAGACGTCCTTGTTTGTCTCTGGTAGCTTTTGTCTTAAAGTGTGTTCTGTTTGCTATGAGTGTGGTCATTCCAGTTCTCTTCAGTCCAGCTATTTTTTATGCATAGTATATATTGTTTACTTTTTTTTCATTCCTTTTTTTTTTTTCTTTAAAGAGAGAGAGCATGCGTGCAGTGGGTTGGGGAAGGGCAGAGGGAGAGAGAGAATCTCAAGCAGGCTTCACACCAACTGTGGAGGCCAGTGCGGGGCTCAATCTCCAACCCTGAGTTCATGACCTGAGCTGATGACAAGAGTCAGACAGTTAACTGACTGAGCCACCCGGGCACCCCTATGTTGGTTACCTTTCCACGTTACTACATACAGATCCATTAGTTTGTAAGTGCCACCTTATATTTTGTGGAATGGTTATGCCGTAGTTTAACAAATTTGTCTTGGGGGCGTTTGCAAACATTTGGTCGCTGTAATCAGTAACTCTGCCACGTAATGTCCTTGTGTCCGGTCATCACACGAATGTGTCTGTGGGATACATTCCTGGAAGAGCGGGTGCTGTTCCAGCAGCCGTCACTGTTGGTGGCACTCGTGTCTCACTGTCTCCTGCCGCGGGCTTGGCCCTGCAGCCCCTGCAGATCAAGTCAGTGGTGGCGCCAGAGCACGTGAAGGGCTACATCTACGTGGAGGCCTACAAGCAGACGCACGTAAAGCAGGCCATTGAAGGTGTGGGCAACCTGCGGCTTGGCTACTGGAACCAGCAGATGGTGCCCATCAAGGAGATGACAGATGTGCTCAAAGTCGTGAAGGAGGTGGCCAACCTGAAGCCCAAATCCTGGGTCCGCCTCAAGAGGGGCATCTATAAGGATGACATCGCCCAGGTGCCAGGGCCGGGGGCGGGGCAGGGAGGCTGAGGGGCCAGGGCTCGCTGAGGTCACCATCCTGCTCTCCTGTGCCCCTCCCTTTTCGTGGAAAGGAATGAACATCTGTGTGTGTTCAAAGCACATTGAGTAAGAGCTGAAGGAGGTGAGGGAGGGAGCCTTGTGGAATTCTTGAGGAAGAGCGTTGCAGCAGAAGAAACAGCACATGAATGGGTCCATCCTAGCTGAAGCCGTGCGAGGTTGGGAGTATCAGGAGGTGGGCTCAGGGAGGGCACTTTGCCCGTGGCCCATCATAGGACTTCTACTGGAGCTGGAGGGACACAGCGGGAGTTGGATTTTAATAGGATTACTCTGGTAGCTTCGTTGAGAAGAGACGCCAGGTTCATAGGCAGGGACAGTATTGCCCACAGGGGACTTTTCTTGACTGTGTCAACTGAGGAGGGAGTTGCTCCAGCACCTAGTGGACAGAAGACAGGATTGATGCTAACATCCTACAGTGCAGGGGACAGCCCCCCACAATCCTGGACCGGATGGGGCCACGGGCAAATGGAGACTAGTGAGGAGACTGCTGCCACAGTCCTGGTGGCAGGTGATGGTGAGACAGGCCCCAGCAGTAGGGAGGAGGGGGACGAGGTCGGTTTCTGAAGACAGAGCTGACAGGATTTGCTAGCACACTAGAGATGGATGGAAGATTTGGAGCCCAGAACGACTCCCAGGCTGTCTGCCAGAGCAGAGGGAATGATGGGGTGGGAGAAGACCGAGCGAGGAGCAGGCTGGGGGGCCGCCCGAAGGTTGGTTGCGATTGTACTAGGCTTGAGGGGCCTTTCAGACATCCGAGGGGAGATGTCAAGTGAGTGGTGGGTATCGTGCTTCAGAGTTGAGGGGAGACAGGCTCGAGAGAATGCAGGGAGTTCTCAGCGGTATGATTTCTTCCCCATCACCCCCTTTCCTGCCCTTCCTGTGTCTGGGGTGGGGGAGGGAAGGCCAGGGCCCTCCTGACCACGCCCCTCTCCTCAGGTGGATTATGTGGAGCCCAGCCAAAACACCATCTCCTTGAAGATGATCCCCCGCATTGACTACGACCGCATCAAGGCCCGCATGAGCTTGGTACCCGGGGGACGCCCGATGGCTCACGTGTGGGGAGGATGCCTGGTCTTTGCTGGTGGCCGAGTCCTCCTCCTTCTCTCTTCCCACCCACGCCCTCTTTCCTCCATAGAAAGACTGGTTTGCCAAAAGGAAGAAGTTTAAGCGGCCTCCACAGAGGCTGTTTGATGCCGAGAAGATCAGGTGAGTGTCCTTGGGGCCTGGCTGGGTGAGGTCCCCTGAACTGGGACACAGAGTGTGCCTCCGGGCACCCCTGCAGTGTTGGGCCGCCTGACCCATCCTTGGTTTACTTTGTGAGTGGTCAGCTTGGCAGCGTCGCCTCAGCCAAGTTAACGAACATCCTGGGCCTCGGGCTCCTCTCTGCTCTGATCCCCTCCTGGAATTGTCTTGAGAGTCAGATGAATTAAGACGCACGTGTGCCCAGAATAGCACTTGGCCCCAGGGTTACGGACCGCGGTGGCATCCCTCGGCACGTCAGGCTTTGTGAGGTCTCTTTCCCTGACCTCCCGATGCCTGGAGCGCGGAGATGGGGCTGCAGAGCCCTTCCCCGTCGGGGTGTTCCTCTCCCTCCCCAGCTGGAGGGGGCTTTGGAGCAGCCCAGTGACCCCAGCGTTCCTCTCCCCCTCCTGGTAGAGGAACGGGAGCCACTGGTCCTGTTCTAGAACGTCTGTGTCAGCCACGAGATACTTTTTCATGCCTTTGAAGGGGGATTATAGAACACCTTTTGAGCTGCACCCCAGGACTTGGCTAATACTTTGCATGCCCAGATTGGACCCCCTTGCCTCCCTGCTGTCCGCTTGACCAGTCCTCCCTTTACTGAGTGCCCTGAGCCAGCCCACAGAGCTCGCTTGGGCCCCCACCTCACTCAGCACCCCAATGAGAAGAGGACTGAATGGCAGGAGGGGCTCGGCCTGCTCCCCCACACTCCCCTTTTTGGGAGTGGGGCGGGAGGCTTTTCCCTCCTCGATCTAGAAGCGTGGGCCGGAACTGAGTGTCCCCCACCCACATGCCGGGCCGGGAGAGTTAGGGCAGAAGCTTGGGAGTCCCAGCCCCCGAATTCGAATCCGGACTCGGACCACCCTAGCCATGAGGTGTGCCCCATGCGTGCTTCACTCCCTCATTTCCCTGGGAAATGTAGGACATGTGCGTGATGTACGAGGCTTTGGGGAAGAGTCTGGGAGGCGCGTGGCCCGGCCAGGCCCGCCGAGTGCCCCGTGCGTGTTAACCGTTGACATGGTCCCGTACTGTGTCGAGCTAGTATTCACCAAGGGCCTCCGCTGTGCGGGCTGCTGCTCTGGGGGAATAGCAGGGAGTGAAAAATGGGAGACTCCGGCCCTTCGGGAGCAGCCGTTCTGGTCAGGGAGATGGATCAGAGGGCGAGCTGCACCGTGCTGGGCGGTCACACAGGAGCGAGCGCAGGGACAGGTCACTCGGCAGGAGGACACCTGGTGGGGCGGGATGGGCAGCCATCCTGTGATCCTTCCCCCTCCGCCAGCAGAGGAGCCCGAGGGTCAGCAGGAGTCTCTTCTTACTCCCGCTCCTAATCTTCTCTCCCCAACAAAATCCCAGGTCCCTGGGCGGCGATGTTGCCTCCGACGGTGACTTCCTCATCTTCGAGGGGAACCGTTACAGCCGGAAGGGCTTTCTGTTCAAGAGCTTTGCCATGTCTGCTGTGGTGAGGGTCCCGGAGGGCGTCTTGCTTACCGTGCTGGGGGAGGCCAGGCTTTCCCTCCTTCAGTCCAGGCCCCAGAGCGGTGGGTTATCAGGGTCTATCCTGGATAATCTTCCGAGTCAGGAGTGTAGGAGTGTCTCTGTGGAAATAAATCTCACTGTCCAGCTCCCTCGGCTGGGCTATGACACTGACTTTCGTCTACCTCTTCTTCTTCCCTTTGTCTCTTGGGGCTCAGATCACGGAGGGTGTGAAGCCCACACTCTCTGAGCTGGAGAAGTTTGAGGACCAGCCGGAGGGCATTGACCTCGAAGTGGTGACTGAGAGCACAGGTATTTGGTCCCTGTCGGTAATTGTGGACAAGGAGGAGGGGGCGGCTCATGGCGGGCAGCCCCCAAGTCAGCCGTACACCTGCCCCTTCAGGGAAGGAGCGGGAGCACAACTTCCAGCCTGGGGACAATGTGGAAGTGTGCGAGGGTGAGCTCATCAACCTGCAGGGCAAGATCCTCAGCGTGGATGGCAACAAGATCACCATCATGCCCAAGCACGAGGACCTCAAGGTGGGCGCCAGACCGCCCATGCGTATGGCTTGGCTTGCGAGCACGGGGTAGTCGTGGAGTAATCTGAGGGGGCTGCCTGGTTTGTGTTTGCTTTCAGGGCGCGTGTGTCTGGGTCTGTGTGTCCGTCTGAGGGTTTGTCCAGGCTAGCGTGGTGTGCCCAGGGTGAGGCTTTCTCTGGCTAGGTCTGAGGAAGTGTCTAGTCTGCGTTGTATGTTTTGAGGACCGGCTTTCTGGGTGTGGAGTAAAGGGGTGTCCAGGCTCGTATCCTGAGTCTGAGGTGAGCTGTCTCTGGGGCAATCTGAGGGTTGTCCAGGCGGCCCGCAGGAGTCTGTGCTTGGGTCCTGTGAGCCTGGAGTGGGGCTTGGGAAGGTCTTTTCTAAAAATATGAGTTGCTTCTGGAAAGAGCAGGCAGGCTGTGATAGCTTCCCTTCCCCAGCTCAGCGTCCCTACACCCGATCCCTAGGACATGCTGGAGTTCCCGGCCCAGGAACTTCGGAAGTACTTTAAAATGGGGGACCACGTGAAGGTGATTGCTGGCCGATTTGAGGGTGACACAGGACTCATTGTGCGAGTGGAGGAGAACTTCGTCATCCTCTTCTCTGACCTCACCATGCACGAGGTAGGCGCGGGGGAGGGGGAGCGGCATGGAATGTGCCAGGATGAGACGCAGGCCAAGGAGCCACTTGGACCCTGCTTCACCCCTTTCCCGTTTCCCACAGCTGAAGGTGCTCCCCCGGGACCTGCAGCTCTGCTCAGAGACAGCATCGGGCGTGGATGTGGGGGGCCAACATGAGTGGGGGGAGCTGGTGCAGCTGGACCCCCAGACCGTGGGTGTCATCGTGCGACTGGAGCGGGAGACCTTCCAGGTGTGTGTATTGTACTCAGCGGCGGGGCTTCCTTGTGGGGGTCCCCCTCTCCCTCGAGCTCCTCTCATCCTGGAAGCTGGTGGAGCGCGGTGGCCGTGAGCCCAGACTGCTCTGAGGGCTGATCGGGACTGTCAGCCTGGGCTGGCTCTGTGGTGTTGGGCAAGTGGCGTGTCATTGACCCTCTCCATGTGGGTTTCATACCCTGTGAAATGGAGATAATGGTAGCATGTATCTCATTCATTTGTCATGACTGAGGCCCTGAGATTAAATATATAAACCTAGATGCTTGCTTTAGGGCCGTGCGCTGCAGGTGCCCTCCTCCCCTCCATCCGTACCCAGCAGATGTGGGAGTCAGAGCCTAATGGACTCTGGACTCTGGATTTGTATCTTGGCCCTGTTGCTCCATGCTATGTGACCCTGGGCTAGTGACTAGCCCTCTCTGGGCCTGAGATTCCCTCCATATAAAATGGGAATCATGGGGCTCCTGGGTGGCTCAGTGGGTTAAAGCCTCTGCCTTCGGCTCAGGTCATGGTCTCAGGGTCCTGGGATCGAGCCCTGCATCGGGCTCTCTGCTCAGCGGAGAGCCTGCTTCCCCCCCCCCCCCCCCCCGCCTGTCTCTCTGCGTACTTGTGATCTCTTTCTTTGTCAAATAAATAAAATCTTTAAAAAAAAAAATGAGAATCATGACTACAGCCATCTCAGAGGGAGGTTTCCAGTCTTCAGGGAAATCTTGTTTGAGGAATTTAGTAGGGGGACTGGCACACAGTGATGGGTAAACATTATGTTAATGTCTACTCCACCCGCTTCTCAGGTCCCTGATGCTTAGTCACCATGCATTATCCTCCCAAAAGGCGTTTTGGAACGGTTGGGAACATTTTTGTTTGACCCAGTGCCTGGGCAGTGGTGCCCGGAGACTGCCAGGGAGTCTAGACTTCTGCAGAGCTTGGGACAGTCTTCCTCAAGGAAAGATCATTCCACCTTAGGGAAGCCCTGCTCCACGTCATGCCTTTGTACTCACAGCTCAGCATTTCCCCCTCCGTCTGTAGGTGCTGAACATGTACGGGAAGGTGGTGACTGTCAGGCACCAGGCTGTGACCCGGAAGAAGGACAACCGCTTTGCCGTGGCCCTGGACTCAGAACAGAATAACATCCATGTGAAGGACATCGTCAAGGTCATTGACGGCCCCCACTCGGTGAGTATAAGCTCCCGTCCGTCGACCCTGTCTGAAACTGCTGGGGTGGGCCGCGACCCCCAGAGTGACCATCCTTTCCCCATCCAGGGCCGGGAGGGCGAGATCCGCCATCTCTTCCGCAGCTTTGCCTTCCTGCACTGCAAGAAACTGGTGGAGAACGGGGGCATGTTTGTCTGCAAGACCCGCCACCTCGTCCTGGCAGGGGGCTCCAAGGTAAGGCGGGTGCGGTGGCACCGGGCCCTCGGGTTCCTGCCCCCCCCCCCCCCCCCCCCCCCCCCCCCCCCGGCCCTAGCAGCGACGAGAGTGGCCTTGTGGGGCATTAGGAGGGCACGTGTCAGGCTCAAGCCCTTGGCAGAGTTTATTGGGATTCCAAGCTTTTTCCCAAATCATTCATCCATTCGGTTTTCTGAGCACCCGTCAGGTGCCTGACATTGCAGATGTGACGGTGAATAAGATAAACGTCTCTGCTCCTAAAGCTGCTGGCCCGCGGGTGAACACATAATAAATACAGACGTTGTGCAGCGTGAGGCGACGACAGGCACTTCGAAGAAGAGTAGGACAGGATAGGGAGAGGGAGAATCGTGGGGAGCTGCTGCTTTAGGTGGAGAAGGTTCAGGAAGGGCCTCCTTGAGGTGACACCTGAGCACAGACCTGAATGAAGGGACCTAGAGCTGCGTGAGTGTCTTTGGGGAGCAGCAGGTGAAGGCGAGGTGGGACGTGTGGGAAAGCTGCACAGAAGCAGGAGATGAGGCCCAGGCCCTGGGCGCTGGGACCGGGAGCTGGTCCTCAGGGCCCTGCACAGGGGGTGAGGATTCTTCTGACTTGCAGTTTTTATATCTCCAGGGCCAGAAACTCTTAGTGAGGGGAGGACCAGGTCTCTTGATTGACGGGCCCATAGTGCCACAGGGGTGGCAGTTTCCCCAAAGGGAAATTGAGGCATCGTCACTAGGAGGAGGGAGGGATGGCCGCCAGGGCAGTTCGAGCAGGAGCTGTTCCCAAACAGAGGCAGGTGGTGGCCTGGGGGAGCCTGTCCTCCGGACTCCTGCCTGCCGGTTCACTGCCCATCCCTTCCCTAGCCCCGAGACGTGACCAACTTCACGGTGGGTGGCTTTGCTCCCATGAGCCCCCGGATCAGCAGTCCCATGCACCCCAGCGCTGGAGGTGAGGGGGAGTTGGGCGGGGCTGGGGCTGGGGGCGGGAGGTGGTTCAGCCCCCACTCTGTGGGTGCCTACTCCGCTGGCCTGGCTGTGATGGGGTTCTCGGCTTGCAGAGACCAGGACCCTCTCCCCCCACGGCCCCCAGTGCCAGCCAGGGTGGTCTCGGTGGTGTCGGGCCCTCTGGCTCTGTGGTGTTGGGCAAGTGGCGTGTCATTGACCCTCTCCATGTGGGTTTCATACCTTGTGAAATGGAGATAATGGTAGCATGTATCTCATTTGTCATGACTGAGGCCCTGAGATTAAATATATAAACCTAGATGCTTGCTTAAGGGCCGTGCGCTGCAGGTGCCCTCCTCCCCTCCATCCGTACCCTTCTGGGGGGCCCCCAGAAGAAGCTTCTAAGCCTTGGGGGAGCCAAGCTGGAGAAGAGGGTGTTGGAGGGCACTCTGTCTGTGGACACAGCACGTGAGGGGAGGACATGGCCCAGGGGACTGTTGACATTGTCCGTCTTCCCCAGGTCAGCGCGGTGGCTTTGGTAGCCCGGGCGGCGGCGGCGGAGGCATGAGCAGGGGCCGAGGGCGGAGAGACAACGAGCTCATCGGCCAGACTGTGCGCATCTCCCAAGGGCCCTACAAAGGTGACCTTGAGGGCCACGTGGGAGGCCTGAGCAGGGGCATGGTGGGGCCCCCCACTCAGCCTGACGCCCCGCCCCCTTGCCAGGCTACATTGGTGTGGTGAAGGATGCCACTGAGTCCACAGCCCGTGTGGAGCTGCACTCCACCTGCCAGACCATCTCTGTGGACCGTCAGCGGCTCACCACGGTGTACGTGCCGCGCTGGCGTGGGGCCTGGGTGGGGGGGTGGCGTTAGGTGGCCAGAAGGGCCTCCTCACCCCACTGGGTCTCCGTGTCCACAGGGGCTCGCGGCGCCCAGGAGGCATGACCTCCACCTACGGGCGGACGCCCATGTACGGCTCCCAGACGCCCATGTACGGCTCTGGCTCCCGCACACCCATGTACGGCTCTCAGACGCCTCTCCAAGATGGTGAGCTCGCCCGGGGACAGGGGTGAGGCGTGACGTGGCTGGGCTTGGGGACGGGGCAGAACACACAAACACCTCTCTCCCACTCTCCTGTCTTAGGTAGCCGCACCCCGCATTACGGTTCACAGACACCCCTGCATGATGGCAGCCGCACTCCCGCTCAGAGTGGGGCCTGGGACCCCAACAATCCCAACACACCATCCCGGTGAGGATCCGGGGCAGGGGGCAGGGTTCCCTGAGCCCACCTGTGTGAGTGGCCATTCTGGGTGTCTGCGGGATGGAGGGGTCTGTGTGGCCCTCCCTGCATTCTCTGCTCCCAGCCCCGGGCTGCTCCCATGCAAAGGGGTAGGTGGGGCTGGGGGTCAGATGATCTCCAGTCCCCGCCAGAGTAACTTGATGTGGCTAAGACCTGGACTCTGAGACAGGTTCGTGTGATCGGAGTCCTGTGACCAGCTGTGTGACCTTTGGCAGGCAGCCTTGTCTCTGCCTCCCAGTCTCCTCAGCTGTGAAGTGGAGGCCTCTGGATGGGGCTGCCGTGAGCTGTTCGGTGCTGTTCTGGAACATTTGCTACACCGTTGCGATTACCACTCTCAACAGACTTCTCTCTCCAACAGGGCGGAGGAAGAATACGAGTATGCCTTCGACGACGAGCCCACCCCGTCCCCGCAGGCCTATGGGGGCACCCCCAACCCCCAAACACCCGGCTATCCTGACCCCTCGTCCCCACAGGTCAACCCTCAGTACAACCCACAGACGCCAGGGACGCCAGCCATGTGAGTCCACTGGGGATGACCCGAATCCGACCTCGCGCAGACCCTCCCCGCTGCCACCACCTTCTCTTCCACACCGGCCCCAGCCAGCACCCCCTTCTGTCTTTGACTCTCCAGGTACAACACAGACCAGTTCTCCCCCTATGCCGCCCCCTCCCCGCAAGGCTCCTACCAGCCCAGCCCCAGCCCCCAGAGCTACCACCAGGTGGCGCCAAGCCCAGCGGGGTACCAGAACACCCACTCTCCAGCCAGCTACCACCCCACGCCCTCTCCCATGGCCTATCAGGTATTGATGAGCTTGCATGTCCTTAAGGGTGGTGGGCGACGGGGTGCCAGGGTGGCGCAGTCGGTTTCACTGTCCGACTCTCGGTTTCGGCTTGGGTCGTGGTCTCAGGTTCTTGAGATGGAACCCTGTGTTGGGCTCCAAACTCAGCGGGAAGTCTGCTCAAGTTTCTCTCTCCCTTCTTCTGCCCCTCCTTACGCTTGCACGCTCACTCTCTCTTGCTTTCTATCTCTAAAATAAATAAATCTTTACAAAAGGTGGGGGGTGGGCTAGGATGGGCTTGGGTTTATGGGGACAGCCAAGCTAGAAGACCTATTCACAGCAACACTGTGTTCCCCCTTTCACGCACAGGCCAGCCCCAGCCCGAGCCCTGTTGGCTACAGTCCGATGACACCCGGAGCCCCCTCCCCTGGTGGCTACAACCCGCACACGCCGGGCTCAGGCATTGAGCAGAACTCCAGCGACTGGGTAACCACAGACATCCAGGTGAAGGTGCGGGACACCTACCTGGACACGCAGGTGGTGGGGCAGACAGGAGTCATCCGCAGCGTCACAGTAAGTCGGGCCCAGGTCGGTGGGTGGGCAGGTGTCCTCTCCTTTGGGATCCCCAATCTCTGTGGCTACTGCGTTTTTGTTTCTAACCACCTAACCACGTTTTCCAGCACGTGTTTATAACTGGAAAAGCAGGTGTGGCAGGGCTGGCCTGCAGGCCCCACAGGGCAGGGGTTTCTCCCTGTTGTGTGCTCAACTGGGGCCTCCCCAGCCTGGAGCAGTGACTGGCACCCAGGGGCTAGGTTACCCTTTAACATAGTCATCTAGGACCTATTCTATAACACGGACTGAGCGTTCTGCCGGGCACCCCACCCATAGTGCTCCCCCTGCTCCGGTGTTACTCGCCTTTCCATTCCTCACTGTCGCTGAGTTTCCTGCAGCCTCAGGGCCTTTGCTCATCACTTTCCTCTGGCTAGGACTCTCTTCCTTCCATCCTTTTTCTAGTAAACTGCTGCTTGTTCTTCAAGGAAGCCTGAGCTATCTCAGGTCTGTCTCTTCTAAGTCTGTGTAATTTTTTTCATATTACTTACCTGCTATCTGAAAGTTTAAGGTTGACTCAGGGGTGATTCTTTGGTTACTAAGCCTATGTTTTATTCCTTTTTATTTTTTTTTTAAAGATTTTATTTATTTATTTGATATAGAGAGATCACAGGTAGGCAGAGAAGCAGGCAGAGAGAGAGGGGGAAGCAGGCTCCCTGCTGAGCAGAGAGCCCAATGCGGGGCTCGATCCCAGGACCCTGAGATCATGACCTGAGCCAAAGGCAAAGGCTTTAACCCGCTGAGCCATCCCTCGTAATCTATGTTTCATTCCTAAGTAGCCCTATTTCCTAGGTGAGAGACCAAGATTGTGCTGGCCTTCCAGTAAATATTACTTGAATTAAACACCAGAGACTAAGACAGCTCCAAGCCCTGCCCTCACATAGCTCACATTCTAGTTGAGGAGGCAGATATGTCCCTAAAGAAGGAGAGCCTAGAGCCTAAGTGACCAGAGCTGGGACACGGGAAGCCCCAGGGGCAAGGGGAGCTATGGGAACCTAGAGGAGGCACTCTTAACTTTGGAGGGGCTTGGACGCTGCTTCCTGGAAAATGAGGCATCTGCACCTGAAGAACGAATAGGAGTAAGCCGAGGGAAGTGCTGGGGAGGGGGCTAAGTGTGTTCCAGAAAGAGGGAACTTGCGAAGGCCTGGAGGGGAGGGAAAGCCTGGCACATCTCGGAACTGAAGTGTGTTCATTGTGGCCGGAACATAGAAAGCCAAGGGGGAAGGTGAGTGACAAGGCCAGAGAAGTGACTAGGGCCAGGTCACATGGCAGGCCAGGGACCGTGGACCGTGTCCTGAGGAATCTAAGCAGGCAGAGCAGTGGTGGGATCAGGTCTGTGGTTTGGAATTAATTCACCGTGTGGCTCTAGCAGGGATGGATTAGGGAGGTGAGATGGGGCTGTGAGCCCCGGGGGGAGGTCAGCCTGCCCTATGAGGCTGTGAGGAAGAGAGGAGGGAGGGAGGGGGCAGAGCCCCTCAGGAGGCCAGATGAACGCACCCCGGAGCTAGAGGAGGTTGGTGGAAGAGCTGACCAACCTGAGGTCAGAGCTCCGGGCAGGGACTCGGGACTGTCCCAGGAGGAGAAAGATGAGGCCCGCCTGGGACATGGAGAGTCAGGTGCCTGAGAAGCAGTCTCTTTTGGCCTAACTTAGCTTCATTCTGGTGCTTCCTGTGCTGGTCTGGTCACCCTGCCCCCCCACACCACAGGCCCAGGAGTCAGGCCCAGCCTTTGGCCTTTCCTGCCCCTCTGTCACCTGGGAAGGCGACCTGTTAGAATGAGCCCACTTGTTAGACTGGCCCCTGAGTGCAGGCAGCAGTCCTACTCTGGAAACAGGCCAGACTGACCAGGCTGCCCCCACCCGCAGGGAGGCATGTGCTCTGTGTACCTGAAGGACAGTGAGAAGGTGGTCAGCATCTCCAGTGAGCACCTGGAGCCCATCACCCCTACCAAGAACAACAAGGTAACGGCGGGCCAGGGGGCGTGGGGGCCTCGGGCTGCTGATGCGGACCCTGACCCTGAGCCCCTCCTTCCAGGTGAAGGTGATCCTGGGTGAGGATCGGGAAGCCACAGGGGTCCTGTTGAGCATCGATGGTGAGGACGGCATCGTCCGCATGGACCTTGATGAGCAGCTCAAGATCCTCAACCTCCGCTTCCTGGGGAAGCTCCTGGAGGCCTGAGAAATGCAGGGTGGGCGGACTTTGGCAGCCGCCTGGCAGATGGAGAGTGTCCCTCCCTCCTTCCCTGGCCCTTGCCTCTGACGCAGGGTCTGGGGCCTGGGGCCTGGGCCAGGGCTAATCTGGTTGTTCAGGACTTCCTTTATTTTCCTTTCTGGGTTCCTGTCTCCCTCTCTGATGTTCACGGGAATCAGAGTAGAGTCTGGGGGAGGGTCCCCACCTTCGGCACCCTCCCTTCCCCAGCTTGCTTTTGTGTTACGGTCTTTCAATAAAAAGCTGTTTGGTCAAAAGTGGTGTGTCCATCAGTGTTTTGTAAGTGGGGTTATTTGCAGACCCCTACTTACTTCCTGAGCAAATAACTGGATGGTACTTAAGCCTCAGTTTCCCCATCTAGAAAATGATACTGCCCGTGCCAGAGGACTCTTCAAGATGTATGTATGAGAAGACGCTGGAAAGAGATTATTAGGACAGAGCCCGCCTGTGAATGAAGTTCCATCCCTTTCTCACTTATTTGAAGTGAAAATCCGTAACCCCCCAGGAAAACCTAAAGTTTTCCTTCTGGTGGAGGATACGGCACCTGAGAGGCCTCTCCCTGGAGCCCAACAGCAGTGACACCAGAATCGCTGTGGCTTGTCTCACGGCTTGAGGGTGGAGATGGGGAGCAAGGTAGAGAATGGGGCTTGTTAGTACCTTGACCTTCCTTACTTACTTGACAATATTTTTTAAATAAACGCAATATAAAATATAAAACATTTCAGATATTCAAAAAAGAAATTACAACACCCGGAACACCCATGTCCCCACCGCCCAGCTTAGAAAACAGTATGTAGCAGATAGGACCCACTTTAAGCAGCAGACCCAGTCCATTCCCCTCCAGCGGTGACCAGAAGCCGGACCTCAGTATTTATCCCTAAATGTCACATGGGTCATTTCCCATGTTTTGAAAGTTTACATAAGCCGTATTTTTTCTTTCCTCAAAGTAAGGAGGGAGATTCTTCGGGGCTACCGGTAGCCCCCGTTTTTTGTTTTTTCAATTGACTTCCATCTTGATACCCCTGACCTTGGAGAGCCGGCCACTGCTCCTCCGGCTGAGCCCTCGCTGAAATGGCTGGCTTTCCAGACCTTTCCTTAAAAGCTCATGGGAGGAGGAGCAAGAAAGTGTTCTGAGGCCTGGAGAGAAGGCTGATTCGGCCTCCAGGCTCCACGTGGGGGAAGAGTTCAGGAGGGCTGGCTTTCAGTGCGCTTCCTAGTCGGAACCCCTCTGGGCGAGACGATCTAGCTCGCGGCTTTTCTTTCAGGACACCATCCGCAGCCACAGGGTCCCTACGCGGTGGCCTCAGTCTCACCCCCGGGCACTGGGGGTGCCGCCCGTGCTGCCGCGGGGGCCGGGGACCGCCCCACCGCCCGAGGGAGGCGTGAGGCCGGCGGACTCCTGCCGGATCGGCGCACCGGGTCGGCCCGAGGCTAACACGCCTGCCGCTCTCCGCCCGCAGCCCTTTGTCTCTCTCGGGCTCCCGTCCGCCCGTCCCACCCCTGCGCGCCCATTGGCCAGGGCCCGGGCCCGGGCCCCCGAGAGAGGGAGCGAGTGGGCGGGGCTGCGTGGCGTCAGGGCAAGATGGCGGCCTCGGCAGCGCTGTTCCTCCGCTTGCGGAGCGAGCTTCGGCTCGGCGCGCGGGGGCTGTGCGCGAGGCTGGCGACGCCGCCCCCCCGAACCCCGGACCAGGTGAGCGGGACGGGGGTGGCCTTCGAGTGCGGGGGCCCCTTCCTGGAGTTCCGGGCGGAGCGCTGCTGCGCGAGGGTTCTGGGACGCAGCACCTCAGGGTGCTGAATGGAATGCCGCCCGCGTTTCGGGGCGCCTCCTCTTCCCGGGGTGGGCAACGCTTGCGCCCCCGAGCTAGATGCTGGGGGCTGAAGTGCGTTCTCTGAACGCCACTTCCTCGGACCCCACGTGGGTGCGGGAGGAAGGGAGGTCACCTGTGTCCCGTCTCAGTGAGCTCTCAGGTAATAATTGAGGGGGAGGGGGAGGGATGCTGGGGTTCCCAGGGTCTGGCCTTGGGGGTACTTTCCCCGCGGTGGTGGCAGTGATGATGAGGTAGATGTGCGGGCTTCTGATCTCAACCTGCCTCCACATTGACAGAGATCCAGCCATTCTGACCTCACTTCGGGCTCTTCCTCTGGCAAGGGATTGCCGCTCTAACCCCGCTCCCATCCCTTCCCCTCTATAACCACTAGTGTGAGCCCCGGGCATCCGGATGTTTTAACTACCCGTCCAGTCCCCTTTTTGCCCTCCATTGTCTTGCTCCCAGCATCCCAGTGTCCAGCCAGGCTCCCTGATTTCATTTCCGTGCCCTACAGGATCCTGGGCACGCGGCCTATCAACTCTCGAACCCCTGGGATCCTGGCCCCAGACAGTCTAGTTCTTGACTCTTCTAAGAGACTCAGTCTCCAGGTTGCTCTTCCAGAGACAACACCCCGAGGCTATGTGGGTGTCTCGCTTCCTGGCTCCCGACCTTGAGTCTTCTACCAGGGTACAAGAGTCATCCTGCCCTTTCTCACTTCTCTTCGGGCTAACCTCTCTCCTCTCAATTGCAGGCCACGGAAATTGGGAGCCGCACGGGCACCAAAGCCCAGGCTCAGGGGCCACAGCAGCAGCGGGGCACAGAGGGTCCCAGCTACGCCAAGAAAGTTGCACTCTGGCTTGCTGGGCTGCTTGGGGCCGGTGGGACTGTGAGCGTTGTCTATATCTTCGGTGAGAGACGTTTGCCTGTTTCCCAGTTTTGTTCCCTTGGCCCTCTCTTCTGCAGAACCTCCCCCCTTTTCCCCTAAGGGTTTGGCCCGTCTTGCCCTGCTCCCCTCTCACTCAGGCACCCAACTAGAGTATCTACCTTGGAAACGGGAGATCTTTCTTCTTCCTCTACCCACTTTGCTCAAGGTTCCACTCATAGTTGGTTAGGCACCAGGATCCAGAGAGTCATTTGGAAGAAGGAAAGTTGGGGAAGGAGAGGCCTGACCAGCCTCCTAGGCTGCCTCTTCCTGCAGTGCCCAAAACTCCAGCCCTCCCCTTCATCCCTTCCTCCTTCAGAGACTGAGACCCCGCCCCAGTCCCTCTTCTCTCTGACACCCAGGATCCTACCAACCCCCGCCTCTCTTGATCTTAGGAGACTATGCCTCTTCCTTGTTCCTTCAGTCCCAGGGATCCAGGCCCCCTGCCCTCTTTCTTCCTCAAGAGCTAGGAGACCAGGCCCCAATTTCTCTCATTCCTCCCTGTCTCCTTTACAGGAAACAACTCCGTGGATGAAACTGGTGCCAAGGTGAGAGAGAGAGCCAGAGGCTTTGCCAGGGGTTCCCATCCTGTGGATCCTTTCCCCTTTGGTCTGTTCAGGCTCATTTCTGGTCTTGGGGTGAGACTGTCCCTCCCAGGGACCTTTGCCTCCTCCTCCCAGGGCCCCAGAGATTCCTTTTTGGGGTTTGATGGGGTTCTCCCTCTGCCATCCCAAACCCTATATTTTTGTCTCCACTTTCCAGATTCCCGATGAATTCGACAATGGTGAGTAAAAACAAGCACAGATTCTGAGGTCCCCTGAACCTCCCTATTCTATTTATAGGGATGTTGCCCTTCCCATCTGGTGCCCCCCCACCCCTCCTCCTTCCATTGGGGGCTAGGAGAGTCAGCAGCTGGATGGCTTTGAGGGGAGGGGCATTACAAAGCCCCAGTCCTCTTCAGTCCTCTTCGCTGGCCCAGGAGCAGATGGTCAGGGACAGATGGGGGAGGGGAGTCCACCGTAGGAGTGCTTGGAGAGAGGGGGCTGTCTGTCACCGGACACATGGCTTCCTGTGCCTTAGATCTGAGCGGCTGCAGCCCTTAATCCCCTGCTCTTTATGACAGCCTCTTGTTCACCCCCAGCCCCCCACTCCATCAGGCTCCTCATTTCCAAAACAATGTCTCTTCCCTCCCTCCCCCTTTTAGTTAACCAGCTTTTGGTGGAGAGTTTCTGACAAACTGCATAGTAGAGAGTAGTTATCAGTCCTGTCACACCTGGCCCTTCCCAGGAGAAAAATAAAATTGGTAGGTCCAAAAAGCCACCTGTTTGTGCTGGGGAAGTTTGCAGGCCCCACATGTTAACACACTGGTTGCTTAGGCTGGGCTGGTGGGTAAGTATGATCTTTTAAGTGGGCAATCTTTCTGGTTCAAATAAATCAACATACTGATTAACATGGGGCAGGTAAACACACAGGTTTAAAGTGTGTGTTTGCTAGCAGAACCCGTTTCAGTGTTTTGATTGTGAAAAGGCAGGCCCGTACATAGAGAGTAGCTGAATTAGACCAAAAGTACTGTGATGAAAGAGGCAGTCCGGTAAGCTTCCTGCTTTCAGCTGGTTTCAGGATATTCATTTAAACCAGATTTTTCAGTCTTGGTCCTCTCAGTACTTTGGAGCAGGTGGTGCATTGTTGTGGGAGCGCCCTGTGCCTTGGAGTGTGTTGAGCAGCATCGTGGGCCTCGCTCCCCTAGACACCAGTATCTTGACAGTCACACGTGTCTTCAGACATTGTCTAAGTTCCCCAGAAGGTGGCCGACCAGATTGCTCCAAGTTGAGAACCACTAGTCTGTAAAGTATGTAGGTGTATGTATGTAGTTGGCGTGGTTTGTTTATTTATTTATTTATTTTTAAAGATTTTATTTATTTGTCAGAGAGAGAGAAAGAACAAGCAGGGGGAGCGGGCAGGCAGAGGCAGAGGAAGAAGCAGGCTCCCTCCTGAGCAAGGAGCCCGATGTGGGACTCGATCCCTGGAGCCTGGGATCATGACCAGAGCCGAAGGCAGATGCCTAACCACTGAGCCACCGAGGTGTTTAAATAGACTCAGCATGTTAGCGTAAAGCAGACAGATATCGAAGCCTGGTGGTTCAGAATGGGCTAAACACACAGGCATAGTGTCAGCAGAGTCCTGTGGAGGTAGGTTTTAAATGGGGAGACATATCAGCGTTCGGTTTTATATCTGGGATATGTGCGTATAAGAGTTCACACGAAAACTGGGCATGTCCATAAATGTGTTTACTCCTGCCTGGCGGTTACGTGCCTTCTACTTTTGGACTTAGAAATGAGCTCGTTCAAACCGGGCGGGTATGTGGACTTGTTGGTGTTCGGTAAGTAAACGAACCCCGGCTTCGTCCGGGGGGTTGAGCGGTGGCTCACCTCAAACCCCTCTGTGTGCCCCGCTCTCCTAGATCCAATTCTGGTCCAGCAGTTGCGCCGGACATACAAATATTTCAAAGACTATAGACAGGTGAGCAGGAGCCGCAAGCCCAGTCCCCGGTCCCCAGTCCCCAGTCCGGGGCCCCTGCCTCCTCGACTGAGTGCTCCCCGCTCTGTCCCTCTCCTGCAGATGATCATCGAGCCCACCAGTCCCTGCCTCCTCCCAGACCCTCTGCGGGAGCCATACTACCAGCCACCCTACACACTGGTCTTGGAGCTCACGGGCGTCCTCTTGCACCCTGAGTGGTCGGTGTGTCCTGGGGAAGGCAGGGGGTTGGGGACACTAGGTAGACGTGGGGAGCCGGATGGCGATGATACGGTTAAGAGTGGAGACCCTGGAGCCAGCTGCACTGTGGTGCTGGGGAGGAGGCGCTGCCCTCCTTGTCTTGCTCGCCGGTGAGACTGCTCACCCCGTAGCTTGTTGCGAGCGTGCCTGGGCGCACGATCCGTGCTGCCGGGGAGTCGGTCAGCCGGGGACCCAGACCCTCCAGACTCCAGGACCCTCAGTCACGGCCGTGTACTCCAACGGCCTGCGGCCCCCCCCCCGCCCCCCCGGAGCTAGAAATGTTGGGAGAGAGCGCTGTTGTTCTGGGGATCCCCCAGGCTGGGGCTTTGTTCCGTTGGGGGACATCTCTGGGTCGTGGCGTTTCACTGTCCTTCCTGCCTCCCCAGCTGGCCACTGGCTGGAGGTTTAAGAAGCGTCCAGGCATCGAAACCTTATTCCAGCAGCTCGCCCCTTTGTATGAAATCGTCATCTTTACATCCGAGACTGGCATGGTAAGGCCCTGGGACAGCGGGGGGTTGGTCGGTGTGGCTGGAGAGCAGGAAGGTCGGGGCCCAGCCTGACCCTGTTCTCCCTCCTATTCGATCCCCAGACTGCATTCCCGCTCATCGACAGCGTGGACCCCCATGGCTTCATCTCCTACCGCCTCTTCCGGGATGCCACAAGATACATGGATGGCCACCACGTTAAGGTGCCATGTCGGGGGGCCACAGGTGGTCCTCTGGGACTTGGTGAGGGGGGAGCCGGCGCTTCCTGAGGGAAAGAGGCCCTAGCTCTGGCCCCAACCCCAGCCCTGCTTCTGCCCCAGGTCTGATTCTGACAGGACTTCGGCCTGCCCCCAGCACAGGCTGGGCTTCTAGGTTCTTCTCCCTTCCCCGGTATCTGGGGGTGGGAGCCAGGGTGCAGGTGCGGAGGACAGAGTCTCTCCGAAGGAGGCAGTTAGGAGTAACAGGGATGTGAGGTCTGGAAGCCGTCCGCTGTCTGGAACCGATTGTCCCTGGGACTGTGCGCTTCTGGTCGCTCGTGTGAACCTCTGGGCCTTGTCTGCACGCCCAGGACATTTCCTGCCTGAATCGGGACCCCGCCCGCGTGGTCGTCGTGGACTGCAAGAAGGAGGCTTTCCGCCTACAGCCCTACAACGGCGTCGCCCTGCGGCCCTGGGATGGCAGCTCCGATGACCGGGTCCTCCTGGACCTGTCTGCCTTCCTTAAGAGTGAGCCTGACCCCTGACCTCGGAGCCCTTTGACTCTTAGGAAGAATGATCACTACTTAATTCTGGCCTCCCCCCGCCCCCACCGTGTAAAAGTGGGTGCTTGCGGTGTGGGAGGGTCACGAGCATCTTGCCATCTTAAGAGGTTTCTGAGAATGTTTGGGATGCTCTTGAATATTTAGGGGATACTTGGGGAAGGTCCAGGGGAGCCCTTTTAGAGCATTAAGGAATGTTCCAGGTCGCAGTGAGCATCCCCAGTATCTGACCGGTACCCCTGCGGGCCCTGCTTCCCTGTGCCCGCAGCCATTGCGCTGAACCGCGTGGAGGATGTCAGGACCGTGCTGGAGCATTACGCCCTGGAGGATGACCCCCTAGAGGCTTTCAAACAACGGCAGAGCCGGCTAGAGCAGGTGGGCCCCCGGATCCTCAGGGCATGGGGGGCATCGCATCAGTTCCTGAGGCCCCCAGGAGAGGGGCCCTCGAGCAGCCCCTCTCTGCTCTGGCTGCAAGACCGTGAGCCAGGCCCTTGTCTTCCCCACAACCTGTCCTGTAGGCCTTGAGAGGGGGAGGGGGACCCCGTTCCACAGCCTGCTCTGAGAACAGGAGGCCAGAAACGCCAAGCATGGGTCTTGGAGAGGGGTAGTCTGTGATGGTTTCCAGCAGATCTGGAGGACCCCAGGGTCGTGGGTCAGGAGGTTTGGGTCAGGTCTGGGGAGAGGGATCCCTGGACACCTGGCCCAAGGGACTGGCCAAGGCGTTCTCGTGATCTCGGTGTGATCCTGCTCATTTGGAAGTGGGGCTAAGTATATGGATAGCGGCTGAGAAAGAGATCCTCAGGGGTCTAGACTGAGGTTGACCGGATTCTGGGGTGGGTGCCTGGGAGTAGGGCTGGAGCCCGTGAGTGCCCAAAAGATGAGTCCTGCAGATTTGGGCCTGGGATCCCCCAGCACGTTCCAGACAAGGGTCATGCGGCGGAGGGCTGGGCACCGGGGCCCAGAAAACAGAGCAGTGCAGGCTGATGAAGGGCCTGGGGTCTCGCCAGGATCCAGGTTACGGTAACTAGGGTCCGGGATAGGTTCCCGGGGTTCAGGGGAGGGGCCTCCTGGGGAGGCCGGGGTCCGGGGAAGGGGATCACGACAGAACGGGACTTGAGTCTGGGCACCTGTATCTGGGCTGGGGTTCTGGGGGCTTGGGGGAGGGGTCTGGGGAGGGAGCCTAGGAGGTTGACCCCAGGCTGATCCTGCTCTGTCCCTCCCCCTAGGAAGAACAGCAGCGCCTGGCTGAGCTCTCCAAATCAAGCAAGCAGAACCTCTTCTTCGGCTCTCTTACCAACCGCTTATGGCCTCGCTCCAAACAGCCCTGACCTCTGAGCCTCCTCAGACTCACTGCCCGGGTCCTGGGCCCCAGGCCTCAGTGCTCCCAGACCGTGGCTTGGGCAGCCACATCCAATAAAGTCCATCCCAGATGCCACACTCCTGTGTCCCGAGAGTCTCCAGCTGGGGGCATCGAGGTGAGGTCCGGGACTCTTGGGTCACCGTCCCACGGTGGCACATCAGCTGCCGGGCACGGAGTTAGGTTCTTTAGTGGATCAGGATTGGTTTTGAACCCTGGCCTGGGAATCCGCAAACCTGGGTCCCTCTGGCTGCGTCTTCCCACGTGCCGTGTGACCGCAAAAGGTGCGTCTCACTCCTTGGCCTCAGGTTCCTCATCGGTGGAAAAGGGAGGAGAGGGCAGCACTGGGGGTCCGAGGGCCAGGTCACTGCCAGGCTGCCGTGTGCCCGTACCACATGTGGGCTCCGGGGGCGGCGGGGGGTGCTGCTCCCTCTGCCACCCGTGGCCCCGTGGGAAGATGCACCTGGAGTTGCTTGATCTGTTCTTTCGGTAGAAGCCGAAAGTGGGGATTTTCATACTAAGTCTCTTGTGAAATGTTGGTTCCCAACGGGGACAGGCAGACAGTGCGGTGGCACTGCGCGCTGGAACGTTTTCCGTGATGTTTATTCTGTGGCCTGTGTCTGCACTGTCGTGGTCGAAGCGGGGCCACGGAGCACCTGCAGGGTCGCAAGGGTAACCGAGGCCCGGAGCTTCTGTTGCTCTCATTTTAAGTAACCTTTATTTAAGCAGCCATCTGTGGCTCGCGGCCCCTGCCAGGGATGGCGCGGTCGCGAGCCATTCCACAGTCCGAGTTCCCGGCTGGCCACGTTGAGGTCCCAGCTTCGACACTTCCCGCCTCGTGTGGTCTCGGACAGGTTACTTCGCCTCTCAGGCCTCAGTTTCCCCATCTGTAAAGGTAACGGTACCTAGCTCATCGGTTAGGCTGAGTGAGGTGCCCTGCGGAGGCCCTCAGATGGTGGCCGTGGACCTTGGGCCCCGAGTCCGTGTGCCTTCGCTTCCTCAGCTCACCAGTGAGGGTGATGGCAGGACCTCTCCTCAAGCAGCCGTGAGTGTGCTCACCTGAGAGCCCCATGGGCCTTCTTACCCGGTTCCCATGCCGGCTCTTCACAGAATGAAGCTTCCTGGGCGGTTTGACAGCTCCCGCCCCTGCTGGCCCAGCCTCTCCTCCAGCCAGGAGTTAGTGCTCCGACCAGTGAAATAGTTTAAAAAGACGTCCCCATCCCCTGGTGTTTGTGACCATAATTTAAGATGTAACTCTGTGGACCAGATTGAATCTCTGGACTCTAAATTTTTCTTAAAGGCTCACAAAGAAGTGTGAAAATGTGCATACCCGCCCAGCCCTAAGAAGCACTGTCTACAACCTGGGCTAGGTCTCTGGCGTCTTGGTTTACACATTCATAAGAGATTCATAACAGTCCCTTCCTCCTCATTCCTTGACAGGCTCTCCAGTATTTCCTAAATGCTGGCTGCCTAGCCTTGTTCTAGGCACTAGGGTGCTTCAGTGAGTAAATTAGATGAAAAGTCTCATGGAGGAGACAATGGTCAGCTATTTCTCAAAGTAATAAATGCATAAAGAAAAATAAGGTATGGTAAGTAGACTATGGTTTGGGGACTGGAGGTGCTGATTGAGATTGGATGGAATGGTCAAGGAGGGTTTTTCGGGAGGGTGTATCTGACAGATCACAGGGAAATGAGGAAAGGCATGGGGATCTCTGTGTCAGGCACTGTCACCTCAGGGCCTTTGCACTTGCTGTTCCCTCCATCAGGAATATTTTTCCAGAATGCATATCACTTCCCCTACTTCCCCCACCTTAGATCTTTGCTCAGATGTCACTTCAGCATGACCTGTGGTCACTAAGATGGGCTTGTAAGGAAAAATCCTGAATAGCCAAAGAGACTCCTGAAAATATACTTCACACACAGATGTGACAGAATTCACCTGAAACCTTATCATGTCTGGCACAAACCTTCAATAAAGCCTGGCTATTTTTATGATCTTTAAAATGATACCACACTTGGAATCTGTTACCATCCAGGGCAGGACTTTGCCTTCTTCCACAGCCGCTTCTAAAGACTATCCAAATTCCATCTGAATGGCTCCTGTGATGGGAAGCTCACTCCTCCACCTACCCCAGTGCAGGGCCTAACTTGCCTCCCAGCTGGTCCATGGTGTTTGGCTCTGCTTTGGGCTACAGAGCCAGTTTGAGTAGGAGGATGTGGAGGGGGGGCTCAAATGTCAGCCTTAGAGTCTTGGAGTGCCTGCCTTCCTCTCTCCCTCCCTCCTTCCCTCTCTCTTTCTCTCTCTCTCTCTCTCTCTCTCTCTCTCTCGTCTTTGTCTCTCTCTCTTTCTCCTTCCCTCCCTCCTTTCCTTCCCTCCCCATGCCCAGTGTGGAGCCCAATGCGAGGCTTGAACTCAACCTGAGATCAAGACCTCTTGAAATCGGGGCGCCTGGGTGGGGCTCAATGGGTTAAAGCCTCTGCCTTCGGCTCGGGTCATGATCTCAGGGTCCCGGGATCGAGCCCCGCATCGGGCTCTCTGCTCAGTGGAGAGCCTGCTTCCCCCCCCCACTCTGCCTGCCTCTCTGCCTACTTGTGATCTCTCTCTCTCTCTCTCTCCGTGTCAAATAAATAAAATCTTAAAAAAAAAAAAAGACCTCTTGAAATCAAGAGTCGGACACTTAACCAACTGAGGCACCGAAGCTCCCCTTGGAGGGTATTGTGAAGGCACTGGGGAGCCACGCAGGAGTCCACAGGAGAGGGACATAGTCAGATTTGTGCTTAGATCCCATAGGCCAGAATGGTCGCGGCTGGGAGAGAGCAACTGGGGGGCTGTGGGGCTCAGAGGAGGCGCCTGGCCACCTTGGTGAATGTTAGGGAAGTGCCAGCAGGAGGGCTGAGAAAGGAATTCAGTAGAGGGAGTAGAGAGGACTCGAGTAGAGGGAAGACCTGTGCTAAGGAGCCTGGGCGCTCTGCGCAGTGACCGGGGCCCTCCCCTGCTCGAAAGCCTTCCGGGACTCCGGCCCTCAGGATTAAGAGGAAGTTTTTTTTGTTTTTTTTTTTAAGATTTTATTTTTGGCGCGCCTGGTTGGCTTGGTTGGTTAGCTGGATTTTGGCCTCAGGTCATGGTCCCAGGCTCCAAGCTCAGTGGGGAATCTGTTTCTCCCCCTTCCCTCTTCCTCTCTCTCTGTCCCTCCCCGCACTCTTGCGCTCTCTAAAATAAATCAATCTTAAAAAAAAAAAAAAGATTGTATTTTTAAGTAATCTCTACACCCAGTGTGGGGCTAGAACTCACAACCCGAAGATCAAGAGCTTCCACTGCCCGGGCCAGCCTGGGCACCCCTAAGAGGAAAGGTTTTTGTTTTTGTTTTTGTTTTGTTTTGTTTTTAAGATTTTGTTTATTTGACAGAGAAATCACAAGTAGGCAGAGAGGGGGGTGAGACGGGGGAGCAGACTCCCTGAGCAGATAGCCCAATGCAGATGGGGCTCGATCCCAGGACCCTGAGAGATCATGACCCCAGCTGAAGGCAGAGGCTTTAACCCACTGAGCCACCCAGGCGCCCCAGAGAAAAGTCTTGGACTGAACTCACTCCATTAAAAATTGCTGAGCGCTTATGTGTGCTGGGTTCTGCTGGGCTGTACTTTCTTGATCATCCTATCTTCTCTAAAAGAAAAAGAAGTTTGTAAATTGAACCTGTATTTCCCCCTATAATTATTAGCCTCTCCATATTAAAATGTTTTCTTTGTGGGGGGGAGAAAGTTTTCTTTGTGGCCTCACTTAAGGGCTTTATTCAGCACGTGGCACGGAGTATTTGTGACCAGAGGCTGGAGCACCTGCTCTCACCCAGCTTTCCTTGGCGGGGCTCGGGAATACTTCGGGGCTTCTGGAGGGCCTGGGGGTGCCCTCTGCCCCCATTGCGAAGGAGCGGGCGGGTGGGGGGGGGGCTAATCTGTGAAGATGGAATTTCCTGCCCATTTGCTCCTCACACCTTCCGGAGGCCAAACGGGCGGCCCAGCTGCGGCCTCAAGGGGGAGGGGCGCGGCCGTCCGGCAGATGGCGACATTTACATACAGCTGGAGCCCCTCTCAGGCGGAGGGCCCCCACCCCTGCGTCTGGTGCATCCGTGATGCGGGGTTTGGAAGGGTGGCTTTGTCTTCGGGAGGGAAGCGCGCCCACCGCGCATCTACACACACAGAGGTCCACAAAGAACCCGGGATCTTCATCGCCCGTGCACATGGCTATACCCCTGGGCTTCCCAACACTTAATCTCGTTCACATGCGGACGCTCCGTTAGTCACAGCTGACACAGACCCTAGCACACATGAAAGCCACCTAAAGGTACCCCACAGACCCCAAAGTTAGAGGTTCACGTGACTCCAGCAGAGGTCCAGGGTCTCACGTTTACTATTACACACGCCCGGGGAAGCATCCACAACAGCCGCACGGTCCCCAAAAGTCACACAATCTAAGTCACATACACCTCTATTCTCCCTTGCGGGTGCACACGTGTACACACACACACAACCAGAACCTTAGAATTACAACCTCACAAATAGTCTTAACCGTATACACTTTTAGGCACCCGCAGCCTCAGCGAGGCACACAAAGTCACGGACAGCCTCTGGCCAGCAGCTTGATCACACACAGAATCTTAAAATCCCGTGTACCCTCACCCACTGGGTTAACCCCCTAACCCCACCCCACCCTCAGTCACACGCGCAGTCGGGCCCAAAGCACACGCAGGACCGCACACTCAGTACATTGCCCGCGCCGGTGCCGCAATCCACAGTTGCTCCCGAAAGCTCCCCTTCCCCTGCGACCTCCTCCCCTAGGGTCTCCCGGAGCCGGGCGGCTGCCTGAAGGGGCGGGGCCGTCCCCTCACATATAAGGCTCGGGAGCCAGCAGCTGCGGCTCCCTGCACCCCCCCTCCCCCCGAAAGGCCATGGTCAGCCCGCAGATGCCGCAGCTCCTGCCCTGGACGGTGATCCTGGCGCTTATCTTCCTTCCCCAGGTCAGAGCAGGAGTGGAGAGGGAGGAACGGGAAGGGGTGCGACCCTGGGGTCTTGGGGAGGGGACGCGGGGCGGACGGGACGCCTGGGCCCCCACGCCTCCTCACGCTGTGCCCCTTTCCCGCCCCAGGCACGGCCGGGAGGCGTCTTCGAGCTGCAGATCCACTCTTTCGGGCCGGGACCAGGCCCGGGGGCCCCGCGGTCCCCCTGCAGTGCGCAGGGCCCGTGCCGCCTCTTCTTTAGGGTCTGCCTGAAGCCAGGGGTCTCGGAGGAGGCCGCCGAGTCTCCGTGCGCCCTGGGCGCAGCGCTGAGTGCTCGCGGACCCGTCTACACCCAACAGCCCGAAGCGCGGGCGCCTGACCTGCCGCTGCCCGACGGCTTCATGCGCGTGCCCTTCCGGGAAGCCTGGCCGGTGAGAACCCCGCGCTTGGAGGCCCCACGCAAACTTCTACGGCCTCCTGCCCTCCAAGACCCCAACCTTGCCCTCTAGGGACCCCAAATTCCCAGACCAGCAACTATCACCTAGAATCCCACATTCTTACACCCTGCGAGCTATCCACAGGGTACCCCAAATTTCTGAATCCCACTTCCCCTTTGGGGATCCCAAATGTTCTGATGCCCCGCCCTACATGCTTGGGACCCCAAACTCCCAGAACCTCAAACTCACCCTCTGTAAATCCTAAATCCACAGAACCCTACTTCTGGTCCTTGGGGATCCCTAAACACTGGAATCCTTCTTTATTTTCAGATCTCCCCGCACTTAGGGACCTTCCTACGCCCTGTCTTTGGGACCCCCCAATCTCCTCTCACCTTATCTTTTCTCAGATCTTCCACTGGGGGCCTATATTCTTGACTTCACCTCCAAAATCCTATCTCCTAGCCCACAACCCCCAAAGCAGGCAGGTGAACAGCCCGGTACTTGAATTCTAGACCCCTGTCCTTCTGGGCAAGGTGTCTTTCCCTGTCGAAGGCTCAGTCCCCCATCTGTAAAATGGGATCATCATGGTACCTCACGAGGGTCCCTCTTGAGGGATTCAACCAGGTATCTCCAGTCTAGCGTTTACCCACAGGAAGTGCTCCGTAAAGGAAGCCCAAACTGTCACTCCTTCCCTGGGCCAGCCCCTCTGGGAATTGTCCCTTGTCTGCCTGGTCCCTGGAAAGAACACCCCCCCCAAAGTCTGGCCTTCGCCAAGTACCCACTGTCTTCCATTCTCTCCTTTCTCCTCCCGACCAGGGCACCTTCTCTCTCATCATCGAAACCTGGAGAGAGGAGTTAGAGCAGATGGGAGGTGAGTGTCTTCAGCTGTCAGACTACCGTGCAGAGTGTGGGGCTCCAGGGAGTTGGGGCCCTGTGTACGGTCCAGGAGAGTGACATGGGGCTGTCTGTAGGGGGACCCTTCACGGGATCGCCCGCCATGCTGTCCTCCCTGCTCCTGAGGGCGGGGCTGGGCGGCGGTAGTCCCAGGGCTCTTGGCAGATGGGTGTAGAATCATCCTGGTACTGGATGCGGGGTCTTCGGGGCCTGACACCAGGTAGGGTGCACTCTCAGTATTTTGGAATCCAAGCGCCCAGAGCAGGAGGACACAGCATCGAGGTTCTGCACTGTCCCCGACGGAATTTGACAAGCCGGGCTCCAGTATGAGTCACTTCCGGTTCTTCTATTCCAAGCTCAGTCATGGTGTCCCTACAGAGGTCCCAGGAGCCCTATGGGACATCGCAGGTTCACCCGAGAGAGGATATTGAGCAAAGGTTTCAGGGAGGGAGATGGGGTGATTTTATCCTTAATTTGAGGGGATTTGGGATCCATGTAAGGCCCACAGTGTGTGTGGGGGAGGAGTTTCTGTCAGCATTTAGGTATAGAAAGCTCCTGTGGCAAAATGTGGGTGTGACAGCTTTACTGGGGAGAAAATGCCACTCTTTCCCTGTATCCCGAGGCTTCAGGAAATGAGGGTAATTTACGGTCTAGTAATTGGGGTCTCTGTCACCATTCGATCTAGGAAGATCCTGAGGCACAGTTTCAGGGTGTCGTGACCTCACTTCAAAAGACCCGCGTTGCCCCTTGGCCATATAGATATCAGATGTCACGGCGCGTCAGAGGTCTCATTACTGCTTTAATATACAAAGATTCTGGGGCAAGATACGGGGGTATTTCGGCTTCTATGGGAGGACCGTTGTCATCGCGATGGCCATAGGGTACTAATGGGATGGCGACATCATTATGGGAATTTGCAGCCTTGCTAAGGGGTAACTGCCACTCTCGGGGCTCGAAAAGGGGTGTTTGGGCCTCGCTAAGAGCGGCAGGGAGAGTGCCAGCTCCATCTGGCTCGCCGGAGTGAGTCGGGCCACGGCCGGCCCCCCCCAGCGAGGCTCCCTTCTCCCCGCAGGGCCCGCCTGGAGCCTGCTGGCGCGCGTGGCCGGCCGGCGCCGCCTGGCGGCCGGGGGCCCGTGGGCCCGGGATGTGCAGCGCGCAGGCGCCTGGGAACTGCGCTTCTCCTACCGTGCGCGCTGCGAGCCGCCGGCCGTCGGGGCCGCCTGCGCGCGTCTCTGCCGCTCGCGCAGCGCCCCCTCGCGGTGCGGCTCAGGACTGCGCCCTTGCGCGCCGGTGGAGGACGAGTGTGAGGCCACGCGTGAGTCCTGCGCTCCACCCCACCCCGTCCCCGGCCCTTCCTTACTTAGCTGCACTCACGGCCCCAAGGTCCCTTTCACAAGCCCTCCTCAGGGAAGCAGGGACCCGAGAACTCTGCCCCGGTGCCGCAGACTCCCCTGTCCAGGAAACTAGGGAATGTTGATGATCGCTGGCC
>CM053620.1:37198347-37215388 GCA_028646535.1 Procyon lotor | reverse complement strand
AGAGAGGGGGGGAAGCGGGCTCCCTGCTGAGCAGAGAACCCGATGCAGGGCTCAATTCTGGGACCCTGAGATCACGACCTGAGCCAGAGGCGGAGGCTTTAACCCACTGAGCCACCCAGGTTCCCCAGACTTCCAGTTTTCAGACCTTTTGGAGCTGGGGACTGGAGAGAGGGATGGGTACCTGCACATTTCTCATTTTACGGAGAGGAAATTACTCAGAGAGGGAAGGCCATTTCCCCAAAGTCATGAATAGGAGTTTAGAGTGGGGCTGAGCCAAGGCTGACTGACATAGAGAAGCTGCAACCTCTCCTCAGTGCCCCCCCCACCACCACCACCATGGCCTGTCACCAGCAATTCCCAAAAGCAATGTCCCTTGCTCACCTTGTGATGCCTTCTCGCCCAGAAATATCACTGGTGTCTCCTGGGAATGAATGAGATGATGCACAGAAACAATTTTCCAGAGTGCCTTGCACAAAGAAAGCCCTGGGCAAATGCGAATTGTAATTTGTGCTAAGATGTGATGAGACCGTTTCCTTCTTGGGTTCAATAACATCAGTGGTGTTTATCGACAGCATTAATGTTTTTTAAATTATTGTTTTTTTAAGATTTTATTTATTTATTTGACAGAGAAAGAAAGATCACAAGTAGGCAGAGAGGCAGGCAGAGAGAGTGGGGGAAGCAGAGAGCCCGATGGCGGGGCTCGATCCCAGGACCTTGAGATCATGACCTGAGCCGAAGGCAGAGGCCTTAACCCACTGACCCCTAATTAACCCAGGCACCCCTAATATTTTTTAAATTATGAAACAGAACATCCATCCAGACAGAAAAGTATATAAAACAGATGTACGGGTTAACAAAGAATTGTGACATACCTAACCAGGGCCCCGGGGCAACCACAAGGACATTGTCAGGCCCCAGAAGAGTCCCTGGGTGCCTCTGGTTAATAACCCTCTCCCTCCCGTGGGACGGAGCCACTGCCCCGACTTTTATGATACTCATTTTCTTATTCTGCTCTTCTTTCTGTGGTTTTAGTACCTCTGTGTGCATCTATAAACAATATTTGATTCGTTTAGCCTGTTCGTGAACTTTCTAAGAGTAGCGCCATTGGTGTTGAGTAATTTACCACCCAGGTCAGGAAATTTTGGAAGCAATAGGGGTCGCTAGTTACCCTAATGACCCTGGGACAATATTCGCTGTAGACAGGGACTGCCCCAGGCAACTCAGGCTGTTTGTTTATCCTAGAACTCACACCCTTGTTGGGTCTGGTGTCTTTCACCCCAGATGAAGCTTTAGAAGTTCATCCATGTCGTTGTGGGTGCTTGTCGTTAACTCCTGTTTCTTGCTACGTTGAGTACCGTTCTGTGACTCCCTTAAGCCATCCCACAGGCGATGGGCATCTGGGTCATTTTCAGACTAGGGCTATTAGAAACAGTCCTGTCATGAATATTCTAGTGTGTGTTTAGTGGCTTTGGGGTCGAATTGCTGGGTCATGGGACACGCACATTTTCAACTTTAGTAAAAAATGCCCATCTAGTTTCTACCGTGGCTAGACCAATTTATACTCCCATCTAGACGGTAGATGAGTTCTCACTGATAGCATTTTAAGTAAATTATGGTGACAGTCTGCAGTGGTTGGTTGGTTGGTTGGTTGAAAAAAAAACGTATTCTTTATATGACACGTGATGTTCATTATATTTATGTGAAAATATATCAAAAAACCAAAGGAACTTTACTTCCCACTTCCCATGCGCCGTGACCCAGGGGGCACTTGGGTCATGGAGTGGGAAATAATGAAATGGGGGCAGAGAAGTAGAGAGAAGGATTCAGAATCAGCTGTTAGTGTGAGACCTGAAAGACTATACTTAGCCTGCTGTCTATATTCCCCGCTTTACCCCGCCACCAATTTTTAACAATTGTACATTTTAAAGATTATTTGCGACTGACCTTTGTAACTTCAAATTTTATACTTCGCTTCTATCTTTTTTATTCTCACGACTTTTGATTCCCAGGATGGGAAGGAGGTGAGCCAGGCATCTTGGTCTCCGCCGCCCCCCACCTTTGTTTCCCATCTTTTGTTACTTGTACGTTTATTTTCACAGTGTCAAGGTTGATAACGTCTACAGTCTGTCCTGTTACCATGTTTAAGTCTTAGAGGCTTTCGCTGTCGAGTTTCCAGGGTTTTTGTGACAGCCTTAGTGAGATGTAATTTACATACCATGAAAGTCAGCACTTTAAAGTGTACTATTCAGTGATTTTTCAGTGAATTTACAGGACTGTGCAGACATCACCAGTTTTAAAGCGTTTCTGTCACCTCCAAAATATCCCCAGTGCCTATTTGTGGTCACTTCCCTGTTCCCAAGCCCAGCCCCAGGCGACTACTAATCTCTCTGTAACTTTAGATATGTCATTTTTGGACATTTCGTATAAATACATCATACGGTATGTATTGGCTTTTGGGTCAGGCTTTTTTCACTTCGCGTGCTGTCTGGGGGTTCATCCATATTGTCCTGTGTACCAGGACTCCATTCTTCTTCTTGCTGAACAGTGTTCCATTGTATGGATAGACCACGTTTTGTTTCTCCGTTCACCAGTTGATGGACCTTTGGATCGTTCTCAATAGATAATGCCGCTATCAACATAGGAACAAGTCTTTGTGTGGACGTATGTTTTTATTTCTCCTGGGTAGAAAATCTAGTAGAATTTCAGGTTTCATGGAACGCTTATGTTTAACAATTTTTTTTAATGTTTGCATTTTATTTTTTTTTAAAGCTTTTATTTATTTACTTATTTGACAGAGAGAGAGAGATCACAAGTAGGCAGAGAGGCAGGCAGAGAGAGAGGGGAAGCAGGCTCCCCGCTGAGCAGAGAGGCCGATGTGGGGCTCGATCCCAGGACCCTGAGATCATGACCTGAGCCGAAGGCAGAGGCTTCAACCCAATGAGCCACCCAGGCACCCCAATGTTTGCATTTTAAAGAAACTGCCCAACTGTCTTCCAAAGTGGTTGTACCATTTTACATTTCTGCGAGCAGCAAGTGGTGGTTCCGGTTTCTCCCATTCGCCAGTCTTTTGAACAATAGCCATTCTGGTGGGCATGAGATAGTGTCTCGTTGTGATTTTAATTTGTGTTTCCTTGGTGACTAATGACGCTGAACAGCTTTTCATGTGCTTGTTGGTCATACGTATATCTTCCTTGGCAAAATATCTCTTCGAATTTTTTGTCTTTTTTTAAATTGGTTTGTGTGTCTTACTGTTGAATTTTTAAGTGTTCTTTATATATTCTGGATATGAGTCCTTTACCAGGTATATGATTTGGAGGTATAGTCTGCCAATCTATAGCTTCTCTTTCCATTTTCTCAGTGGTGTCTTTTGAAGTGCAAAGGTTTTCAATTTTGATGATATTTTATTAATCAGTTTTTCCTTATGTGGATCACACTTTTGGGCTCATAGCTAAGAAGTCTTTGCTTAACCCAAGATCATGGGATTTTTCTCCTATTTTCTTCTAAAAATTTTATGGTTTTAACCCTTACATTCATGTATTTTGCTTATTTTGAGTTATTTGCATATGGTATGAAGTAAAGGCCTAAACTCAGCTTTTTGCATGCAGATTTCCCATCACCGTATGTTGAGGAGACAATCTTTCTGCTAAGACATCAGATCTTAAATGTTCTTACCTCAAAAAGGAAATGATAATTAAGTGACATGATTAGAGGTGTTAGCTCAAGTGGTAATCACACTACAATATATAAATGTATCAAATCAACACATAGACCTTAAATTTACACAATGTTATATGTCAAGTATATATACGTAGATGTAATTTTTTTCTTCTGAAAACTGATAAACAGTTCTGTCTAAGGAGAATGCCCCTAGCCTCCAGGGCAAATGGGTTCTTTTTTCTTGCACTTCATCAAACGGACATAACATGGATACAATTACTGTATGTCATATTTGGACCATGACTTTCTTAAGCAGTTTTTTTATTTTCCTGCAGTTTGTCATAGCTTTAATTTTTCCCTTTAAAAAAAAAAAAAAAAGATTTTCCTTTTTTTGAGTAATCTCTATACCCAAGGTGGTGCTCAGACTCACCACCCTGAGATCAAGAGTCGAGTGCTCTACTCACTGAGCCAACCAGCCACCCCTTTAGTTTTTCCCTTTAGAGAAAAGTATTTTCCTGTTTCTAACTTATGCCATCTATTTTGGGGAAATTTTTTTCTTCTAGAAGACACTCTTCCTTTTATAATATCCTGTTCTTGCTGTGTTTTGAATATCTTCTCTAATCTAAGTGTACCCAGGGCTAGCTACATAATTTGCAGGGCCCAGTGCAAAATGCATATGTGAGCCCCTTGTTTAAAAATAATTGAAAATCTCTCATTGGCAACAACAGAGCTTTACAACAAGCATGGAACCCCTGCAGTGTGGGGCCATGTGTGACTGTGTAGGTCACATCCCTGTGAAGCCTAAAGCTAGCCTTGTGTACTAATTTCCTTACATGTTCCTTTGGCCCTCTGAACTGCTCTATTTCCTCTGGGGTCAGTTCACTATAGTTCCGCCTGTTTACCTTAATACTTCTCTCTCAGGCTGCTAGTTTTCTTCAAGCATCTGGTGATCCTTGCTTGTCCAGTCAGATTTTCAGACAAACAAGGGGCTTTTTCAAAGTCACTGGTATGACGGGGCACCTGGCTGGTTCAGGTGGTAAAGCACCTGACTCTTGATCTTGGCGTCGTGAGTTGGAGCTCCGCATTGGTTGCAGAGATTACTTAACAAAATGAATCTTTTTTTTTTTTTTTTTTTTAAAGTAACTGGTATGAAATTTGGGGCTGTTATAAATATAGTCCTGATTTCCCACTGGCTTCTTTATGCAGTTGAACAGATGACCGAGAACATTGTTTTGAGACAGCACTCACTGGTGTTAGCAGGGAGCTGGGAGCTCACTTCCTGATGCCAGGATGGGAAGGGCTACACTGAGGGACACCAGCAGCCTGGGCACGTCCCGGAGGCTTCATCCAGTTCCTTTAGAGAACAGTCATCCCATTTGGTTTTGTCTTTATTGGGTGTAAGTGTTGGGCAGCATGAGATCTGTGTGGCAAAACACGAAGATAGGAGGAGAGGGAGGAGGGAGCCCCAAGGCACAGTTTTCTTCAAAGATGGACTAACCTCTGTCGTCACTCTGCCATCTCACTCCTGACCTGAATGCCTACCCCAGCCTGCCCCCACCCCCGCCTTGGGACCCCTCACTGTGGGTCCAAAGCCCCTGGAAGTCCTTGAGGCTCCCTTTTCCCCACTCTGAGTTCGATCCTGGCCCCGACACTTCTGTCTGCTTTCTGTCTTTCTGAAATCTAGTGGCGTTTCTTTTTTGTTGATGGGCTCCCTTCCATTCACTTTGCTTTTCCATGCCTTTGCAGTCCCCAGAGAGGGTGCCCTTTGAGAGGGAGATCAGACTGCCCAGATTCCAATCCCCAGGCCACTTCTGATTTCTGCGTGGCCTTACGTGAGTCATTTTGCCTCCCTGGGCCTCAGTTTCCTCGTGGTGTGAAGATCAGCTGGGATAAGACAGAAGTCACAAAACGGCCACGCTCATTCAGTTCCTGGGTGTGCAGATCGGCCTTATCTAGGCCATACTGTGCTTTCATTCTTCTTCTTTTATGCATTGCCAACATCGAAAAACTGGGTGATTTCACATCAAAACCAGGATTTCCAGTTTCTTTTGAAAAAACCACAAAATGCGGCCAAAGTGGGTCCGTCTTCCTACTTGGTGGTAGATTCACCAGAGCGGGTATTGGCACAGCCTTCAGGCTAGCTGCACCCTCTGGTTCGCCAGCTTTCACTACTCCCTGTTTTCTTGCACCCAGTGCCCTCATTTAGGGTACCGCCCATCCTTCATTGGCATTTGAACTTGGTATCCCTGGGATGCTATTGATGGAGCCTGTAGCACAGGACCAGGCACAATATGACTCTTATTATTATGAGGCCAGCCAGGGGTGGCGGTGTGAGTGGGGGCTCAAACCCAGCCCTTGTTCTGATTGCCAGGCTAAGCTACCCCAGAGCCTCATTCATCCAGAAGGGATACCTATTTAAAAAAAAAATCTACCCAAGACTAGGGCGCCTGGGTGGCTCAGTCCATTGAGCACCAGGCTCTTGGTCTCAGCTCAGCTCATGATCTCCGGGTTGTGCGATCCAGCCCTGCATCCAGCCAGCGGGGAGTCTGTTGCTACTTCTCCCAGTGCCCCTCCCCCTGCTCACGCTTGCCTGCCTGC
The DNA here is from genome assembly GCA_028646535.1 of Procyon lotor. NCBI lineage: Eukaryota > Metazoa > Chordata > Mammalia > Carnivora > Procyonidae > Procyon > Procyon lotor. The sequence goes on along the minus strand of CM053620.1, from coordinate 37,209,133 downwards.
TCGCTCTCTCCCTGAAATAAGTAAAATCTTTTTAAAAAGATTTTATTTATTTATTTGACAGAAAGAGAGCACAAGTAGGCCAAGAGACAGGCAGAAGGAGAGGGAGAAGCAGGCTCCCTGCTGAGCAGAGAGCCCGATGCGGGGCTCGATCCCAGGACCCTGAGATCATGACCTGAGCCGAAGGCAGAGGCTTCAACCCACGGAGCCACCCAGGCGCCCCTGAAATGAATAAATTTTTTAAAAAAATCTACCCAAGATTAATAAGAGCTAGTAAAGGCCCTGGTTATCGATAGATTGGTCTGCTTGCTTGAAGGGGAAGCCACACTTAACCTTTGAACATGCAAACAATTTGAAAGAGCAAAGAATTTTTATCTTGTCTGACTGCTGATTCTTATGTGACCCATATGTTCCAGGTTAGAAACCACAGCAGCAGCACAGTTCAAGAGCAGAGGCTTAAAATTAATAAGGGAAAATGTCAGGTAGAGGAAACTCTCCCAAAGGCATGATAAACAAGCCATTCTGTCAAAAATTAAAAAGACAGTTGACAATAGCAGGTGCTGGCATCGGCACGTCTCCTCCATTGTTGATGGGAAGGCAAATGGCACAGCTGGGCTGAAAAAGAAATATAAAGTGAAATATACACTTGTAAGTGAAATATACACTGACTATATGGTGCAAGTTTCACTCCTAGGTAGTTACTCACAAAAAATGAAAACGTATAGTCACACGAAAACTTGTACACGAATGCTCATTGCAGTTTTATTTTTCTTTTTTAGATTTTATTTATTTGACACAGAGAGCGAGCACAGCAGGGGGAGTGGCAGGTGGAGGGAGAGAGAGAAGCAGGCTCCCCCCCACCCTGATGCGGGGCTTGATCCCAGGACCCCGGGATCATGACCTGAGCTGAAGGCAGACACTTAACTGACTGAGCCACCCAGGATCCCCAACAGCTTTAGTCACAGTAGCCCCAAGCGGGAAACAACCCACTCTCCATCATGGTGAGTGGATAAACAGCTTGTGGTTTACCTGTTGAATGGAATAGTACTCCTCAATAAAAAGGATCAAACTCCTGATTGATATGTGCAACAGTGTGGGTGGATCACACAGATGTTACCTTGAAGGAAAGAAGACACAGCCTTGACTGTATGTATCAGAGTCCAATCAGGAGATCGAAGCCACACAGTAATTTGGAGGGATAATATTTAATATTATTGATCATAGCAGGGAAATAGCCACTAAGAAATAGAGAATACTAAAGAATATGGAAATAGGAGATGTAGGAGCAACAGAGCTTGAAGAAGACAGCAGTCCCAGACCCTGACCTCATTTGAGCACTCTTGGAGGAGGCTCACAAAGGGCAAAGGAGTCCCTGTGGTGCTGCACCTTGAACTTGATGGAATGCACCCCCTGCCGAAGTCCCATCTTCTGAGATGCAGGGGAAGGCAGTTCACAAGGAAGGGGTCTCACTCCAGGCGCTAGGAGACCGCCTGAGTTGGGTGCCAGGGCAAGGGGTCGGATGCGGGTTGCCTCTGACTGCTGGCCACTGGAGAGGCCTGCACACTGCAGGAGGGGGCCTTAGAAGCTTTCTGCCCTGGGGGAACCAAAGAACCGAGTCTGAAAGCTGGAACCAAAAAAAAAAAAAAAAAAAAAAAAAAAAGCTCTTCCTGTAATGTTCCTCTGGCTCCCTCTACTGGAGAAACTCAGCATTTCCAAACTCTGCAGCTTGGCAGCTTGGCAGTGAATTGACAACTGGCACATTATAGGATTCCATTTATTCCAAAAAAGAATGATTACAGTGACCGAAAGCAGATTAGCGGTGGCCCTGGGGTGGAAATCGGTGGGGTAGGAGGGACAGGGAAGGGGTATCAGGCTAAAAAATATACGGGTATTGTCACCGTCTCTCCTAATTAGGAGTTAGTGTTTAGTCCCTGTATAATTATTTTAACTTTCCCGTATGCGTGAAAATTTTCATTATGCAGTCACGGGGAGAGAACAGACCCAACTGTGGAAGATTCAGGATCTGTACAGCCTATCAGGACCCATCTGTGGAGGGCAAGGAACCTCCGAGGGTTTTCGGGACGCGTGTGACTGCTGCCCCCAGCAGGATGGGTGGTGATCAGCAGCTCCCACTAAAGGGAGATGGTCTGGGTTCAAATGCTGATTCGGCCTCGTTAGCCTGATACTGAAGCATCACTCCTCATAGTCAGTCTTCCATGTTCCGTCTTCCATCTTCATAAAACAACTTAGTGAAACAACTCAAGCACAAAAATGTATCGGTATCACAGCAGGTAAAAATACGCTGATAAATATAAACGGGTGAGCCGTCAGTTAGTCTAGTAAACTATGAGCTGATAAAGTCAATAAAATCGGTTTTTTTTTACATCAGCTAAAAACTGATAAAATTAATAAAGTTGAAAACCCATGCAAATTAAGTCATAAAATCAATAAAGTCCAAACACTGTGTAAAATGAATACCATTTAATGAATCAGGAAACTTGAACATGACGTTCTACTGTTTGGTCTGTGTCAGAAATGTGCTGTAGCTAGAGAGAGAAAAGCCTGCGGACCGAGCCCTAGCTGTGCAGCCCCCCAGCTCAATCTCCCCGACGCAGGCGCTGGGAGCGTGACCCCATACGCCTTCAGATGACCGCACTCCACCACCGCTTGTCGCCAAGTGCCTGCGAGCCCCTGAGAACGGCTGACCTGTGCCCGGGGAATTCCCAGAGCCAGAAAAAAAAAAATCATAAAATAATGGTTATTGTGAGTGTATTCCAGCAAACACACCATGTTAATGGTTTCATCACTGAGTCATGGAGATATTTTGGGGCAAAAATTTCCAGTCGCTATGGAAAGGTCTCTGGCCCTACACAATTCGAGGAACTGCTAGAGAGAGAGATTGGCTAGCTTACTTGTTTCCAGGGGTGACTTTCTTTTGAATAGTGCCATGTTTTGTTTGAGAACTCTGGGGGGAGCTTTTTGGACATCTCTTTGTTCCTATCCGTGGACTCCCATCTCTTCTTATTGTTACTGTTTTTTACTAAACCTTTTACAGAAAATACCTAAGCTGTACGGCCTGATGAATATTTACAAGTAAATAAATATACACATATAGTCAGCTCTCGGATCAGGAAACAGAAACAAAAATGCTTTCTACATGAGTATACGTCTGCCTGGTTAGAATATTTTTTAATAGCTTTTTTCCTTAAGATTTCATTTATTTATTTGAGAGAGAACATGGGAGGGGGGAGAGGGAGAAGGAGAAGACTCCCCACTGAGCCCCAATGCGGGGCTCGATCCCAGGACCCCAGGATCATGACCTGAGCCAAAGACAAATGCTTAACTAACTCAGCCACCCAGTTGTCCTGTTCCTGGTTAGAATTTTTTTTTTTTTCCTGGTTAGAATTTTTAATGCTGCCTGAAATTCTCTTGGCAGAGAATTTTTTTTTTTTTAAGATTTTATTTTTAAGGGGCGCCTGGGTGGCTCAGTGGGTTAAGTCTCTGCCTTCGGCTCAGGTCATGATCTCAGGGTCCTGGGATTGAGCCCCGCATCGGGGTCTCTGCTCAGCGGGGAGCCTGCTTCCCCCTCTCTCTCTGCCTACTTGTGATCTCTCTCTCTGTGTCAAATAAATAAATCTTAAAAAAAAAAAAAAAAGATTTTATTTTTAAGTTATCTCTACACCCAGTGTGGGGCTTGAACTCACAACCCTGAGATCAGAAGTCACAGGCTCCACCAACCGAGCCACGTATTCGCCATGAAATGAGTCATCGAGTCATGGCCACAATCTCAAGATGCAAAAGATTCCAGAGATTTAAATAAAACCAGATAAAGGTATTACACCTTTACAACAAAAATACCTATAGTCAGGATATCTGTAATGTGGAAGCCGTCCATGTCCACTAGCAGATAAATGAATAAGCAAAATGGAATATTATTCAGCTTCAAAAAGGAAGGGAATTGGGGCGCCTTTCTGCAGACAGAAAGTAGGAGCATAGTTAGCCCGGGCAGGTGGGGAGGGTGGCGGCGGGGAATGACTGATTCCCTAGGTGAAAAGAGTTGGAGATGGATGGTGGTGATGGTACCACTGAGCTCTACACATAAAATGCTTACGATGGTAAGTTTTTAAAAAATATTTATTTACTTATTGAGAGAGAGCTCACACAAGCAGGGGGAGGGGGAGGGAGCAAGAACCCCAGGGCTCAATCCCGGGACCCTGAGCCGAAGGCAGGTGCTTAACCGACTGAGCCACCCAGGGGCCCCTCAGGGGGGCCCTATGTTATGTGAATTTTACCGCCAAAAAAAAAAAATGGAGAAAATGAAAGAATTAGCCTCATGGAACAGACAACAAATAAAAATAAGTCGATTTCAGAATTTAAAAGTAATAAAAACCAGTAGTCAGTACTTAAAAACAGCATGACTTTAAAACAAAAAATCAAAGAACCCAGGAAACACGCTATTCCTGAATTACATTTATTATGTTCAAAGGAGGTAAATACGTTTCATAGGCAGGAAGTGGGTAGTCAGGATTTGAGCCCAGATTGGTCTGTGCCTGCAGTCTGGGCACCCACTGTTTCTCATCGGGAACTCTTTTGGGATTTGGGGCAGGAGAGTGCCTCGTGGAAGGGACCCATCCCACAACATGCACGTCGTGGAACACCGTCCCCTTTAGCTAGTGCTGCGTCACAGACTACTCAAAACACAGCGACCTAAAAAAATAACCTTTATTTTATAATTTCGTGCCTCTGGGGATTGGCTGGGCTCAGCTTCGCAGTTCTTAGGGGCTCGTGTGCAGCGCCGTCTGACCGTGGCTGGGGCTGAGTCATCGGAAGGCTTATTCCCCGCTGTGTCTACCCCCTGGAATGAGACTTGGACAGCTGGGGCTCCCCGGGCATTTCTCTGCCCTCCCTGGGTCTCTTCAAGGCAGGCAGACCAGTGGTCTGTGTGGTGTGCGGCTTGCTCAGGCCCCTGAGAGCAGACTGTGGGCAGCTTTCCAGCTCCTTAGTTCGGGGACTTGACGTTGGTAGCTTGCGATCCATCATGGCAGGTGTATTTACCCAGACGTGAGCAAACTCTGCGAACCCAGATTTTTCTTTTTCTCCTGGAGAGCGAGCTGTTAAATGTCAAGCAGCACTCCACCGGACTCGGGGCTCCCAAGGCAAACGCCCCGAGAGAGTCAGGCGGTCGCTGTTGTTTGTATCTTCTTGTACGACCCAGCCTTGGAAATCCCTTAGCAATGTCACGTCTGTGGCGTTCTGAAAGTTGAAGCCGTCACAAAGATCTGCCTGCCTCAAGGAGAGGGGTGTGGACCGTGGAGACTGGTCTCCACTATAAGATAGGCTTATGCAAGTAAGCAATATGCAAATCACATAGGCTGTCTTATCATAGCTACTGTGGTCTGCATAGCATCGTGGGTCCTAGAAACTGTATACCATTAGCATCCCCCAGTCCCTGCGCCAGCCAGCAGCATAGCTGCGCCCCAAACACACACAGTCCCAAACAATCTGACAGCACAGGGCACTACTGTCGTGCCTTACCTGTCCCACACTGACCCAGCCAGTGGTCAGCATTCAGCCGTGTGGACATGGTGACCACAAGGCTTCTTACGGCCCTCAGGAAGCATCGCAAACAAGGATTTGGTATATTCAGGGCTCATAAGGTATATATCCCTCGAAGGTCCTTGCTCCTTGGTGAAGCCTGTCTGCTCTCATTTTGTGAGGGGGCCACCCCAGCTCCAGAGATCCCTTGTCTGCCAGTAACCAGCACAGTCTGAGGGCAAAACACGCAAGGGAACCACACTCTGGTGAGTTTCATGTCCAAGACAGGCAAACTGGTGAAGTTGCTATTCAATGGCAGCTAATTACTAAGGCAATTAAGAGCCACTGGGGGTGGGGGCGGATCACACCCTGTTACTTAAAGCCTGTCTTATAACCAGTCACTCTGTATCAGGGTAAAGGGGGTGTTCTGCATTTTGCCATGTCCAGGGATTACTAGCCTGATACAAGGTTCTTTCTTCCTTTCCTTTCCTTTCCTTTTTTAGATTTATTTATTTATTTTAGAAAGAGAGAGTGAGCAAAAGCAGGAGAGGCAGAGGGAGAAAGAATCTCAAGGAGACTCCATGCTGAGCACAGAGCCCGGACACAGGGCTCGATCTCATGACCCTGAGATCATGACCTGAGCCTAAACCAAGAGTCAGATGCTTAACTGACTGCGCCACCTAGGCGCCCCCTAACAAAACCTTAATCAACTTATTTAAAAATAATAACAGCTGTCATGAGTTGAGCACTTACAGACATTAGACAACATAAGCATTAGATCATTGAAGTCTCTTAACCCAGGGAAACCTCCCGTGATGGTTTTGCCCATTAAACAAGATGATGGGATTCCGCGAGATGTCCCCGGCTCTGATGCTTAGCACAGAGGCTTTGTAAGGGCCCAATAAATGTCACCAGATGAAAACACTGTAGCTAAGTGGCTGTTCATCATTCTTTTATGATGTGTAATAATAATAGCAACTAACATAATTTAGTGTTCAATATTAATTGAATATCCCTCTTATTTCTGAGACACCAGCGATTTTTCTTAAGTGCTTTACAAATATGAACCTGTTTCATCCTTTTTTTTTTTTTAAAGATTTTATTTATTTATTTGACAGAAAGAGATCACAAGTAGGCAGAGAGGCAGGCGGGTGGGGGTGTGGGAAGCAGGCTTCCTGCCGAGCAGAGAGCCCGATGCGGGGCTCGATCCCAGGACCCTGAGATCATGACCTGAGCCAAAGGCAGAGGCTTTAACCCACTGAACCACCCAGGGGCCCCGAACCTGTTTGATCCTTAAAACAACCCCGTGCAGTAGGTACTGTTAACATCCTCATTCTCAGAGCATGGAGAGATTGAGGGACATGCCCTTGGTCGTAGAACTAGCTAGAGGCGGGGCGGGAACTCGAACCCAGGCCAGTAGCATTCGGCCACGAGGCATTCATCTCGAGGCTATTCTGCCCCAGTGGGGAAGATGAAATGAGTTTCTCACTAGTTCTGAGCCCAGTCACTGAGTTCTCCTTAAATAAAGGTGTTTCACCTTCCTGCGCCTCAGTTTCCTCATCTGTAGAGTGGGTTTCTGATGTGATGATGTATGGGTTCGTTCACTTAACATCTCTTCATTGCACGCTTATATGTGCCGGACACTGGAGGGGACCCTGCTACCTAGTATGCAAAACAAGCGACAGATCTGCCTCATGGTGAAGAAGGTATGACATAGGGGCGCCTGGCCGGCTCAGTCGGTAGAGTGTTTGACTCTTGATCTGGGGGTCATGAGTTTGAGCCCCATGTTGGGTGTAGAGATTACTTTAAAGTAAAATCTTTAAAAAAGAAAAATATTAAGTAAATCATATATACTTCTGTGTGTGGTATTAAGAGGTGATGAGAGCTTTAGGGAAATATATGGTAAGGAAAAGGGAAGGGGGGGAGTAGGGGGTGGTCATGAGGCCCTAAAATAGGGTGATTAAAGATGGTTTCATGGAGAAGCTGACATTTGAGCAAAGACTTGAAGTGTGGAGGCGAGCATAGAAATCCTTGGGATCCAGGTGGAGAGAAGAGCTTGTGCAAAGGGCCTGAGGTGTGGAGGCTCATGTGGCTGGGCAGAGTGGGTGATGGGGAGATGGCGACAGACTGTGTGGGGCCTTGTGGGCCACAGTGAGGACTCTGGCTTTATCCGTAGTGAAGTGGAGCCCTCGAGGGGAGAGGGGCGGGTTCTGAGCAAGACAGGGACAGGACCTGACTCGGGTGCTCGTACCCGACCTGACTACTAGTGAGGAACAGACGTCTGGGGAAAGAAGCAGAGAGACAGTGATGGGCCAGGTGGGAGGTGTATGAATGGGCGAGATCCCCAAGGGAGTGAGTAATGATGGAGAATATGGGAGGTTTAAACACCAGTCTCTCACATTGCCACATATGACCGAGGGTGAAGAGCCAGAAACTCGCTAGGAGCCACCAGGCGAACGGGAGGAGTCCAGAGGGTGTGGTGGCTTGGAGCTGAGTGAAGTGGGAGTAACCCTCAGTGTCAGTGTCAAAGTGAGGACTGAACCCTGATTTTGACTTAGCACCTAAGGGGTTGTTGGTGACCTTGACATTTCAGGGCAGGGGAAGAGGGGGGGGGGAGAGCCTGATTAGAGAAGGTTTAAGAGAGAACAGAAGTAGAAAATTTGGAGGCAGAGACTGGGACAATTTTTTTTGAGAAGTTTTACCGTAAAGAGGAGCAAAAAAATGGGGCCATAGCCAGAAGGGGAGGTGAAGGCAAGAGAGGGTTTGTTTTCAGACAAGAGGGATGACGCCGTGTGGGCTGCCGAGAATGATCAAGTGTGGAGGGGGAGTCCAAGGCGCAGCAGACAAGCGAGAACTGTGAGACTGTGACCTGGAGTGGGCGGAAAGGGTGCGAGCAGGTCACACAGAGGACTGACGTTTTCAGGGGAGCCACCGTGGGAAAGCACAGAGGCCCCAGGGCAGGTGGGTGGTAGACAGAGTAGGCACCTGTGAAAGTTCACTTCTCATCGCTTGTCATTTTTTTTTTTCTGCAAAATAAGAAGCAAAAGGAGAATGAAGAGGTAGAAAGAGGTGTGATGAGCTAGGGGATGGGGGAGAAGGTGTGAAAGAGTTATCTATAGAGAAGGAGGAGTCCGGATAACAGATGTTATCTGATTGCCACACAGCCTTCCCGGCTTAAGGGTCCAGTTCACAATCTGGAAGGGAGACCAGTCAGTGGAATTGTGTGTTCTTCAGCCACCTTAAACTGGGTACTGGGCTGGATCGAACCAGGGTCACATGTTGGAGGAAGCCAGATACAAGGATGTGGGCAAGGAATGTTTTTAATGATTTTCTAAGCAACTTAAGCGGGATAAAGAAGAAACAAGGACTTGAGGGGATGGGAGGCATGAGAAGGAGGTAGACGCAAAGGATGGGGGATCACAGTGGGCTGGAAGGATTTTGGGGGGTCTGGGGCACTAGAAGGAAAGAGCTGGAGAGAAAAGAGGTGAGGAGTGGAGAGTGAGCTCCCTGAGATTGAGGTTCCTTTTTTTTTTTTTTTAAAGATTTTATTTATTTGACAGAGCGAAACACAGCGAGAGAGGGAATGGCAGCGGGAGAAGCAGGCTTCCCTCCAAGCAGGGAGCCCGATGCGGGGCTCGATCCCAGAACCCTGGGATCGTGACCTGAGCCGAAGGCAGACACTCAACGACTGAGCCACCCAGGCGCCCCTGAGATTGAGGTTCTTGAAGACTCTGGTTACCGAGACAAAGTCTAGGGGTGACCGTGGAAGGGAGAGGCTGAGAGGAGAGCAGGTCAGGGAGCAGAGAAGCAGGTGTCAGAAGGAAGGATGGTCTACCTGGATGTGGAAATCATCAGGAGTGTTGAGAAGAGCAGCCTGAGTGGCTGGGAGCCTGGAGCTAAAATCACGAAGTGAGTAGTGAGCTCAATCAGCTGTTGATGCACAAGGCAGGACAGTGAACCATCTACTCTGAGGACACAGCAATCACAGCTGGGGGAGTTTGGTGGAGGAGGGAAGAATGGTCTGGAGGCAGCACCAAGGAGCAAAGATTTAACCGCTTGGAAGGGCCCCGGGGGGGACCGGGTTTTGGTTCGAGTAAGGTGACGAGAATGTTCAGTGAAGAGCTTTCATGAACTGAAGACAATTCATGAGTTCCAAAGGCCCGAGGAGTTGGGACAGGTTGGGGTATGGGGTGGTTTTTTTCCTGTGCTCGTGGTCATACATGTAAACTGCTTATCCTTACACAAGTGTACCGACCTGATTTGGAAGCTGTGGTTAGTGGCCCTGGGGGAGTCGTGCACGGTCCAGGGCCCCTCTGCTCGAGGGGTAAGGTGAGAAGCCAGTCGCCCTCAGAGCCGACTGGCAGTAACTGGGTGCTCGGTTTTCACGGGGGCCGCGGTAGTTCCGCGGTCCTGCACTGGAGCTGGTGGGTCATGGTCAAGTAGCAGGGACCTCATATCCTGGGAAAGATGAGGGAGGCCAAACTGCCCTGATCTGCTGACCCCTCTCAACCCGCAGGACTCCAGCGGCCAGAGATGGGCGCCCGGCCCTCGCGGCGACGGCTGCCCGTGGACCCGCCCCTAGCCTTGGACGCGCTGCCCCCGGAGCTGCTGGTGCAGGTGCTGAGCCACGTGCCGCCGCGCGCCCTGGTGATGCGCTGCCGCGCAGTGTGCCGCGCCTGGCGCGACGTGGTGGACGGGCCCACCGTGTGGCTGCTGCAGCTGGCCCGCGACCGCAGCGCGGAGGGCCGCGCACTCTACGCGGTGGCCCAGCGCTGCCCGCCCAGCAGCGACGACGAGGAGTTCCCGCTCTGCGCCCTGGCGCGCTACTGCCTGCGCGCGCCCCTCGGCCGCAACCTCATCTTCAACTCGTGCGGAGAGCGTGCGTACCAGGGGGCGGAGTCGAGGGCGGGGGCGGGGGCGGGGCCGGGTAGACCGATGTGTAGTGTGGGATGAGGGGGCCGGACCGGGCGGGGTGGGCGCGGGCTGGGTGCATGAGACGGGGCGGGGCCAGGGCAGGAAGTCAGGGGGCGTGACCGAGGGATGAGGCTCCTGGGAAACTTGCCAGGCGGGGCTGGGAAAGAGATGGACTGGGTGGCCGGGGCCCGGTGCTGTGGGCTTTGGAGGAAGACGAAGTGGACGGGCGACCCGGAGCTGGGCCAGCCAAGGGCCCTGGCAGGAATGACTCAGGCTGGGACTGTAGACTCAGTGAGCCGGGCTAAGGGGGGAGGAGCCAGGGAAGGCTGGGGGAAAAAGC
>CM053620.1:37174792-37197847 GCA_028646535.1 Procyon lotor | reverse complement strand
TGCTGGTTTGACAGCAGTTTCAGACAAGTAATTCCTTATAATTACTGAAGACTACACACCAATCCGGAGGAAGACCACCATTATTGTGGTGGTTCTGAATACTACCAAACAGCCTTACATATGTGCTATCATCAAGAGAAGTATTTATTCTATTGTGAAAAACATTAAAATAGACATTTATTAAAATAAATGGTCTTTAAAAAAAAAAAAAACAAAACTTCTCATCTTAATTTTCTTACACGATGAATATCAATAGGTAGAACCCATATATACAAAACCTCTTTGGAGTCCTCCATAATTTTTAAGAGGATACGATCTAAGAAAGGCTGCTGCATTTGAAATTTACCGGGTCCTTCTGTCCTATTTGCAGACTTCCAGGTCTGCCATGAGAAGGAATCAGGGGCACCTGGGTGGCTCAGTCGGTTAAGTATCCCACTCTTAATTTCAGCTCAGGTCATGATGTCAGGGTCATGAGATCAGTTCTGTGCTGGGCGTGGAGCCTGCTTAAGATTCTCTTTCCCTCTCCCTGTGCCGCTCCCCTCATGCTCCCTCTCTCTCTGAAAGAAAGAAAGAAAAAGAAAGAAAGAAGTAACAGATGTTTTCGCATCCCACTGCAGTCATTGGGCCTCTCAAACATCTATATGCTCAGTGAAACTCCTGAATTACTATAATTTTTTGAACCTGCGTAGATCTTACAGTTTAATGCATAAGAAAGAAGCACATATCTTACTGCATCACATATTTGTTTAAAAAATATTTTTGGGGGCACCTGGCTGGCTCAGTCAGAAAAGGATGTGACCCTTGATCTCAGAGTTATGAGTTCGAGCCCCACCAGGGGTGTAGAGAGTACTTAAATAAATAAACTTAAAAAAATATTTCTATAATTCAGTAGCACTGCATTCTGAGTCAGGGTCTGAAATCTGTGTACCCAACAGGCAGAACTGCTATACTTTGTGAGTTTTGTTTGTTTATTTGAGAGATGGTGAGAGAGAGAGAGAAAGAGAGAGAACAAGCAGGGGGAGCAGCAGAGGGAGAGGGGGAAGCAGACCCCGCTGAGCAGGGAGCCCAATGCTGGACTCCATCCCAGGACCTGTAGATCATGACCTGAGCCGAAGGCAGAGGCTTTAACCCACTGAGCCACCCAGGCGCCCCAAAATGCTATACTTTGAATTTAAAAAGCCAAGTGGTCATTTTATCTACTGACAGGAAGGGAGAACAATGAAAAACCTGGACCCTTCACCCTTTTCCTGCTGCTGGGGGAGCCCCCAAACAGATTTCGGGGCAAGCCACTCTCAACCTTCAAACAGCCCACGAAGGTTTACAGGAAAACTCTCACTGGCTCCCACATAGACAGAGGCGATTTCTGGAGTTCATGCATTCATCATAATAAAAAATCTGATTCTTATCCAGCCCTTGCTCTGGACCAGGCCGCCTTCTCAGCATGAAATTTCATGCCTCATCTGGTTTAATCCTCGCAACAGCCCATAGGGTATGTACTATTACTCCCTTCGCTTTACAGGTGAAGAAACCAAGGTTCAGCGAGGTTAAGTAACCCGCCTAGGGCGCCCAGCTCAGAAGCAGCACTGCCTTTGGCGGATTTTGATTTTGTGTTTTCAGTATGGCTCGGGATGGAGTGGGGGCGGGGGGAGGGGGAGGAATCCGTGGGCTACGTTTGGAGAAGGAGGAAGGAGGAAGGAATTGCGAGGAAGAGGAGCCGGCGGGAAGGGAGAGGGGAATCCCCTGGGTCGCGGGCCCCGGCTGCTGGCACACTTGGGTACCGCGGGATCTGGCAGGGCCGGGGTTGGGGGCCGGTGTCCGTGCCCCGGGGCCTCCGCAGGCGCGGGGTGGGGCGGCTGGGGGACCAGCTCAGCCTTACCTGTCCGGGCGCTCACCCGGTGGTCAGCCTGGAGGTGGCGGCTGCGGCGTGCCAAACCTTTCTGGGTCCCCCTTCCCGCGCCCCGCCTTTGGGGGGAGGTGGGCGGGTGGGCGTGAGGCGCCCAGGACCGGCCGGACCTGTGAGACCCGGGGCCCCGGTTGTCTGGGGAGCCTGTCACTTCGAGAAGGCAGGCTCTTCCGGGGCTGGGACAGCTGTGGGCGGAAGGATGCCACGGTACCTGCGAACTCATAAATAGCGCCGCCTCCCTGGTGGCCGGAGACGTGAGCGCGCGCGCGCGCGGGCAGCTGGCGCCCCAGGGTGAGCCGGGGACCGGGAGGGAGTCCCCTGCCCCAGCTCCCAGCCTCCGGGCTGATGGGCCCGGCCCGATTGGGCGCCTCCCCGAAGGTCCTCCGGGAGCTGGAGAGCAAACTGGAGCCAGGGAGAAGGGCTGGGGAGAAGGGGAGTGGGTAGGCAGGTGCAGGGCTGGGGGGATTGGGGTCACCGAGGCAAGGGGGGATGCCGATGGAGGGAATAGAGGGGGAGGGGCCGCTCCAGGGAGGATGGAATTCTGGGGGGACTTGGGGATGGAGGATTGAGGCCGCTCAGACCAAAATGGAAGGCTGGAGGCTGAAACACAGACTGATGAGCTCTGAGAACAGGGGGCAATGCTAGGGAAGGAGGCCATAGGTCCAAGATGCTGGGGTTGCTAAGAGCAGGGTGGAATGCTGGGGATGGGGTTGCCAAGGGCATGTTTCTACACGGAGTCCCCACCCCACTCCCAAACCTCTCACTGCCAGTGAGCTGCGGTTAAGAGCTAGGGCATTAGAACCAGGACCCCAGGGCTCCAGCGTCAGCTCCATCCCATCCTAGCTGGGCAGGGAATCACTCTTGCCGGTTGGCCTCATCCGTGATCCGGCGCTGATGAGATGATCGTAGCAGCCACCACACATAGGAATGTCGTGAGGCTCCCCTGAGTTAATCTATGCAAAGTGCCTGGCACATTGCGAGTCTCAGAACATTTGGTGCTGGGTAGTGATCGATATTTTTATTTTCTCTCTAGCATCTGGATAACCATCCCCTTGAAGACCTCTCTGCTGTCCTGCCTCCCTCCCCTGACCTTACCCAATCTCCCTCCACTCTCCATCTTCCCAGCCCCTTTGTGCTGTTCCTGACCGGTGGACCCTTCCCCTTCCCCATCTGCCCCCCGGCACTGTCCCCTTACCATGCGCCCCCTTTGTCCTTGCTGGTCCTGCTGCTGTCTGCTCCTGGTTTTCTCCTCGGGAGTCCTGGGGACCCCAGTGGTTCCCAAGGCTGCCCCTGAGCAAGTCCACCTGTCCTACCCAGGTAAGTTTCCGGGACCACTTTCTGGCATTTTCCAGGGAGGCCCAGTGGGTTGGGGGCTCAGGATCCCATGAGGATTCCTGTGGGACCCTGGGCTGGTGGCTTGTTCTTCCTGAACCTCAGTTATCTGCCTCTGTTAAATGGGTCTTCCAAGCAGTGGTAGAGCTGGCTATGTGGGAAATGATTATGGTGTCCAGGCTGTCATAAGTGTTCTCAGGGGACTGCCATTGTCCTTGCTCATTGTGTCCCCACAAAGCTGCCTCCTGATCCTTGATCTAGGGGTGGTGGTAAGGCCTTGGATTCTGGACGTTCCGGACCCAAACTTCCTGGGTTTTAATCCCCACTTTGCTACTTAGCTGCTGTGGGACGGTGGGCAAGTGACTTAACTTCTCTGGCCTCAGCTTCCTCATCTGGACAATGGGAAAATACTAGTGTGACCTCATAAAGGAGAGTAAGTGAGCTTTTACCTGTGAAGTGGCAAAATGGAGTATAGCCATGGTTTTTTTGTCTCAGGGTCTCTTTGCGCAGCTAAAGATGATTGAGAACCTCAAGGAGCTTTAGTTTATGTGAGTTGTATCCATAATATTTGCCATATTAGAAACTAAAATGGAAGCATTTAAACATGTCTACGTCATTGAAAATGAGCAGTTAACATATCCATTCTGTGTTAAGGTAAATGGCATTTTGCATGAAAAATAACTGTACTCCACAAAAGAAAAGAAACCTAATGAGAAGAATGGTATTGGTTTACATCTTTTTAAGTCTCTTTAATGTCTGACTTAATAGGAGATTCTCCCCACATCTGCTTTCGCTGCTGTCTGTTTCCATGTGTTGCTTTGGATGATATATACGAAGAAAATTTGGTCTCATGGCAGACCTGGGGTTGAAACAGGCAGGAGGATTTTAAAAGGAGTTTCAAATAATTGTGCCCTATTCCTTTTTGATACCGCTCCAAAACTCAACACACAGCCCTTTCTGTCTGTCTTTCAAATAATTCTAGCTTTTCCTTTAGAAATAATTTTATTTTTATTTATTTATTTTTAAAGATTTTATTTATTTGACAGAAACACAGCGAGAAAGGGAACACAAGCAGAGGGAATGGTAGGGGGAGAAGCAGGCTTCCCGCTGAGCAGGGAGCCCGATGTGGGGCTTGATCCCCGGACCCTGGGATCATGACCTGAGCCGAAGGCAGACGCTCAACCACTGAGCCACCCAGGCGCCCCATTTTGAAACAATTTTAGATTTATGGAGAGTTGCAAAGATAATGCAGAATTCCTGTACCCCCATCACCCAATGTCAATGTCTTACGGACCCATCGTCAAAGCTAAGAAGTTAGCATTGGCATCATATCACTAATTGAATTATGGGCTTTGTTTGGGTTTCACCAATTTTTCCACTGATCTGATCCACGATCCCACACGGCTTCCCGACGACGTCTCCTCCTAGCTGTGGAGGAGGCTTCCGTTCTTTAGGCTTCCCTTGTTTTTTGATGTCCTTGACACTTGCCGGGAAGATCGTTCCTTACAGGTTAGCTGCAGTGCCGAGTCTGAAACCAGGCGAATGAACTGGCCCTGGCATTCGTGGACCAACTGGCCTTAGCCAAGGCACTTTGCCCGGAGACCTCTATGAAATGGAACGGCAGGAAAACCCACCTCATGGCGCTGCTGTGAAAATCCAGTGGGAAGACAGGGGTCCCTTGTTGGGTCTGCACAGTAACAACAGCAGATCCGCTCTTCCTAAGCACGTCAGAGGGCGACTCACTTGGCCTCATATTGGATATTAAGCTGTAGGTTCTACTGTGACTCCCATGTTACAGAAGAGTAAACGGAGGCTCACAGAGATGAAGAGGTCTGACCCCAGGTCACAGAGTCTGGAATTCGAAGCCTGGCAGGCTGGCTCAAAGAGCCCACAAGATTTGTTTTAAAACTTGAACTTGGTACTAATTTTAGATTTAACAGAAAATGTACAAAAATACTACAGAGTTTCCATATCCCCCGCACTGGTTTCTCCTGCTGTTGTGTTAGCATCTTACATAATTATGGTATGTTTATTTAATTATTTTAATTATTTTTTTTAAAGATTTTATTTATTTGACAGAGAGAGAGATCACAAGTAGGCAGAAAGACAGCCAGAGGAAGAGGAGGAAGCAGGCTCCCTGCTGAGCAGAGAGGCCGATGTGGGGCTCTATCCCAGGACCCTGAGATCATGACCTGAGCCAAAGGCAGAGGCTTAAACCACTGAGCCACCCAGGCGCCCCAATTATTATTTATTTTTTTAACAGAGAGTGCACACCTGCGTTCAGGGGAAGGGGAGGGGCAGAGAGAGAGGGAGGGAGAGAATCTTAACAGACTCCACGCCCAGCCTGGAGCTGACGCCGGGCTCCCTCTCATGACCCTGAGACCATGACCTGAGCCGAAATCAAGAGTTGGACACTTAACCGACTGAGCCACTCAGGTGCCCCAATGTGTTTATTAAAACCAGGAAGTTGGGCGCCTGGGTGGCTCAGTCAGTTAAGCGTCTGCTTTCAGCTCAGGATTTTTTTTTTTTTTAAGATTTTATTTATTTATTTGACAGAGAGAGGGAACACAAGTGGGCAGAGAGGCGGGCAGAGAGAGAGGGGAAAGCAGATTCCCCGCTGAGCAGGGAGCCCGATGCGGGGCTCGATCCCAGGACCCTGAGATCATGACCTGAGCTGAAGGCAGAGGCTTTAACCCACTGAACCACCCAGGCGCCCTCAGCTCAGGTCTTGATCTCAGGGTCTTGGGATGGGGAGCTTGGTGTTGGGCTCACTGCTTGGCGGGGAGCCTGCTTCTCCCTCTGCTGCCCCCCAACTCGTGCTCTCTTGCATACCTGCTCTCTCTAATAAGTAAAATCTTAAGGAAGTTAACCTTGGCACAATAGACTATTAACTAAACTACAGACCCTGTTGGAATGTCAGCAGTTTTCCCACTTGTTATTTCATTATTCAGCATTTAACTGTTCTCCTTAGTCACCTCTAACCTGCCGGTTGCTCAGTCTTTCCTAACCTTTCATTATCTTGACATTTTTTAGTACCATGCAGTTACTTTGTAGGGTAGCCCTCATTTGGGGTTTGTTGGATATTTTCTCCTGATCAGAATGAAGTTATGTGCCTTTCTGGTAATATTATCAGAGCTGTGATGTTGTGTCCTCCTCAGTGCCTGGTATCGGAGAGCTCACGGTGCTGACACAGCTCATTGCTGTTACTGATGTTGATCTTCATTGTGTGGTTACAGTGGTGCCTGTTGGGTTTCTCCACTGTAGGACTTTTCTTCTTTCCTTTGCAGTTAATAGATATCTTGGGGGAGATTCCTTGAGACCATGGAAATTATGTTTCTCTTGAAATTTCTGCCCCCTTATTTTAGCATCCATCAGTCGATCTTGCCTGCGACAATTATAAGCGTGGTGTTTGTCTAATTGTGATATTGTGGCTTTCTAATTCCTTTTCTCCGTCTAATGGAAATTTTACTGTAAGGAAAGCTGTCCCTTCCCTCCTCCATCCATCCATTCACTTCTTTATTTATATATTTCAGTATTGACTTACAGGTATTTATTTTGATTCCTTGGATTAAATATCCAATATCATCGTTATTTATTTTGTGATTTAAATTTGCCCTAGATTTGGTCTTTTGGAATTCCTTCGGATCGGCTTCTGTGCTCTTTGGACAAGCCCCTGTCGTTTCTTGAGCACTTCCCCACTTTCTGGCACCACATGTCATTCCAGGCTGATCTTGTATATTTCCTGCCCTGTCTTTGGAATCAACCGCTCCTGCAAGGAGCGTTGGTTTCTTTCACTGGAGAATGGGTATTTAGAAACTAAGATCTGAGCGCTGGGTGTGTTCGTTGCTACCGAGGTATCACGGCTTCCAGGCCCTTTCACAAATATGTGTGTGTGTCACATGCACACACACAGATCTCGATTTCCGTATCTATCTGTATGTACATAGCTCTTACCATGAGATCACACTGCTACCTCTGATTCTAGTTCAACATCTCGGGCTTATTTTAGCCGTCTTCTTTCCTTATTTGTAACTTCTTTCTCCAGCATTGCAAAACCTACCTCCAACTCCTCCAGTATACTTAGGTATTTGTTCGATGCAAGTATAGGCGTAGAGAGGTTTCAGAATTATTTGCCTGTATCCCTGTGAGAACATTTACTAGGTGACAACATGTATGTGTGGTCCTTTTTCTCTGCAGACTTTTTTTTTTTTAAAGATTTTATTTATTTATTTGAGAGAGACAGAGACAGAGTTAGCGACAGAGATCATGAGCGGGAAGGAGAGGGAGAAGCGGGCTCCCCACTGAGCAGGGAGCCCAATGCAGGGCTAGATCCTAGGACCCCAAGATCATGACCTGAGCTGAAGGCAGATGCTTAACCGACTGAGCCACCCAGGTGCCCCTTCTCTATAGTCTTTTTAGAAGCATTTTTAAATGACTGAAGTATAAGTTGACATCCAGTGTTATGTTAGTTTCATAGTGATTTGACAATTCTGTTCTTCACTCAGTGCTCACCACGGTAAGGGTCGTCACCATCTCCTTGCCTCGTCACCATGCCCCCTTAGTACAATATACTTGACTATATTCCCCATGCTGTACTGTTTTCATCTCCGTGACTTATTTATTTTATGCGTGGACCTTTGTACCTTTTCGCTATAGTCTTACAGCATCCAGTCAAGACCTATCCCATGATGACCCACCCCTTCGGTGTGGTTGCTTTATTTACTTTTTAAATATAGTTACATCCAGTGCTCGCTTCGGCAGCACATATACTAAAATAGTTACATCCACTGGTCAGTGTTTATATTCCATACTGGTTTCTTCCCATATTGTTACTGTAATTGTTAGTTTATTTTGGGGGTGTATGAAGGAAATACGGAATGTGACTATAATTCTAAGAGTCAGAATTACACTAAAGAGGTAGTAATTTTCCATCCTGGTCTTTCCTGCTCTGTACCTGTGTCCCCTTTTCTACCCCATTCCCATCAACCCCATATAAGTAACTGTCTTTCCTTTCTGCTGGATCCTTCCTGTATTTCTTTCGTACAGATGAGTACGTACCCGTGTCTATCCTCTTCCCTAAAGAGTAGGCAACTGTCGATACTCTCGTGTACTTTGCCTTGTTAATTTCACTGGCTGTCCTGGATGCCATTCCTAGAACTTGTCCTCCTTCTTTGGAGAGCTCCCTTGGGCTCCGCTGTCTGGAAGTTACATTGTCTATTCAGCCCTTCTCTTATGGGTGGGCGTTTTGCTCGTCTCTGATACGTTGTGATTACAAATAGGCATTGTCCTGTTCATGGGACAAGGATGCATACCCTTAACAGCCTATAGACCATGCAGTGTGTTGAAAGCCTTGATTTGGTTGCTGGCACTTACACGAATTTTGAGTTAATCACTTAAAGTCTGGATTTATTGGGGCACCTGGGGGGCTCAGTCGGTTAAGCGTCTGACTTCAGCCCAGGTCATGAGCTCAGGGTCCTGGGATCGAGCCCCACCTCGGGCTCCCTGCTCAGTGGGGAGCCTGCTTGTCCCTCTCCCTTTGCCCTGCCCCCCTATGCCGGCACTCTCTCCCTCCCTCCCTCTTTCTCCCTCCCTCTCTCTCTCAAATAAATAACATAAAAATCTTAAAAAAAAAAAGTTTGGATTTATCTATGTTCCTGGCATATAAAAACCACCGTAAAGAGACTTTAGAAGTCTATAAGTCTCTAAGACAGATGTAGGGGCACTGGGCGGATGGAGGCCAAGCGATGGCTGCCCCTTTAAGACAGGGTGGGGTCCTGGGTGGCTCAGTGGGTTAAAGCATCTGCCTTTGGCTTGGGTTATGATCTCAGGGTCCTTGGATCGAGCCCGCATCATCAGAGCCCACATCGTCATCAGGCTCTCTGCTCAGTGGGGAGCCTGCACACGCCCGCCCCCCACCCCCAGCCCCGCACCTGCCTCTGCCTACTTGTGATCTCTCTCTGTGTTAACTGAATGGGTAGAATCTTTAAAAAAAAAAAAAAAGACAGGGCGGGGTCTACAGTTCGCCTCAGACTCCATCACTCCCGTTGGCCTGACTCCTTCCAGCTGGCCTTTGTCCCCGTTTATATTTCCTTTTTTTTTTTTTTAAGATTTTTTTTTTATTTATTTGACAGAGAGAAACACAGAGAGAGAGGGAACACAAGCAGAGGGAATGGTAGCAGGAGAAGCAGGCTTCCTGCTGAGCAGAGAGCCCGATGCGGGGCTCGATCCCGGGTCCCTGGGATCATGACCTGAGCTGAAGGCAGACACTTAACGACTGAGCCACCCAGGCGCCCCATCCCGTTTATATTTCCTAGCAGGCTTCTAGACATCTGCGTTTATAACCCTTCCCTGATGTCATGTATGCACATTTGGCAAGAGGGCCGCACGCAGTACATAACGATATTGAGAATAATATCCATTCACTCATGTAATCCTAACAGCACCGTCCCGAGTGCTTTGCTTGTATTTATTCTTCTAAGCCTCATAAAAACAGCCCTTAGAGTAGAAACCATTATTATTCCACTTTACAGATAAGGGAAGCGAGGCGCAGAGAGGTGAGCTTGGGAATGTCAAAGCTGGTGTTCCACCTGGGGAGCTCCGGAACCGTGTCCCCAACTACTAAGTGTTCCCAGCTATTGGCTCCCCCCCTCCCACCCCCCCTCTGTCCACCCCTCCTCCCTGCTCCAGCTCAGACCTCACTGCCCAGCGGCTCTTCTCCTTTCTCCCCAGGTGAGCCGGGCTCCATGACCGTCACCTGGACCACATGGGTCCCCACCCCGTCTGAAGTGCAGTACGGACTGCAGCTCACGGGGCCCCTGCCCCACCGGGCCCAGGGCACCTTCAGCCTCTTCGTGGATGGGGGCGTTCTCCGGCGGAAACTCTACATACACCGGGTCACGCTGCGGGGGCTGCTGCCGGGGGTCCAATATGGTAAGAGGGGCCCCGGTGCTGAGGGGGGAGCAGGAGGAGGAGTAGGGGGTCGACAAGAAGCTGCCACTGGCGGGGGCTCAGGCAGGGCTGGTTAAGCCTCTCTTATGAGACTCTGGCAGGATAATGGAAGGCACTGGGGTCCTGGGCGGGGTGGACCTGAGGGCATGGGTCAGAACCCCTTGATCCCCACTTTCTCCCCCGATCCACTGAAGACGGGTTGGGGGGGCAGGGAGGAGGCAGCCAGGGGTGCCCGTAGCTGCCTGTGACCTTCCCCTCTCCCTCAGTTTACCGCTGCGGCAGTTCTCAGGGTTGGAGCCGTCGGTTCCGCTTCCGGGCCCTGAAGAATGGTCCCCAGTGGAGCCCCCGTCTGGCTGTGTTTGGGGACCTGGGGGCTGACAACCCGAAGGCCTTCCCGCGGCTGCGCAGGGACACCCAGAAGGGCATGTACGATGCTGTTCTGCATGTGGGTGAGGCATCGGCAAGGGTGCGCCTGGAGGTGTGGGGTGGGGCGTGGGTGGGAGGCGATCCCGGGGCCATCAAGGGCACCGCGCTGGGGTTGGTGTGGTTCTCAAGGGACGGGAGGTGAGACACCGGCCCTGGAGAGGGTGTCTGTGGTTAATCGGCCTGCCCACGTTCAAATCCCAGCTCCAACGGAGAGCCGTGTGCCCTGTTGGTTTTGTCCTCTGCGCTATTACGACAAGGGCTAAGGCTGATCCCAAATTCACGGGACTGTCGTGGTGACTACGTAGGTGACTTTGCTCGGCATGCCGTAAGTGCCGCATGTTCCCTGTCATTATCATTGCTGTGGCTTCAGGGGACAGGGACACAGATGGGAGACGGAGGTCGGGGCTGACGCCGTTCACAGCCACACGCTCTGGAGCCAGACTCCCAGGGCCTGATTCCTGGATCTTTACTAACCAGGCCCATGACCTTGCGTGAGCATGTAACCCCTCTGGGCCTCAGTTTCCCCGTCTGGAGTGGGGTAATAATGACATCCACCTCAGAGGGTGTTTGGAAGATTCAGGTGATCAAGTATGTAAGGCATTTGGAACCGTGCCTGGTACAAAACCAGTACCAGATTGTGTCAGTCTTAATGTTGTTATCCTGGGAGGGGACAAGAAGGCGGGCAGAGATGGTGGCCGGTGTGATCAGAGCACGAGAGACCAGTGCAGTCTCTGCCCGGGCAGGCAGCGGGGGTGGGGGGCTGGGGGGTGTCTCAGGGGCTAGAGGTTCAGGAAGTAGCTCCAAGTGCACAGGTGGGTGGGTGTGAGGTAGGGATCGGACAACCAGGATGGCTCGGGGTCAGGGGCTGCAGAGACGAGCAATCGGGTCTCTCGGTTCAGGCAAGAGGAGAGCCAGGTCTGGGTCCTCACTCTCCCCCACCCCCAACCCCCGGCTCCCTAGGAGACTTCGCCTACAACATGGATCAGGACAATGCTCGCGTCGGGGACAAGTTCATGCGGCTCATCGAGCCCGTGGCTGCCAGCCTGCCCTACATGACGTGCCCTGGGAATCACGAGGAGCGCTAGTGAGGGCCTGGGGCTTCGGGGCGGGTGGGGGCCTGACCAGTGCAAACAGACGGGACCTTCTGAGTGTCCCGCCTGAGTCCCTCGTCCTACAGCAGCGCGTTCGCGGTAGCGAGAGGAGAGGAGACGAGATGGAGGCCGGACTGGGAGCCAGGCCCGGCATGGCAGTGGGGAGGTGGGGGCCGCAGGCCGAGGAACCCGGACCCTCTTCCCACCCTTTCACTCCCTTTTATCCAGCAACTTCTCTAACTACAAGGCCCGCTTCAGCATGCCAGGGAACAACGAAGGCCTGTGGTACAGGTAATCTGGGGGGCCCTACCCACTGGAGTGGAAGGGAGATGCCGAGGAGACCCTTCACCTCTGACCCATGCCCTTTGACCTCTCCAGCTGGGACCTGGGCCCTGCACACATCATCTCCTTCTCTACCGAGGTATACTTCTTCCTCGGCTATGGCCGCCACCTGGTCGAGAGACAGTTCCACTGGCTGGAGAGCGACCTCCAGGTAAGGCGGGTGGTTACCTGGCCCGGCCTCCCACCCCCCCCACCCCGCCGCTCACTCCGGGGCCCTTCTCTCTAGAAAGCCAATAAGAACCGGGCAGCCCGGCCGTGGATCATTACTATGGGCCACCGGCCCATGTACTGTTCTAATGCTGATTTGGACGACTGTACGTGGCATGAAAGCAAGGTGAGGGTGCCCTCCCTGGGGTGGGTGCCGAGAGCCAGGCAGGGGGCGCCCGGCCCGAGTCCCCCACTCCCCTCCCTGTGCTCCGTGCCCAGGTTCGCAAAGGCCTCCGTGGCAAGTTCTATGGGCTGGAGGATCTTTTCTACAAATATGGTGAGTGAGGGGCGCCTGGGTGGCTCAGTCGTTAAGCGTCTGCCTTCGGCCCAGGTCAGATCCCAGGGTCCTGGGATCGAGCCCCGCATCGGGCTCCCTGCTCTGCGGGAAGCCTGCTTCTCCCGCTACTATTCCCTCTGCTTGTGTTCCCTCTCTGGCTGTGTTTCTCGCTGTCAAATAAATAAAATCTTTAAAAAAAAAAAAAAATATGGTGAGTGACCTGGGGACTCCCAGCCCTGCCCCCCCCAGTCGCTCTAGGATCAGGCGGCTTGACCCCACCCTGTTCTGTCTCAGGGGTCGACCTGCAGCTGTGGGCTCACGAGCACTCCTATGAACGCCTGTGGCCCATTTACAACTACCAGGTAAGGCTCCGGGAGGCCAGTGTCGGTGGACCCCGGGCCACCAGGGGCTTGGCCCCGTGTGACACGCCCCTCCCCCTTGTTCCCATTTCCAGGTGTGTAATGGCAGCCGAGAGATGCCTTACACCAACCCTCGAGGCCCGGTCCACATCATCACGGGATCTGCTGTGAGCATCATGGGGGAGGGTGTCTTGGCTTCTTGCCTCTTGATTTTTACTGCCTCTTGTACCGACCAGGTGTTTATACACCTCTCCCCAACCCCCCCGAGAGCTTAGGTAGCCCTCGTCGCAGACCCATTATACAGATGTGGAAACAGAGGCTTGGGCAGTCAAATACTGGTTCAATCGCAGGCTCAACAAGCGGCAGGGGTTGGGGGAGGGGGGCTTGCCCAGGTTTCCCGGATGGATGGGAAGACAGAGGGCTGCCTGCTATCATCATTACCACCGAACTCCAGACTCCATTCCCATTCCACCAAACTTGTCCCTGATGGCCACTTTCCATTCCAGGTTCCCACATTCGAGTTAGTTACTGTGTCTCCTGAGTCTTGCCTTGTCTTTCATCCTGCATGTTTTGGAAAACTGGCCAGTTGCTTTGCAGCAGGCCCCCTGCTCTGGGTTTACGTGTCATTGGACTGTGATTCAGGTTACACATTTGGAGCAAGGCAATCACAGGACTGATGTTGTGTTCTCCTCAGTGCATGGGATCTGGGGCTCCTGCTGTCCGTGTGTCTCTGAATCACCCGTTTGAGGAAGTTCCTCCACTGTAAAGTTATTATATTTCCCTTTCTAATTAATAAATATGTTCAGGGAGAGCCTTTTTGGCCATGCAAATCTCCTGTCTCTACTCCAACTTTCTCCCACTGATTTTCGAATCCCCCATTGGGTCCTGCTGGCAACAAATATCACTGCAGTGTTCTAGTGGGAAGTTTCTATTCCCCTCATCCCTCCTGGATTTATTAATTAGAATCCTCTCGTGACGAAGAGTCGTCCCTTCTGTCCCATGTTTGTAGTTCGTTACTGACTTATATCAGTGTGGACTCACGGGTAATTATCATATCCCATGGGTGATAGTCCGATACGACTGTGATTTATGGTATAGTTCACCTTGCTCCGGGTTTGGCCACTGGGAACTCTTCAGTCAGGCCCTGTGGTTTTGTTTTTGTTTTTGTTTTGTTTTGAGTGCTCCTGTGATTTTGTGAGCTCTTTCTTACTTTTTGGCCCCATCCGGTGCTCCAAGGATCATCTTGCATTTTCTTTCCCTTCCCCTCTCTGCCTTGGAATCACTCACTTCTGCAAGGAGAGAGGGCTTATTTTTTAAGCTGGTTCTTAGAAATTAGTAAGACCAAAGTAAGAACCACTTGTGATAAAAATTCAAACAGTGCATGGGGCGCCTGGGGGGCTCAGTCAGTTAAGCATCTGCCTTTGGCTCAGGTCATGATCCCAGGGTCCTGGGATCGAGTCCCCACTTCGGGATCCCTGCTCAGCAGGGAGCCTGCTTCTCCCTCTCCCTCTGTGATCTGTCTCTCTCTCTCTCAAATAAATAAATAAAATCTTAAATTTTTTTTTTTATTTTTAAAGATTTTTATTTATTGGCAGAGAGAGACACAGCGAGAGAGGGAACAAAGCAGGGGGAGTGGGAGAGAGAGAAGCAGGCTTCCCGCTGTGCTGGGAGCCTGATGCGGGGCTCGATCCCAGGACCCTGGGATCATGACCCAAGCCGAAGGCAGATGCCTAATGACTGAGCCACCCAGGTGCCCCCAAAAAATTTTTAAAAAATATTCAAACAGTACAGGGGGCAGGAGGTCAGCACCAGCCATCCATACCCCTTCTTCGTCCTGTTCTGGGGTTCTGTCTCTTGGATGACATTTTCGAATGTTCTCTGCATGTGCAATGCAGTAATAAATTGTCTTGCTAGAGACGTGTCATTGTACTATCCACTTGTAAAAACAACTTGGATCATGCTTCATCCCCTAGGAGATTCCCAACTTTGCTGCACATTACATGGGGGAAGTTTTAAAACTCCAGCATCTGGGCCCTGTTCCAGGGCCCGGAATCTCTGAGAACGGGGCCCTGGCATTGGCCCAGTGCAGCCACCACCTGGAGCAGGAAATAGAATGTTATCAGCACCAGATGGCTCCTCAGACCCCTAGGTGATCGCTATTCTGAACTTGAATCAGCGCGGATGAGTTTTCCCTTCAATTTCCCATTTCGAAATTATTTCAGACTTACAGAAAAGTCTCCAAAATACAAAGACTTTCCCTATCCCCAGCGTTACCGATGTTTCCCAAAGGTGAACATTTAACCACATCTGTTTTTGATTTGTTTTGTTTGTTTTGAGAGAGAGGGCGCGCGCGCCTGTGCAAGGGAGTGTGTGTAAACAGGGAGGGGAGGGGCAGAGGGAGAGAGAATCCCAAGCAGGCTCCTTGCCCAGGGAGGAGCCCGACACACGGCTCCATCCCACGACCCTGAGATGGTGACCTGAGTCGAAATCAAAAGTTGGACACTCACCCGACTGAGCCACCCAGGCGCCCCAACCACATCTGTTTTAATCTCTATTTTATCTTACTATTTGATTTGTCTGTAGCTATTATTATATTATTAATATTTTATAATATTATTATATTATGTATAATGAATGATGATGAATATGGTATTCCTCCTGAAGAGATCATGTGGGACTGTGCCATTATCTGGTTAGTCCTCAGACTTTCACAGTGAGTTTTACCTTCTATGATCCTTGCTTCCGTTAATGATTACAATGATGGCGGCAAAGCGGTGATTTTTTTTCAAGGTCCCTCATGGTCTCTGTTCGCGCCGGCTGGCATAGCTTCCGCGAGGCTGAGCACTCGCTCTCCCCCAGGCGCTGGTGACCTAAAAAGCTTTCTTGGGGAGTGGGGGGGTGGTCTGCTGCGCAGACAGCGTTGAGACCCACCGGTTCTGTCTCTTCTTCGAATCGCATTTTCCCTTTCACTGCCCATCTCGGGCACCTTCTGTAACACCCTGCTTTGTGACGGTCATGCTATGACGTATGTAACCGACCCCCCACCGATGGGCCTTTGGGTGCCTTCTGGCTTAGGGCTCTTGCAGAAAACGCTACAGTGGGCAGTCTCTCACCCCCAAGCCCTTTTCTAGAAGTCTGAGTGAGGTCAAGGCTTAACAGACTTTGTCTTTCTCGGGGACACTGGGGTCCTGGCCTGGGAGGTTGTTTCTGCTGCTGGCGGATCCCCTGTGCACCCCCAGCCCTGGATCTAAAGGATTCTGTCCGGCAGGGCTGTGAGGAGCGGCTGACTCCCTTCTCCCTCTTCCCCCGGCCCTGGAGCGCCGTGCGCGTGAAGGAGTACGGCTACACGCGGCTGCACGTCCTCAACGGGACCCATGTCCACATCCAGCAGGTGTCAGACGACCAGGTCAGTGAGGGGTTTGCCCGATCGCCAGCCCGAGCAACCGGGCCCAGCGGGCTCTGGAGCCGAGCGGTTAAAAGCACAGATTCCAGAACTGGAAATCCTGGGTTCAAATCCTGCTTCTGCTACTTACCAGCCCGCTGACCTCCAGCAATTTATTTCACCTCTCAGAGCCACAGCTTTCCCATCTGTTAAAGGGGATGATAATAGCTGATTGCTTACCCATAAAGTACTGAGAACAGTTCCCAAAGCAGGGTAAATTCCATAGATATGTCAGCCTGGAGCAGGGGCTGAAGAAGGTGGGTAGTAAGAGCGGGTGGAGGGAAACCAGTATGATTTGTGGGCGGCGGAAGTGGCCCAAAGCTAGAAGGACCCAGATAGTCATGGTTCACCTTTCTTTATTTTTGCCATTGTAATTGTATTATACTTTTTTAAAGATTGATTTATATTTTTGAGACAGGTGGGGGAAGGGCAGAGGGAGAAAGAGAATCTCAAGCAGGCTCTGAGCTGAGCACAGAGCCTGGCTCGGGGCTCGATATCATGACCCCGAGGCCACCACCTGAGCTGAAACTACCTTTTATTGATTGGTTCATGCACGGGGGGGAGGGGGGGCTTTAAGTTTGTATTATTTATTGCAGTCAGTTCTCCCCTGTGTAGACAATACGGAAGTGAGGCCCAGAGTTGGGAACACTCTTACGACTACGTAGAGAGCGGCGGTACCAGGCTTTAAGCGATTCTTGTCTCACTCCAGGGTTTATGGTCAATAATGATGGCCCACACCTTACACAGTCCTTGTCATGTCCTGGGATCCCTTTTTAGAAAGCCCTCTACGAATAATCTCACTGAATCCCCACAACATCTATGGTGTGGGTACTATTCCTAGCATCCCCATTTCTCAGATGAGGAAAACTGAGGCTCAGAGAGGTCTAGCACTTCGCCCCAGGTCACACAGCCCATTACAGATCTGGATTTGAATTCAGGTCCCTGGCCCCGGAGTCTGGACTCGCAGCTCTCATTACCTCCTCTGTTTTTGTCCCTTGCAGGACGGGAAGATTGTGGATGACGTCTGGGTGGTGAGACCCCTGGTTGGCCGGATGATGTACCTCTAGGCACAGGGGCAGCTGTCGTCAGGAACCCTCACTGCCTTGGCTCATGTGACCAGACACTGCCCAGGCCCCAGTGGAGAGTTGAGGCAGGCCTTGACTCCCAGCCCTTCTGAGGCCCCATGGGGGGCGGATGCAGCCCCAAGGCAGCTGGAGCAGCTCTCCCCTCCTGGAGAGGTGGGGGTACACAGGCTGTGATGGGTGGGCTGGCGCCCGGGCACAGAGCAAAGCAGGGCAGGTGCAGGGCTGCTCGGCCCTGCTTTCCTGCATAGCACTGACAGGGCGGGGCACCCTCGGGGCCCAGGGAATAAAGAGGCTTAAGCTGTGGCTCCGTGGACTCTGCACTTCTGGGGGCCTCCCCCGCCCTCCCCCACGAGGGGCCGTCACCAGCCCTAAGCGGGCAGAGTGGGCACGGCTGTCATGACACCACTCTCCGGCAGGTGGCGTCGGTGACTTTCTCCTCCTAGGCTGGCCCTTCAGCTTCCCGCCGCCCAAGGAGTGCTAAGCCAGTGTCACCTCGTGCCTCAGTTTCCCAGCCCAGCACTGAGAAGTGTTAACACTCCCGCTTCCAAGCTGGGGCTGATGACAAGCCTTAGGATCTCACAGACCTGCCGTTTTCCTTCCCTTTTCCTTTTCTCCTCCCTCTCTTTATCCCCTTCCTTTTTGTGTGTTCACCCATTATTTAATGGGCATCTCCTATGTGCTGGGCCCTGGTCTCTGTCCTGGGAAACAGCTATGAGCAAGCCAGAGATCTCTGCCTTCACAGAGCTGATACTCTAACCAGGGGGTCAGACGGCAAAGATAATCAGTGAGAAAAATGTAAAGCAGGGTAAATATTGGGAAGCACTCTGAAAAAGCAGGGAAGGGGCCTGAGGGGGGACAGTGGCAGTTTTTATAGGGATAATCAGGGAGACCTCACCCGGAGGGT
Source organism: Procyon lotor (assembly GCA_028646535.1). Classification (NCBI taxonomy): domain Eukaryota; kingdom Metazoa; phylum Chordata; class Mammalia; order Carnivora; family Procyonidae; genus Procyon; species Procyon lotor. Next base: position 37,179,531 of record CM053620.1, on the reverse strand, counting down.
GAACATTTCATCTGAGGAGATCTGAGGGAGAAGCCACAGGCACAGAGCATTTCAGGCAAAGGAACGGCTGGTGCAAAGGCCCTGAGGCAGAAACACGCTAGCCCTGCCAGGATCTCAGTGTGGCAGCTGGTATAGCCTGGGCAGAGTGAGTATGGGAAGAAAGAGATAGGGAGCTGATGGGGAAAGATTGTGTTGGGCCTAATGGGGCCCAGGAGGACTTTGTCCTTTATCCACAGGAGAGCTCTGAGCTGGTGAAAGACACGTTTGACTACAGGAGTCCTAGACCAAGCCGGGCACTGGCCCCAGGGCTAAGAACTTCCCTGGGGCAGCCCGTGGGCTCCCAGCTCTGCAGGCAGACCTCACATTATTGGTCCATGAGCTGCATGGGCTCAGCTTCCTCATACTTACTCCCCCCCCCCCACCTCTCCCCCAAGGCACACGGGCTTCCTGCGGTTTCTTGAATTATGCGAAGCTCTTTCTTACCCTCAGCGTCCCCTCTCCCTGGATCATCCCGGGCTGGCACCTTCTCAGCCTGAGGTCTCAGCCTTCCCTGACGGCCCCAGTGAAGAGAGCTGCCATCATTCTGTCCTGTCCCCGCTTTATGTCACGTCTAGCTCTTAGCTCCCTGGAGCCCTCTTACTGATTTATGCTTGTCTGTGGTAAGTCTGTGCCCTGCAACTAAGGGTCTGTGCAGGTGGAGACCAGGGCCATCTTGCCCATCTTGTCCCAGGACATGGGTCTGTCCCCTCCACCACCCCCTCCCAGACCCCTTCTCAGGCCCCGGGTGGCGGCCCCGTGCCTGCTTATCCTGGCCCTGCCCATCCTGGGCCGGTGCTGCCTGGGATGGCTCTGTCTCCCCCACTGGACTGTCAGCCCCGGAGGGCGGGGCCCAGGGCTCGCCCCAGCTCAGCCCAGCACAAGACAGGCGCTTCATAAATTCTTGTTGCCTTAATGAAGGCCACCACATGCCGCGCGCTGGCCGGACAAGGCCAGGGACACGCCGGGGACAGCGATGAATCAGCCCCAGTCGGGCCCTGTAGGAGTTCATGGGTGAGCAGAGCAACGTGGTGACCCAGCCCAGGTGACAGGCAATGAGGGCGTGCCGCTGAGGGAGGCACCCAGCCCGTGAAGTCGCCGGCCGCGGAGTCATGCATCACTCACTGCAGCCAAAGCCTGAGCTGGTGCCCACGTGGGACTGGCATGTTCCGTCCCAGGCCAGGGGAGGCTGCGAACAGGCCTGGGTGGGGGGAGGCTGTGTTGCGGGGGGACACACAGAAAGCGAAGGCCTGGCACCGGGGCTGGACGGAAACGGGGTTGGAATCTCGGTTCTGCCATTTGCTGTGGGATGTGGAGTTGCCAGCCTGCTCTGAATGTCAGTTACATCATCTGTCACAAAAGAATGATCATACTTTATGGTGTGGCCTTGGGATTAAATGAGGCCGAAAACCTTGATGTTGTCCTTGACTCTTCTTTTGCTCACGTCCCGTGTTTAATCACCTAGCAAATTCTGTTGACTTTGCCCGTCAAGCCTATCTAGAAGCTGTCCCCTTCTCCCATCTCCAGGGCCTCACACCCTTGTCCTGTCCACCCATCCCCGGCCTCCTACCTGGTCTCCTCCCCTCCCCTCCTCCCCCACTGCCCCAGTCTCTACATGCAGCCGAAGGGACGCGTGGACATCTGTCAGATCGTGTCCCTCCTCTGCCTGAGCTCTCCCGTGGCTTCCCCTTGGGTTGGCAGCCAGCGTCTTCCCTGTGGCCCACCCCGCACAATCTGCCCCTGTCACCTCCCTGTCCTCATCTCCCACTACTGTTCTCTGCCCGCTCTGCTCCAGCCACACTGGCCTCAACAGTATCAGATGACCGGCTGGTCCCTCTGCCTAGGACACCGCCCCCAGGTACCCACCGGGCTCTCTCCCTCCCCTCCTTCAAGCCTCCCCTGACCACCCTGTTTGAAACAGCATCCCACCCCAGACCTCCCTGCTTCATTTCCCTTCAGATCACCTCCACATCATGGCCTACTATGAAAAGACGTGTGGTACGATGTATTCTTCACCTCCAGCATCGGAAAGTGAGCTCTGGGGGTGCAGGGGTTCCTGGGGTTTCTGCCAGTTCTGTTTACTCCTCTAGTTCTACTAGGAACATAGTAGTTGCTTAATAAACACTGGTTGAATGGATGAGAGGAGGCAGGAGAAATTCCGATGAAATGCTTAAAACGGCAACGGCAACAGCGCAATAGGAATGACGCTGATTTGGATGAATCAGAAGGCCCAGGCCACGGGGCTCCCCCTGCTGAGCGTGCAGGAGATAGGCACGTCCGGCAAACTGCAACACCTATGATGGGTAACAGGCTCAGGAAGTGACAGGTTGCAGGACTGAAGACCCTACAGCTTCTGGGAGGCGGAGCCGAGCAAGGCTTTAGAAGGCTGCGCGGATGCCCACCTAGCAGGCTGGCGTGACTGCTCCTGGGAGGGGCAGCAGGGTCCCAGGGAGGCCCTGGGAGGTGGTTTGGGGTCTATGGAGAGACCAGAAGGGGGCAGCTACGGGTCTCAGGATTCATTCATTCACAAATATTTATTTACTGAAGGCCCTCATTGCTCAGATCAGCCAGAAACAGGTTTGGCGGGCGGCAGTTTAAGAACCAGGAAAGTACAAGGCACCCAACCAACCATGATCCAGCTGTTGTAGGTACTGTGGTGGCGGAGATGACACTCTGGCCTTTATGAGGCTGACATTCTAGTGCGGGAGACAGAGAAGGAATGGTGAAACCAAAAATACTATCACCTGAGAATTCCAGATGGTGATCAGATCTGTGGAGAAAATGCAGAGGTAATCAAAGGTGGGAAGGGTTAGGGTCACTAGGGCGCCAAGGAAAGGCCTCTCAGAGAAAGTGACATTTAAGCCAAAGGACAGGGAGCGGGTCAAAGCAGAGACCTCTAAGAGTGCTCCGGGGAGGGAAACCAGCAGGTGCAAAGGCCCTGAAGCAGGACTGAGACTGCGTGTTTGAGAGACGGCCACGAGGCCAGGGTGACTGTTGTGTTGTGATTAGGATTACCCAATAAAAGACTATGCCCAATCACATTTGAATTTCAGACACAGTACATAAATGTTTAGTCTAAATCGGTCCCAAATATTGTGTGGGGACACACTTATACTAAAAAATGACTTAAGGTTTATTTGAAATTCAACACTAGCTGGGCTCCTGTATTTTTATTGGCTAAATTTTTGTTGTAACCATAGGAATGAGCAAGAGAGGATGTGGAGGAGATGAGGACTCAGAAAGGACGAAAAGTTCCTCTCCAAATCCCACGCACATGCCTGAGAAAGACAGGATGCTCTTTGAGTTCTTCAGTAGAACTCTGTTACCTGGCATCCCTACTCCCTGGGCTGAGGCGCCTCCTCTCAACCCTCCCCCCATCCTCCCTCCAGATCTCTGCTGCTGCTTTTCAGCAAATTTAAAAAATAATAATATTGCTATTTTACTTCAGGGGAGAAAGTAACATTGTTTAAAAAAAAAAAAAGAAAATCAGGGGCACCCGGCTGGCGAAGGCAGTAGAGTGTACAACTCTTAATCTTGGGGTTGTGAGTTCGAGCCCCACATTGGGTGTAGAGATCACTTAGAAATAAATTCTTTTTTAAAAAAAGAATTTCAGCGGCGCCTCGGTGGCTCATTCGGCATAAGTGTACGACTCTTAGTTTCAGCTCCAGGTCATGATCTCAGGGTCGTGAGATCGAGCCCCAGCATGGAACCTGCTTAAGATTCTCTCTCTCTCCCTCTCTCTCTGCCCCTCCCACCTTCTCATGCTCTCTAAATAAATAAATAAAATCTTAAAAAGAAGAAGAAGAAGAAAATCAAATCATGCAAAGGATAAAGTAGAAAAGTAGAACCAGAAATTTCCTGTCTGTCCCATTCCTAACAGCTTCTGACTTTCAACATTTTCTTATTTTCCCTCATAACTCCTGATTTTTTTTTTATGAAAATACTAACATATGATATGGGTAGGTTTGTACCCATTTGTATCCATCTCTCTTTTTTTCCATTTTTAAAAGTAAACTTCAATTTGACAGTTGGTGATTTCCGGCAAAGACAGTACAGAGTTCTCATAAACTCTATACCCAGTCTCCCCTATTATTAAAATCTTACCTAAACCTGGTACAGTTCTTACAGCTAATGAACCAATATTGATACAGTATTATTAACTAAAGTCCATATTTATTCTACTGCATTTAAAAAACTTTTAAGTAGGGGCACCTGGGTGGCTCAGTCGGTTAAGCGTCTGCCTTCAGCTCGGGTCCTGATCCTGGGGTCCCGAGATCTAGCTGAGTTGGGCTCCCTGCTCTGTGGGGAGTCTGCTTCTCCCTCTGCCTCTTCCCCCTACTCTCTCTCTCTCAAATAAAAAAGAAAATCTGGGGTGCTTGGGTGGTTCAGTCGTTAAGCGTCTGCCTTTAGCTCAGGTCATGATCCCAGGGTCTTGGGTTCGAGCCCCATGTCGGGCTCCCTGCTCCACTGGAAGCCTGCTTCTCCCTCTCCCTTTCCCACTCCCCCTGCTTGTGTTCCCTCTCTGTCAAATAAATAAAATCTTTAAAAAAAAATCTTTTTAAAACCTTTAAATATAATTCCATTTAATACAATTACCAGGGCCCTTTTAAAGTGTATGATTTCATGAGTCTTCTCCCATGTATATTCCCATGAAATCACGACCACAATCAAGACATAGAACATCTCCATCATCCGAGTTTCCC
>CM053620.1:37144877-37159747 GCA_028646535.1 Procyon lotor | reverse complement strand
TGCTTCATCTGGCCAGAGCCTGGGACTTAGGGGTTGTTACAGACTTTCAATCTCTTTCCAACACATGAAAAAAAATCATAGCTCAAGTTTGCCATCTGTCCTGCCACCATCCCCGGTGACGATGGCCCTTGAAGGAGACCTTATTGGCTTTGGGGACTCTGGAGGAATGAGGGGGGAGAAATGAGGGTCTTGTGGGGAGGAGTGGTCTGGGGAACAGCTCTGGGGGAGGTGAGAATTTGGGGTTGGAGGGGGAAGGGGAATGGGAGGAGCATCTGAGAGGATGAAATAGGAGCGGAGAGGTAAGTGGAGAGGCCAAGAGGCTGTAAACTGGGGCTATGCGAAGAGACCAGAGGTCACGGAGTGAGGTGCGAAGGGCCCAGGGATTGCAAGGTGCTGGAGGATAAGGGTTATAGGAGGCGCCTGTGGGATACAAAGTCAGTGTCATTCTGAGAAGCAGAGACCAGGGAAATGCTCGGCATCCTTGTGCCCGTGAATTTATTCATCAATCAACAATGATTTATGAAGCACCTACTATCTGTAGAGCACTAACTCGGGAGGAAGGGGTCGCTGTCCTCAGCCCTCATGGGGCTCAGAGAGTGCAGAACAAGTGTCAGTCCGCCATTCGGGGGGGTGCGGAGATGTTGGGTGGGAAATCAAGGGCCAGGCAGGAAGCAGGGGTCTGGGAGGTGGTAAGTGATCAAAAAGAAGCTGAGGGGTCATGAAGGTGTGAAGGGAGCAGGTGGTGCGGTGCATCGGGGAGGAGTTAAGAAAACAGGGCAGAGCTATAGAGTCAGGGAGGCTAAGGGCCAGCCACTTCTGAAGTTCAAGGAGGTGCCAAGGGGCAGGGACTTCTGAGGGTCAAGGAGGTGCTAAGGGCCAGGGACTTCTGAGGGTCAAGGAGGTGCTAAGGGCCAGGGAGGTGCTAAGAGCTCGGGGAGGGAGGTGCTGAGGGATCACAAGGCGTGGAGGGATGAGACAAGGGGTCAGAACAGGCTGGGAGTTGAAGAGCCAGCCGGTCACTCCCTGAACTGCACAGACACGGAGGAGTCGGTCACCCTTGTCCGCCGCAGCCCGCCGGGCTCCCTGCGGTTCTTGGTCTTGTGCAGGAAGTGGACGAAGCGCACGCCAGGGCCGTACTGGCGGAAGACGTGGGACACCTATGACGGCACCCGGGGTCAGGGAGAAGTCCCGTCAGGGACCCGGGAACCCTCCACTCCTACCTCGTCCCTCTCTGAGGTCTTGGGACATGGACACGTGGCCGGGTTTTGGCGGCCAGGGCAGAGCCTCACCTGGAGCCAGCGGCCGGGGGGGCCCCGCCCGGAGGTGCGGGGGGCCACGTGGTGTTGCGCGATGACCGAGCGGCGGTCAGCTGCCAGCAGCCAGACGTGCAGCTCGTAGACACACGTGTCTAGCCGGCTGTCCTCGTACCTGGGGGTGGGGTCCGGGCCTTCAGCTGCCACCGCAGCTCCCATGTCCCCACCTCGTCCCGGGCCCTAACACCGTACAAGGCACTGGCTCCGGCTCTGTGCACCCAGGCTGGCTAGCGTGGGCAACACAGCCCTGACCAAGGCGGCCCCCCACGGCGCCCCTGTGGGAGTCATGGAGCCTGGAGCGGGAGATAGACCTGTCACCAGACAGTGACCATCTGCAATGCTAAGGGCTGGGATGGGGGAGGGGAGTCCAGGGCCCTGGGGCATACGGCATCTGAGCCAGCTTGGGGGTGGTCCGGGGAGGGGAAGGAGGACTTGGTCTCGAGAGCAGAGGGGGACAAGCATCCAAGAACGAAGGAATGATGTCCAGCCAGGTGCGTCTCAGAAACTGGAAGTCTCGGAGGGAAGGGGCTAGCACGGAAGGCGGGGCTGGATCCTGCCGGGGCATGAGGGTCTTGGTGATAAGCTCACACCAGGGGAGGACCGGTGAGGCTGGAGCTCTGGGGAGCCCCGTGCGAGACCCGGCAGGGCAGGCAGACGGGCAGAGGCTCGTACGTACCAGTCCATGACCGTGATGTCCGGCTGCTCATCGTCAAGGAGCTCCTCCCACAGCCCCTCCGCCAGAAGGTCCACACACTGCTGCTTCACCGTCCAGCTGCGAGAGAGGGCACGGGGGAGGCGAGGTCGGGGAGCTGCTGGGATTCTTGGGAGCAGGAGACCTCGATCATGGTGCCCACGTGGAGACATCAAGGGCACCCACGGAGGGTCACTGAGCGCTTACTCCCCACCTTATAGCCTCAGCTCCCTCCTTTCCCCCTGAGGGCCAGATGGTCTGAACCCCATGACCTACATGAACAACAGGCTCAAGAAAGGAAGTCACTTGCCTAAGATCAAGCAGCAAGGAAGTGGCAGAGCTGGGCTCCCAACCCAGGCGTGTGTGATTCTGTCTCACTCAATGCGCAGAAGCAGGGCTCAGTTTAATGGAGGGCAGATGGCAGCCTGGGTGCCTCCCCCTCCCGGGGAAAGAGGTGGAGAAGAGTAACGGCAATAGCTGTTATTTATTGAGCACCTACTATATGCACGCTGGGCCCAGCCAGACCCTGCACTGTGTTTTAGGAGCATTCTCTTTTATGACAAACCCTGGGTTCGGAGCAGGAAACTGAGGCCCAGGGGGGCCCAGAGGCAGTTTCTCCAGGCCCTGCACATGAGAGGCTGGAGCAGGGCCCCAGGGGTCCTGGCCACCCACCTGCGGTCATGCTGGAGCGTCTCGGTCCTAATGTACCACCCGCGGAAGTTGCCTAGCAAGTGGAGGAGCACAGGGTTAGAACCTGCCCATTTCCCAGGGCCACTCCGACCGCTTGGGCCCAGTGGGCAAACACTTACCCAGAGTCTCGAGGGGCTGCTGGGTGGGACCAGTAGGGGGTGCTGGCTCATAAATGTTGATGCCTGAAATGCATAGGGGATGGGAGCCTCAGGCCGGCTGGAACCGCCTCCAGCCCTTCAGCCTGGGGCGAGACTCCCCCCGCCCCCACCTGCTCTGCGGGAAGGGCAGGGATCTGTGCCAGGCCTGACCGCCTGGCAGGGATGTGTGAGTCAGGGCCCCGGGAGAGCCCTGAGAATGTCCTGGGGGAAAGCAATGGTGTGGTGAAGAAAGAGGGAAGGAGGCGGAGGAGGGCGTCCTGGTGAGACAGAGACCGAGAGACAGAGCAAGACGCACCTAGAGAAAGAGACAGAAATCCAGGTGGAGGGGAGGCAGGGAGAGAGAAGTAGACAAACGGGGTGAGAGAGAGAGAGAGACACCGGGAGAGACAGACAGGGACAGATGACATAGAAAGAGAGAGGGGGCGGGACAAGAGAGCCACAAAGAGACAGAGAGGGGCTCAATGACAGAAGAGATGGGGAAGGGTGTAGAGAAACAGTTAAAGAGCCCAGGGAACAGACCCGAGGGAGCAGACGGGAAGATGAGGAGACAGACGGTCCGAGTGAACTGCACGCGGCAGAAGGCGAAGACGGGGAGGTGGTCGGTCGGTCGGGGAGGCGCGCCCCGTGCCGCACCTTCCCGCACCTTCCCGCACCTTCGGGGTTGGGCGAGCGCAGCAGGTTGCGGTAGAGCGGCCGCCGAAGGAAGAGCAGCTTCCAGGTGAGGCTCGGGGGCAGCTCCAGGCTCCCGCCCGGGGGCCTCCACTCCTCCAGCAGCAGCTGCCGGGCGTAGGCCTCCGACGGCTGCTCGGGCTGGGGCGTCCCCGGGGTGTCGGGGGCTGCGGGGGGCGGCGGCGACGGCGGCGACGGCGGCGACGGCGGCGACGGCGGCTCCCGGGGGCTGGCGAGCTCGTCGGCCTCCATCTCGCCGCGGAGCGCGTGTCGGTCGCTCTCCTCCTCCATCCGTGGGCTCCGGGCGACTGTCCCGGGCGCCCTCGCAGGCTTGGGGTTAACTGGAGGCGGGAGGGGCGGGGCGCGCCAGCGGGCGTTGGAGGGGGGTGTGTGTTAGGGGGAGACTCCGGTTCCCCAGGCCCTCCACCCTCAGCCTTAGGAGTCCGGGTCCCCAGCCCCCTGCTCTGTCAGACCAGGAGCGCAGGGCATCTCCTCCGGGACCCAAGAGCTGGGGTCCCCAGCCCCTCTTCAGGTTTCCCAGTTTCCCCAGGGCCAGCTGAGGGCCCAGGTATTGGCGAGGGGCGGGGGTGACCAAGGAGCTGATGTCAGGGTTCCCTGCCCTTGAATGAGGTCCCTCCCCCTCATTAAGATCCGGAGTGGCAGGCTTAAGAGGTTCATTAAGGAAGACCCCCCCCTCTTGCCGCCACCCCCACTCTCAGTAGGAGGTGGGGGGAGGTCCTGTTTCTGCGGCTTCCTCCCAGGTCCTCACTGGGACAAGCCCTTGGGACCCTGACATTTCCTGTTCTGGAAACGGAGGTGGAGGGCAGAGAGATACTCGAGAGGCACAGAGATGGGGGGACCCCAGGGAGGCACTGAGATAGCCAGAGAGAGAGGAGCAAAAACCTCCTGGGTTTTTGGGGGTGTCTGTACCCCTTCCCCGGGGGGGGGGAACTGAGGAGGAGGGAACAGTGGCCAAAGCCTCTGCCCTCAGAGGTCCTGGGGATTTGGGAGTGAGGGATGGGAGCAATGGTGGGGGCAAGAGGTCGGGGTGCGGAGGAAGTGGGGTGACCAGGAACCTGTAGAGCCAGGTGCCCAGGGCCGCATCCCACACCCGGCCCGGCAGGCGCGGGCACGGAGTTCCACTCGGATTACCAACAGCAGCCTCCATGGTAGAGGCTCCTCCACCTCCATACTTGGTGGGTGCTGTTCTAGGTGCTTCCCAGTTCCTGTCATCCTCCAGCAACAGAGAGGGAGGTGGGCGCCACTCTTAGCTGCCCTTTATTGACTAAGGAAAGGTAACAGCAGACCCGTGGGCAAACATGAGCTCCAGAGCCTGGCTTGCCCACGCACCAAGGGTGCGGGGGCGCTGCTCTTATTCCCATTTCACAGAGGAGGAAAGAGAGGCCACCCTCACAGGCCTGCTCCCCTGCTGCCCTGGATAACCCCCTTTGCTTCCAGGCACGCTTCCCGCCCCAGATTCCTGCCAGATGCCGGCAGATACATGCCCGGGACACTCAGAGTTGAGCTCACGCCTGAACGATGCTGCTCATGTAATTGAGGGCTGCCCGCGAGCCGGCGTGGCCCTGAGTAATTACCTCCAGCTCCGCAGCCTCCCTAGGAAATAGATGCTATTGCTATACCCATTTTGCAGATGAGGAAACAGGCACAGAGAGGTTTAGTAACTCGCCCAGTGCACCCCAGGGCTGCAGCCCAGATATTCCAGGAAGTCCCCAGGAGACGCCCGAACACTCACCGAACTTGGAGCGCACGCACAACTGGAGACACTGCCCCGGCCACCACAAACACAAACACACACCCATGGCTGGCCGCCAGCCGGCCCGGTCCTCCCCGCAGCCAGAGCAGCAGGAAGAGGGGCGAGGGAGGAGGAGGAAGGGGCAGAGCCAGAGCAGAGGTGTCTGGTGAGGGAGGTCAGTTGTCCCCAGGTCAGAATCCAAGGCAGGGAGTGGCCCGGAGCAAGGAGCGTGCAGAATGGGGTCCTCACCCCTCCTCTGCCTGCCTCCCCACCCCCGACCCAGCCTGCCATGGTTTCCTTACCACGTTTCTCATCATCTCCTTCCTGGGTCTGTATCTCTCTCTCTCACACACACACACACACACACACACACACACACACACACACACATGCAGTCACAGGGCAAACCCACATAGTCACTCCCCCACTTAAACCCACCATGGTTCCCCAGTACCCTCAGGAGAATATTCCCCATTCTTTGGCTGCCATTCGAGGCCTGGATTTCTGGTCCCTGCTTCCCTGACCTGTTCTCTCCCATCTCAGCCATTTTGCTCCCAAAGTTCTTTCTACCTGGAGTGACTTTCCCTCTCACCTATGCCCCCCACCCCCCAACCCCAGACTCAGCCGTCCCAAGCTTTACAGCATGTGGGACTCACCCAGGATGCTCACTCAAAATGTGTCTTCCCAGGTCCCACGGCCGGGAGTCGGCCTCGGTCCCTCTGGGCCCCAGAATGGAAAATTTAAGAGGCCACCTCTCCTGCATCCACCATACTATGGGAAATACTGTTACTTAAATCTGAGGAATCCGGGGCACAACCCGGGCCCCACAAAGCCAAGAGGATCTTAGACATATTCTCCCTCCAGCTTCAAGTGGTGAAGGTCCTAGTGTGGGGACCTGTTTTCCAAACAGTCTGAGGCCTGGGCGACCCACGGAGTGCCCCTCCCCGAAGCTACCTCTCATGGCTCACCAAGCATTAAGCGTGTGAGCAATGGTGGGACCACTTTGGAAAAAAACTTGACAATATCTTATAAAACCAGATATCCGGGGCGCCTGGCTGGCTCAGTCGGGGGAGCGTAGTGACCCTTAATCTCAGGGGTGGTGAGATCAGGCCCCATGTTGGGTGTAGAGTAGTTAAAAAAACAAAACAAAACAAAAAACAGATGCCCTCCCATCCCGCACCACGGGGCACAGGCACAGGGCTCGATCCCAGGACCCTGAGATCATGACCTGAGCAAAAGTCAGATGCTTAACCGACTGAGCCCCCCAGGCGCCCTGGGACTTCTGTCTTTATGGTGCTGGTTATATGGGAGAATATGTTTATTAAAACTCACCAAGCCATACATTTGAAATGGGTGTGTTTTCTTGTATGTAAGTTATACCTCGATTAGGCAAAACAAAAAGAATACAGCAACTCTGTCTCTATACTAATAAGAAAATATCTACAAGCCAATTAAGTGAAAAGAGCAAGATGTCCAACAGTGGGCCGCATAGGCTGCTATTCGTGTGAGGAAAAAAGAGAGAGACAGAAAACAAGGATCTCTAGTTTCCCATTGCCTTTCTACCTCTTATTCTTTAAACAAATACTTAAGTATTAAGGAAGAATAAGTAGTAATACTTATTGAGTAATACTATTACTTACATCCCCAAGTCCTGTGCGTCAGGGATATAAGCGTGAACGAAAAGACAGATTCCTGTGCCCATGGGGCTTCTGGCCTTGTGCAGGGAGGGCTGGACTTCAACAAGTCAAGGGGTAGCTGGTTAATGGACAAGGAACATTCACTGCTTTGGAGGTGAAGAACAGCCTGTGAGGACAGAGGAAAGGAGCTGGAAGCCTGTTTTAACTAGGGTAGTTAGGGAGGGCTTCTTGGAGGAGGTGACGTTTGAGCGGAGACCTGAAGAAGGGGAAAGATTTGGGCAGCAGGAACAGCACGTGCAAAGGCCCTGAGTGGGACCAAGCTAGTGTATTTGGGAAACAGCCAGGAGGCTGGAACAGAGGGAATGTGGCGGAGATGAGATCAGTGAGACAGTGGGGCAGCTCCTAGGTTTATCTGGTAGGTAGGTAGGTGTAATGCACTCTAAGTGACACCTCAGGGAAGGTGGGAAAGGAGGAAACATAACTGGTCTCTGGCTGAGAGCGGGTCCAGGGAACAGCGAGGAGAGCGATGAGGGTGGACAGGACCAGGGTGGGATCGTGGAGTGGCTGGTGGAGGACAGATTCAGGATCTCCTCTTGACTGGCCTTGAGCAGTGGACAGAAGGTGACCCCGTTAAGTGAGCGGGGAAGACAGAGGGCAGAACACGTGGCAGGGGGGACAGGAAATCGAGCATTCCATCCAAGATGTGTTAAGCACAGGACATCCAAAGAGTGACCGGATATATGTGGTGGGAGTTCAGAGAGAGGTCAGGGAGGAGATACACCTGGGAGGCATCACCCTGTCGGCAGGTGAAGAAATGAGTGAGCTATAGCAGTAACAAGAACAGTAACAATTGCGGAGCACTCACTCTGGGCCAAGCGCCGCTCTGTGCATTCCATGTAATTTATTTTTTAAGATCATATTTTTAAGTAATCTCTACCCTCAACGTGGGGCTCGTACTCACAACCCCGAGACCAAGAGTTGCCTGCTCCCTTGACTGAGCCCATGCGCGTTAATCAAACGCACCCACTATGGTAGGTATTGTTACTACTAAACCCATTTTCGTGTGAGGGAACCGGGGCACAGAGAGGTAAAGTGACTTGCCCAAGGTCACACAGCCCGGAAGTGGCCGAAATGAGATTTGAACCCTGGCAGCCTGGCCCCCAGGGCCTGCATCTCTGGGCAGGGCGGCTCAGTTTGGAGCCCAGGCTCCTCATGCTAGTGTCTACCTCCCGGCGTGATCCCTCTTATCGGCCATCTGGCTGTGGTGCTGCTCTCCTTACAACACTTGCAAGTGAGGCAGCAGTCACAGGTTCTGGGGGTTAGGATTGAACGTATCTTCTTGGGGGCCACCATTCAACCCACGGCGGACAGGGATCCCTCCAAGGACAGGAGCAACGTTTGGGGAGGCAGAAGAGCCTCGCTCCGTGGTCCTCAAATTTGACTGGCTGTCAGAATCTTCTAGAAGGCTTATTAATCGCAGACCGCTGGGCTCCAAAGCCTGCTCCCACCCCGAGTTTCTGGTTCAGTAGTTCTGGGGTGGCCGAGAGGGAATCCCGCACTAAGAACCACTGTCCTGGTGGTTCAGAGGGTAAGCTAGGCTGCCTGAGCTCAACAGTCACCACTCTGACCCTGTGTGTCCTTGGAGGAAGGGCCTTCCTTCTCTAAGCCTTTAGTTTCCCAGCTATACGCTGGGGCTAACCCCTCCCTGCCCAGGGCTACCCGAAGTGGCCCACACTCTCCTCTCACTCATGATGTCCTATATTTCCTGGTCCTTGACCCTCCAACTCCCTTTCAACCTCAGGGCCTTTGCACATGCTGCCCTGGTGCCTACCAAGCCTTCCCTTCCATGCTTCCGTGGCTGCCTTCATCTCCATTCATATGTCACCTGTTCATAACACACACCCTTCTGACTTTATTCTACCCAAGAATATAGCCTTGCGATTATTTGCCGTACGTGAATATACATCCCAGTCAAGGTCAATTTCTCCCCCCCTTCCATTCTCTAGCATCACACCCCATCCGTTCGTTCTTGAACTTAGAATGATTTATAAATACCTATAAGTATGTGGATCTGTTCACTTGGTCATGAACTGCGTCACCCCACGAGAATGTCAGCCTTTCCAGGGCAGGGCCCTGGGTGGGTCTGGGGTTGGTTTTTTTTTGTTTGTTTGTCTGTCCCCAGCTCAGGTCTGACAAAGACTAGTTGCTCTGTTTGCTGAGCAGGGAGGACAAGAAGGCCCGTCCCAGGCAGGAGGGGAGGCTCTGTCCGGTCAAGAAAGCACGTCCAGCCTGCCCTCGTCTAGCTCCCATGGCTTCCACTGCAAAACCAGAATCACACCCCACTCCCCCATCCCCAGCACCCAATCCTACTGGTGGAGAATGGCGGGGTTCTGGAGGGCAGGCACCTGCGGACTTTGGGAAACAGATAGTGGGTTTTCCGTGGGGGCTGCAGGACGGTGAGGAAGCCCAGCCAGGTCAGGAGCGGGGGCAGGGGGTGAGAAAGAAAGATAAGCTGGGTTGGGTGCTGTCTTCCCTAAATATAAATAAACCAGAAAGGTCTGGGAGAGGATGTGGTGACCCAGCTTCATCCTATGGGGGGCGACAGAGAGGCAGGGATGTGGTCGGGGAGAAGGAGGGAAGTGGGAGGGGGTTCGAGGGAAAGAGAAAGAGGAAGAGAGGAGGGTGGTGCAGAGGAAAGCAAGGAAAGAGAAAGAGACCGGGAAGAGGTTGATCAGAGGCGGGGGAAGGATCTAGGAGGTTAGAGATACCGAGGGGGTTTTAGCTGGGGCAGAGGGTGGGGCAGAGTCCAGTAGCAGGTGGGGGAGGAGGCAAGGCGGAGGTTTACCAGATAAATTCGCCCATGTGCCAAATATAAAATACAGGCAAGATCTCTACTGTGGCATTGTTCGAAACAGTGAGCGGGGTCTTCCCGCCGTCCACCGTGCGTCGACTGGGACTGTTTCCATAACTCAGGGCTCACATGCCCCGTGGGGGAAATTTGTGCCACCAACAGGAGGGAGGTTGCTGCTGACATCCCAACAAGGAACCGCCAAGACTCGGTGTTAGGGAGGAAAAAGCAAGACGTAGAAGGATGTGGACATTATGCTAACATTCGTGCAAAGTAGGACACAATCTGCATATGCACGTAGGTCTTCCCTGTTCCGGCAGACATTTCCGGGAGGAGATGTGCGAGAAACTTCTACCTGGGGCCGCCTCTGGGGAGGGGGACTGAGAAGCTGGGAATGGGGGAGGGAGGTTGGTTTTGCAACTTCACCCCTTTGGAATCTTGCATTTTGCACCTTGCGTTTGGGTTAAGGCTCAAATACTAAGTGTGGTTAAGCGATAGAATAAGGGAGAGAGAGGGAGACAGAGAAAGTCAGAGATAAAGGAACAGGGAAGCGAAGGAAGGAGGAAGAAAGGGAGAGAGTTTACCTTTGTTTAACCCGGAGGCGGGGCCCCAGACTTCTGTAGATGCTGTCCTGACTCACTCCCTGCTCTGCGCTTCCGCTTTGCTATTGGGTCCTGCAGCCCCTCAGATGTGGTAGGGAAGGGAGCCCTGCCTGGTCCTGGAGGCAAACCGGTCGGCTTAGGGTGGCAGAAAGGTGATGTCACACGGTCCTGGAAGCCAAAGTCTGGGACCAAGCTGTCAGCAGGGTCTTGCTGCCTCTGAAGCTCTGAGGGGTGACTCTTCTTGGCGGTTGGGGGCTCCTGCCCTGTTCGCGCCGCCCCCCAGCCCTCTCGTGTCCGCCTCCCCTGGGCTTCGCAAACCTCCCTCTGCTTTTCTCTTCTAAAGACATTGCCCCCCAGCCAGATAACCCAGAGTGATCTCACGTCGCAAAATCCTTCATCATGGCCACAAGGCAAGGGCCCTTTTTTTTTTCACAGAAGTTTGAATTTACAGGTTCCACCTGGACTTATCTTTCGGAAGTGGCAGGGGCACCATTCAGTAAACGATAGGGTCGAACGGGGTAAACCGTCAGTGAAGCCCTGGACACTTTTTTTTTTTTTTTTTAAGATTTATTTGAGAGAGAGAGAGAAGGGGGGAGGGGCAGAGGGAGAGAATCTCCAGCAGACTCCCCACTGAGCACAGAGCCCCACCTGGGACTCGATCTCACGACCCTGAGATCCTGACCTGAGCTGAAATCAAGAGTCAACCAATTGAGGCAGCCCGGGCGCGCCCACTCCCACACCTCCTCTTACGATCTTGATGAATGTTAGCTCTTCCCTTGATTTTGCTGGGCCCAGACGAGATACTGTTCAGCGCGCTGAGTTTGTTGCCCATCTTTAAGATTCAAGAGCTGTCACGTGAACATGGGGATTTCTTAAAGAAAAATCCAGTCCAGCGGTGACACGGTGGCAGACAAAGCACTGGGCGGCCCCCAGAGCCACCCTCCCGTTCTTAATCGTGGTGGCACGTTAGAATCACCTGGATAATTTTCCTTTAAATACCTGTGACCTGGGGCGCCTGGGTGGCTCAGTGGGTTAAAGCCTCTGCCTTCGGCTCAGGTCATGATCTCAGGGTCCTGGGATTGAGCCCCGCAACAGGCTCTCTGCTCGGCAGGGAGCCTGCTTCCTCCTCTCTCTCCGCCTGCCTCTCTTTCTATTTGTGATCTCTCTCTCTGTCAAATAAATAAATAAAATTAAAAAAAAAAATACCTGTGACCAGGCCCCATATTCTTCCTCTTTATTCCCTCACTCTCTCCCCTTTCTTCCCTACTGGGAGCCACTCTATTATGTAAATGAGTCACCTTTTTTAATCTTGAAAAACAGGTATTACTGTTTTATGTCCCTAATTTGTAATCGACACACGTGGCCTGGTGTAGATCTCGATTTTACTTTCCTCATCGCTGGTCTGGCTCTCCCTCCCCGTGGGCACACTTGGTCCCCGGCTCCTGAGGACTGCACGGGAGTCCTCGGCATGCGGCCCCTGCGTCTTCCATTTGCTGCCCTAGAATGGACACCCCGGCCACCTCCAGTTCCTACCCCATAAACACTGCTTCAGTGAACATCACCGTGCGTGCACCCGTAGGGTCCCATGATTTCTCTGGAAAGGCACTCAGAAGTGGAATTGTTGCAAGATGTTTAAGTGCGATACCTCCTTTGACTAAACCCGACTCGAATTTTTACCGGGCTTGGGGTAGAACGACAGCTTGTTGAAATGTGCCTCCCTCTGGTTACCGGTAAGTTTGAGTCCTTGTGCGCACCCTGGTAGGTCTTTTGGGTTTTTTTCTCTGTAAGTTGCCTGTTTATATCCTTTGCCCATTTTTCTATTTGGGTTGCTCTTTTCTCATTAAAAAAAAAAAAATCTGTGGGGCGCCTGGGTGGCTCAGTGGGTTAAAGCCTCTGCCTTCGGCTCAGGTCATGATCTCAGGGTCCTGGGATCGAGCCCCACATCGGGCTCTGCTCAGCAGGGAGCCTGCTTCCCCCTCTTTCTCTGCCTGCCTCGCTGCCTACTTGTGATCTCTCTCTGTCGAATAAATAAATAAAATCTTAAAAAAAAAAAAAATCTGATCCGTGTTAGACTCTAAATGTTTTTTCCCTTTCTGAAACCTATTACGTTTGCCCATGATGTCCTTCCTTGAACAAAAGCTTTCTTTACATTTTAACAGAGTTTGAATAATTCTTTTTGACAATTTGTTCCATTGGAGTTTTAAGAAGTACTTCTCTGCTGCTGGTCATCAGGTATTTTCCTCTGTCACCTTTATAGTTTGTTTTTCAGAGGATGTTTAATCCATCAGAGAAATCTTGTCCAAGAGAACTCAGGGAATGGAAAGGTCTCATATCTGAACTGTCTAGTTAGTAGCCGCTGGTTACAGGTGACAGTGGAGGTTGTGAAATGTGACTAGTGTTACTAAGGGACTGAAATGTTCCATTTTATTTCGTTAATTTAAAATTAAATAGCCACACGTGGTTGGTGGCTACCTTCCCAGGAAGCACAGAGCTAGGGTTCTTTTGTTGTGGTGTTAGGTAAGGAGCCCGTTTTCTTTTTCTCCAGAAAAATGAACCAATTTCCCCAACACTATTATTAAACGATCTATTTTTCCCTCATTGTTTCGCAGGGCCAGTCTTATCATGTATTAAGCTCAACCTGAATACACTTGGGTCTGCCTCTGGGTTCTCCGGAGAACCTCGGGGAGTCTAGGTCTAGTGAAGGTGGAGAGTCTAGCAGAGGTAGAGAATCACAATTCTACAGTAATAGAATTTTTAGCCAGACACACAGCCGGACAGAATAAAGACTACATTTCCCAACCTCCCTTGCTGCCAGGTGCAGCCACGTGAGGAAGCTCTGGCCAATGAGGCGATGGCACAACCTCTGGGTCACGTCCTTACAGGAGCGTGGCCGCTTCTTCCCCTCCTCCTTTGGACCACTGATTCAGCCTGGGATGTGGCCTGGGAAGCTGCATTTCCAGCAAGTTGCCAGGGATGCTGCCGGTCCGGGAACCACACTTGGGAGAACCACTGGTCTGACTTGTTTCACTCCCTCATTTTGGGTCTCTGTAAACACGCCTCTGACCTACAGGCTAGTAGCTCCCCGGCTTCCCCTCCTGGGCCTTTGCACCTTGGAGCACAGCGCCCCCTGCTGTCGCTGAGGTAACACTCGCTACTTTGTCAGTACCATCGGGACAAAGCCAGTCCCCAGGGCCACATCGCCGCTGGGGCAGGTGTCTGCTCTTGCTCGGGACCACACTCGCCCTTGTGAGTGCTCTCTTGTCCCGCCCGATGCGTGGCACGGACTCCCGCGCTGGCTGGGACCAGAGGGGGCCTGCCTGAAGGAGGCCCTGGAGCTGGAGGGGGTGGGAAGCTGGAAGAACTTTCCTGCTCCCGCTGCCACAGAGGCACGATCCGACTTCCGGGGTCTTGGTGGTGCCCCTGAGCCCTTTTGTGCTTCCAGCTCCCTGGGTGGCTGGGTTACTGGCCCTATTGGCTTCCTCAGCCTTCTGGATACTTTTGTGACCAACCAACCCCCTGTATTCAATCTCCCGTTTGAAACAACTAGATGGGTTTCATGGATGCCCTGGGAACTCCTTCCAGATGGGCAGCGGCAGCAGGAGGGGGCATGGGCCTCCGGGAGTACTCTCTCAGGGTCACCCCAAATCATCCTTTAAACTGCAGTGACGCTGACGTTAGGTGACAATCACAGCAGAGTTGCCATGGGGCCAAATGTTGTCTTCTCCACCATGTAATGACCTGGCAAGGGACCTCCTGTGCCCGGGGGTGGCGGGGAGGATCCTTCGCCCCCAGTGGCACCGTCCTGGAGCCCCCGGGGAACCAGGGAGGTGAGAGGCCCTCCGGCTGGGACCACAGTGGCTCTGTGCCACCCTGTTCTTCACGGTCCTTACTTAGCTGGCTGTGGAGTCATGGGCGTACGAGCCTCTGAAAATGAGTCGGGCTGCTATCCTTTCCCTGTTTTCTGGAACAGTGTGTACAAGGCAGGAATTACGTGATCCTTCAAAGTCTGGTAGAACTCATTTGTGAAAGCATTCAAGCCCAAAGCTTTTCCTTTGATACGTGCGTGTGTGTGTGGGGGTGTCACTTTGGTCTTTTCTTGTTTTCGGTTTCTCCTTATACCCATATTGGCAGAGTTCTCCCCAGAGATCAACAACTCCACCCAGGCACCCAACACATTCAACACAGCGACAGCTGCTTCTCTGGGGATGTTTAAACCTCTGAGCCCCCCTCTAGACGGTGCCTGTTGGTGGCCGGCCCTGGGCACAGACACAGCACCCCAGCCCTGGGGAATGCAGGGCCCAGGGAGAGGCATGCTCTGGGGTGCGGGCAGGTGTACCCAAGCCGGCATCTCCACACGTTTCCTGCCCACACAGCGGGCGGAGGTCCCTGGTGCTGGTGGCAGTGGGGTGCGCTGCTCACGCTGCAGTTGTCCCCAGGGAGCTGCTGCCACACACCCCCTCACCTCTTGGGTTCTGGGGGAGATGCACACAGTCCAAGCTCGCACCAGCC
>CM053620.1:37119304-37144777 GCA_028646535.1 Procyon lotor | reverse complement strand
TTTTTTTTTTACAACTCACAAATCAAACCTGGAGTTCAGTAGTAGGGTCCTGCACGCACCACCACCCCCCGCAAGGAGGGCGGTGCCACACGGAGTGTCTCCCGGGTGGGGAGGAGTGGGGGCCGGCCCCCGACTGGCCTGTGCCGGGGCAGGGGTGACCCAAGGGGCTCTTTGGTTCAGGGAAAGGGCACTGGGCCTCATCTGGTGCGGTTCTGGCGCATGAGGGGCACGATGCTGGCGGGTGGACCCGCTTTGGCCAGGAATGGGTGCTTGAGCAGCTCGGCAGCTGTAGCCCGCTGGGCTGGGTCACGCACCAGCAGGCGGTCCAGGAAGCCCTTCAGGGAGGGTGACACCTGTCGGGAGGCGGGGGAGAGAGTCAGGGGCAGGTCTGAGTGCCAGCTCCCCTGCTCACTTGCCATTGGGCCTTAGTTTCTGCCTCTTGTCAAGTGGGCTGACAACATCCGCTGCGCTGGGGGAAGGGACCAGGAGGGCCTAGGCGTCTAGAGCTTGGCCCCAAGGGGAGAAACACATCAAAGACCCCAGGGGCTCATTTCTTCTCCATTTTCAAGGTTTGCAAGGAGCTGACAGCGGCTGGGCCCTGGAGGCACCCCTCCTTCTCTCACCGGGCGATTTATCTGCCAGGACGACTCCTCTCCCAGACCTGGCTATGCCGTGTGTTCAGTCAGCTGGCCGAGGTGCAACCACTGGGTGCCGACGGGGGCTCAGGGGACCCGTAGGGGAGGGGTGCGGGGAGCCCAGCATGGAGGCCGCGTCCCCCCTCCCAAGCTATCCGCCGCCGGCCGGAGGCCCACCTTGTGCAGGTTTTTCAATCGGGGCGGCAAGTTGTCCCGAATCATCTTCATGGCTTTGAGGGGGGGCTCGTTGAAGTAGGGGGGCTCCCCGTCCACCATCTCGATCACCATCACCCCCAGAGACCAGATGTCCACCTGCAGCAGGGAAGGGACAGAAGGGCTGAGCTGCGCCAGGGCGGGGCTGGGGAAGCCGCCGCCCACACAGTGTCCTTCCTTCCTCGCTCCCTCGCCCGCTCGCTCTAGGGAGCATCCAGGGCTGGTGCCAGTTGCCTAATCGGCACGGTTGGGACACAGTAATTGGCTCTTGAGCAGA
Source organism: Procyon lotor (assembly GCA_028646535.1). Classification (NCBI taxonomy): domain Eukaryota; kingdom Metazoa; phylum Chordata; class Mammalia; order Carnivora; family Procyonidae; genus Procyon; species Procyon lotor. Next base: position 37,143,652 of record CM053620.1, on the reverse strand, counting down.
CACGTGACCTGAGCGGAGCCAATCAGAGCCCGCCGGAAGACGACCGGCAGCAGCCAGGAGCACCCCGGCCCTCGCAGGCACGGGGACGGGGTCCCGGAGTTGCCAGGCCAGCTCTGCCCCGACCGGGGGAGCACCTGCCTGGGTGAAGACGACGCGGACCAAGTCAGGGCCGGGGAGGGACAGAGCACAGGGATGGCTGGGCCTGAAGCCTGTCACCCGCCCCTAACGTCCACAGTTCTCGGGACCCAGAGCTTTCCGGGCGCCTCAGGGATGGGTGCGCGGATGCGTGCCTACCTCCCCTCCCACAGGACCAGCCCCAGTGATCCACCTCCCACACCCGGCCCCACTCCACACCAGCACTCCCGCGGCTCCAGACGGTCACAGTGTAAACGCGGGCTGACAGCGGGACAACCAGGCCACCGCCGGCTTACCTCTGGCCCATAGGGAAGGCGAGAGATGAGCTCCGGGGCCATCCAGTAGGGCGTGCCGACCAGGGACTTCCTCCGTGGTACCTCCTTGCTCACCTGGGCGCAGAACCCGAAGTCGGACAGCTTCACCTGCAGGCGGCGGGGGCAGTGGGGGGTCAGAGCTGTCCACCCACTCAGTTACCTGGCCTCGGACACGCTGGGGCTCCACTCGCAGCCTAGACGTTAGAGCCGGACCACTGGGTCCCTCCACCTCCTCCCAGCAGGGGGCCCTCAGGTGCGTCACCGCCCAGAGATGACACCGTGTGCCCTCCTGACAGGGTCTGTCCTGGGGCCTTTGGTGGAAGTGGCCCGAGTCCTGCAGGTTCCCAATGCTGTGTGGGGCTACTGAGACCCCAGCTTGCTCCCAAAGCCTGTGCCCGGGCCCCCGCGTCCCTGGATGCGGGCCTTCCCCAGAGAGCGTGACAGCTGTAGCTTACTCTGCCAACAACCACGTGCCCAGAACCACACATATCCACCTGCTTGGGAGCCACGGGCCCCCTTCCGGTTCTTGAGGATACATGATCTTCTCACCCCCACGAAACGTACGCACACGGCCTGCACACAATTTCAGGCTCACAGGTGTCCCCCAAATACACCTGTGGACAGCTTGAGGTATTCGTGGCCTCCAACTGAGACTCCCCGTGAAAGAGAGCCCACCCTGACCGCTATCTCTGCCGAATGGGTTCTCCTCCCTGGGGGAGGGCAGGCGGATCACCAATGAGAACTCGGGGACAGTCAAGGACCCCGTCCTACTGAAAATCACGTCCACTCTTGGAGTAGAAATGCAGGTTCTGGGCACTGGGGGGCTCATCCATGGGCCTCAGAGTCCGAGCCTCAGTCTGGAGGACAGGAGTCAGGAGCGGGGTCGACAGCCCACCGATGCGTGCTCGGCTGCGAACAGCTTCTTGGTGGAGGAAGAGCCTCGGCTGGCCACCCAGCTGCCTCCCGGCCTCCCGGAGCCCCTCTGTGACCGCATGCGCAGAGCTCCCCACTGACTGGGCCTGACTCGGGGCTGTTGGCCCGAGGATCGAACAGACTTCTAGCTCCTCGAGCCACTGAGCTGGGGGTCAGGGATGGAGGGGTGCTGGGGAGAGGCAGGGGGAGCCCAAGCCAGCCCGCTCCTCACCCTGCCGTCGTGGGTCAGCAAGATGGAGTCGCTCTTGATGTCGCGGTGGATGACTCCCTGCGCGTGGAGCACGGCCAGGGCCTGGAGCACGGCCAGGCACACAGCGGCGATCTGCTCCTCGTTCATCCTGCACGGGCCAGGGCTCAGCGACCGGGGGCCCGAGGGGGAAGCCACCCTCCCGGCCCGGAGACGCAGGCCCCCTCCCCGAGGGTTCTGAGGGGGGACGCGGCGGCCCCAGGGAACCTGGGGAGGCAGTGGGCCAGGGGCCGGGTGCCTGGTGGTACCTGGTGTGAGTGACGATGTCGGTGAGGGCGCCGCCCTCCAGGAACTCCATGACCACCCAGAGCTCGTCCCCGACCAGGTAGCTGTTGTACATCTCCACCACATTCTCGTGCTGGTAGTCCCGCATGATCACCACCTGGGCACCAGGGGGGGAGTGGGGGGAGGTTAGCGCCACCAGCCCCTGCGGTGAACCCAGCCACCTCCCGCCTCCCCTCCTCTCCGGCCAGCCCGGCCCACCTGTCACTCCCACTCACTGGGGTCCTCCTGACCACCCGCCCCCGTGAAAGGCCAGGAGACCCCAAAGGCAGCCTGAGGCCTGATGCCTGCATTGTGGGGGGTTCGCTGCCCCCACACCCCATTTTCTGATCCTGCTCTCTGGCCAGTCCTGAGCTGCTTGGTCTCTGAGCGGCCCTGCTGACTGGGCTGGTGTGGGGACAGGGGTGCGGATGAGGACGTCTAAGCACGGGGCTGAGGTCGCAGGACCAGCAGGCCCGGCAGGGCAAAGCCTGACACCTGCAGGGGTTCCAGCAAAGGGCCCGTGGTGCAGCTGGAGCACGGGGAGACTGGGGGCCCGGGGGAGGGTTACGGGGATAGCCGGGAGACGGGCAGGAGGCAGAGTTCCAACCGCCTCCGGGCCTGACATCCCGGGACTCCCAAGTCAGAGTCTGGGGCCTGCAGCCAGCCCGGATTCCTCCGGGGAAGGAACCGGGAGTCGGCCTTTGTAACAAGCTCCCTGGCAGATGGCACCAGGAACCCCAGCCAGAGGCCCGACACGACCAAGGACCTACGGGAGCCAGCCTTCAAATGCCTGCCAGAGGCCAGGCCCATGTCCCGACGACACTGAGGGAGGGTAGGGAAGCTGCACAGGCCAGTAAAGGGGGGCAGCAGGGCAGGCCGGCAGGTCCAAAAGAGCCCTTTAGCTGCTGCGTGGGGAACGCCTGGGGGTGCCCACGAGGGGACCCCAGGGCAGAGCCAAGTGGGAGGGGACGGGGCTGCACAGCAGCTGGCGGGGACCAGGGGAGGGGCAGGGCTGGGGGAGAGGCTCTAGGGGCCCGGGCTGGGGCTCCGGGGACGCAGTGGTGGGTAAGGGGTGGTGGTGGGGGGAGAGATGACAGTCCGGGAAAGTGTGAGGAGTAAGAAGAGGAGACAGGCTCCAACCCAGCCCTGTAGACCCCGGCGCTGAATGGCCTTCTCCTACCCTCACCCCTACAGGGGACCAGCTGTAGGGCGGCGGGAGGGGGAAGGCAGGTGGCGGGGCGGCCCACCTCGTTGAAGAGCAGCTCGCGCCTCTGCTGCTTGCGCAGGTCCATCTTCTTGACGGCCACCAGCCGGCCTGAGCTGCGCACGGTGGCGATGCACACGATGCCCGTGGAGCCCTCGCCGATCTTGATGAAGTTGTCCAGGTAGGAGCGAGGGTCGCCGGGGTCCACCACCAGCTGCAAGGCAGCCCGGAACTGCTCGTGCGACACTCGCTGGGGTTCCCGCTGTGGCGAGCGGGGCCCGGGGGGCCCGGGGGCTGGGGGCCCAGCGGGGGCAGGGTTGGCGACAGGGCGGGCCGGAGGAGCCAGCTGGGGCTCGGAGGCATGGGGACCCAGCACTCCCGGGCTAGGGGGTTCACGGGCTCGGGCGGGAGGCCGGGAGGAGGAGGAGGACTGGGGGACTGCCAGACCCCCGGCTGATGGCCCATTGGGGGCCAGGTTGTGAGGCTCCCCCTGCAACAGAAAAGACAGGCAGCTGTCAGCAGAGGGGTGGGGGGAGGGGCGGCTCTGCTCCCTGTGTGGGACAGGGGCTCTGGCTGTGGGACAGACACATGGCGGTCGGGATGGAGATGTACAGTGGGCTGGGCACAGGCTGGCGCTGGTGGGCAGGGGACTGGGGACATTTTGGACAGAGGGGTGGTGGGAGGTCCTGGGGCAGGGAGATTGGTTACCTGGGCACCCCGGGCCGGGTGGTCCGTGTCGGCCCTCGGGTACGTGTTAAAGGGCCGACCAGCTGCCGCTTTGGCCCCACCGGCCAGACCGGCAGGTTGGGGGGTGCCGACGTCAGGTCCAGAGAGGGGGCGTTTGTCCCGGGAGGACTCCTGGGGTCCCCCTGAGCCCTCCCTGGAAGCCTTGGGCCTCTTCTCTGGCCCCACCCGCCGCCTGTCACCACCGCTGCCACCCGCCTCGCTGCGACTGGCACCCCGGCTTTGGCTGCCCGCCTTCTCTGGGGCCGCTCTGGCCGGCTCTGCGGGCATCCCGTTTTCCTGGCGGGCACGGGCAGGTGGCGGGGGGCTGTCTCTCCGCAGGGAGTTGGAGCGCGTCACCGACATGTTCTCAAACTCGTCGAGCAGCAGCGTGAGGGCCCCATCCTTGGCACCTTTGCTGCCCCGCACGATGGTCTGGGGTCCAGGGCAATGGCGGGAGGGGGCCGGGCAAGGAAGAGGAGGACACGGGATGTGCATCCGACACACAAGGACGAGACAACACAACACACACACAGAGACAAGACAGAGACGGAATGAAGAAATGCCATGGGGTGATGATGGGGCTCGGGGGGGGGGGGTGCGGCACCAGGAGGACCCTGCAGCCCCTCCCACACCCCCGAGAGGCCTGGCGCAGCAAGAAAGCCGAAAGGGTAACCACCCACAGGTCAGGCTGTCGCCCCCGGGCTGGCCGGCGCCCCCCCAAGAAGCACCTGCCCTGCCCCTCTCCTATTCTCCAGCCTAGGGGCAGCTCTCTGCCCTTGCCACCCCATCATCAGTCCTGGAGAGCCCCAAATTACAGGACGCTGGGCCCAGGGCTCAGCTTGCACTTCCTCCCTCTGCTGCCCACCAGTGCTGTTAACCCCAAACCCATGCCCTGTCCCCCTGGAAGCCGAGGATGGGGTGTGGGGAGAGTCAGAATGCACGGACCCTGAAATCCAGGAGCAGTGGGGGCAAACGGGAATTCCCACGGGCCTGGTGGCTGTAATGTGTGTCCTGAATCCACCCAAGCTTCGCCTGCCCTGTCCAGGACCCTGATCCCGGTCACAGCCGCCTCCTCCCTCGAGTACGGAGTCAAAGCCTCCAGGGATCCCCCTGCCCTGCACACAGGCCTCCTCACTGCTCCTCAAATATACCAGGCACATGCCTGCCTCAGGACCTTTGCACTGGCTTTCTGCTCTTCCTAGAACACCTTCCCCCAAGTATGTCCTCAGCTCCTTCCCTCTTCTCTTCCAGGGCTTTGCCTGAACTCAGCTTCTCAGATGGAAGCTTCCGTGGGCCACCCAGAGTCTCAAACGCCAGCGCCTAACACTCCCTATCCCCCTTCCCGGCCTTCTCTTTCTCTGGAGCCCTCGAAACCAGCTGCCGGGAAGCACATATCGGCTGACAGTCACCTGCTCCCCCGGGCAGTGTTCATGAAGGCAGCTATTATATTTGCCCACCGTTCTGCTCTTGCTGCATCTCAGCTCCTGGCACAGCATCTGGTGTGTGCGCAGAGCCCAAGAAACACCGGCTGAGCCGGCGAGGGAGGGAGACGGCTGCTCTGGGCTGAACTCACACCCCCGACCCTCTGCTCTCACTCACTGGCCGGCGGCGATGGGCGCCCAGAGCTGCCACACATCCTCAAGCCATGACTGCCTCAACCGTGCACGAAACCCACCTCCAGGCCACAGGGCCCTCGTGGCCCTGCCACGAGGCTCCCCTCCCAACCCCTCCTCTCTGGGGCCTGGCTGCCTCCCTGCCTGGGTGCCCCGTGAGCAAGGCAGACACCTGCTCAGACCCTAGTGCTGGACTAAGAGGCCGAGAAGTCTCTGAGGGCTGGGAGAGGGCCTGGGAAGACCCAGCCAAGGGGAGATTCCCGGCCAAGGGCAGTAAACACGTACCCACAGGGGCCCCAAGACTCTGTGAGCCCCGTGGCCCCTTATGTGGCTCCTCCTGGCAGGCACGGGCCCAAGCAGGGCTCATGGCTGGCGGGCCAAGCAGGGGCTAGACTCGGGGGTCCCCTAGGGAGAGCACAACTGGCACGGAGGAGCCCCGCGGCCGGGCGGGGTGGGGCCTGCGGGGACAGGGAGCTAGCGCCCCAGCCCGCGGAGGCGGCTTTCACCCTCTCAGTCCCTGCGATTAGTCAGCAGAAGCCAGGCTCGAATGTGAAGTCTCTTCTGCTTTAAGCAGTGGCAAAGAGTTCAAAGTATTCAAAAGGCCTGCAGGAGAGGCACAGAGAACTCAGCGGGACCTCGGGATGGAGCCCACCTGGTGGGTGGCCTCGAGCCAGGGCCCGGGGGACGATGAGTCAGCCGCAGGCCTGTCCCCAGCCGTGGGGCCTACTGACCGGCACACTCGTCTCCAAGTCTGGCTCCAGAACAGCCCTGGCTGTGTGCCCCTGGATCTCGGTCCTTCCTGGTTCCCGCTGCCCTTGGGGTGAAGTCCGGCCCCGCAGCTGGCTTCCCAGGCCGGGCGGGCTCACGCCCTGCCACCGGCCGGCCTCACCACGCCACCCCGCGCGCCAGGACCGCGCAGACGGGAAAGGGGTTAAGAGCCTGGGCCGTGGAAACGGACCGTGGTTCAAATCCCAACTCCTCCCTTTTGCAGAGAAGGCCAGAAAACCAGGACCCCAAACCAAAAAGCCTCCAAAACTTCCCGTGGACTCTTTTCTCTGCTAAAAGCCTCTCCTCTCAATTTGCCACAAGGACTCCTCCCTCAGCCCTCAGGGCACAGCTCGGGCATCCCCCCGTCTTCCACCAATCTGGCCCAGACTGGGGGTAGGGGACGGGTCAGCAGCTCCTCTGGGTGCCCCCGGCCCAGCCCTGACCATGGGGGTCTGTCCCTCGCCCAAGGACAAGTTTCTGGTACTGGGGACGGGGCCACGGAGCTCAGGGAGAGGAGTATGACTTGGAGGCTGGCGTGGGGGGCTGCTGCGGGGGCCGATGTGGGAGTCAGTGTTGAGAGGCATGGGGAGAGATCGGTGGGTGGAGGGGCAAAAGGTCGGGACTGGGGGCAAAGACTAGGGTAGAGAGTTGGGGTGTCTGGCTGGCTGTCAGCAAGGGGGGATCAGCGAGGAGGTGTTGGCCCTGGGGTTAAGCGTGGGGTTCAGGGCTGGAGGCGCCATGTGGGGTCGGAGTGGGGCAGGAGAGGCAGTGGTGGGCGTTGGCATACCTTGGGGGCCCCAGGCTGGATGGAGGTGATGCAGGCGGGGTCCACGAGGGGCTTGGGCCGGCGAGCCGACTCTTCAATCAGGCTCTGCCACTGGCGGGGCAGCCCCGTGAACTTCTGCTCGTGCTGGTCGAAGCCCGTGTGCACGCGGTGCTCGAAGTTGGATGGCGCGGAGATCTCGACCCTCTTCTTCTTCTTCCCAAACATGGTGCCGAGGCTCTCAGCCCCACGAGGGCGCAGACTTGGGCTCCTCTCAGCAGGCCTGCAGGAGGGGACCACTCACCAGAACCTGCCCATTTCTCTGGGCTCCTCGGGCCCTGCCCCAGTCCTGTCCCTCCTTGTCTCCTGCTTGGGCCTCCCACCCCCCACAGGCAGCCCGAGGGACCCGTGAACAGCCTCCCCTGCTCAGAGCCCTCAGCAGGGTCCTCCCTGCGTCCACACCCCCACATGACCTGGCCCTGTCGCTTCGCTGTTCTCATGTCCCCTTCACTCACACTAGTTTTCAAAGCCTTTGCACTGACTGTTCCTTCCTCCTGGAACACTCTTCCCTAGTATCCACACAGGGCTCCCTCCTTCCCCTCCCTCGGATCTCAGAGTTGTTGGTGAACGTTTTCCTAAGTGAAGGAGGTGCCCCAACAGCCCTCCGTCACAAAGCTTCACAGCACGTTTACCTTCTTGGGTTTACCAGTTGGGGGTCTACACCCCACCCACACCCCTAGACTACCAGCACTGAAGGCCAGGCCTCACCTGCCCAGTGTGCCCATGTCCTCCCGCAGCCCATGCTCGGGGACCGAGCTTCCATAGTCCCTGTCCTATGCAAGGCCCCCAATGCTCCCACTTCATAGACGAAGAGACTGAGGCTCGGAGAAGGGAGGTCCTCCCTCCAGGGTCACACAGTGGGGAAAGTTGTGTGGCACAGCAAACACCAGCCGACGAAACAGTCCCCGTCTTTGGGCTCCAGTCCCCATCTCCAGGCGATACCCTGGCTGGTACCCGGCACCGTATAAATGCTCAGGGAAAGCCGGTTTTAAAACCAAAGGCGCCGCCGGGGAGATGCACCGGTGTGTCCCCCAGGGAGACCAGGGCCGTGAGGGGACGGGGAGTCAAATGGCCAGAGCATGGCCAATCTCTCTCTGCCACTTACTGTGAGACCGTGGGCGAGTGACGTGATGTCTCTCTCCCTCAAAGGGCTGCTCTGAGGACTAACCGAGTCAACAGGAGCAGAGCAGGGCACGGAGTGCGGGCCCTTGTCCACGGCTGGGACTCCTCCGGTCATCGGGAGGACTCCTAGCAGCGTCCGGGGCAGGGGAGCCCCAAGTCCCGCGCCCCCATCCCACGCGCGGCCCCGGAGTCCCACAGACCTGCTTTGATGTCGGCTGTGCTAGACGTGCCCTCGGGCAGGTGACGGCTCCTCTTGGGGCCTCGAGTTACTCATCTGGAAAACGGAAGAAAACATGCATGCAGGCATTCATTTGCTAATGCCTCACTTCTCTGTGCCCAGCCTTGTGCTGGTGGCTGCTCAGGACACCGTGGGGACTGAGACCCGGATTGCCTCCAACGGCCCAGTGCAGTCAGGGCTGGGGTCAGGGAGGACCAGACTCAGTCTGAGCGACGGGAGGGTCGGGGCTCAGGGGAGGCTTCCCACAAGAGAGGCCGTGTGAGCTAAGACCCAGAGGATGACGGAGAAAGCCCGGGGCCCAGCTCTTTGCCGGCATCATGCTGGCTCCCCAGAACCTGGCATGGTGCCCAACACAGGGTCGGGCCCCAAGTGCAGTGAGCCTTGTGACCTAGTGTCGGGGACGCTGCCCTCCCTGCCCGTGCCCTCCCTCTGGGGACAGCTGTGTGAGGTTGGGGGGACGCGCAGCCAGCCCCAGCCCAGAGGCAGCGCCAGCAGTGGGCGAGAACCAGTCCAGCAGCAGGGCCCAGTTGGGAGTGGGTGGGGACCCAGCAGACGATCTGTCTCAACCGGTCGAGTCCTCTTGGGCTGCAGGTGGACGCTGCCTGTCCTTCCGGCCTCAACTTCCATCCCGACCCCCGCCCACCCTGTTCTGGCTCCCCAGCCTCTCTGCCCCCAGCTGGCCGCCTTTCTCTCACAAGTCCTTGCCTCGTCCCCATAGCCAGACCCTCTCCCATCCTCCAGCTGACACCCCAGAGCTTCGTCTCCACCTCCTGGCCGGCTCCCGCAGGGCCCCCACCTGGCCCGGGCAGGCCTCTGCCCACACCTTGGCCTCTCTCACTGGGCCCTACCCATCCTCCACCCTGCAGCCCGCAGCCCACAGCCTGAGGCACCAAGTCACTCTGGGGAGCAGGATTAGCCACGTGACCCCTCACTAAGCCCGGGAGAGGGCGGGGCGACCCTGCGGTGGGAGGAGCTTGGCCCCGAGGGGTGGGCGAGAGGCCGCCGGGACCGGGGACTGGGGGACCGCGGGACCGCCTCCTTAGAGCCCTCACCCCCGTAAACCCCAAGCAGCCTCCGCACCCCACAGCCAGCCACCCCTCTCCCCCCTGTGTATCCTGCCCTCGGGGCGTGGGACCCCGCAGGGGAAGGGGATGGAGGGACACACCTCCGGATATTTGCCCGGGGCCACCCCTTCCCTCTGGGCACCACACAGAGGGAGGGACAAACAGAGGAACTGGCTGTGTTTATAGTGCTTGGGCTCCAGCTCCACCCTGGGGCAGCCTCCAGCTCGGCCGGGCCGGCTGCCACCCCCACCAAGTCCCCAGGCTCCTGACCTTACCCAGACCACAGCGGGGAAGGCAGAGCAGCTGCGCCACAAAGCTAGGTTTGTGCCGGGAGTGCGGAGGTGGGCGAAAAGGGGGCCTGGGGGGCCCCCAGCGAGCTCCAAACCTAGGAGTCTGGCAGCTGTGTCCCGGGCCACGTCACCCTCTGTACCTGGGAGCCAGCGGCTTGGCCACTCCGTGCCTCAGTTTCCTCCTCTGCTGGAGCGGATAATGCCAGACCGTGCTCCCTGGGATTCTGAGATGAGTCACAGAACAGAACGCGCTGGCCCGCAGCCGCCCCCTGAGCACCTACTGTGTGCTGGCCCCTCTTCTAAGCACCCCGCTCAGAGTCCCACATCTCACCCGGGCATGTGACCCACGATGATGCCCCACGTTACAGCCAAGGAGAAACGAGGTGCAGGGAGGGCGCCCCACTCGCCTGGGACCCACCCACCGCCTGGCCGGCGGTTCCCGGAAACAAAGGCGATGGCGCCCCTGGAGGGCCGTGCGCGCCACGTTCAGCTCTGCCAGCTCAACTCACCAGCCCCAATTCACAGACCGGGAGCCTGAGGCCCGGAGCGAGGAAGCCCCTTGTCCAGGGCACCAGGCACTCACACTCCGGCAGGGGGGTGCCAGAGCCCACGCTCTTACCTGCCTGGCCCGCTCGAGGGCCGCAGGGACGCCACTGCCTCCGTCCCCTTCTCGTCCAGGACGCCTTCCTCCCTTGCTCCCAAGCCCACACCCTGCCCTTCCTTCTTTCTTTCAAGTTTATTTATTTATTTATCTTTAGTAATCTCTACCCTGAGATCAAGAGTCACATGCTCCCCCAAGTGAGCCAGCTAACCACCCCCACACCTTGCCCTTCCGGTCCTGCCCCGACCCCTCCTGGGGCTGAGGGTCCCCGTCTCCTATCTGACCTGTCCCAGGCCCCCAAGGGTAGTGGGAGGCAGCCCCGGGGGGGGGTTCCTGTCCCCCTTCGGCAAGACAATCTGCAGGGGAAAAGATGGCCACGTGCCCGTTCCTGCCACCAAATGTGCCTTTCCGAGGCTCGGCCCCAGTACTGACGTCACGACCTCCACCGCAAGGGACCCCACAACCCTGCCGGGATGCAGATGCTCAGCTCACGGACTCCCCGTGACCTGGACGGAGCAGCTATTCCCATTCCCATCTCGCGGAGGTGGAAACTGAGGACCACGAAGGTGAAATCGCTTGCTTGGGTTACCAAGCAGAGCTGGGCCTAGAAGACGGCTTGGATCCACTACATCGTCGACCGCCTTAAACCTTCTCTTGGCTCCTGAGACCCATCCCCGTGGCCCTGTGGCCCCTGTGATCTGCCTGTCGTCCCCTCTGCCCCAGCCACATGGGCCTGCTTGCTGCTCTGCAAACCCTAGACACGTTCCCAACTCAGGGCCTTTGTACTGGCGGTCACCCTACCTGCTGGAACTTCATTCTCATGGATCTCATGGTTCCCTCCCTCCCTCTACCCACGTCTTGTCCTCAAACATCCCTGCTCCCGTCCTGTCCCCCCCCACTGTGCCTTTCCCTTTGCACCTGTCACCCGTCTTGCTCTCTGCCGTACCCCAATGTCTACAACACGGCCCAGCCCCCACCAGACACTTAAGGAACCGCTGGTGAACCGACGGACTCAGCTGTACCCGCTACGCTACACCCCTGCTCAGACGCCTCTGCTTCTGCCCAGCCGGTCCCTGGGGAAGCTTCAGGAGACGGTGAGGCAGCAACCTCCGACAGAGGGAACGGGGCCGGGGGGGGGGGGGGGGGGGGGGGCGGTGAGGGGGGACAGGACCGGAGCCACCGGCCACCCCCCAGACCACAGATTCCCCTGAAGCCCAGTGTCTGATCCCCCGAATGCGGGCACATTCCTTGCCCTACTCTAAATGTGCACTGCAACGAAAAAGGCTTTTGAATTATTCAACATGGGGGATAGGTCGGTTTCTAGCCTGTCCTAGCCAAAGCGGCCGAGTTTCTAGACACCCCTGCGTTCACTGGTTCCATCCTCTGAGCTTTCATGGGAAGAAAATTATACCCACCCAGCCTCCCCCACCCCCAGCCGGAAGAGCAAGACACATTTGTAGGACAAAGTGTGTGTGCATGCACGTGTGTGCACGTGTGTGTGCACGCGCGTGTGTGTACGAGAGCATGCACATGTGTGTGAAACTCCTTACCTTCTGTCTCCTTCCCCCCACCCCCTGCTCTGAATCAAGCTACTACCCGTAGTTTCAGGGAGCTAACTGAAGGGGAACCCAGGGGCCTGGGGAGAGAGCAGGGGATGTGCCAAGATCACGGTCTCCAAAATGAAATCCTCGGTCAGGAAGGGGACCATGAAGGAAGGCCACTGTCCCCAGCCGGCACTCAAGGCTGCCACTACCGGCTCTCACCCACCCTTCTACCAAGACTTTTATTTATTTTTTAAAGATTTTTTTTTGAGAGAAAGAGAGAAAAAACGAGAGAGTGAGAGAATGCACAAGCAGGAGGGAGAGGGAGAAGCAGGCTCCCCGCCGAGCAGGGAGCCTGACGCGGGGCTCGATCTCCGGACCCTGAGATCATGACCTGAGCCGAAGGCAGACGCTTAACTGACTCAGCCACCCACGTACCCCTGCCACGACTTTTACCTACTAGCTTGGGGAAGCCCCTTTCCACCTCGGTTTACCCCGTCTCCCCGGGCTGTGTTCTGACAACGGAGGGCGGACCAGGCCCCAGCAGAATCCTCACTGCCCCCCCTCAGTCCCTTACACCCGTCTCGCCTCCACACCTTTGCTCAGCCCTTGCGTGCCCGCGTGTACAGCCTCCTGCCCTCCCCAGTCCAAATCTCTTTCCCAGCGCCCCGGCCCTGAGCCTGGTTTCTCCAAGGAATCCCCGGGGCCTTGACCCCAGATGCCGCCACGAGCTTTGGGCCTGACATGTGCCCAAGCCCCCTCCTTGGCGAACACCCCAAAGGACCCCATCACACTCCCGCACCTGCCCACTCTCCGTGGCTACTGAGGGCTGAGCTCTACCAGGCCGGGGCTGGGGCTCCTAGCGGCGGTCAGAATGGCCAGAAGCATCCCAGCCTATGCACAGAGCTCACATTCTAAGGGAAAGGAGACGGTCAATGAATGAGCTAAATTAGAAAACTATCTAGTGAGTCAGAGGGTAAATGCGGAGGACATACACAAAGCAAAGACCAGGAGAGCGCTGAGGGGCAGGAGAGGCTGGAAGTGTCAGTGAAGAGGTCGGGGAGGGCCTGGCTGGGAAGGTGACCCTTGAGCAGGGACCCGAGGGGGGAGGGGCGAGGGAACCACGTGGCCACCCGGGAGCGGGAAGGGTCAGTGCAAACGTCCCCCAGGCGGGGACGCGCTTGATGTGGTCAGAGCAGAGGAGGCCGAGTGGTGGGGGTGGTGAAGGCAGATCACGTCGGGACTTGTGGGCCACAGGGACGGCTCTGTCCCTTCCCCCAAGGGAGGTGGAGCCACACGAGGGCTCTGAGCAGGGGAGGGACGTGGTGGGACTCAGGTGTCCACAGGCTGGACCGTGGCCACGTGGAACCCCGGGGAGGTGAGGGACGTGACAGCCCAGAGGTGGGCAGGCCCACGTGGGGTCTCTGGAGGGAGAAGGGCAGGCTCTGGGTGTGCTGGGACGGCCGAGGTGACAGGACCTGCCGACGACTGACGCCGCTTTCCGTACCAGCCGCAGCGAGAGTGCCACGGGGGCGGGGGCCGGGTCCAGTCTTGCCCATCGCTGCGCCCCCAGTGCCTGGCTCATCCCGTCTACGCTCTCCCGGCCTTTCGCATCACCTCACGCGTCCCGCGGTGATGAGTGTGCCTCCTGCTTCCCATGAAGTCAGCGGCTCGGCGCGGGCGGGAAGCGTGTTGCGGGTGGTTATGGCCCGATCCCAGCACCTAGGGCAGGCCGTTCCTTCTCGGTGCCGTGCCGGGGCCGATGGAAGGGCAGGGCGCGTGCTTTGGCGCCGGCTCCGGCCCACCTTCGGGCCGGGCATGCAGACCAGGCCACCCCGAGCCCTCTCGACGGTTCTCAGGTGGCTGGGTGGGGGGAGAGTTCTCTTCCTGTTTCCCAAGCCAGAACCACCAGGCCCAGAGAGAGGAAATCACTGCCCAGGGCTGCCCAGCACCAGGTCACCGAAGCGCCCACACTGACCTGTAGAAAAGGCCTTGTCGCTGTCCCCTCCCCCTCCGGTTTGCCGGCAGCCCCGGCCCTAGCCAAGGCCTGTGCTCTAGATGAAGGACCCCAGAATTTCATGGGACAAGAACAAGGGCAGAGACAACTCTCCTGTCAATGACCACAACCAAGATCAGCAAGGCTGCCTCGGTCAGGACGCAACCAGAAGCAATGTTAAACAGCTCTCCCGGGCCTTCCAACTGGGATAAAGTTCCCCACTGAGCCCTACCAAGGCCCTGCCCAGCTGGACTCTGCCAACCCCGGGACCCCACCCCTCCTCTCACTGCACTACACCTGTGCTGGCCTCCTACATTTTAGTCTTGGACATCTCGAGCTTGTTCTGGCCTCAGGGCCTTTGCGCCTACTATTCCCTCTGCCCAGAGCTGCATGGCTCGCCCTTTCCTGATATTTGGGTCTTTGTGCAAATGAAACTTCCCTAGAGGGGCGCCTGGGTGGCAGTAGGTTAAGTGTCTGCCTTCAGCTCAGGTCAGGATCTCGGGGTCCTGGGATCGAGCCCCACATCGGGCTCCCTGCTCAGTAGGGAGTCTGCTTCTCCTTCTCCTTCTGTGTTCTTTCTCTCACTCTCTCAAATAAATAAATAAAAATCTCTAAGAAATGAAAGCTCGTTAGAAAGGTCTTCCGTGATCCCTGACAAAATCTGCACCCCTGCTTCACATCTCTCTGTGACCTTTATTACCATCCGACATCACATAAATGCAGACCATAGGTCCCCTCCCCTCCCTGACGCCCAGCAGAGGCTCCCTGACGGTGGGGGCCCTCGTCTTTCTTGCTGTATCTTTGGCATCTAGAGCAGCACTCAGCAAGTGTTTGTGGAACAAATGAATGATGCCACGGCCAAGTGAGGAGTCAGGACCCTGAGGAGGAATGGGGAGGGAGGTGGGGGCGGAGGGCAGACCTCCGTGCCCGAACAAGCACTGGTCTGAGTCCTGAGAGACCAGACCTGGCTATTTGTGAATGAGGTGGCTTATGCTCCAAACGCCACAAGAGGTGCCCCCCAGTGATCTTATCCCTGGGTCCACCCACCCCGGGGAGGCCCACCCCAGCCACGCTGCCTCGGCTGGAAATGTGAGGATGTGTCGGCTCACTGTGGCTACAGGCAAAAGGCAAGTCACATGGCGAGAGATGCCGCCGGAAGTCCACTGGTCCCCACGACACGTAAAATCCCAGAGGATGACATAGATCCACGGGTCACCTTGGCCTTGGGAAGCAGCTGGCGTTGGCAGTCTGGGGCATGAGGAGCAGCCCTGCTCTCCGTGTTCTGGCCACATGCGCACCATCTCCCTGCACCGGGCCTTTGCAGAGACCGTGCCAGGGCGAGGAGTCGGCAGAGACATGCCTGCCACCAAGTGGGTCCCCGCTACAGGTTACCCCGCTGGCATTACCACGGCCATGGCCGCTGCTGCTGCTGAATGCGCAGGGGCAGGAAGAGATAAATGGAAGAGGCTGCTGGGCACACTTCTCTCCTGCCCAGTGCCAGGGTCCAGCCTTATGGTCTCCACTGTCTTACTCTCTCCAGGGCCCCAATCAGGGAGCAGAACAGGCTGCTGCACAATCTGCACTGGGCGACCCTGAGAGGGCAGCCCCAAGACAACCCCAGCCACCCTGTGTCCCCAGCCCTGCCCAACATGGGGTGGGGTGCAGCTCAGACAGCGTGGCTGAATGCAGAGACGGTATTTCCTGGGCCCAGCTGGGCCGGGACTCTGAGTCCCCGGGGAGGCCGGGCGGCAAGTCTGGCAGCCCGGGGCTCCGTGCCCCCTCCCCGCCTGGCCAGGCCCAACAGGGCACAGACACAAAGGGCACTGTTGGCGTCCGCCAACCCCCCAGGGGTGCCCAGGGTGGGGATGGATGGCACAACAAAACTGAGAGTGTGGGCGAGCCCCCAGGGACCAGGAAAATCAGATCAGACTCCATTCATTCTTCCCAAAGCAGGGCAGGAAGGGGGAGGGTAACAGGCAGGAAAGAGGCACAGCCCTCCTCCGCCATGCAACTCCCTGCTACACACACACACACACACACACACACACACACACACACACAGGAGCCCTCAATACTGAAGCCTGGGGCCTCAGTGGGAGAATGCCTGGGAAGCGGTCCAAAAGAGGGGCCTGGCTTGGAGGAACCTCTTCCAATGGAAAGGCCACAGCTGGGTCCCTGAAGAAGCTGTGGACGCAGGACCCCCTCTGCAAATGGTGTAAAGACCCATCCCCCCAACCCTGAGATGCCCTGACTCCTGAAAGAGACGCGCAACACACACCAACAACATACTGAAACAGGCCACCAGCTCAAAACGCAGGCCCGCGTGCGCGTGCATACAGCCAATCCCAGATGCTCCCTAACTGCCTAACTTGCCTAGAAAGGTCCCCATACACACCTGAGTACGTTCCCCCAGCCACAGGGTTAGGCCACGAGACCCACACCCAGGAGGAAAGGAGACCCCGCAACAGACCCCGGCACGCCCACCTCCAAGTCCTCGGTCAGCCAGGGTGACCTGGTGAGGTACAGCCCCTCTGAGCCACCCCTCTGCGAACCAGACCCCAGGACCGAGCCCCGCCCAAGGGGGACCTGTGCAGAGGCACGTGGTAAGTGCCAGCAGACGAGACACCTGCCTCCGAACACACGGAAACACGGCGACCTCGCTCTCGGCCCAAGAAAGGGGTGGTCCCCCAAGCACATGCTGACACTGGCCCAATGGCTCCACTGGCCGGGCAGCAGGACTGCCTCACCACGCCCCGGGCAGTCCTGCCCTCTCCTCCCCCTCTCTCCCTGCCGGCTGGAGGCCAGGGTCAGCTCACCTCCGCCATCCTCTTCCTCGGTCCCGGGGCCACCCTCAGCGGACGGACAGGCTTCCAGCTGGCAGGGCAGGAATGGGGACCAAGGGACTCCCCCAGCCCTGGGTGCGAGCACCCCTGAGGAGAGCTGGCTGGCCCTGCACCCCGGCCTCCCTGGCGGCGGGTGGTGCCCTGGCCCTGCCCTGGCAGGAGCTGCGCTGCCTGTGGCTCCGGTCCATGGAGGGCGAGGGCGGAGGGCGGAGGGCGAGGGCGGAACGGAGGGAAGGAGGGGCCGAGCCCGGAAAGCCTGGGCCACGGGGCCACCACTGGCCCGGCAGGGGGAAGGGCCAGGGAGGGACACAGGAGCAGGGGACGTGAACCCCAGTCCTTCATTCAATAGGGTCCGTCTCCCGCCGGCAGCCGCACACCCCCGGGACCAGACTTGGCACCAGGAGCCAGGACAGCGGGGGCCACACCGCACGGGGCTGAGTGGCCGAGAGTGGCTGGCAGGGCGGCCAGGTTTGAAACGACAGCCCGGGCTGGGGGGGGGCTGGACAGAGGGACGGGGCTGGGGGGGCTCTCTGATGCAGCAGGGCGGCTGGAGAGCCAGAGCTTGCCAGATGGGCCCCCCACCCAGTGATTCCAGCCAGAACCCCGAGAGGGTGCATGAAGGGGGCCCCTCCCCACTCCACCACCCCACTCTCTCATTAGACGCGGCGCAGGTCACAGTGGACCCCAGACATAGCCGTCTCCGGGTGTGAAAGTGGGGCTGCTGGGTGTGAATGGTGGAAACGGGGAGAAAAGTGGCGGGGGGAGGGGGCTGGGCTCTTAGCATTAACCCGCATCAAGCCATTTTCCCCACCAGGGCCCTGAAGGGACAGGTACCTTAATAGGCACATTTCACGATGGGGGAGACGGAGGCCCAGAGGGGTCGAGACTTGCCCAAGGCACCCTGGAGGGGGGTCGGGCACCAGGCTTCCCAGGCAGCTGTGCATGAGGCTAGCTTGCCCGGAACCCCCATTCCAGAAAGAGAAAAAGGATGCTCGGGCAGGGGTAATCCAGAAGGGCTGTGCGCACTCCACCGCACCTCTGCCTCATGCCTCCCTCCCCCTCCGGGTATTCCTCAGCAGAGTCTGCCCAGGCCCAGGTCAGGGCTCCCTGGGCCGTACTTATCTGTCCGTCGCCGTGGCCCCGACAGGGGATTTGGGGGGCAGGGGGGGTGGGGCTGCCTGGTTCATCACGAGTCACCCTTCAGGGCCTGCCTCAGGCACCTTCTCCTCCAGGAAGCCTTCCCTGACACCCAGCTGTGTCTGGTACAACCTCTAGACTCCACTCCAGGGCTAAGCCCTCCAGATGTCCGTCTCCCCCTGTTCGTTCACATACTTCCTGAGCCCCAGCACCTGCCAGGCGGGCCTGCTGGAGGCCCTGACAATTCAGCAGTGAAGAGAACAGACAAAACTCCCTGTTCCAAGGGGGCGATATCTGAGGAGCACTGTTCCCCAAGCGGGGGAGGGGGGTCCCTGTGAGCCGCAGGGATGAGGTTCTCAGGTTCTCACAGGTGGCCCAGGACAGGCGCCCAGTCGACGGCGAGCCCGTGAGAACCACAAGCAAGTGGCGCAGGCAGGCAGGTGGATAGAGACGCAGGTGTCCTTCCCCCTCCCTGCCTCCGGCACCTCCACCTCCACCGACAGAGACCACTCCCACTGCAGCCAACTCCCTGAGGACTTTATCACCGGACCGGGAGCACCGCCCCAGCTCCAAGGTCCTGGAGGTCCCAAGGTCCCGGAAATCCTCCTCCTGCCTTCCACCTGCCCATCAAACCAGGGGCTCCAGCAGGGCAGGCCTAGGGGACCCCAGAAGTCCAGGATCCCAGGCCATTCCCTCCTCCCTGGAGAGGAGCCAAGAGGGTGGGCCCCCCAGACCTTCCCAAACCGGACAGGCAGGTTTGGGCTCTGGCTGGGGAGGCAGGCAGGATTCCAGCCACAGGAAGCCAGGTCCCAAGGGAGGGATGGGGGGAGGGGGAGTACCCTTTCCCCAGAAGTAGCAGTGGAAACAGGCGAGGAGTGCTCCTTGAGGCCAGGCTTCGGGAGGAGGAAAGCTTGCCCCAGGATCATCTCGCACCCGGAGAGACGGTTATATGAAACTTCGTAAAGCTACCCCCAAATCGAGACTAAAGCACTCATCCCGTGTAAAGCTCGTCACTCGGCTTCTCAACTATTTACAAGCTGCCACATCTGGGCTCCATCTCTCCCCTTCCTTTCCTTTCCGAGAGAGCTTATGCATGCGTGCACGTGGGTGCGTGTGCACACGCACGCTCGCACACTATTCTGACCTCGCTTTTCTCCAAAACAGTCCTTGGCCCCCTTGCACCCCCGCCCCGGGAGAAGCCTGGCAGCAGAGGGGGAAGTCGCACACTGGGGACCTCGAGAATGCTCTCCCGGGCTCGCTCCCTCAGGACCTAGAAAGCGCTCCCCGGGGTATGGAGCCCAGCGAAACCGGCCGCTGGCCTCAGGGACATGCGTGGGGACGGTTCTGCAGGTTCCGCAGCTCTGGCTGAATCAGCCAGAGAGACTGGAAACAAGCCAAGCGCTGGTCCCCATGATCGGGGATCGCCGGGCTCCGCGGAATGGTGCATGACGGTGAGAACAGACGACCCACAGCTACAGGTGAACGAGTACCAAGGAAGCAGTGACATGTGAAAGGATATGTCTTGTTTAGAAAAAGCTCAAAGCTAGACGAAATGAAACATGCTGTTTGAGGCTGCGTACAGAGCGGGCAAAACCAAGGGGAAGCGCAAGGCAGTGGGGGCCTCCGGAGTCAGGGGAGGGCCTGCAGGGGGGGGTTTCTCGGCGGGGGGGGCACCCCCGCTTCTTCACCTGGGGGGAGGCGGCTGCCTGGGTTTTCTCTCTAGAGTAACCGGTTATGCTGCACGTTCGTGCTTTGAACTCTGTGCATCGCGCGTACCAACAGTTTAAAATTACGATGTTAAAGACAAAGAAGCAAATACCTGCATCTTAGCGATTTTCCAAGCCTACTTGAGCAGCAGCATGGAAGGGCGGCCGTGCCTGGAGCCGGTCCCCTGGGGGCCAGGGCCGCAGTTGCAGGCCTTCTGCTCTCACACATGGCGCAGCCGCGACACCCGTGCGCAGATGTCACCTCGCAGGTGGGCCAGCGCGGCCGTGGGCCACAGGCCCAGAAGTGGCCATGCTGCCGAGCTGCCCAAGTGAGGGCTGCCTGACCCCCCCCGCCCCCCTGAAGCCCCTCAGCCTCCCTGCCCGGGCTGCTGTCAAGCTCCCCTCGGCCAGGGGCCGGAAAGACCTGAGCCTACTTGCCATTTACATTTTCTTCAGACGCACATCCTCTCATCCTTCTGAGAGCCATCAGGATTCCTTGCCTGCCAAGTGTCTCCACAAAACCAAGTTTCCCGGGGGGGCCAGGGAGACCTTTGTGAAATCCAACTGGTGTCCCTCTCCTGCTGAAACCCCATCAGGGCCCGAACGGCTAAAGCCATCTCCTCTTGAGGACCCCCACCCTCCAAGCTCTCCCTGCCTCTCCGGGCTCATTTCTTCACCTTCCCGTCCCCGGGTTCTGGGTGCCCGAGGCATGTAATCTCCTCCTACCACTCCCCACCCTGATACTGTCCACAGAAATTCCAATGCACGGCCACCAAGTGCCCCCAGGGCGGGGGGCAGCTCCGTTCCTGCCTGGCAGGGTCTCTAGTCAAGAATCCCACAAATGAAAGGTGAAATTCCAGCCGAGAAGGGCTGGCTGGAGGGACGAGAGTGTGGGGGATCCAGGCCAGAGAGAGGCAGGAGCCAGTCAAGGGGCTGCGGACAGGCCTGCACTTGGAAATACAACTCTGGCTGTCCCGTCCACAGAGGATGAGATCACAGTGGCTTGAGTGGGTGCGGGGACAAGTGACAGGAGGCAGCACTGTTCCCGGCAACTGACGAAGGCAGCCAGAGCGGCGGGACACGGGCAGGGGGGGATGGACCCAAGCCCTGTTGCTAAGGAAAAGCAACACTTGTTGATCAATCAGATGCAGGGGTTGAGGACGAGGTAGGTGCCGGGGGTGACCCTGAAACCGGGTAAACCACGGCACCACCTGCCTTACAAGGGAGCCTGCTAGGGGCTCCAGAAACAACGGGCCCCGGGCCTTGGAATAGTGCAGTTCAGGAACAGAAGGAGGTGGAGGTGTCACCCCTCCCCCCCACCGCCACAGTAACGACACAGTGTGGATAAACACGCGGGGCAGCGAGCAGAAGAGAGAGCCCACAGACAGACCCCCACAAATACACGCGCTGGTTTTAAAAACACTGATTTTTCTTCTTGGTAGTAAAACATACAGAATTATTTCTCATTTTGACCATCGGTAAAGCGCCTAATTCAGCGGCATTAAAGACAGCCACAGGATCGTGCACATCCCTGTCTACATCCGGGACTTTTTCAGCATCCCCAACAAAAACCTTGCGGCCACTGAACAATGGCTCCCCACTCCCTCCTGCCTCCCAACGCCCCCCCCCCAACCTCTATTCTCCTGGGTCTGTGAATTTGCCTATTCTAGCTACCTCATAGAAGTGGGGGCTTGCAAACGTTCCTCCTCTGTCTGGCTTATTTCACCAGGCATAACGTTGTCAAGATCCATCCCATATTGCAGGGTTTTCTTTCGAAAGCCATTTCTGGGGCTGAATAATACTGCACAGTGTCCGCCACATCACTCATCTGCTGATAGGTGCTGGGTTTCCTTCCATCTCTTAGCTAGTGAATAACATAACCACGAACCCCGACGTACGAGTGTCTGTCCACGTCTCTGCTTTCAATGCGTCTGGACGTGCGCCTGCGAGGATTGCTAGGTGATTGGGTAGTTCTATATTTAACCGTTTGAACAACTACCGGACTGTTTTCCACGGCAGCTGCACCATGTTAGGTTTCCGCCCACGATGCGGGAGGCCTCCAGCAATACCCGTGATTTTCCCTTTTTGGGGGAATAGCCATCCTGATAGAGACTGGACCGCGGAACGAACATTTTCCACAGTGTTGGAACTGCTGCGCATCCACACACTCCAAAACAGACCTTGATCTTAAACCGCACACTTTGTACCAACGTGAACTTACGATGGAGCACAGACTCCAATATAAAAGCAAAAAAATTTCAGAAAGCAACCAACCAAACCAACCCACAGGATCTAAGGCTAGGCACAGAGTTGTTAGATCCATAAAAGGAAAAATTGATAATGCAGACCTCATCGAAATTAAAAAATTTGTGCTCTGTGGAAGTCCATGAGAAGAGGGGGGAAGCAATGGATTGGGGAAATAGTATTTGCAAACCTATCTGACAAAGGACTAGAATCTAGAAGAGAGAAGGAACCCTCAAAATTCCACAGTAAAGACCCGCAAAAATCCAGGTAGAAAATGGGCAGAAGACATGAGGAGATTTCACTGAACACGATGCCCAGATGGCAGATGGGCCCGTGAAAGGATGGGAGGCACCACCGGCCATTAGAGACGCGGAAATTAAAGCCACGGTGAGTTATCATTACACGCCCAGCCGAACTGCTTAAAATCAAAACAGTGGCAACAGCAAATGCTGGTGAGGATGCAGAGAAACTGGTTCATTCGCATGCTGCTGGGGGGGATGTCAAATGATAGAGCGATTTCTCTACACCAGCAATCGCATTTCTCGTCATACATCTCAGAGAAACAAAAAGTTACGTTCGCACAAAAACCTGTATGCAACTGTTTATGGTGGCTTTATGTGTCACAGCCCCACAGGGGGAGAGAGCCCAGATGTCCTCCAATAGGTGAATGGTCAAACTGTGGTGTGGTCCATACCATGGAATACTACTCAGCAAGAAAAAGGGATGGACTACTGAATCTATAGTTATCTTGAAATAAGAAGTTTCACTTAAAATAGTAATAATTTATGAAACACGCCAGACCCTTTCCCACCTTTTAGTCTTTGAACACTTTATTCACTCTCCCTGGAACACACTAACTCTTGCTCCTCTTTCTGCCCTCGGCTCAGCTGTCTCCTCTTCCAGGAAGGCTTCCCTGATTTCCTAGGCCCAGTCCTCTGGGCTTCCTCCACCACAGCCGTGATAGTGGTCCGTGCTCTCCCTGAGCTCGCTCTGGGCTGTCACGACTGGTGCTGAGTCTCCATCACTGGACTGCCAGCTCCATGAGGGAAGGCCACCGGCTGCCAGGCCACCAGCCCTTCGTCGGCACAGGGCTGGAGGCAGAGAGATGAATGAGCAAACAGCAGTAAGGACAGTAATACCACAGCCAGCACTCATGATGTGGTTTCTTTAAATTTTTTTTTTTTTAAAGATTTTATTTATTTATTTGACAGAGAGATCAACAAGTAGGCAGAGAGGCAGGCAGAGAGAGGGGGGGAAGCAGGCTCGCCACTGAGCACAGAGCCTGATGCGGGGCTCGATCCCAGGACCCTGAGATCATGACTCGAGCCGAAGGCAGAGGCTTTAACCCACTAAGCCACCCAGGCGCCCCATGATGAGGTTTCTAAGTGCCATTCTCTTTTGGGTGCTCTACGTGGGCAAAATAACCTTTATACAATCCCATTTATCATGGGGAAACTGAGGCCCACAGGGGGAAGCCACCACATGCAAAAAGTCACCAGCTAGTAGGCAGCAGGGCCAGGGAGCAGACCCAGGCCTCGACATCCAGAGCCTTTGCTAGTACTATCCATCCCGGAGGGCTTCTCCGCGAAAGGCCGGACCAGCCTCACTAAGAGGGGAAGTAGAGGGGTCCAGGGGGGCAGGCCAGAAAGAGATCGTCCGGCCCCCAGCCCCCATCCATTCCCACATGGAGGGAGAGGCAGACCAGACACCAGAGCCCCCTTTACCCCTTACAGGTGCTCAGGAGAGGACTCTACATGTCAAGGGCCTGTGACTGAATCCCATTTGGCGGCCGTGGAAACCAGCAGTGCCCTCTACAGAGAGAAAATGCCCACTGTCACGAGAGGCGGCGGTTTCGACACCCCCCCCCAGTGTCCTCCTGACGCCCCATCAGGGCGGGGCTGCTCTCCTCTGGCTGCTGGGTGGGGGTGGCTCTGACTCACGCTGGGGAACATTCCTACGGTTGTGGGACTTCGTTTATCCACCTGGAGAAACCTCGAGAGCAAAACAGTGAGAGTGAGTGACGGCCAAGTCCTCGTGGTCCGGTACCAGCACGCTCGGCTTCACAAGAGTGACGTGGGAGCTGGCTTAGGGAAGTGTGGGGCCGGGGAGGGTGGGGGGTCACGGACACCGGTAGGTGGGCACCAAGGGCTCTGACCAGGGCAGGAGTGTCTTCTCCCGCAGCTGGGCAGAGCGCCTAAGGTGGGGTCCGTCAGGTGACTCTCTGTCCCCTTGGGGGCATTGGCTATCTCTCACGAACCACCAAAACAGAGGCGACAATTAAAAGGAAAAAAGGGGAGCCCCAATTTATTTGCCAAGGCTGGAAAGAGCACACAAAGGAGGGGGCTTTTGGGGTGCTGGTGATGCCTGTCTTCTTGATCTGGGCGGTCGTTAGATGGGCGTGTGCTCGATGGTGATAATCATTCATGAAACTCAACGGGGAGTTATGTACACTCTCCATGCGTGTCCTTGACACTCGCAGCAAACACCGGGGGCAGCAGCTCTGACAGCTAGGAGCTTTGTCTCTACATGCGTGTACCTT
>CM053620.1:37084730-37118804 GCA_028646535.1 Procyon lotor | reverse complement strand
GTGTTCTGCACTTCGGGCCTCAAATTTCATCTTCACCGAACCCAACAAGGGGAATACTGTGAGCGGGCCTATTTTCTGGAGGAAGCACTCAGTTGAGGCCCATCGAGGATGTCCATGGCTAATAGCACGCAGAGGACAAAGACTGTGCAAGAGGGGTCACACCACAACCAGGGGAGCGTGGGGGGGGGTGTCTATGTGTTTATTGCTACCCCTTCCCGGCAGATGGCAGTACAGGGCCCCATCCCAGCAGAAGAGGTCCCTCGAGCCCACGCTCCACACCCAGAAGGCAAGGGTGTGGACAGAAGGGGGCTTTTATGAACTCACACCCAGAAGAAGCCCAGTGGGCAGGCGGTGTTCCCCGTGGACGAGGCGAAGGAGGATTTGCACCCAGGACCAGGTGCTTCCCGGCCCTGGCAGTCACTTCTTCTTCTGCACGTGGCCGCAGTCGTACTTGCCACGCACAACAGTAAGCTTCACGCCAGGCAAGTCCTGGGTGCGGCCACCCTGCACCAGCACGACGTGGTGCTCCTGCAGGCTGTGGCCCTCCCCGGGGATGAAGCACACGGCCTCGCGGCCGTCGCTGAGCCGCACGCGGCAGCACTTGCGGTTGGCTGAGTTGGGTTTCTTGGGCTTTCGGATGAACGTGCGCAACACCACTCCCTTCAGCTGCGGCCGGCCGGCCGTGGGTCCCGGAGGTGGAGGCGGCCGCTTGGGAAGCCCTCGGCGGTGCATCTGGTTCAGGGTGGCCATGGGCCGGGTGGCCCGGAGCTGGGAGGCCAGGGCTAGACCTGGAGACACACAACCAGGAGGGCGGGGTGGGGGGGGCAGTTATCCCAGGGAACGGGTAAGAGCTCTAAGCATGGTTCCAAGCACTTTACCAGGATGTATTTGTTTCCATCTGGGGGTAGTCACCAGTAAGAGTAATAACCCCTGTGTGTCAGGTTCTATTTTAAACATTTAACGTGAATTAGCTCCTTTTATTCTGCAAGGAAGGTACTGACTTTAATGCTGTTTGGAAACAATAATAAAAGCGAACAGATTCACGTCATGTCACGGACTGGTCTATGCCGTGTATCTATGTGAACTCGTGCCATCTCCATGGGTGTTTCGGGGAGCCCCCCTCCTCCTCAGCATACCCACTTCCAACGCCCATAAACAGATGATGTCCCCTGAACTCTGATACAGACCCTTTCCTCCCTCCCTCCTCCACTGCATCCATTTGGTCCTGTCCAGCCTTGTCTACTGAGCCCTCCTCCCTCCTCCTATAGCCTGGTCCCCACACGCAACCAGAGGGACCCTGTGGACAGCTGGGTCAGATCAGGTCCCTCCCCAGCGCAGAGCCCTCCCTCCCGAGGTGCCATCTGACTCAGGGAAAAGCCAAAGTCCTTCCCGTGGCCCATGAGGCCCCAGGTGCTCTGTCCCCATCACTTCCCTGATCTCCCTACTTGCCCCCTTGCTCTTTGTGCTCCAGCTGGTGTCCCCAGACAAACCAACAGAAAAGGGACCAGTGTGGCTGCAGTGGAGTAAGAAGAAAGACAGGTGGGGGAGGGAATATAGTTCCAAGGCAGACTGACAGGATTTGCTCATGGACAGGATGTAAGAAGGTGCACCGTAATCAGATTCTCTTGAGCAAACTTTCACCGAGCACCTACTGTCTTGGCCCCAGTAATGGAGGCACAATGGTGACAGAGACGGCCCTGGGCATACCCTCTTGGAGCTCCCAGTTCAGGGATTAGGTTCATCCTTTCCCTGTCACTAGCACGGACGCCCTTTTACACCCAAACTTTACACTTCCTCTCCTGGGTAGGTCCTGGCCCTACTGTCCATTTCCGTGTCTCCTTACGTGTCAAGTTACAGCACAATCCTCAAAAGGGTGAGATGTCGTTAGAAGCCTCTTCCTAGTGGCATGCCCTTGAGTAAGACTCTGCCTCTCAGTGCCTCAGGGTCCTTACTGTGTCACAGACACCAGAATCACACCCCCTCCTTGAGTTTGGTGTATAAGAGGCTATGGTGAGAGATGCATGTCAAGCTAGCCCAGAATTCCCTGGCAGGGCGCAAGCCTGTCATGGGATTCTTAGTAAGTGGCAACTAGAAAGTGCTTAATAAAAGTTTGCAGAATGAGTAACTGAGATACTTCGCAGAGGGCCTGGCCACGATAAGTATCTGATGTCTGCAAAGCCCATAAGGACATAAAGCATCTCTCTCCTTGCCTGGCGCACACTAGCATCAACCCTTTGCTTGGATGTCTCACTCACGGGAGGTTATTTAATAAGTATTTGCTGAAGAAATCAGGAACTGACCCAAACTCCTAGTACCCACTTGAAAACGCATAGTCGCCCTCAAGGTAGGAAACCTCTTGCCCCTGCAGACCGAGTTCCGCTAAAACCCCCCGTGCATCCGTGCATCCCTAACATAAAACCCCGATTCCCCCGGGTCTGCAGCAGAGGCAAACAAGTCCCAGAGGGGAAAATCCTCGTCCAGCTGCTTCTCTGCAGCTCAAGTCCCCAACTTACCATAATTTAGGGACGTGTTGAGGCCACGGAGAAGGCCGGACCAGGACATCCCGCCGCCTTCACGGTCCCTGTGTTGGGGGATGAGAAAATCAGGAAGGAAAAGAGAAAAGTGGCCGTAGCCAGGGAAGGACCCCAATTCTCCCCATCCCGTCCTCAGAGCCTTCGGATTAAATCCAAGTAATTTCCTCTGACGGTCTGACTACAACCCCTCTACGGACAGAAATTCCCTCCGTAAATTTAGTTTCGCTCTGAGTAGGCTCTCGGGCACCCAGCAACCTCTCCCCGCCCCCCAACTCCGGCACACAGGAGGAAAAGAGAAACTGAGGGGAGGGCCAGGGAGATTTGGAGAACCCGAGGGTTCCATCAACTTCACCGACCCTAGCAGGGTCCACAGGCACGCTGAACCTGCTTCCAGCCACTTCCGGAGGCCGTCCCGGCAGGGATTGGCTGGATGTGTTTCTCGTGCACTGAAGGGGCGGGACACAAACGATGATTGGTCAAAGACAGAGTCGATCTCGGTCAATTTTTCTAGTCGGACTGTGTTTGAGGCACGAGAGGCGGGGCTGCTTTGCAATTGGTCTACACGCGGAGTGGGCGGGACGAAGGGTGCGTATCTTCCTGTCCCCCGTCCAAGATGGCTGCGTCCATGGCGCGGCGCTTGTGGCCTTTGGTGGCTGGTCGGGGTCTTCGGCCCCGGAGAGGCTGCGTCTGCAGCTACAACCCAAGGAGAACTTTTGCCACGGAGAGACGGGACCGGAACCTCCTGTACGAGCACGCGCGCGAGGGCTACAGCGCGCTCCCTCAGCTGGACATGGAGTCTCTGTGCGCATGCCCGGAAGAGGCCGCGCGCGCCCTGCAGCTCCGCAAGGGGGAGCTACGGCCAGAAGACCTGCCGGCGATCGTGAGTGCGCTTACGTGGGCCATCAGCTGCGGAGCCCAAGTGGGCTCGCAAAACATGCTCTCCAGCTCTCCAGCAGGGGACGAACCTGTTACGGGAATTTTAGTTCCTTCCTAAGTTTAGCCAGCATGTGCTTGGCACGCATACGTGTGCCAGTTATCCACGGAGTGCAAGGGCTCTACCATCTCCGCACCCATTATGCGTTCCATAAAGCGTGCTGAGTACCTGCTTTGCGCTTAGGAACTTACTCCAACGTCATGCCAGGCTTAAAACGACCAAAAAAAAAAAAAAAAAATGGGGGGAGGTGGAAAGAAAGTAGGGGACAGGGATGTGAATCAGACGAGGGTGGAGGGGTTTGACTTTGGAGAGTAAGAGGTAGAGTCCTGCCACTACCCCACAGGTAGTAGGCAATTAAATGGGGTTCTTGAATGAATGAGTGGTTCTACGGAACAATATTTAAGAAACATCTACTATGTCCAAGGTGTTGAGAGTAAGTTGGTAAATAATATAATACTACATGCTGAGGACCAGGAACCAGGGTCGCCATATTGCTAGACCTCCTTGGGGTGCTGAGTTTGGTCTGTTCTAAGTGTTCTGTACATATATGCCTCTTTTCAGTTTCACAACCAGGCTGTGAGGTGGGTGCCCTTATTGCCTCCATTTTATCAGAGGAAAAACTAAGGCTCAGAAAAATTAATTAAGGGTGGTTGTTCCTCAAAAAATTACACATGGAATTACCATATGATCGGGCCATCCCACTTCCGGGTAATTCCCCAAGAATTGAAAGCAGGGATTGATCAGGTATTTGTACACCCACGTTTGTAGCCATATTACTTACAGTAGCCAAAAGATGGAAGGAACCCGAGTGCCCATGGATGGATGAATACATAAACGAAATGTGGTGCATACATACAGTGGGATACGATTCAGCCTTGAAAAGGGAAGGAAATTGTGGCACAGCCTATAACATGAATGAACCTTGAGGACGTTATGCCGAGTGACATGAGGCTATCACAAAAAGACAAAACTGTAGGATTCCATTCATGTAAGGTGCCTGGAGTAGTCAAATTCATAGAGACAGAAAACAGAAGGGTGGTTGCCAGGGGCTGGGAATGGGAAGAGGCTGTTTAATGGGTGTAGAGTTTCCGTTTGGAAAGAAAGAAAGTCCGAAAGATGGACGGTAGGGAAGGCTGCACAACCATGTGAAAGTACTTAATGACCCTGAACTGTACACTTTAAAATGGTTGAAATGGCAAATTTTATGCAGAGTTTACCATAGCCTTTTATATAGTCTTTAAAAATATTTTATTTCTTCATTTGAGAGAGAGACAGCACAAACGGGGAGGGGCAGAGGGAGAGGGAAGAGCAGACTCCTCGATGAGTACAGAGCCTGAACAGGGCTGGATCCCAGGACCCCGAGAACATGACCTGAGCCAAAGTCAGACTGAGCCACCCAGATGTCCCTATCCCCACCTTTTAAAGGGCTGGTTTAGAGATCCTAAATTATTTATAACCTGCTAATGGATCACATCCCAAAGCTTGAAAAACAGGTCTTTAGGGCGTGAAGTGTGAAGAGGGATATGGCATGTGGCTTTCTGGGCAGTAACAAGGCATGTGAATTGTTCCTAGGAGCCCTGGGGAGCCATGGGTGCTCTCAGGTGGGGGAGGGCTTGTGTCAGAACTCTGGCCAGAGAAGGAGAGCCTGCAGGCCGGGAGGAGGGTGCAGGGGTTCCCAAGGGAGAGAGATGGGGGGGCAGGAGTCCGGGGATGAGAGGACAAACCCGACAGATGATCGTGGGGCAGAAGGGTCCAGGTGGCATCCAGCAGGAGGCTCAGGGCTCTGGGCTGTGGGATGGGAGTTCGTAGGGCTGTGCCTGAGGAGGAAGAGCAGATCTGGGGGAGAGAATGCGTGTCCTTGAGTCAGTCTTGCACAGGGGACATCCAGGGGGAGCCACCTTGTGGCCTGCCCTCCCCTTCCCGCTTCCAGCCCCCCGGGGTTGGGGGAGGGTAGGAGGAGGGTGTTGTTTGTGCCTTTCCGTCAAGGGGAGAACTGCGACCAGGGAGATCAGAGGGGTTTGCCCGGGGATGTGGGCTCACAGAGGGACCTCACAGCAGTCGGGGTGCCCGCGAAGGAGAGCTGAGCCTGCCGTGTGAGAGGGCACAGGTTTGGCGCAGCAGCCCCGTAGAACAACGGCTGCCTCTCCCTGTTGCGAGACTCCAAGGTGAACGCCGACAGGGTCCATGACCCTCGGCACCCGGGTCCCTTCACCTTCTCACTCTGCATCCCTGAGGATGTTGTCCGGTTTGGCTCTCCTAAGAGTCCGTCATCCGGTCCAAGGGGAGTGAGAGACAAAAATCTGACATGGGGGCTTATCTTTAAGGAGGCGACCCCGAGTCCCACTGCCACTTCCGCTCATGTCCACTGGTTGAACTTGGACACAGGAGCGCGGGCGGCTGTGAGGGAGGCTGGGAGACGCATCTTCATTCTGGGCAGCCACGGGCTTCATGCAGAAGGGAAGGAGGGGGGATTGGCTGCTGGGGTCCAGGTGGACAGAGGCCGAGGCTCTAGCAAGAAGGGGCAGGAGACAGCGGCCTCTTCATGCCTTTCCCTCTTGTATCCACCCCTAGATCGCCGCCTGGCAGGAGCTGAGGCAGCTGCGGGAGCAGATCCGGAGTCTGGAGGACGAGAAGGGGGCTGTGGCTGAGGCAATCCGGGCCCTCCTGGTGAGCACGGGGTCCTACCTGGGTGGAGCTTCACCATGGTGATTCTACCTCAGTTTCCCCTCTCACAGTCCACGATGGCTGGCATAGTGGGTGGGGGATCTCTTTGTGTGACTCTGCCCGAGGCAGAAAATAGGACTTCCGGGGCTCGCATGCCCTTTCTCCAGAGCAGGGAGACCTTTCCTGAAGGCCCCAGCAGAGTGCCCTCATGCCTTCTGGGCCCGGACACCCCACACCCACACCCGTCCTCAGCAGGAAGGACGGCGTCACTGCAGTGGCCTTAGGGCTCCTCGAGAAGCAGCACCCGGCTCAGCCCACGTTCCAGGAACCACAGGCTGCCCAGGGAGGGGAAACTGAGTCAGGTGTCTGCGGGACAGGAGGAGGGAGAGCAAACAGTCTCGGGTTAGAGAGCTGATAGCACCTGCCGCAGGGGGTGGGAAGGTCCCCACGAAATCAACAGCAGACCTTTACATACCCGTCACTGTGGGCCAGGTACCGTACTGGGTGCAGCCCTCACACCGCCATGAGACAGGAACAGTCCAAACCCAACTTACAGCTGACAAAACCGGGGCCCCAAGAGGTTAAAAATGTGCTTCAGCGTCACAGCCAGAAAGTGGGGGAGGCAGGATTCGCACCCAGGCACACGGGCTGCTTTCCACCCCTCCAGTCGGAGGCCAGTTGCAAGACTAGCTACCTCTCCCGGCAACCCCACTGGGGAAGTGCCAGGCCCCGGGCTGTGTGTGTCCCAGGCCGGCAGCCCGTGCAGACAACAAAAGTGATCACGGTTAATGTTCAGTGAGTGCTAACCCAGGGAATCCATGAGCCAGCGCTGCTGGGGAGCTCCTATGAGCCCATTTCACAGATGGGAATGCCGAGGCTCGGAGAAGGGACGAGATTGGCCCCAGGACACACAGCTGGGAGGCACCTCACATTCACATCTGGGTCTGCCTGCTTCCCGTCTGCTGCTCCGGATCGTAGGAGGTCACACGTCCGCAGACTTTACCTCTCCAAGTCTCGGTTTTGTCATTTACGAAACGGGGAGCACAGCGAGGCCCACTTCACGGAGTAGGTTGTGGAGAAAACAGGACTGTGTGAGAGCCCTCTGCGAACACAGGCGTGAGTCGCCCTCAGTCGAAGCTGCAGGTGTGATTACTGTCCCTTATCTTGTCTCCTCCCGGCTTTACTGGGAGAGAGGCTGAGGCACAGAGCGGAGGAAGGTCTGTCCGGCCAGGCACCTGCAAAGCAAGGAATTCAGAACCCTTCCCCATCCCCACCCCACATCCCCTGGCCCTGTTTGGCCTCTTACTCCCTCCTCCATTTTTCCTTCCTTCCCGGCCTCAACTTCAGGAACCTAATCACCCTCCCCGTCTCTCTTCCACCAGGTAAACCAGGACAATGGTCAAGTGCAGCAGGTACTACGGGGGAGCAATGTCCTGTCCCTGGTGGGAGCGGGCAGGGGCCACATGAGTCCTCATTCCTACCATGTGACCAGAGGTGACAAACAGGACTGTCGATCCAAGTGAATCTGCTGATTCACGAGACGAAAGGCTGACTCCGGGTCCTGGCTCCATATTTGGCTCTGCTCCCCTCTCATTCCCAGACCAACTTTCTCCCCTTAGGGAAAGGGGAGCTAGGGTGGGGCGCAAAGGGGACCACTTCCCTGATAGCTTGCACCTATAGTCCTGGGGCTTGGGTCATGTGCCTGTCTTTGAGCCAGTCACTGTGGCCAAGGCCATGGAATGTTCTAGAAGGCCAGGTCTGCATTATGACCCTCTGGTCAGGCCACTTGGTGGTGAGGTGAGGGGGAGAGAATTTCCCAAAAGGAAATTCGGGATGTTGGGCCAAAGGGACAACGAGTGTCCCCCACCGAGGGTCTGCCCACAAGGCTCGAGGTCAGACTGGTTTGAGGGACCCTGCCCTTTCCTGGGCCGATCCCACTTGCCCCCGTCCCCAGGACCCCCAGTATCAGAGCCTGCGGGCACGTGGCCGGGAGATCCGCAAGCAGCTCATGGTCCTGTACCCCAAGGAGACTCAGCTCGAGGAGCGGTTCTTCCTGCAGGCGCTGAGGCTGCCGAACCGGACCCACCCGGACGTGGTGAGCACCGTGCTGGGCGCTGGGCGAGGGGCTGGGGGCTCTTGGGACCACCTCCCCCATGACTCCCGCTGTGTCTCTGCAGCCCGTCGGGGACGAGAGCCAGGCCCGAGTGCTCCACGTGGTCGGAGACAAGCCAGGTGGGCCGCCCCACGGGCCCCAGGGACCCCCGGTGGGGTGCGGCCTGTAGAGGTCCTGTGCGCCCCTCCTCCGGCCTCCTGTCCTGCCTGTGTGTGTGCCTGGCAGTCTGACCCTGTCCCGCTTTGGCCTCTATTTCCTTGGGATTTCCTTGGGTTTTCCTCCCGGACTCCCGTCTGGCTCGGGCTCTCTGCCGCCCTCCCTCTTTCTCGCTTCTTCCTAATGTTCTCTTCCCTTTGCCCTCTCTCTCCTTTTCCACCTCTGCTTCCTGTGTCTCTCTCCATCTCTCTCCCCCTTTGCCAAGCCTGTCTCTGCCACCACCCCATTCCCTTTCCCTCCCTGCCTCTCCCCTCCCTTCCCTTCCTCTCTTCCCTTCCCTTGGTGTCTTCTCTCTAACTGCCCCTCATTCCCGCCATCTCTCCCATCCTCTCTCTGTCCCGCGCCTCTCCCAACCCTTACCCCACCGCTTTTCACCCCAACCCAGCTTTCTCCTTCCAACCCCGGGGCCACCTGGAAATCGCCGAGAAACTTGACATCATCCGTCAGAAGTGAGTCCCACCCTCCCCTCCGGCGCGCCCTCCCCACCCCAGCAGCTGGCTCGACACCGGGTGGGGAGCCGCCCGGAGCCTCACCCGCATGAATGTTTGATGCCCAGTCCCCCGCCTGGCAGCTGGCCTCTGCCCTTCTCCCCCCACCAGCCCCGGCCCACACCACCCGCCCATCTGCCCGTCTGTCTCCCAGGCGCCTGTCCCACGTGTCCGGCCACCGCTCCTACTACCTCCGAGGGGCTGGAGCTCTCCTGCAGCACGGCCTAGTCAACTTCACACTCAACAAACTCATCCACCGGGTACGGGCCAGGATGGGAGGGCTGCCTGGAGGGGGTGACGTGGAGGCTGATGGCTCACCTCTGCTCCAGTCACTGTTTACAGAGCTTCACGCATATAATTAACACGTTTAATTCTCTGAGCAAGGGTAGGAGGTAGGTGCCATTATTATCCCCACTTCAGAGATGGAGAGAAGAAGGCCTGGAGAGGGCGTAACTAGCTCAGGATCTCGTGGCTGCTGCTGGGGGCTGGCCCTAGAGCCTGTGCTCGCCACCTCACCGCCTGCCTGTAGCACAGAGGGAACAGGGAAATGCGGTGTTGCCGAACCGGGAGGGGTTGGCAGAGGCTGGAGGCATGGGGCGTGGGCAGTGGTAGGAGACTCGGACATTTCCTGCGGGCACTAGGGAGCCACGGAAAGCTCTCACTGTACCTCCGGCTACCCTGTGCGGGCCGAACTGAGTGGAGCCCCAGCAGAGAGGGCCCCGGTGACGGGGATGCCGGGGTCCCGGAGCCAGTGCTGAGCCCACCGCTCAGGCCTTCCTCTGTTTCCTCGGAGGTGGACTGGGTTTTGGAAGGACAAGCGGGAGCCGTGGGCCCACTCTGCAGTGCCACTTCTTCCGGGCTGAGCTTGGACCTGGGTGGGGGTCCCGGCCGTGCTCCTCATCCCACTCCTTTCCTCTTCACAGGGCTTCACTCCCATGACGGTGCCAGATCTTCTCCGAGGAGTTGTGTTTGTGAGTGCTCCCCACGCCCAGCTGTGTGCCAGGCCCTGTTCTGGGGCCCGTCTCCCCTGCAGAGACCACCCTGAGACTGGGTTGAGGATGTCAGGCCAAAATAAGGAGGCCAGGGCAATTCCAGAAGCTTCCTGGGGAGGAGCGGGAGTTGTGACTACAAAATGGAGGCCGAGGTCCTCTGTCCCCTGACCTCTGTGGCTTGGCCTCCTCCCCAGGAAGGCTGTGGGATGACACCAAATGCCAACCCATCCCAGATTTACAACATCGACCCCTCCCGCTTTGAAGACCTCAACCTGGCTGGGACAGCAGAGGTGGGGCTGGCTGGTAAGCACCTGCTGGGAGGCCACCGCAGGGGTGAGGTTGCCTCCAGCATCCTCAGAGCAGCAGGGATTGTAGGGGGACAACCAGGAGCACCCCAGGGGTGATGGCTGCCTGCCAAGGATATCTCAGTGACCCCAGGGCCAACATGTACGGTTGTGTAGGTTGTTTACTGCACAACAGCACTGTGAGGATCCAGCCACGTGCCCTGCCGTGAGGTTGTGTCCGCCAGTGGGGACACCTTTTCTCATTGTCTCAGAGGTTTCCCGTGGATGGGCAGTGCCCCTGGCTAACCCATCCTGTTCCCCTCTCCTCCCAGGCTACTTCATGGACCACTCCGTGGCCTTCAGGGACCTGCCCATCAGGTGATGCTCAGTTCCTTTAGATCTCGTCCCCGCTTGTGATAGTCCCTCTCCCCTCCCTGACTCCACCTCCCCTGCTCCCCCCCTAGGATGGTCTGTTCCAGTACTTGCTACCGGGCTGAGACAGACACAGGGAAGGAGCCATGGGGGCTGTATCGAGTACACCACTTCACCAAGGTCAGTGTGGCCAGGACCGGGGAGGAGGTCCACTCCAGGGACCCAGGGCCTCCTGACTCCTGTGGCCACTGCACTGCCCCAGGTGGAGATGTTTGGGGTGACAGGCCCCGGGCTGGAGCAGAGCTCGCAGCTGCTGGAGGAGTTCCTGTCCCTGCAGATGGAGATCCTGACAGAACTGGGCCTGCACTTCCGGTGCGGAGCGGGGGCGCGGGAGGAGGGATGGG
Source organism: Procyon lotor (assembly GCA_028646535.1). Lineage (NCBI taxonomy): Eukaryota > Metazoa > Chordata > Mammalia > Carnivora > Procyonidae > Procyon > Procyon lotor. The sequence continues at coordinate 37,107,803 of CM053620.1, read as the reverse complement.
CTGGCTAGGTGCTCCCTCGTGGTGAACAGCCTCGCTGCCCCCCCACCCGCTGGCCCCTTTCCTGCACATTAGGAATATGTACAGGGTGTGTGTCTGTCTGTCTGTAAATCCCGTGCAGGACCGCACGACGGGGCCAGTGACCTGAGCAGCATAGGGCGCCCCAGTGTGGGGGCCCAGGCCCCTTCCCTCTCGTGGATCCCATTCTAGGTGCCGTCCCACCTGTGCTCCCCCCTCCAGGCGGCTCAGCACCCCGCGCAGAGTGGAGATGGGGGCACAGCCCTTCCCTTTCAGGCGAGACCTGTGGGCAGCCCCACAGCACCCTACCCCGGCCCTGGCTGGCTCGCTTCCAGGGAGGCCTGGGGATGTGGGTTTTTTCCCTGGGGACCTGCTACGATCCCAGGGTGCTGAGAGTACCCCATGCCTTCTCCTCCCCACCCTCCTCCATCCACTTCTGCCACATCCCTGCTGCCCCAACTGCCTCCTCCTCCTTGTGCTCCTGCCTCTTACTCGCTGACCTTCACCATGACTCTCTCTTCCGCCGCAGCGTCCTGGACATGCCCACCCAGGAACTGGGCCTTCCCGCCTACCGCAAGTTCGATATCGAGGCCTGGATGCCAGGCCGCGGCCGCTTTGGTGAGGTGAGCCCCCAGTGCGGTGGGGACGGGAGGGGTGGGGGGCAGGACCCCCCCCACACACAGCTGATCCCCTGTGTGTGATCGCTCAGGTCACCAGTGCGTCCAACTGCACGGACTTCCAGAGCCGCCGGCTTCACATCATGTTCCAGAAGGAGGCCGGGGAGCTACAGTTTGCCCACACGGTGAGCGCCCGCACCCCCCTCCCACCCTCCTAGGGACGGGCCGCCCCGGCCTCTCCCGGGCCGGCGGAGCCTGTCGCGTGGACACGAGCGTGCCTCTCTCCCAGGTGAATGCCACGGCCTGCGCCGTCCCCCGCCTCCTCATCGCCCTCCTGGAGAGCAATCAGCAAGAGGTGAGGCCTGGAAGGTTCACACTGGGGGAGGCGGAGGGTGGAGGCCTAGGCAGTGGCAGCGACCTGTGGCCTGCTCTGTCCCCAGGATGGCTCGGTCCTCGTGCCCCCTGCCCTCCAGCCTTACCTTGGCACCGAGCGGATCACGGCCCCCACCCATGCGCCTCTCCAGTACATCGGGCCCAACCAGCCCCAGAAGCCCAGGCGCCCAGGCCGGCCCGTTTCGAGCTGAGAACTCGCCCTCATCCATCCGCAGGGCTGTGGCTGTTTCCTGGAGCTCAGGGGACCCTGAGAGCCTGGGACCTATTTTCCTGAGCGCGTCCTGACACTTCCTGTGTCAGCTCTGTGCCTGGGCCCCTTCCCTACTCCCCTGCTACCCCAGAATCAGCCAGTGACCCCGTCGCCACTGACGGTGCCAACCTGCACCAGAAAGCAGGGCATCTGGGGACTTAAAGGTTGTAGGGGTGGAGGAGGAGAGGAAGAAGCCTCCAACTCTCCCTCCTTCTTTCCTCTCTCCGTACTAAGCAGGAAGTGCCCAATAAATGGTCAGAACCAAGGCCTTTGTGGATCTCTGAGCAAGGGGGAAGGCCCTGGCCACCTCGCTGGGGGCGCCAGGCAGCTGGGCGGAGGCGCTAAACCTCCACGGGGGCTGTGGCTGGAGGGGCCGTGGCCGGCAGTGGCCAGCAACCCCCCGAGCACACGGAGGGCGACCTGGGGGCCACCGCCGGATCCAAGAGGATGCCGAGTCCTCTCCCCTTGCTCTAGGACAAGGGCCACCCTCGCACTCGCCTCCACCTCCCATGGCAAGGAGGGGTCCCGGAGACAGCACAACCTCAGCGAAGCCAAAACTCGCTCCGCCCTTCGCAGGACACGAACTGTCTTCCCCGCTCCTCCAGCCACAGCCCGTCCAGCGACCCTCAGCTCCTCTCACGCCGTCAGTCCTTCCTTCAGCAGACCGCAGCCTCCTTCCGTATATCTCCAGAAGCCGCCCCTGCTTTGTCCTCCCCAGTCCCTCCCTCATCCTGTCCACCGTGACTGACCAGCCTCTTCACTGCCGGCCTGCTGCCTGAGCCCCACGCGAAGCCAGAGCGACCCTGTGGACCCCCATATCAGGTCTCCCCTGCTTGGAGCCCTCAGGTTGCTCCCTCTCTCTCGGGAAAGGACAGAGTGGTCCCCGGGATCCACAGAGCACCCCCCATGATCTGCCCTCTGCCTCTTGTCGTGCTCTAGGTCTGGCTGTTTAAACTCTGCAGACCCAATCTGGACTCATATCTTTGCCCACGCTGGTCCCTTCCCTGTTATGCTTTCCCTCTATCTGGCGTGAGTGCTTCCATTTTATCACTCCGGCCTTGGCCCAGATAATCCTCTTCCGAGAAGACCTTCCTGACCGGCCAGAGTACAAGCCCCTAACACTCTTGTGATGCAGGAGTCTGCAGGCATTTCCTCCTTCCCGACACCTAGTTGAGTATTGCATGTGCCCCTTCTCAAAAGGCCTGCGCGAAGAGCACAGGAAAGTTTGCCAGTGTGTCCCCTGCTGGAGCCCCAGGCTTTATAAGACGGCTGGGCATAGAGTAGGTGCTCAAAAATTCCTGGTGGGAAGGGGCTGGGACGTGTGTAGCTCCCGGTGCCCGGTGCCGTCTAAATGACTTTGTGCCCTCCCCACCTCCCGCCACACCTCCCCTGTGGCGTCGTGGCCACTAGCCCCATTTCACAAAGGATGGAACCGACCCTAGAAAGGCTCGGCCCTTTTCCCCGGGCCACCCAGCTGGTAGTGATGGAACTGGGATTCAGGCAGAGCCCAGCCACAATTTCTGGGGAAATAGATTTAGGAGACCTAAATTTCAAGATGCAGGAAATGACCAAAGAAGCGTTGCCTGAGGTCTATCTGCAAGTGGCTGCCGCTGGATTCGAACCCCAGTTGGCCTCCCAGCGTGTTGAGCTCATCAGACCATGTTTGGGGGACGGACCCTCCCTCCATGCAGGTGCTCAGGGGCCATTAGCTGGAGGGGAGCAGGTGCAGGATGTGGGTCCCCATGAATAATTGAGGGTCTCGGGCAGGTGGCCGCCCTGCAGCTGTCACCCAGCTGCAGGCAGGGAAGCGGTGGTGGTGGTGTCGTCACTTACGCCCCGCGGGGCCAGGGGCGCGGGTTATAAGCAGCTGCCACGCCGTCCAGTGCCACTGCCGAGCACCCTGGTCCGGACGCCCCACCATGCAGCGCCGCGGGCCTGCCTCCGTGCTGCTCTTCCTGCCGCTGCCCCTGCTGCTGGCGCTGCTGCTGGGGGCGGGTGAGTGCCAGAAACTAGAGGGGACTTTTGCGGCTAGCCCAGGGAACAGGGGTGGGAATGGTGCACCCAGTGGGGTTGGATTAGAGACTTCACCGGCTGAGCTTTCCAGGTGGGGATGGTGCCCCCAGCAGGTAGGCTGGGGGAGGGGACAGGTAACAGGATGCAGCTTGGAGCCCAGATCAGCACCAAGGACAGCGGGAGGGAGGGGGGGAGGTGCGGGGATCTGAGCCCAGCACCCTTCTTCCTCCATAGCCACTGCTGCTCCCTTGGCGCCAAGATCCTCCAAGGAAGAGGTAAGGAGTGCGGACCCCTTGCCCTGCCCTATCTTCCACACACCCTGGCCCTCTGACCAGCCTGCGTGACCATCTCTCCACACCCCAAACTGCTGTCATTCCCCCCGTCTACTCTGCCCTCGATCTCCTCTCTGACCCTTCGCCCCCAGCTGACCCGCTGTCTGGCCGAGGTGGTCACGGAAGTGCTAACACTGGGCCAGGCCCAGAGAAGCCCCTGCACAGCTCTCCTCCACAAAGGTAAGCAGGGCCCATGCTCTCGTTCCTCTTGGGAGCCCCCACCCCACCCAGGGTTTTGGTCAGGGCTTCCTGGAGGAAGGGGTGTCTCCTCCCAAGCCCCCTTGCCTGGGTCGGCGTAGCACTGCGCGGTGGCCCGTCTGGCCTCCGGCTCCAGCCTCGGGGTTCCCTGCAGAGGTGTGCGATGGGGGCAGAGAATGTCCCCCAGACCTGACACTCTCCCAGTTTGGGGTAGTCCCCTGTGGGAACTTGGGCAGGCCCCAGAACTCCGGGTCTCAGTTTCCCGATGTGCAGCAGGGAGAGCAGCCTTTCTCTTTCCGCCAGAGATGTGTGAGACAGAGCCTTACAGCTGTGAATCCACCAAAGAGAAAGGCCTGCTGCTTGGGGATTTCAAGAAGCAGGAGGCGGGGAAGATGAGGTCCAGCCAAGAGGTGAGGGAAGAGGAGGAGGAGGAGGCGGCGGAGAGGGCCCACAAGTCTGAGGTGCGGGAACAGACCATCCACGAGCAGCTCCACAGCCGGCTCCACCAGGAGGAGGACAATGAGGAGGAGGAGGAGGAGAAGGCAGAGGCGGAGGAGAAAAGGAAGAGGCGGGGGCCCATGGAACCCTTCGAAGGCCTGTGGAAGCGGCGCCTAGAGGGTGGAGGGGGCCCCCAGAAGCGAGGGGCAGAGCAGGCCAGCGACGAGGAGACAGCACAGTTCGAGGCGGAGGAGAAGGGCCTGGAGGTGCTAGGTGGGGGCCGCGGCCTGTGGCGGGGAGCCGAGGGGGGCGGAAGGGAGAGGCATGAGGACTCGTCACACCGCCACCACCCCCACCAGCCAGAAGCTGAGCCCAAGCAGGAGGAGAAGGCAGAGGCTTCAGAGAGGGAGGTGAGCGGAGGAGGCGATGGGCAGGTGGGGTGGACCAAATGGCCAGGGCGGGGGGCGGTGACCAAACACGTGGCAGTATTGGGCCATCAGTAGCCAATATCCACCACAAATGGCTCACAGTGACGGGGGCCAACAGCAGGGCCAGGCAGCAACAGCCAGGCAAGGCCGCTGCTGGACCAAGATGGTCGAGATGACAGTGACCAAGACGGCCGCTAGCACGGCGAACTGAGTTGGCCCCCACCGTGGTCTCTGTGGCCACAAGCAGGGTGGCCACGTGGCAAGTGGCTGCCGCGCTTGGCTCCACGGACTGGGGATGGACACCACCGCTGAGTCATGGCAAGTGGGCTGTCCCCACGATTGGTAGCGGTAGCCATAACGCCCAACACCTCTCAAAGGGGTCATGGCATCCAAGCCGGGCACCTTTACTGGTCCGCTCTGCCGCCATGGGCCAACACGGACCACGCAGCTGGGCACGTCGGCCAGTGTAACTTCCACTCCGGCCCCCATCATGGCCCCTGGGGACCAGGATGATGCCTGCTGGCTGCTGTTGTGCAGAGCGACACAGGCCACGTTCACGGGTGACGCCTAGGGTGTCCCGCCCCTGAAGGTGGCTGCTGATCCACCCCTTTCTGACCCCCCCCACCCCCCCAGGAGCACGACATGGAGCGGCTGGAGCACGTGAGAGAGGAGCTAAAGAAGGCAACCGAGATTCTGGGGGAGGAGATCAGGAGGGAGGGATGACCCCCGAGCTCATGTCCTCCTTCCCGACACCCCCTAGGGCTTGGAACCGTGGACCCCCAAAACTCACCTCACAGCCCACCCCATTCCCCAGCCTGCAGGAGTGGGGAGAAGGGGTGCCGTGCGACCGGGCCCAAGGGGCTGAGTCGGAGCTGGGCAGAGCTGGGCTCACACTGACTCAGGACACAGCGGCCACCCCCTCCCCGTGTCACCCACTCCAACCCCTCTGTGTGAATAAAGCACAAAGAAAACCACTGAAGTTCGCGTGGTACTTGATTTTGGACAGACAGGGACCCACGAATAAACCGGAGGACCGTGACGGTGACTGTCAGTCTAGTCCCCAGTTGTCAGAGCGGGGTTTTATTAAACTGGAAACTCTATTAACAGTGAGGTCAGACAGGGTCATCAGGGAGAGGTTTTGAGGCTGGGGCGGGAGGTAGCCGGTTTTGGCTCTGGCTGCTGTGTACCACGATGTCGTCGTATTCATCCTGGGGGCAGAGGAGGGGCAGGCACAGGGGCTCAGGCGGCTGTCACCTTGCTGGCCGTCCAGCTTCTCCACCCACCCCGGCAACTGGGTCTTGCCTAGAAGCCCAAGTTCCCCCCACTCAAATCCCCCGCTCCTGGTTTGCCACCCACCATGTTCAAGGTCACCCGTGTTCTCCCACGGCCTGCCGCTGCTGGGGCTCCAGCCCTGCTGCTCCGCCAGATGTTCGGCAGCTGCAGCCGCTGGGGTCTCCCTCCTCGGGCCCCTCCCTCTGCCTCTACCCAGACTCCTCACCCTCCACCCCCAACCTCGTCCCCTGCCCGAGGCAGTGTCTCTGCCGCCTGGGTTCCCCAATACAACCTCCCCGCTGCTGGTTCGGGTCTTTCCCCACTGCCACCAGTGTTGGGATCACTGCCGCCCGAGGTCGGCTTCCCGCCACCTGAGTTCTCCGCACCGTCACTCCCTATGCCGTCGGCCACCACTGCCAACCACTGCCATTACGGGTCACTCTGACCGAGGTCTTTTCTCTAACTCCGCCTGAGTTCTCACTCTGCCTTTCCCTCAGGTTTCTCAAGCACCACTCCCCGCTTTCTCCCCGCCAGCCCTGTCTAAGGCTCCCCAAGCTGCTGACAGCGCTGGTACCACTGCCTGAGTTCTCTGACCACAGCAGCCTGAGGTCAGTGTCATCACGCCGCCTAACTTCTCTTCCCCCTTCCCACCTGCCCGTTTACCCTGACCCCCTAGCTGGGCCGTCCGTTCTTTTCTCCTGACTCACGCCCTCGTCCCCGCTGTCACTGTCGCTACTGCTGCTGCAGGGGCCAGGCCTGTCATCCTCGTCCTCGGGCTCAGGGGCTCCATGTGCACGGAGAAGGCGGGCGAGGATGGGGTTGGGCCGGAGCGTGGCGCTGCCCAGTGGGGTGCGGCCTCCATACATGCGGGCGGCGGGGTCGGCTCCTGCCCTCAGGAGGAGCTCCAGCACGTCGGCGGCTTGGGCCTCCACTGCCAAGTGCAGGGGGCTCCGGCCACACGTGGGCTCCTGCGAAGAGCAGCAGAGAGGTCAGGGAGGCCCTGCTCCACTCTGGGGGACAGCCTTCCCTGCCGCGCCTTCTCCCTAGGGCAGCTCACCGGTTTGTTGAGGTCCGCTCCAGCCTCCCAGAGCAGCCGGACCATCTCGGAATCTTTGTGGATGACGGCCACGTGAAGTGGGGTATGGCCTGTGGACAGAGTGACTGCTGTCAGATGACGGCGGTGGGCCAGGCCCCAAATGCCAAGGTCCTAGGGGGGGGCTTCTTGGCCTGAGTTTGGGGTCCAGCTCCTGAATTCCTAGATAAGCCAAAGAGGCAACTGCACCCTCAATGCCTAAGTCTTGGTGGTCTGGAACTTGTTGGCGATGCCAATGCCTGGCTTTGGAATGTCTGGGGCTTATGGGTGAAGAGCCTGGGGGCTTTGGACAATTAGCCTGGATCTTGGGACCAAGAGACTGAGTCTCTGGTCTTTATTTCACAAAGGACCGGGACCCCAGCTTCCTGGGTCCTGAGCACTTGAAAGGCCTGTGACCTTGGGGGGTAGACTGGGCCCTGGACACTGAGTCCTAGATGATCTCAGTCCCTTTGCGGAAGGGGCTTCGTCCAGGTAGTTGGGCTTAGAGGCGGGGGAGCTGAGACTCAGATGCTAGGGCCCTGGATAGATGGGCTCTTTTTTCCCATGAGGCCTGGCTGAGGGCTGTCCCTGAACCCAGTGTCAATCTCTGGGAACCTGGGCCTTGAGTTCCTTCATCCTGGGTAGACTAGGCCCTATGGTTTTCGCGGGAGGGGGCGAGGTCCAGTGTGAGCTGGGCCTTCCAGTGGGGGAACCTGGGCCCAACAACAGGATCTTAGTAGTTCTAGGCCTGTGGGTGACGGGTCTGGGTCCCAAGTGGTCTCGGGCCTCCACGTGGTCCGGGTCCTGAATCCCACATGACCGACTCTCAGTAACCTGGGGCCTAAGGGTCCCCTTTCCCCCTGCCTGGGTCCCTGAAGCCTCAGTATTATTTCCAAGGGGCTGGATCTTGAGTCAGGAGAACCGAGCCCAGTGCCCAGAGCTCTCACTCTGCCCAGGAGCCCAGGCCCGGCTCAGGGGCTGGGAACCCTCACCCTCGTAGTTCTCAGCCTCCAGCTGCAGCTTCCAATCCTCCTCACTCTCTTCATCTTCCTTCTCCCAGTCAGGTTCGGGGTACAAGGCGGCAGGAGGACGGTCGGCGTCAGAGGTGCGGTCAGGGCCCTGAGCGAGGTAGGGGTTGGGGGTTCCCTTGGCGCACCGGGGGCGGGGCTGGAGCAGCGCACGAGCGCAGGCGTGCGCCCTCATGCGGCAGGCCAGGTGCAGCGCCGTTTGGCCCGCACGCTCAGCCACGTGCAACCCGGCACCGGCCGTGTACAGCTTCTCCACCGCCGACGCCTGCCCCAGGATGGCCGCCAGGTGAAGGGCTGTCTGCAGGGGCAGAGGGCAGGGGTTAGGGGTTGCACTGAGAACCCCTCCCCAGGCCCTGCACTGGCCCCGGGTGGCTCACCTGGCCCAGGTCATTCTGCAGGTCTAGGTACTCAGTGCCAGCCGCGAAGCCTAGGAGGAAATCCAGGAAGGGCTCGTGCTGATGAATCACTGCCAAGTGCAGTGCCCTGAAGACAAAAACAGGGAGGGGAGGACAGAGGGTAAGTACCCCTGGGGCACCTGGATGGCACAGTTGGTCAAGCATCATGGTTTTGGCTTGATTGGTTTCGGCTCAGATCACGATCTCGGGGTCGTGGAGGTTGAGCCCCATGTGGGGCTCCACGCATCTGCTTGTAATTCTATCTCCCTCCCCCTCTGCCCTGCTACTAGTGCTCTCTCGCTCCACCGACTACACCAGCCAGGCGCCCCCAAAAAGACAATTTTTTTAAAAAGATTCCATTTATTTATTTGACAGAGAGAGATCACAAGTAGGCAGAGGCAGGCGGAGAGAGAGGAGGAAGCAGGCTCTTCGCTGAGCAGAGAGCCCGATACGGGGCTCGATCCCAGGACCCTGAGATCACAACCTGAGCTGAAGACAGAGGCTTTAACCCACTGAGCCACCCAGGCGCCCCCAAAAAGATGATTTTAAAATGAAAAGAACATCAGTGAGCCACGGGACAACTTCAAGCAGCCTGATGATATTTGAAACTTAAGTCCTTAAATGGAGGTGGGAGATAGAAAAAAATATCTGAAGAAGTCATGTCTGGAAAATTTTCCAAATTTGATGAAAACTATAAACTCATAGATCCACGAACAAGAAATACTTAAAAAACTACGCCAAGTCCTAACATAAAAATCCTGCTCAAAACCAATGATAAAGACAAAAATCTCGGGGGCGCCTGGGTGGCTCAGTCGGTTGTGTCCAACTCTTGGTTTCAGCTCAGGCCATGATCTCAGGGTCATGAAATCGAGTCCCTCGTCAGGCTCCTCACTCAGCATGGAGTCTGCTTGAGATTCCCTGTCCCTCCCTCTCCCTCTGCAGTCCTCCCCCACCCAGCACTTGCTCGTTCACTCTCTCTCTCAAATAAATAAAATCTGGGGCACCTGGGTGGCTCAGATGGTTAAGCCTCTGCCTTTGGCTCAGGTCCTGATCCCAGGGTCCTGGGATCGAGTCCCGCATCGTGCTCTCTGCTCAGCAGGGAGCCTGCTTTCCCCTCTGCCTTTTTCCCTTGTTCATACTCTCTCTCAAATAAATAGATAAAACCTTTAATTGATTAATTAATTTTTTTAAAAAATAAAATCTTTAGGAAAAAAAGACAAAAAAAATCTCAAAAGCAGCCACAGAAAGAGATACTTCAAGTCGGAAAAATAAAAATAAAGATGATAGCAGATGTCATATAGGAAATTAGGCAGGGGAACACACTGGGCCAACACTTTTCAAGTATTCAAAGACAGTCAACCTAGGATTCTGATTTTTCTAAGTAGGCTCCGTACCCAGTGTGGAGCCCAGCTCAGGGCTTGAACTCATGACCCTGAGGTCAGGACCTGAGCTGAGATCCACAGTTGAATGCGGGTCCCTGAAGTATGGGCAGTGGATTATTTAGAAATATGTTATTTAGGGGCGCCTGGGTGGTGCATTGTGTGCAGGACACACAATGTTCAGTGCTATAAAACAATTCTCATGAGCCATGCAAGCGCCCCTCAACCTAGAATTTTTAATTTTTTTAAAAAAGATTTTATTGGAGTTAAAGAAAGCTGAGTGACAGAACACGAGCGGGGGTAGGGACAGAAAGAGAAGGAGAAGCAGACTCCTTGCTGAACAGCGACCCTGACGTGGGGCTCGATCCCAGGACCCTAGGATCGTGACCTCAGCCAAAGGCAGACACTTACCTGACTGAGCCACCCAGGCGCCCCCACCCTAGAATTCTTTAACCCAGCAAAAATATCTTCCCAAAAAATAAATAATGATGTTTTCAGGTATATCAAAACTGAAGGAACTTATTGCCAGCAGACCCATATCGCCAAAGGCAGGTTAAAGGAAATCTGCAAGCAAAAGGAAAATGACACCACACAGCAATATGGACCTATCGCAAAGAATAACAAACATGGAAAATAGTAACTTTGTGGTTAAATACGGAAGGTTTTTTCTTCATCTTGTCTCTGTTGTTTTTTTTTTTTTATGTAAGTCTCTTTAGAAGGCGATTTGAAAAAAACAGTTGAGTATTTAAACAAAACTACTAACAATGTACGGTGGGGTTTATAACACACATATAGGTAAAATGCAGGCCAACGATAACATAAAGGCCAGGAGGGGACAAATAGAAATATACTATTCTAAGTTTCTTTTATCTTTCACCCTATGCGAGGTGACAGTGTCACTTCCAGGTAGACCATAATATGGTAAAGCTGTGCAGTATACGCCACAAAGCAGAGGTCAGCAGACTTTTTTCTGTAAAGGGCCAGATAAAGATGTTGGGCTTTGTGGATCCTACAGTGTCTCTTTTACCTACTCAGCTCTGCTATTGTGATACAAAAGCAGCCACTGGCAATGTGTACATGACTGAGCAGGGCTGTATGCAAAACTGCATTTGTGGAGTCCAAAAGGTGAATTTCATGTCATTTTCACTTTTTCCGGGGAAAGGATCCTTTGTTTTTTTCCCCAACCATTTAAAAATGTAAAAACCATCCATAGCTTACAGCCATACAAAAGCATATGGCTGGCTAGGTTTTGCCTGGAAACCACATTTGCCAACCATTTAAACAACAGAAAAAAGAGTTAAAACTAATAAAGCCAGGGACTGGGGCGCCTGGGTGGCTCAGTGGATTAAAGCCTCTGCCTTCAGCTCGGGTCATGATCCCAGGGTCCTGGAATGGAGCCCCGCATCTGGCTCTCTGCTCAGCAGGGAGCCTGCTTCCCCGTCTCCCTCTGTCTGCCTCTCTGCCTACTTGTGATCTCTCTCTTTGTCAAATAAATTTAAAAAAAAAAATTAATAAAGCCAGGGACTCCTGGCTGGCCCAGTCAGTAGAGCGTGTGACTCTTGATCTCAGTGTTATGAGTTTGAGCCCCATGATGGGCGTAGAGATTACTTAAAAACAGTATCTTAAGGAGCGCCTGGGCGGCTCAGTTAAGTGTCAGACTCTTGATTTCGGCTCAAGTCATGATCTCAGGGTTGTGAGGTCACACCGTGCAAGGGACCATACCCTCAGTGGGGAGTCTGCTTGAGATTCTCTCCCTCCCTCTCCCCACTGCTAAAATAAAAATAAATAAAATCTTAAAATAAATGAAGCTAATGAGCCAACAAAAGAATACAACAGGACAACATTTCCGGTTCCAAAAGAAGGCAGAAAAAGAAGAAAAGGTAAACAAAGGGGGCGCCTGAGTGGCTCAGTCGTTAGGCGTCTGCCTTCGGCTCGGGTCATGGTCCCAGGGTCCTGGGATCGAGCCCCGCATCAGGCTCCTTGCTCGGCAGGAAGCCTGCTTCTCCCGCTTCCATTCCCTCTGCTTGTGTTCCCTCTCTCGCTGTGTTTCTCTCTGTCCAATAAATAAAAAAAAAAATCTTTAAAAAAAAAAAAAAGGTAAACAAAGAAGTGTTAAGTAGAAAATTAGCAGTAAGATGATAAACTTAGGCATAACTGTATCAATAAGTTAACTTTAATAATAAGCTAAATGTAAATGGTCTAAACATTCCAATCAAAATGCATAAATTGTCAGACTGAATAAAAAAGCAAAACCCGGGGCGCCTGGGTGGCTCAGTGGGTTAAAGCCCCTGCCTTCAGCATGATCTCAGGGTCCTGGGATAGAGCCCCACATCGGGCTCTCTGCTCAGCAGGAAGCCTGCTTCTCTCTCTCTTTCTCTGCCTGCCTCTCTGCCTACTTGTGATCTCTCTCCTCTCTGTCAAATAAATAAAAATAAAATCTAAAAAAAAAAAAAAAAAGCAAAACCCAACTATATACACTCCCTACAAGTAACACACTTTAAATATAAGTATTAAAAGATAGGTTAAAAAATAAAATGCTAACACCATGCTAGCACCAGTCAAAAGAAAGCAGGAGTATTTTAATATCAGACTAGATTTTAGAGAAAGGAATATCACCAGATATAGAGAAGGTTACTTCATAATGATAGAGAGGTCAATTAAGCAAGAGAACATATATGCCCCTAATAACAGAGCATCAAATTACACAAACCAAAACCTGACGGAACAACAGGAGAAACAGACAAATCCACAACGACTGTTGGAGATTTCAATGCCCCCCTTCAAAAACTGATAGCACAAGGAGCCAGAAATCATCAGCAAGGATATATAAAACTACAGCAAAGCTATAAGCCAATAGCACCTCTAATTGATGTTTAGAGAACACTACACCCAACAACAGCAGAACAGCCATCTTTTCAAGTGGACACACAATGTTCGGCACTATAAAACAATTCTCAATAAATTTAAGAGGATTCAAGTCACACCAAGTATGTTCTCGGTCTACAATGGAATTAAATTAAAAAATCAATAAAAGACATTTGGCGGATTTTCCAAGTATCTGGACACTAAATAACATTCTCTCTCTCTCTCTCTCTCTCTCTCTCTCTAAGATTTACTTAGGGGCATCTGGGTGGCACAGCTGGTCAGACGACCAACTCTTGGTTTCGGCTCGGGTCGTGATCTCAGGATTATGGGATCGAGCCCCTCATCAAGCTCCAAGCAGAGCCTGCTTGGGTTTCTCTCTCCTCTTCTCTGCCCCTATCCACCCCCACTCCCAAATAAATAAGTAAATCTTGAAAAGATTATTTATTTTGGAAAGAGAGAGAGCACAAGAAGCAGGGGCAGAGGGAGAGGGAGAAAGAATCCCAAGCAGACTCCACACTTAGCATAGAGCCCAACGGAGGGGGAGGCTCATCCCAGGACCCCAAGATCAAGATCACAACCTGAGCCAAAACTAAGAGTCAGACACTCAACCACCTGCACCACCCAGGCGCCCCTAAATAACATATTTCTAAATAATCCACTGCTCAAAGAAGAAATCAAAAGAGAAACTACAAAGTACACTGAATTACATGAACATGGAAACACAGCACATCAGAATATATGAGAGGATGCTAAAGCACTACTATGGGAAATTTATAGCATGAAACACTTATATTAGAAAAGAAAGGTCTCAAAATGATCTCAGCTGCCACCTTAAGAAACTGGGGAAAAAAAGGATAAATTAAACCCAGAATAAGCAGAAGAGGGCAATAATGAAAATCAGAACAGAGACCAATGAAATAGAAAGCAAAAAAATATGAAAGAATAGTAATGAAACCTAAGCGGGGTCTTTGAAAAGATCAATATTTCCCGAGTGCATCTTATAGGTCAAGCACTGTTTAGTCACTGTGGACAGAACAGTAAACGTCATACACAAAAAACCCCAGTGCAATCCCTCATGGGCCTTTACATCTCTTGTGCCTTCTACCCGGAGAGCTCTCCCCCAGGTAATCTACTGGTCTCGTTTTGATGCTTTATTCCTTCCCCAAAGAACATACTACCTTCACACACACCATTTTTCTGCCTTTCTTATATATTGTTTTTCATTTTTCTTTGTTTCTTCCTTTCCTTTCTCTTCTTTCTCACTTTGTGTCTGTCTTTCTTTCCTTCTCTGCCCCTTTCTTTCATTCCTTGTCTCCCCTTTTTTTCCTACCCTCCGTTCCTTCCCATCTGGCAGTCTGTCCTTCTGTCTATACCCACTCTAGAATGTAAACTCCTCAAGGGTGTAAGTTGTTGTCTGTTTTCTTCACTGCTTTATCACAGCACCTAAAACAGCCTGGAAGATGGTAGTGTTCAATAAATATGCAACAGCTATTAATCCCTGCTATCCTGGAGCTTACGTTTTTCTCTTTGAATGTAAGGTCTGAAGAGCAGTGCTCAGAGGGTAGAATCTTAGAGTCAAGGCCAAGTATGAATTTGGAAATCTAAGTTCAAGGCGCATAAACCAGGAGCTAAGGATCTAAGATCATATTTGGAGATAGGAGGTCAGGAGGGGCCTGTCTGAACCACAGCTCTAACAAAAGTCTCAGGACTAGGGCCAGGAAGATCAAATCGAGTTTTGGGATCAATGGATCGGGATGTGGAGCTCTATGAACCATAGTTCCAGAAAGGAAGGTCAGAGAAATTAAAGGTTTAGGGGCCAAGCTGGATAGGAAATTGGTTTTACTAAAGGTTAGGACTTGAGGGTTAGAGATCAGAAAGTCGAGCATCAGAAGTTAGATATAGGAGTGAAAGGTTAGGAAGCCGGGATCAGAGACTAATAGGGAATCAGACATCGATCCTAGGGCCCGGTTTGGCAGCCAAAGTTTCACTCACGTGTCCCCATCCTCAGTGACGTAGCCGAAGACTAGGGGCGCCCACGACAGCCCCGGGCCCAGCTCGGCGCCCAACCCCGGTCCTCCCGGAGCTGCTGCGTCCGGACCCAGAGAGCCCAGGCCGCTGTCGCACCATTCGTCGGCCTCCACAGCTTTCCCCAAGCACGCGACCCCGGCCATGGCCCCCCAAGACTCAGGGGCCCCAGCGGCCGCCCGCCTGTAGCTAGGCTCTGCCTGAAGCTCTGGCGCTTCCGCCCTGCGGGGAATTCCCCACCACTCCCCCTTGACTCACCCAATCAAAGTGAGCCAAAGAGTATATTCCCCGCCCACTGACCACACTGTGACAAATCAGAGTATTCAGATGGACTGCGGCTCTCTACCCATTCCCACATTTTCCGGCCGCCCTTTACCAACATGGCTGCCTGCGCGGAGCGCTCTGGGACTCGTAGTCCGGCCCTCGCTTGTCTTCTTAACCTAAGAGCTGCCTGCGCCAGTCGCTTTCGAAAGCCTGTACTCGTCCTCGATGATTGCTGGGAGTTGTAGTTCTTTGCCCTGTCTCTGCCCCTCCTGTTTCCGGTGCCGTCACGGGACAGAGCAGTCGGTGACAGTCCCGAGGGCCCCCGCCCCGCGCCCATGGCCGAGCCGGACCGTGAGTCGGGGGCCCCGGTGGGAGGGTCGGGCTGCGCCGGGGCCTGGCTGAGGGCTGCAGGCCCCGGGGCCCGAGGACGGGAATGGTAGGGCTAGGGGTGGGGCCCGCATGGAGGGGAGTGGGATTTGAGGCGGGGGCGATGGGGGCCGGGTCGTTGCTAAGTGATCCATCTTGCTAGGTTGATGGGTTTCTGGGTCGCGAGCTTTTAAGTGTCCGTTTGCCACGTCCCCCAAGTCCCTAATGATCGCATGTTTCTCGCACCTTGGTTGCTGAGGACCCTCGTTGCTAAGGACTTAGGTTGCCGCGGACCCGGTTGCTAAGGGTACCTGGTTGTTAGGGGGAACTGTAGGATGCTAGGGGACCCCTGCTGCCCCCTCCTTTCTCTTCTCTCTAGCTCCTGTGCCCCTCCTGAACATGCCATCCCCACTAAACCTCCTCTCCTAAACCCGTCTCTACTCGGAGTATTTTATCTCCTCTCTTCCTTTTTAAACTTTCCCTCTGTTAGTAAACCTAACCCTCCCTGCACACGCAGGTGAGCGCGCTCACACACACACACTATTTCCTTCCTCACTTCTAAGTTTTCCTCCATGCCTTGTATACTTTGCTTTCTCCTCCTTCTTCTAAACTTTCCTGCCCCAGCCTCCTTGTCCCTCACTAACCACTTCTGACACCACTGTCTACTCCAACACGGTCTGCTTTTCCTCATCCCCTCCCTCCCTACCTCTACTCCATTTTTACCCCCACCTCCCACCCCAGTGTAATTAGCTTGGTGGGTCTTCCTGCCCCCTGCTGCTCTGCTTGGAAGACCTTCATTCCCACTTAACCATGCCCCCCACTGTAACCACGTCTGCTCCCCCTCCTCCCCTAGCCTCTGACCCTCTGGAGACCCAGGCAGGGAAGGTGCAGGAGGCTCAGGTGAGATTTGGGGAAGGGTGGAGGGAAGGAGAGAGAGGGACTTGTTCCTGCACCCCACACTGCGGGGAGGTGGCAGAGGGGAGACAGTCACCCCAGGGCCCTCAGCTCACTGCCCCAGTCCCTTGCCCCAACTCCTGGTTCAGTCTCCTGGGGAATGGCGGATTCTGGGGGCTGTTGGAGAAGGGGGTGCAGCCTCAACTTCAGGCCTGCCCTCCCACACTTTTCTCTTTCCTTGCTCCCTTCCCCATCTTTTCCGAACCTCATTTATGCTGGGCATGGAAGAGACGGGCATCCGATTTGTGCACCCTGAATGCACAGATCTCACGGACAAGTGACTAGAAACGACCCTCCAGGGTGATTACGAAGGTAGCTCAAGGCAGAGTAAACTCTGCGGGGTCACAGAGACGCCAGCCGATCCGTTCCCTGGGCGAATCCACAGGCTGGCCTAGGAGTCAGACTGGGGTGCAGACACCTCACAGTAAGTGAAGAATGACTTAGAATTTTCTTAGGCAGGGCGAGAAATGGTGTTCCACGCAGGGTGTACAGCTTGTGCGAAGACTGGAGGGCACGAAGGGTGTGGTGTGGTCGGTAGCCTGGTGGCTGGGACTGGTTAAGCTAACTGTAGCCGAGCCGAGGTTAGCATTTATTGAGTACTTATTCCAGTCGGATCCTCTGCTCGAGGCTCTGTGTACATTTCACTTCATCTTCCCAGAATCCCTTGCTGGGGGGGGAGGCGGCGGTGGCAGGGCCTACTGGGGCCACTTTGCAGATGAGGACTCTGAGGGAGAGCTGTTAGGTAACTAGTCCTCTACCCAACCCCTCGCTCCCCCTGCTAGAAGAGCAGGGACTGCCTTCCAGAAACTTCAGGAAGAGGTAGCCAGGCTTCCTCACAGAAACCTGAAGGCCCCACCAGCACCTCCAGGTCCCCCTAAGGCCAAGTTTCTCCCACATGCTGGGCAGGGCCCTCGAGTCCTTCCACAGAGCCTCACTGTCTACAGCCTGAAAGAACGCCAACCACCCCCGCCCAGACTCGAGATCGCCGTTCAGATGTGGGGCAGCGAGGAAGCTGAGAGGAAGGCCCCTAACAGCTGCACAGCAGGGCCATGCTGAGGGTCTGAAAGCTTCCTGTCGGGCTGGGGTTTCTCCCTCGCCTGGCTCCGAGGGCTCAGCCACCGTCACAGAGAAAGGTTTAATGTTAAAAAGGGATCCTCAGTCCCAGAAAGAGAGATCCGAGGGGGTAAATCGCAGCATTGTCTGTGGTAGGGCAACGCTGGAAACAGCCCAAGTGGCTGTCAGTAGGCCGGTTAAATGAACTATGGCTCATCCTTACAATGCAACACTATGTAGCTTTTTTAAAGGAGGAGCTAGATCTATAGTATATTGTTCGGCCCAAGAGGCAAGGTGCCGCGTTGTACTGTGGCACGACCCATTTCTGGAAAATGAATGAGTTTTATATGCAGGGAAAAAAGTCGAGAGTCATTACCACCGTACTGTGAATGGTGGTTATCATGACAGGGGCGGGAGCGGGGGGTGAGGGAACTAGAGGCAAGGGCCTCAAGTCACACATGGTCTCATGGTAAAAGTTTTTGCAAAGCCTATGGAGAAGCAATTAAAAAAATTTTTCAGTATGTTTGGAAGGGTAGTTCCTATTCCAAAAGGCTTGAAAACCAGAGCAGAGAATAATTGGGGGAGGAGTCTTAGGCAGAAGATTGCATCGGTCAGAATTGGGTTTTTGTGAGGTCCGCTGCGGGGCGCAGCCCTGGTGTAGAGCATAGCAAGTATCCATTTGTTCAGTGGTGGATAGTCTGGAGCTCCTGCCTGGGCCCGGCCCTGTTCTCGTTGCGGGGCGTCCACTGGTAAACATGAAAAATCTCCGCCATCTTGGGGCTGACATCATGGCGGACTCCATACCTGGTGATGGATGATCTGATGGTTAGACTGGAGAAACCAGAGTGGGGGGCGCTAGGAACGGAGGACGGGGTGGGCAGACAGAGCCAGGCACCACCGGGAGGGCAGTAGCATCCACGGGGTGGAGGCTGAGGCTGGGAGCTTAGGGAGGAGGCAGGACAGGGCCCCCAGAGGGAAGACTGGCTGGACCAGGTAGAGCCCTGGGGAGGAGACACATTAGGGTGGGGAGGGCAGGTGAGGGAGACAAAGACTGGGGGACAGAAGCCCCATTGAGATGGGGCCGAGGAGGAGGGGCAGGTTTAGGAGAGACGCTACGGCCAAGTTTGAGATGTGGTGGGAGAGGGAGGCCAGGAGTCACTTAGGGGGACGTGTCCAGGGGGCTGCAGGAACCCTAGATATGGGGACTAGGAGGTGACATTATCAATGCCTAGCCCAAGACTATTGGCACAGATGAGGCAGCTCGCCTGGGAAAGGTGGAGAGAGGGAGTGGGGGTTGCCCAGCACAGTCTCAGATCTGCAGTCTGGGAGCCTGGCCGAGGGGAAGAGTAGATAATGACATAGAGGGGTTGGAAAGGTGGAGCCTGGGGCTTCGGGCAGGAGGGCTGAGGGCCCCAGGGTGAGGACTGAGGCGTTTCCACTGGCATCATTCACAGGAGTGACTTGGTGAGGAGGGCTGCAGAGGGCAGGCGGGGATGCAAGGCAAGGAGGCGGGACACCGGCCAATGTCAGCACTTCCTGAGCACTTTCCCCACTGGGTGCTCCTAGGAGAGCCTCCTGTAGGTTAATGCTTCATGACAGATAGCGCCATCTCCTCTGAGCTCCATTCCCAAGATGAGGGGCATCAAACTCAAAACAGCAAAGAACTTTGGCTCCTCAGGAGCAGCAGGACCAGGTGCCCAACCCCATGCAGCCCATCCTAGAGCCCATACACTGTCCCCCGACCACCCCTCTCTTCCGTGGGCCCACTCCCAGCCAGAGCCTTTCCCTCCAAACCCAGGGGCCATCCTCCACTCTCTTCCCTCCCTAACCCCACTTCTGGGGCCTGGTCACTCTATCCCCACCCCTTCCAGGACTCAGATTCGGACTCTGAGGAAGGAGCCACTGGTGGCGAAGCAGAGAGTGAGTGTTTTCCCTGGGAGTGGGGTTCTGGGGGAGCCCTTTAGGGCAGGGATGTAGTCACTACCCTTCACCACTGAGGGTGACATTCAACGTATATCTGTTTATTGGGTGCAATGCCAGCACCTAGAGGACCTGGCTGTGGGACGGTGGGGGATCCCAGGGCTGGCCCCTGCACTCAGGGCCCCTGGGCGCCCCCACTGAACGCCCACCCTGCTGTTGTCTCTTTGCCTTTTGGCCAGTGGACTTCCTGCGGAACTTCTTCTCCCAGACGCTGGGCCTGGGCACCCAGAAGGAGCGTCTGCTGGACGACCTGACCCTGGAAGGGGTGACCCGCTACATGCAGAGCGAGCGCTGTGAGTCCCCGCCCTGCCTTGCGCCACTTGCCCCGCTCCTGGGCCCAAGTGACTTCTCAGCTGCCACCACTTGAACCGTCACACCTTTCGCTTCCAAGTAACAAGAAACCCAACTCCAACCGGCTTAGGCCAGAAAGGGAGCACTGACCCTGTAACTAAAATCCAGCATTAAGCATGGCTGGATTCAGAAGCTTCCGTGTTGTCAGAGATCTTCACCCCCTCCGGCGCCTCTCTTCTGTGTGGAGGTGGATAGGGCTCCTGGCCCAACTGAATGTCAGTTCTACCAGCCGAGTCTCTCCTTCCAGGGGTTCCAGCGAAAGGGCAGAGATCGCGCCCCAGTTGGGCCAGGTTGGGTCACACGCCTACCGCAAACCCATCATCATGTCTCTGATTGGCCAGACGTGGGTCACACCTCCACTGCTGATTGGCCAGGCCTGTTTGACAGACTGAAGACACTACCAATAGTAGTTACCACAGAGGGTCCTTAGGGGGCAACACACGCGCGAGACGGATCCGCCTCTTCCTGGAAGAGGGCCCGGAGCAGAGCGAGGGCCGCGTGCCCTCGGAGGGCTAGTACCCTGTTTCGGGCTGCTATGTAGGTGCCTCTCTACTAGGTCACCATGTCATTTCTATTTCTTAATGCAAGTTGAGGTCACCAGAGTCTGAGAAACCGGGCCCTCGGCAGTCCTCAACTAGAACAATCGACCCTTTGAGGGTCCTGAACAGCCTTTTGTTGAGGACGTCTTCTCCCATTTCCCTGTCCTCCAGCTGCTGCCGGCTCCCTGCTCAGGCGTCCAGGCTTGCTGCCCTGAGCCTCCCCCTCTCCCGGGCCAGGCCCGGCAGCTGTCTGCAGACATCTCCTCCCCAAAGAGAACGGGCAGTGGCCGCAAAGCTCTGGTTCCTTCTGTCCTCCTGCACCTGGGTTTTAGGACAGTTGGCTCACGAGGCTGCCTATGAGGGGCACAGTTAAAAACAACAGCTGAGCCCTCACCATTTGCCAGGCACTGGGCTAGGCACTTAATAGACCTCGTCTCTTTTAGTCTGCACATTGTACCTGTGAGGTTGTCACTGGAGTGATGTGGACAGAGGAGGAAGTGGAGGCACAGAGAGGTTGGGACTCGGTGCAGGGTCACACAGCTGGCAAGGAGCAGTCAGGACTCCACCCCAGGCTCCCCTGAATCCAGAGCACACACTCCCTCCTGCGTGACCCCTACAGCTGGGACTGGCCCGATGGCGTCCCCGAGACAAAGCCGAGGGCTTTGTCCCCCTTGCTGTCCTCCTTCGCACAGGACACGCCAGAGGTCCCCAATTCAAGGGCCTCACACTCGTGCCTGGCCCGGGTCCCCCATGGCAGGGCTGCCCGCCAGCCGCTGACAAGACAACAGGACTGTGTCTGCACAGCCCTGCGTGTTAGTGACATGATTCGACTCCTACCACACCTTCCCATCCTCTTTTCTGAAAGCCAGGAGAAAAGCGAGGGAACGCGAAGTGCTTATACGCATACAAATCCTGGGTCTCCGGAGGTACAATTGACTCAGAGAATAACAGCAGACACATATATAGTGTTCGCTCAGTGCCGGGCACTGATCTAAGCTTTACACAAATGAATGCATTCTCTCGACAGCCCATGAAGTCAGGACTGTAATTATGCCCACTCTACAGAGCAGGAAGCTGAAGCCCAGAGGGGTGACCGAACTAAGACCCCTGTCCCCCGCACCCCCCCAAGCTGGTGAGCAGGACAGCCAGGCTCTGAAGCCCCCTTATCTACCTGCTTTCGCTGGGTGGGGGCCAAGAGGGGCAAATCTTGGTCTTCACCAGAAAATGATCAGACTTCCGGTGGCTGATGTGTTCTTGATTATAGAGGAAAGGAGTATGCTGAAGGAACATGCTAGAAATAGATGGTCTTTCAAGATTGTGTCCAAAAAGTGAAGCGTGGCCAGAGATTTTTCTGGTGACCTGTAGCTCTTCCGGGGGACCGCCCCCCCCCCCCAGCCTTCTCACTAAGAGCTCATGCGTTTTTGTCTAGATCTAGTTAGGAGAAACTTCTCTCCAGGTGGACTTTTCTCGAATCTGTCCAAGTTGGTATGATTTGAAACTATCAATTCCTCGTCCCCGTGCTGGCTCTGCCACCAGTTGACTGCAGGATCCTTCCTCTGTCTGAGCCTTGGTTTTCTCATCTGTAAAGTGGGGGTGTTAGCCCACCCCCCCCCAAGATGTTCGGGAAGATCATTCATGCATCTGAAATGCCCGCCGTGGGGCGTGGCACTGAGGAAACAGCGTCAGGGGCTCTGATGGGTCCTGTTATTTCGGGGCCGAGCGTACTGTCACATAATGCAGAAAGTCCTCTCCTCCAGGTCGCAGGGTCATCTGTTTGGTGGGAGCCGGGATCTCCACGTGTAAGTGCCCCCCCTGCCCCGCGCAGCCACCCCCATGTTGGGAGACCCCCTTTCTGGGACTGGAGGGAGCCATGTCTGGGCCCTTGATTGGGGGGCAGAGGGATGGGGGTACAGATGCAGGTCCCTGACCCATTGCTTCCCGCCGCCCCCAGCCGCCGGCATCCCTGACTTCCGCTCCCCATCCACGGGCCTCTACGCCAACCTGGAGAAGTACCATCTTCCCTACCCGGAGGCCATCTTTGAGATTGGCTACTTCAAGGTATGTGCTTCCTAGGCAGGAAGGTCTGCAGTGGGGGGGGTGGGGTGGGCACGGGGGGGATCACTTGACTCCAGCTCTAAGCTCACTGGGGCATCTGGGTGCCCACCTGCCCTCCGGTTCTCTCTCCCACAGAAACATCCAGAGCCCTTCTTTGCTCTTGCCAAGGAACTCTATCCTGGGCAGTTCAAGGTGAGCTCTTTCATGCCAGGGGCTCAGAAAAGCTTACGGGGGGCAACAGGCGTGGGAAAGGCTTCCTCTGGGACCCTTCAGGCAAAAGTCTGGTGGTCGTGAAGGTGTGGATCCACCTCCCGGTCCCTCATTTCCTGCTCTTTTGACCTTGAGCCTCGGTTTTCCCCATCTGTGAAATGGGGCCAATGATGCTTCCGAGGCCGGGGTGACAAGCCCATGAGGTAAAAGATCCAGAGTGCCTGGAATGGGTCCTGGCATGGGGCGAAGTGTGGCAAGTGGGCTCCGTCACGATGGGCACTGTTCCACTTGCCCCCTCCAGCCAACCGTCTGCCACTACTTCATCCGCCTGCTGAAGGAGAAGGGGCTGCTGCTGCGCTGCTACACGCAGGTAGGCGGCCGCGGGCCCTGGGAGGGGTGGGGGAGTGGGGGGGAGGGCTGGCCGCGTGCGTCCTGGCACCTCGGGGCCTGAGATCGCGGGCCGCTCAGTCCTTGCCATGTGGCCTGCAGGGAGCCCCTGGGCCCCCTCAGCCTCGGTTTCCCCTTCTGTAAAGCAGAGGCCAGAACAGCTTCACCCTTCAGGGCCAGGGGGCCATGTCTAC
>CM053620.1:37056316-37084230 GCA_028646535.1 Procyon lotor | reverse complement strand
ATATATAGTTTTCCCACACCCTTTGTTCTCCTCTGCCTTTTAACCTCTTGAAGGGATCATTTCCGTATCAGGACATAAAGGAGAGCCTCATTCTTTTCCCATTCGTGGTTTTTCTATCAGAAATGGCCTCAGAACAACAGAGGCGGCTCAGTAGGGTTTTTGGGTTTTTTTTTTACATGCTATTTAATTATTTGCACGCACACTGCTTCCTCATGTGTGAGCAGGGCCGTAGACAGAGTCAAGTAACAAAGGCAAAACTAATGCGGGGGGTGGGGGGGAAGGGCTGCAGAGAGAGTCTGGGAACAGTGGCTCTTGTCTGCACGTTTGGGGAACAAGCCGACTGCTGGCAGGGAGCGGAGACAGCGCTTGGGGCCGTCTGCCCTTGAAAGAGAACCCTTTCGGTTGTGCATGGAGTCTCAGGGAGGCTGTGCCCCGTCAGCTGTGGGCTGCACGTGACCCGCCATCTCAGGGTGGCGTCTGGCCGCGTGCTGCGGGCTCCGTCGGCACCTGTCTCTGCAGCATTCCTCACAGGCAAACAAAAGCTGCTCCCAGGGGGCTGCCTGATTTAAGAAAAATGAGAGAGCGCATATGTCAATGTGGAAGGGAAGAATAGTCTTGCTGGTTTAATGAGGAATAAGAATGCCAGTGAATGTGCCGTCTGTGAAAACAGACCACAGTAAGAAACTCAACTGCTGATTAGGAAAACAGTGATTGAAACCAAATAAACCCTCCCGATTCTCTTATTTCTGTTACTGCTCAGTCGGGGCTGCCAAGGACAGCTGTGCAGGTTGGGTACTGCACAAGGATACCACATCTGAGGGCGCTCTTATTTCCAACGGAGCCATTGTAGGCCTGCCTGTCAGCGCCAATGAAATTTCTGGCAGGTGGCACTAACGTTGTGTGGTCCTAACAAAAACAAATTTTCTGAGAAGTGGAAACAAAGTGGCCCGACTATGCAGAAACACTCCATCTGGCCTGACGGTGGCAGTGGGCCTGGGCTCACAGACGTATGAGTTTGGGCCCCACCTCTATCCATCTGTGACTTTTCCACTTCGGTGGTCCCCCTGAGAATGAGCAAAGGGGTTTATAGGCACACCCAGCCTCTTTGCTTCTCCCTCCCTCCCTTCTTCCTCTCTCCCCTTTGCTTCTCTTCGCAGGGCCCTGCTCTGCCTTCTGTCCCTGAGGGGGGTGTGTCTCACTCTTGAGCCTCTTCCCTCCGTCTGTCCCCCCAGAACATAGACACCTTGGAGCGAGTGGCGGGGCTGGAGCCCGATGACCTGGTGGAGGCCCACGGCACCTTCTACACCTCGCACTGCATCAGCCCCCTCTGCCGAAGGGAGTACTCGCTCAGCTGGATGAAGGGTGAGGCGCCCCAGGTCCTCTGCGAGGGGGCTCCGGGCAGAGGGCAAACCCAGCGACCTTCGAATCCAGATGTGCGCTCTCCAATATGGTGGCCACAGCCGCGTGTGGCTCGTGGGCACTGGCAGATGTGCCCAACGGTACCAAGGATCTGAATTTGTCATTTTACACCCTTTTTAGTCATTTCAATGTTAAAAGCCACACGTGGCTGGGACCACCGGATTGGACCGGACTGTGTGAGAGGCCCGGGAGTCAGAGTCCATGGAATGTGAAACTGGACACAGGCCTGGTTCAGGGATGAAGTGGGGGCTGTGCCTGGGGGGGAAAAACACCAGGGCTTGTTAGAGTCCACGTCCCCGGTTCGCGGAAGGGCAGAGCGTCCAGAAAAGGGGGGGTGGTCAGCCCACATTTCTCAGAGGCCGCGAGAGCCTTGTCTGACATCACTGTGCTGCTCACAGCCCCGCGTTTCAGCCCTGGCAGGCCATTGCTGCCGCTCTTTGTGCTGATCTCACAAAGCCTCCGGTGTCCGCAGGAGACGGGGACGGCTGCGGCATTTGCGGTGGGGCCCCGGGGGTGGGGGAGGTGGCCTTTCTGCTCAGATGGCCGCCGACCGCCGCTGGGCCAAGGCTTCCAGAAGAGCTCGAGCGCGCACAGCTGGCGGGGACCGGCAGCCGACGCCACCCATTGTGTGTCCCTCACAGCG
This sequence comes from Procyon lotor, assembly GCA_028646535.1. Lineage (NCBI taxonomy): Eukaryota > Metazoa > Chordata > Mammalia > Carnivora > Procyonidae > Procyon > Procyon lotor. Next base: position 37,082,168 of record CM053620.1, on the reverse strand, counting down.
ACGGCGCGTGCAGCCCCCACAAAATCTCCGGCGCTGTCAGTGCCGACAGGTTTTCAAGGGCCTTACAGACAGCACAACGGGGCTCTGTGCGTGTTTGCCGGGGGAATGAATGGAGAGTTGAGCAAATGAGCTAGGGTTCTGTGGGTTGGTTGCAGGCGCCCAAATGCTTTTCAAGCTTCCTTAATCAATAAGCAATAAGGAGCGGGATTGTCATAAGGCCAGGGTGTGTGTGTGTGTGTGTGTGTGTGTGTGTGTGTGTGTGGAGGCGTCTGTCCCAGAACCCAAGGATGGGGAGCAGCTGGGCCTAAAGATGTGTCCCTGTCCCAGGGTCGTCTGCAGAGTCTTCGTCTCTGACGCCAGGCCCGGGAATCACCAGGCCTCCCTCCCACGATAAAGTAGAGCCATCCTCCAAGACCAGCAAGCTTTACTGCCCGGGTCAGGGGTTGGTGGGATCCAGTTACCCCTGAAAAGTGCGAACGCCTGCCCGTTCATGTGTTGTTGTGTTGATTCTTTCAGTCGCTAGCCCTAGCCCGGTGCTCGGGGCCGCCCCTGGAGTCCTGGGGTGGGGGGGACAGCTTTCCAAGCGGGGTGAGCCGGGCAGACAGCCCAGGAGGCTCCCCAGGGACTGAGGCGTGTTTGTGGACAACAGAGGCTGGCCGCAGCCCCGGCCCCCAGCCCAGAGTCGCTTACCTTCTTCTCCCCCTCCCCCTTCCCCGTGCCCAGAGAAGATCTTCTCCGAGGTGACTCCCAAGTGTGAGAAATGTCACAGCGTGGTGAAGCCTGGTGAGCCTCGGGGCCAGGGGACAACGCAGAGAGATTTGGGCTGGGCCCCCCACCCCTCCATGAGCCCCTTGCCAAGAAGGCCCCCCTCCCTCCCCGACCGGTGCCCCGGATCTGTCCCCACCGCTCCACAGCGCCCAGCCCTGGGGCCTGCCTACTGCTCCTGCCCGTTCTCTCTCTCTCTCTCTCTGACCCTGCCTCTGCCTCCCGTTTCACCTTCTCTTTCTGTCTCTGTGTCTGTCTGTCCCTCTGCCTCAGATATCGTGTTCTTCGGCGAGAACCTCCCAGCGAGGTTCTTCTCTTGTATGCAGTCAGTAAGTGGCCCCGGGCTCCCCAACTAGCCGCAGATGGAGTGTCGGAGGGAGGCAGCCCCGCCCCCACCGAGCCCCCGGAGCCCTCACTGGCTGTCCTCCCCTCACAGGACTTCCTGAAGGTGGATCTCCTCCTCATCATGGGCACCTCCCTGCAGGTGCAGCCCTTCGCGTCCCTCATCAGCAAGTAGGTTGGGGGTTGGGCCGGGGTGGGGGCCGCTGGGGACCGGGAGAGCCTGCACAGGTCCTCACCACCTAGCTCGCCACCCCCCAGGGCACCCCTCTCTACCCCGCGCCTGCTCATCAACAAGGAGAAGACTGGGCAGGTGAGTTGGCTTTGATTCGAGCCCCCCTCTGATTTTCCCCTCCTCCTCCTCCTCCTCACAGGGGCCCCACATTCCCTTTCACTGGGAACCCCCAGCTCAGAACCAGGAGTTCTAGAATCCAGAGCAGTCAGATTCCAGGTCACCTGGACCCTGATTCTGCAGGTGTCTGGGTCACTCGGGACCCTTCGAAGCAAGGGACAGAACCCCAACTCGAAGCGACTTAAGCCAGAACAGGAATGCTGTGCTTTGTGCAAGGGAAGAGCCGGGGCGAGCCGGAGCCAGGGCCCGCAGCCTGGCATCGGGAGGCGCCCACTCCAGCTCTCGGCTCTTTTCCTGCGGTGGCCTCACTCCCTCATCCCTGGGGAGGGACGGTTCCTGGAACAGGCCAAACATGCCATGTTCCAGGCGCTGTTCTAAGTGCCTATTTTCTTTTTTCAGTTTGTTTTATTTTATTTATTTATTTATTTTTAATTTTTATTTTAAGTAGGCTTCACGCCCAACATGGGGCTTGAACTCACGACCCCGAGATTAAAAGTCGCATGCTCTACCGACTGAGCCAGCCAGGCGCCCCCTAAGCACTTTCTAAGTATTCACCCAGTGACGGTGCGGTGCTAGGAGCAGTTTGGTGATGGCCCCCCACTCTACAGATAAGGAAACTGAGGTTCAGGGAGGCCAGGTCACTTGAACGAAGTCACAGAGCAGGGAACACAGCCAGGCCACCTGGTCCGGGGTCTGTGTTCTGAGCCCCCCCTCCCCCCGCCCTGGCCCCCACAGACTGATCCTTTCCTGGGGATGATGATGGGCCTCGGAGGAGGCATGGACTTCGACTCCAAGAAGGCCTACAGGTGAGTCCTGGGCCTGCGCAGGTTACAGCCGAGGTGGGAGGGCGGGCGGGAAGGCACGAGGACCGGGAAGAGCAGGCAGGGGCCCGGGACAAGGCCGAGGGCTCTGACTCTCCCACCCATAGGGACGTGGCCTGGCTGGGTGACTGTGACCAGGGCTGCCTGGCCCTTGCCGACCTCCTCGGATGGAAGGTAAGGAGTCTGGGTCACCCCGGCCCACCTGGAGCCCCGTCCCTAGACCCCTGCCCCACAGGTCCTCCGACTCCATGATGCATGGTGACCTCTGACCTCTGTGAACTTTGCCCCCTGCAGAAGGAGCTGGAGGACCTCGTGCGGAAGGAGCATGCCAACATTGATGCCCAGGCAGGCTCAGGGAGCCCCAACCCCAACACTTCAGCTTCCCCCAGGAAGTCTCCACCTCCCGCCAAGGAGGAGGCCAGGACCACGGAGGGAGAGCGGCCCCAGTGAGAGCTCCCGGGCGGGACTCCCAGCTCTTCTGGGACAGCAGAGCCCCTGCCAGCCCTGGCCCCCCATAACTTGCAGCTCTTGTCTGGGGAGCTCAGAACGTGGCCCCAGGCTCTTAACCACCCCCTCTCAAAACTGGGGTCCCCGCCCCCTGACCCTGGCAAACCTCTAACAGCGCCCAGGGGCTGAGGCCTGGGCAGCCCGGCTGTAACAGCTCGTGGTCTCTAACCACCCACGGGGACGGGGGTCAACCTCCCCTAATCTCTAACTGCTCCCGGGGCCAGGGCTGCCTCTAAACTCCTAACTGTTCCGGACAGGGGCCCCCAGGCCTCCCCAGGGCTCCCCGTGCCCTCTGCCGCTCCTGGGGGCCTGCGGCCAGGTCGGCCAAGTCTGACGTACCCTGGGTGGAGTGCGGGCCCCCCCAACATCTCATCCTCTGGGGGGAGCTGAGCCTGAAGACCTCCGGAGTCTGGGCCTCCCGCTCCCAAAGTGGGTGCTGGACCCCTTCCCTCTGGGACCTGCTGCCCCTGCCGCGACGGGCAGAGATTGTTGCTTAGTAGAGACAAATTAAAAACAGAAACAACTAACAATCAGCTGTCCGGCCTCCCTGTTTCTTTCTGTGGGCACGTGGGGAAGCGTCTGGAGGGAGGGGGCTGGGGGAACCCGAGCACCTCCAGGCCCTCAGGGGAGACAGCCAAGGGTGTTGACGGGGGCTCTCCCCCCGCCGGACTCCCAGACTGCCAGACTTCCTTCCTCCAAAGCCCAGTCACCTGAGGCCTGAGCCCCCAAAAGAGAGGAAGGTGGATTTCAGATACCCCCCCAGCCCCGCCTCTTCCCCCGCCCGGCCAGCTTCCTCTCTGTCTGAGGAACACTTTCACTTCCTGCTCCTCCAGGCCTCCCCTCGGAGAACAGGTAGGGGTCCCCAGGGACCTAGCAGCTGGCATCGTCACCCCTCCACTGCCACGCTTTGCTACCAGGCTGCTGGCCCCCTCCCGCCCCGCCCAGCACCCACCGGCCACCCAGGCGAGCGTCGGCCGCCCTGCCCCCACCCCTCCTGCCTGCTCTGGGCAGGGCACCTGGTCACTGTCCCCACCCTTCCTAAAACCCCGGGTTTCTAGGCAGCGGGCTGATTACTCTGTTTAGCTGTTGGTTACTCATCTCCTATACCCACCCCCCCACCCCCCAGGCAGGCACCCGTTCTGTCCACCACCATTTCCCCAGGGCACAAAGTCGGGGCCTCTCCTTAAGTATCTGTTCGGTGCCCTGATGAACGGACCCAGAGGTCCCACTCCTGGCATTGCTGCAGGAAAAATACTCAAAAAGGCCCACCTTGAGTGGTAACTCACGCTAGCTAGGACTGTGCACCTGCTGAAGAGTTGGGGTCCGACGGACAGAGGGACAGATGCGTTATACACCAAAAGAGAAAATGTCAGCGGTAACATCTAGGTAGCGGGTATACGATGTTCCCTGTCGAATTCTGGTTTTCTGGAGGTTTGAAAATGTCCCTCGTGAGATGTTGAGGAGGGAGTAGTTGAGGGTCCCCCTGTGGTCTGGGAAGGGAGAAAGAAGGGATGTTGTGTAAGATAGGACACACTGACAGGCCGCCTCCTGTGGGCTGAGCGCCGGTCCTGGCGCTGGGTTTGATATCCAACTGGTCTCCCCGTCTGTATTACGGCAGCACTGGTTGTCAAAAGCTGATTATTTCTGCGCCTCTCGGTACATAGCTGTCTGTCTGGGCCCTCCCTATCCCCCCTCCCCACCAAGACCCACTGGCCTCCCTCCTGGGATCCCCACATCTCCCCATCCTCCAGCAACTAGAGAATTAATACCCGCCACAGCAAGGGGCCTTAGGTCCGTTCTGATTGGTCAGGGTTTGCCGTATTGGTTGTAAATACATTGACGATTACCCCGGGGTTGGAGCCACCTTGAGCCTTATCTTCCTCCCTGCCAGAGGCCAGACCATGGCTTGCTGGCCTCCTGCGTCCTGAGGATGGCCCAGCCGGAGGACCAGGCCTCTGCAGGCCCCATCGACGGGGAGAGGTGAGGGCTGCTCAAGTTGGGGTCTCCGACTTCTGCCTTGGCTTCAGAAGCCCCTTCCATCCAATTCCCTCCCCCCCCAAAGACCCTGAATCCCATCTCATCCCTGGGCTGCCCCTTCCTGCACCTCTGACCCCCACCTCAGTGTCCCACTGCCCACCTCTAACCCCTGGTCTCCTGGACCCTGGATGTCCCAGATGGGTTCCCTCACAGGTGAATGGAGCAGGTGAGACACCCATAGGGGTCCTTGGGACATCAGAGCCACTCCTTCGCCTCTGGAGGACACGGGGGGTTTGGCAGATCCCAGAGCTGGATGCCCAGGATGCAGGAGCCCTTCTTGAGCTGTGGCCACCGGGGGTGAGTACTCACAGCCAGGGACCTTCTCTGACCCTCCCCAGGTCACCGCGGATCAGTCAGGACTCTGCTGGTTCCTAGCGATGAACACCACAAACGGGGCAGACCGGAGAGGCTACTTACTGATCCCAGGGACCGAAAAACCCAGAAGTGAAGGGAATTTCAGGAATGTCTGGATCCTGAGCATTAGACCACTTATAAATTTCTCCTCATCCCATTTCTGGGCTGTGCTTCAACTGTGGGAAAAGCCCAAGGAACAAACACTTATTCTACAGTAGCTTAGGCAAATAGGCATTTATCTTTCTGGCACATCCAGAACGGCAGCTGCAGGCTCTGGTCCAGCAGCCCTAGTAACAACAAGGCCAGCTTCTCTGCCATTCTCTTGGACTCCCTTCATGGTTGCCCAGTAGCTGCCCCAGGTCCAAACACATGCGTGTGCTCCAGGCCGAAGGAAGAAAACAAAGGAAACACCAATTGCACCAGGAAAACCAAAAGTCTTCACAATTTATTCAAAATATATGGATGGGGCCCGGGTGGCAATATTTTTTTAAAGCTCACCTGGAAGTTATAAACCCAGAGGTGAGAAACACTGTCTACAGCATCATCCATCTTCTCCAGCTGGGCAGATTATGCCAGAACAAGGCTGCAATTCTGCAAGGGATAGGGATAGACTTGGATAAGGCAACTACTGGATCTATACAGCTTCCTTCACAAGGGGGCCTTGTCCCTGTGGTGGCAGAGATGACTGTCCCCAGCTCGTGGCCACATCCTACCAATCACAGTGATGAGAAAGTTCCATCATCCTATCGGCTAGGTCAGGTCATGGGACCATCCCTAGGGCTTGGAGGGAGTTAGTCTCACCCACAGAAACTAAGGGAGGGAGTGGGTTTCCTTAAAAGGAAATTTGGGGCATGGAATCCAAAATGAGGGAAATGGATGCTGGGCAGGCAAAAGTAACAGAGATCTGCACAAATCCCCTTCAAGATGACCTTTGCCTCCGGGGAGGCCTGGCTGGCTCCGTGGGAAGAGCAGGCAGCTCTTAATCTCGGGATTGTGAGTTCGAGCCCCACATTGGGAGTAGAGATTACTTCAATAAAACTTTAAAAAAAAAAACAACAAAAAGATGACCTTTGCCTCCATTCTGCACCCCCCACCAACCCAGAGCTTCCTGGTCACGGGACATGACCCCAGCCAGGTCCTAGTGTTGAGGACAGGAGCCTCCCCAGGAGAAGTCCACACCTACCAGATCCAGAAGCGTCCTGGAGGTGAGGAGCCTACCCCCTAGATTCCAGCCCACAGCAAATTTAATCAGCTTTGCTTCCAAAATATCTCCCAAATGCTCTTTGGTGCCGTAAGTGGGATGCAAACATAAAGTCACGGGAAAAGATGGAGACTCCAAAGGGTAGAAATTTTCCTGTTTTGAAGGTCTTTTGGGAGATTACAAGACCGAGCAAGAGAGAGTCCCAGGGTAAATGAGGCTGCCACCCCTTAACTTTTCTTCCTTGCCTCTTGTTGCCCCCTCCCCCCAGGTGTGTCTCTGGAATATTCTAACCTCTGCATGTCAGACCTGCCCCATCTCCTGGCCTTCCTATCAGCCAGCAGGTACAGGTCCCCCATCAAAAGGGCTAAGGGGGATCCATCCCTAAGACATCCTACCCACACTGCAGCTCCCTCTTAATCTTTTCTCAGGGATGTTTTGCCCAGAACACTGCTCTTGCCCCCTCCCACTCTAAGGCCTGAAGACCAACACACAGGTGAGGGATGGTTCCCTAAGGGAGGGTGAAGCCACTTCCCAGTCTCCTTGATCCATCAGGATGGCTCTTCAGGAGAACAAAATGGGGGTGAGGGACCCATGGGAGGCTTGACTCCTGCGCCTGAGTAATTAGGGGTGATGAGGCTGGGAATTAAGTCTCCCAGTGCCCTGAAGGAAGCAGGTTTCTTGGACATCTGGGACTCCTCAGTTATGCTGGTCCCCAGGTCCCCCACAGACTGACAGTGTGCACCCCAACGTCCCGGAAAGGGTGCTGTCCGTGGTGAACAAGCTTTACCTGGAGACCCACACAGGGTGGGGGACGGAGCAGATCCCCCCAGAGACGCCTTCGGAAACTGCAGAAAGACACGATTCAGGTGAGCTGGACTGGACGGGGCCCTGAGCGCCCGAGGGACAGGACAGCTGCTACCGCTGTTCTGTGGGGCCCAACTCTCTCCTCACATCCAGCCCCCAGGAACCCTGCCCCTCACCGGGTCTCCTGGGTGGAAGGCCCGCTCAGCCCGGAAGTCTACCATCCTGGGCCAGCTCTGGCCAGCCTGGTGGAGGAGAAAGAGAAGGAGGATGAGGACGAGGACGAAAATGAGGATGACTACAGAGATGAAGAGAACGGCCCTGAGGATGTGCTCACCCATCACATCCAGGCTCTGGCCAGGGCCCGGGGCAGCTACGTGGGCAGGCAGTTCCAGAGCCTTCGGGCACGCCTCACCTCCAATGCCAGAGGCCCCCACAGGCCTGGGGACCCCGCCACAGAGCTGCTTCAGGATGTGCGCCACCTCCTGACTGACCTCCAGGACCACTTATCAAAGGACCCCGATGTCAGGGCTGTTTTTGGGAGCAGGGGGCCTGGGGTCCCCCAGAAGGACGATGATCTTGGTAATAAGGAGGGCTGGGAGGGAATTTATGGCCATTCACTGACCCCACTCGGGTTCTCGTGTGCCATCCCCTGGAGCCTTCTGTGTGCCCACACCCAACTTCTTTCTCTCCCTCCTCGCGCACCTGTTTGCTTTGCCACTCACAGCCTTTTCCTACATAGAGTAACTCCTATTCCGTTCCCCACTGCTCCGTCTCTCGCATGTGTGGCAGCCGCACTCACTCTCCCACGCGCGTGTTCACACCCAGGCTCCCTCTTCCACACGTGTTCTCCCACCCATGTCTACACTTGTGGGTGGCCAGAAGCCAGGGAGGGGTGGCCCTCGGCCCCGGGGGCCGAGCTCACCCACCCCAACTCCTCGCAGGCGCCGCGGTGGAGGCGGCCTTGTGCCGAGCGGTGCTGGCGCCACTGAAGCCAGCCCTGTGGACGCGACTCCGCACACTCCGGGCCCAGGAACTGCGGAGACTGCAGCAGCGACAAATAGCCCTGCGGGAGGGGGCGGGGCCTCCGGGACGCCAGGGGGCGGGACTTGAGGGGCAGGGCCCCGCCCCCGCCCTGCGGAGCCGCATCCACGCGCGCCTGGCGCACCTCCACGCCGCCTGCGCTCCACGCCGCAAGGTGGCGCTGCTGCTGGCGGTGTGCACCGACGTTTACGCGGGCCTGGCTCAGGGCGAGAACCAAGGTAAAGTTCACCTGCGTCCACCTGGATGTGCGGTAGCTTGAGGGGCGGGTGGGAGGCGCCTGTGTGCACGTCGAGGGGAGAGGGTGGCACGCTCTAGCGGGAGGCATCGACGCGGGCCTGGGGAGCTGGTAAGAGGCGTTTGCATGCCCAACAAGGCGAAGGGCAGCCAGCGCCCGCCGTCCCGGGGATCGGATGGAGGTGCCTGCACGCCCCCATCCTCCTCAGAGCCTATCCTCCCGCTCCGCCAGAGCCCCTGGGGGCCGACGCCTTCCTGCCCGCGCTGACGGAAGAACTGATCTGGAGTCCGCACATTGGGGAGACGCAGCTGGACGTGGAGTTTCTCATGGAGCTGCTGGATCCGGACGAGCTGCGGGGAGAAGGTGAGTCCCCACCCCGGAAACGCCGGGACCCAACGGGGGGAGTGCTAGGGCCCAACAGCCTCGCCCTGCGGCGTCGGACAAAGGGGACGAACTGCAGCGAGGCCTCGGGGGACCGGGGTAGCCAGAGCGCCGCGCTGACCGCCCCGTCCTGTCCCCAGCCGGGTACTACCTGACCACGTGGTTTGGGGCGCTGCACCACATCGCTCACTACCAGCCCGATGCTGGCCGCGCACCCCAGGGCCTCAGCTCTGAGGCCCGGGCCTCCCTGCGCCAGTGGCACAGCCGGCGGACACTGCACAGACAGGACAGACAGGGCCACGCCGGAGCCCAGGTGATCGTCCTTCCCGACTGCGGGTGGAGGGGAGCGCTGGGCCCATTGTCTTGCTCACCCAGGCTCCTTCCCCTCCCCACAGGTCCGCCTGTCCTTTGAGGAACCTTGGGCAAGAGACCCTGTGCCCAGAGACCAATGATGAGGAGGGGTCTCAAACCCTCCTGCTCCTCAGGCAAGATTCCAGAGGCCCCGGAGGGCAGCAACTTCTGACGCCTGTTGGCTTAGGTGCAGGGAGGAGGAGGGGTTCCCAGTTACAGACCCCCCCTCTGGTTTGCCTCTCCCCGCCCAAGAGGGCCCCTTCCTAATCCCCAGAATCTGTGGACATGGTCAAAGCGACTTTACACATGTGACTACATCAAGGATCTCGACATGGGGAGATTATTCTGGATCATTCTGGTGGCCAATATAATCTCTTTGAGTCCTTACAAGAGGAAGGCTGGAGGGGCAGAGTAGAAGAAAGAGATGGGATTTTGCAAGCAGGCGGAGTGATGTGCCCGGGAGCCAAAGTAGGCACCCTCTAGAAGCTGAAAAATACAAGTGGATTTTCCCCTGGAACCTCCCAGAAGAGTCGGCCTTTGATTTTAGGCCCAAAGAGCTATTTTGAACTCCTGACCTTTAGAACTGCAAGATAATAAATTTGTGGGTTGTTCTTTTTTTTTTGACCTGCTATGTTTGTGGTAATTTGTTACAGAAGCAACAGGAAGCAAATGCACTCTTTTACCCTGAATTTTATTTTCCATAGAAATTATCACTTCCTAACATACCATAATATGTACTTATTTATTGTGGTAACTATCCATAGGCTCCCTCGGTAATTTGTTACAGAAGCAACAGGAAGCAAATGCACTCTTTTACCCTGAATTTTATTTTCCATAGAAATTATCACTTCCTAACATACCATAATATGTACTTATTTATTGTGGTAACTATCCATAGGCTCCCTCCCCTTAGGCTGCCCAACAGAAATACAATGCAAGCTATATATGTAATTATAAATATCCCGGTAACTCCATTACAAGAAACTAAAAAGAAGCAAGTGAAACTAATTTTAATAGCCTACCTGACTGAACCCAGTAAGTCCCAAATGTTGGTCACCTCAACCTGTAATCAACATCCGAAAATTAGGAGCACCTGGCCGGCTCGGCCGGTGGAGCAGGTGACTCTTGATCTGAGGTTTGTGAACTTGAGCCCCACGTTGGATGTAGGGAGTACTCAAAAATTAAAAAAAAAAAAAAAAAAAAATTAAATCCAAAAATTATTGCGCTATATAACACAATATTCAAAATCAGCACATCTCAGCTGGGACCAGTCCCATTTCAAGTTCTCAGTAGCCACACAGGGCTTGGAGCTGCCATTTTGGACGATGTGGCCTTAGAAAGTCAGAGTCATGTCAGAATGTCATCTAGTGGCCTTAGATGTCAGCTCCGGGAGGCTAGCGGTTTCTGTCTTGTGCACAGATCTATTTTCAGTGCCTAGACAAATCCTTGGCACCCAGCAGGTGTTCAGTAAATACTTGCTGAATGATTCAATGACAGAGTTTCGGTGGAAGGCTGAAGATAGCTGCCCAAAGCTATTCCTGTCCTGATCTCTGGAGTCCGTGAACGTTACCTTATTTGGAAAAGGGTCTTTGCCCATGTTGTTAAATGAAGGATCTTAAAATGGGGAGACTGTTCTGGATTATCTAGGGGAGGGCTCTAGATGCAATCACACGTGTCCCTAGAGAAGGAAGGCAGAGGGAGATTTGACACAAACAGGAGAAGGTGATGGGAAGACGAGCAGAGAAAGATTTGAAGATGCCGGCCTGGAAGGTTGGCGAGTTGATGATCATAAGGCAAGGAAAGGCATCAGGGGCACCTGGGTGGCGCATTCAGTTAAGCGTCAGGCTCTTGGTTTTGGCTCAGGTCCTGATCTGAGGGTCGTGAGCTCAAGCCCCGCATCAGGCTCTGAGCTCAGTGTAGCGTCTGCTTGAGATTCTCTCTCTCTCTCTGCCCCTCCAGCTCATGTGCTCACGTGCTCTCTCTCTCTCAAATAAAAGTAAATAAATCTTTAAAAAAGAAAGAAAGAAAAAACAGTCAGCTACCAGATGCTGGGAGAGGCGCAGACCGGATGTTCTCCTAGCACCTTCAGAAGGCAGGGGGCCCCATCCACACCTTGATGTTACCCCAGTGATACTGGTTTCAGACTTCTCACCTCCAGAACTGCAGGAGATATTTCTGTCATCTTAAGCCACTGAGTCTGTAGTCATTTGTCACAGTGACCACCGGAAACTTAAGAGTTATTCAGCACTGAATATAAAAAAGAGAAAAATGGAGTAGAATTAATACCCAACTCAGTCTCACTCTCGCAACAGGGGTTATGCATCTACTGCTGTAGGAATGAACTAGAAAAGTAGAAAAATCCCCTCATTCCATTTTACAGAGAGATAGGTGGACTGCCATTACAACTTTACATTTTGCATTTTGTAATGATCAAATTCTATAATTTTAGACGTCACCTAAAAAATGTGCCAGGAGGGGCGCCTGGGTGGCTCAGTCGTTAAGCGTCTGCCTTCGGCCCAGGTCAGATCCCAGGGGCCTGGGATCGAGCCCCACATCGGGCTCCCTGCTTGGCAGGAAGCCTGCTTCTCCCGCTACCATTCCCTCTGCTTGTGTTCCCTCTCTCGCTGTGTTTCTCTCTGTCAAATAAATAAAATCTTTAAAAAAAAAAAAAAAATGTGCCAGGAAAGTTTTTTGCGGTTGTTTTTAAAAACCAAAAAGCTCAAGATGCCCTCACCGAAGCGGGGCAGTGAGGCAGGAAGGAGGGACGGGGGACGACAGGATGTGGCCTCTGATCTTAGGTTCAGACACATCTGAGTGGGGTAGCTGGATCCCAGGACACAGAAGGGACTGTCTCCTTTTTCAGGAACCTTCAGAGCAAGCAGGGCACCAAAAATTTCATTGGGTTTACTTATGCATTTTCTTTTAAAGATTTTTTTTTTTTTTTTTAATTTGACAGAGAGAAACACAGCGAGAGAGGGAACACAAGCAGAGGGAATGGTAGCGGGAGAAGCAGGCTTCCTGCCGAGCAAGGAGCCCGATGCGGGGCTCGGTCCCAGGACACTGGGATCATGACCTGAGCTGAAGGCAGACGCTTAACGACTGAGCCACCCAGGCGCCCCTACTTATGCATTTTCTAAAAAAGATTTTATTTACTTATTTGACAGAGACAGAGCGGAAGCAGGCATAGGGAGAAGCAGACTCCTCACTGATCAAGGAGCCCAATGCGGGGCTCGATCCCAGGACCCTGGGGTTGTGACCTGAGCCAAAAGCGGATATTTAACCAACTGAGCCATCCAGGTGCTCTGATTTAAATATGCATTTATGTAGGTATGTATTTTTTTTATAATCATAGTAAAAATCATATAATACCAAATTTATCCTCTTAACTATTTTTTGGTATTAACTAAAGTTATAATAAGTGTTAATATATTCACATTGCGGGGCTCCTGGGTGGCTCAGTGGGTTAAAGCCTCTGCCTTCGGCTCAGGTCATGATCTCAGGGTCCTGGAATCGAGCCCGGCATCCGGCTCTCTGCTCAGCAGGGAGCCTGCTTCCCCTCCCCCCTCACCCCCCGCCCCGCCTGCCTCTCTGCCTGCCTGTGATCTCTCTGTCAAATAAATAAATAAAATCTTTTTTTAAAAATTTTAAAAATATATATATTCACATTGTTGTGTAACAGATCTCTGAAAGTCTTTGTCTTGTAAATCTGAAACTATACCCATCAACCACAACTCCCACTTCCCCTGCGCCGGCCCCTGGCAAGCACCATTCTCCTTTTTGTTTCCATGATTTTCATGATTCTTAGATATCTCACCGAAGGGGAATCATACAGTCTCTCGGTGAACCGGCTTATCTCACTAAGCAGTATGTCCTCAGGGCACCTGGGTGGCTCAGTCGGCTAAGCCGCTAAACCATTCTTTATTTTCTGGATGGGATGTCTTGTGGGCAGTCCCAGTTTCTGGATTTCCTCATTATTAGATTCCAGCCCTGCAGTTAAGGGAAGTATATCCCCTAAGTAGGCACGGCGACCTTCTCAGGACGTGCCCCCAGGGACCCCGGTGAGCGGTGAACGGCAGTGTTGACTGTGCCTGTGGAGTTCGGGACTATATTAGTTGGATCAAGGTGCCGTAATAAAAAAGCACAGGCGAGGCGATTAAAGCACAGAAATGCGGTTTCTCACAGTTCTGGAGGCTAGAAGTCCAAGATCAAGGCCTTGGCAGGTTTGGTTTCCTCTGAGGCTTTGCTCCTTGGCTTGTAGATGGCCATTTTCTCCTTTTGTCTCCACGTGGCCTTCCCTTTGTCCCTGTCTGTGTCCTAATCTCTTCTTTTTTTTTTTAAATCTTTTATTCTTTTTAAAGATTTTATTTATTTATTTGACACAGAGAGAGAGAGAGATCACATATAGGCAGAGAGGCAGGCAGAGAGAGGGGAGGAAGCAGGCTCCCTGCCGAGCAGAGAGCCCGATGTGGGGCTCGATCCCAGGACCCTGAGATCATGACCTGAGCCGAAGGCAGAGGCTTTAACCCACTGAGCCACCCAGGCGCCCCGCTAATCTCTTCTTTTTAAAATTTTTATATATTTATTTATGTATTAAATTGAGGTATAGTGGACACACAACATTACATTAGTACCCAATCTCTTCCTATAAGGACACCATTCATGTTGCCCCGGGCCACCCAAATGACTTCATTTTAACTGAATCACCTTTTTTTTTTTTTTTTTAAGGAATATTTTTATTTATTTGAATGAGAGAGAGCCACAAAGAGAATCCCGGGGGGGTGGTGGCGGGAGAGAGAAGCAAGCTGCCTGCCGAGCAGGGATCCTAGGCTCTATCCCAGGACCCCCGGATCATGACCTGAGCCAAAGGCAGACGCTTAACTGACTGAGTCCCCCAGGCCCCCCTGACTTCATCACCTCTTTAAAGACCCTTGCTCCAAACACAGTCACATTCTGGGGAACTGAGGTTAGGACTTCAACGTATGAATTTGGAGGGGAGGATAACAGTTCTGCTCATAAGGGGAAGTGACTACCAGATCTCTGCCCCTCTGAGTTATGATGTCGTCTGTGGGTGGGACCCTGGGACCCTGCGAAGGACCTGTCCCCAACAGCCTGTCACCCAACGCTTGTAACACCTCTTCTTGGTTCTTGCTGAGTCATTGAGTTTATTCCTACTGCTGTATTCTATTTATGGCAGATGCCGCTGCTTTTCCACATCCTAGAGTGAAAGGACATTTCCTGTTTGGTTTTTTTTAAGATTATTTGCTTATTTATTTATTTGAGAAAGAGAGAGCGCAAGAGAGCACATGAGCTCCCGGGCAGAGAGGCAGTGGGAGAGGGAGAAGCAGACCCCCCCACTGAGCAGGGAGCCCCAATGTGGGGCTCAATCCCAAGTCTCCAGGATCAAGACCTGAGCCGAAGGCGGGCACTTGACTTACTGAGCCACCCAGGTGCCCCTGACATTTCCTGTTTAAATAAATGTGTTCAATTAAAAAAAAAAAAATCTGAGTTGATTTCAAGAAAACTGTCCGTGGGTGATGGTGTGGATACGTGGCAAAATATGGGAAAGTGAAATGCAAAAGGTGGGCAATTGGGACTGTGGGGTCACACCCAGTATCTTGTTCACTTCTGGAGCTCGGGGCTTTGTGCTGGATGCCTCCTCTTGTGGTCCCGCTCCCATGGTGTCCCAAACTGGCCACAACATCTCCTTCTAGTACCCATTGCAGGGGGCCCTCATGGTCCTCCCCAGTCCCTAGGCTAGAGCCCTGAGCCTCATCCTGACACCTCCCTCCCCTCTCCTTCCATTCCATGGCCCTATCCTGGTCCAGACCAGCCTCCACTGCCTCCTGACTTCCAGTCCAGGGAATGCCCTCCAATGCACACCCACACGGTGGCCAGAAGGAAATTTTATTTTATTTTATTTTATTTTATTTTATTTTATTTTATTTTATTTTATTTTATTTTATTTTATTTATGTTATATTATTTTTAAAGTTTACTTATTTTTATTTTTTATTATTTTTAAAATATTTTATTTATTTATTTGACAGAGAGAGATCACAAGTAGGCAGAGAGGCAGGCAGAGAGAGAAGGGGAAGCAGGCTTCCCGCTGAGCAGAGAGCCCGATGTGGGGCTCCATCCCAGGACCCTGAGATCATGACCTGAGCCAAAGGCAAAGGCTTTAACCCCCTGAGCCACCCAGGCGCCCCTATTTATTTGTTTTTAAATCAGAGAGAGAGTGAGCACAAGCAGGAAGAGTAGCCGGCAGAAGGAAAAGCAGGCTCCCCGCTGAGCAGGGAACCAGATGCGGGGCTTGATCCCAGGACCCTGGCATCATGACCTGAGCAGAAGGCAGCCACTTAACCGGCTGAGCCACCCAGGGGTTCCAGTGTTATGTTATTTTTAAGATTTAAAGTAATCTCAAAAAAAAAAAAAAAAGATTTAAAGTAATCTCAACAGTCAGCATGGGGCTCGAACTCACAACCCTGAGATCAAGAATCGCCTGCTCTTCCAACTGAGCCAGGCAGGCATCCCACATTTTTCATTTTGATGTAGTCCAATTTAGTTTTTCTTTTGTTGCCTGTCCTTTGGTGTCATATCCAAGAAATCATTGCCAAATCCTATGTCATGCAGCTTCTCCCCTCTGTTTTCTTCTAAGGGTTTTACAGTTTGACTTCTTACAGTTAGGTCTTTGATTCATTTTAGGTTCATTTCTGTCTATGGTGTTGCATAAGGGTCCTACTTGACTCCTTTGCATGCGGATATCCATCCCAATTTCTCCAGCACCGTCTGTTTAAAAGACTGTCCTTTTCCCATTGAATGAGCTGGTCACCCTTGTAAAAAATCATTTGACCTTATGGGGTGCCTGGGTGGCACCATCTGTCAAGGGACCAACTCTTGGTTTTAGGCTGGGTGGTGATCTCAGGGTCTTGAGATCAAGCCCCACTCAGAGCTCCCCGCTCAGCGTGAAGTCTGCTTGGGATTCACTCCCCCTCTGCCCTTCCCTCTTGTGCGCTCTCTCGATCTCTCTCTCTCTCAAATAAATAAATCAATAAATCTTTTAAAAAATCATTTGACCTCATAAGCGAGGTTTTATTTTTAGAATTTGTGTTTTTAACAAGTTTTTGCTGAGAACCATTGATATATATAGTATCAGATTAAAAATAAAACAGGAGGAGAGGTTATACTTTTTGAGAAATCACAGCTAGGGTGACACCTGAGCAAAACCTTGCCGGAGGCAAGAGGCAGGCACAGGCGAGAGAGTCAAGAGGCTCGCACCTGGGGAGGATGTTCCAGGTAGAGAAAAGCCGTGCAAAGGCCCTACGGTGGGTGCATGCCGGGCAGGCGCCTGGAACAGTGAGGAGGCAAGAATTCTTGAGATGTCTTCGGTGCAAAAAGATGGTTTTATAAAAGTGTGGGGACAGGACCTGTGGGCAGAAAGAGCTGCACTGGGATCCTGAGGAGTGGCCCGTTATATACTTTCAGGTTGGGAGGAGGTTGGGGTTAGCACTAAGCTCGGAGGTACTTTGGAAACAAGGTTTCCAGGACCCTGAGGGGGCCGGCTCTTGCTAGGAAAAGGTTATTTATTACTGTTTAATAAAAACTCAGTCATGAGACTCTTCAGATGTATATCGGTGGGTCAGATCCTTGGAGGATTGCGAACATATATCTTGAAAAGTAGATATAAAGGAGGTTTCCAAAGGAATTTTTATATATTAAAGGAGACTAAAAGAGAGGGGGTGGGGGAGACTTAGAGCATCCTGGGGGGTTGGGATAATGTTATACTAAGATTGCCTTTTGCCCTTAGCAAAATATTAGCATCAAGGCAGCTGGGATCCTAAAGGAAGGTCACTCCTATTTCAATGGGCTGTGAGTAGTACAGAAATTTAATTTTTTTTTTCTTTTGCCTTGTCAATAATGAGCCACCACACCACACCCATTGAGGAGCACCGTATGTTTTGCCTACATATTCTCCGGCTGCCCGGGCATGCTGATAGCTACTGCTTCGTGGCTTCCTGGCCTGTTTTTAGGAGGTCATCAAAAGGAGGTGACCGCCGGCTGACCTCAGGAAATCAGAGGCTCCTCACTCCCTCCCCCAACTGTGGAATGTCCTTCTGCCCACCGCCACCACAGCGGGAGCTGTCCCAGGAACAGAGCCTCGCCCGAGCAAGGTGTTGTTGAAACCATCTGGCCTTTATATGAACTTTAAGATTCTGGGGGTTGGGGGGTGAGGAGACCTACTCATCTTGCGGAGCCCAAGAGGAGCCTTGTAAGTATCTTCCCTTGCTTATTACACCAGCCACCTACCAATCTGGAGCAGTCTGCCTCTTTCTTTGGTCTCTCCTTGTCCTCTGTGTATGGGGCCAGTTTGCAAACCAACAATTAACGAATCAAGCCGGGAGAGTGAAGAAATGGGCCCTGGGAAAGGGATACCTGCAGGAAAACTGTCCAATTGGCCATGGATCTCTATGTGGGGAGGGGTGGCCCCATGTGTTAGATGCTTGTGGACCACTGCATGAGGATGGGGGACGCCCCCTAAAATGCTAGCCATTGCGCACTAAGGCAGGCGGGGAAGCGAGAGCCTACTAAGGGGGCCTAGCCTCTACTGCGGGCAGTTTGGCCCCCAGAGGCTGAAGCTTGCTCTAGAGAATGGGAAGAAGAGCTGAATTCAGGAAAAAGAACATGCGGCTGTGCATTACTCTGTTAGCTTCAGGGCTCACAGCACAGCGGGAGAGCAAAATAATAAGTTGCAGACCTTAGCCGGCCGTTTTGCAAAGCTAGGAGGGTGCAAAGTGTCCCAGATTAAGAGCCGAGCATGTATACAAAGCCTGATTAGGATGCTAAGAGGTACGGTCCCTGGGAAAGTGACAAGGATCTCCTGGTGCCTGATAATGAGATGGACCGCGTGCCCCATGCTGTCAGATCCTTACTACAAAGGAAAAATTTAAATAGGGATCATTCTGGACTGCTGATAATGGGGAAATATGTCCCAAAACTCCAAGGAGAAATTTTGTGTTCTCTCTGTCCCTTGAAGATGTAAATCTTATGCCTTTGAAATATCAACGCTGCCCACGATCGCCTGAGACTGGGGTTAGAAAAGGGGAGGTAAAGAGGCTTTTCAAAATACAGATTGCTGGGGGCGGGCACCTGGCTGGCTTGGCCGGTGGGGCATGGGACTCTTGATCCTGGGGTTCTAGGTTCAGGCCCCACCTTGGGTACAGAGATTACTTAAAAATAAAATCTTAGGGGGGCGCTTGGGTGGTTCAGTGGATTAAAGCTTCTGCTTTCGGCTCAGGTCATGATCTCAGGGTCCTGGGATGGAGCCCCGCATCGGTCTCTCTGCTCAGCAGGGAGCCTGCTTCCCCTCTCTCTGCCTGCCTCTCTGCCTACTTGTGATCTCTCTCCTCTCTGTCAAATAAATAAATAAAATATTAGGGAAAAAAAAAAAAAGAAGCAGCTCCCTGGCCAAAAATCTTGTCCACAGCCTCCAGAAGATGACTCGTCAAGGGCTAAAGCTTTGGAATAAAAGCTTTGGGGTCCCTGCATTTGTGTGTATGTTTATGCACATCTGCAGACGTATGTTTCCTACATGTGATGTTTTTCTACCTCCAGGGGGTATTGCCAAAATTAATTTGTAAAAGAGCTCCATTTAACTGGCTTAAAGAAAAATAAGCTTTAGCATCAATACCGTACTTAGGCAAAAGTAAAGTGTCATTTTCTTTCATCTGCTAAAAGGACAGTTTTCCTGGACCATTCAGGTCTGCTCTTGATGAGATTATGAAAGGCTTTTTCTGGTCAAAGGTAATCTGCCTAGAAAACAGATTCTGTTTTATCAAAATAACCTCCTGTGCTCCCTGTTGTCTTTATCAGGTCTTTGATTACTTAAGAAAACTGATTCTTCTCCATTAAAAGAGCTAAGTACTTTTACGACTCTGCCACTTTATTTGCCTGTGACGTCTCTCATTGTCCCTCTGCTTAAAATGAATAACTAAGGATTCTTTTGCAGTGACCTAGGATCCTAGTTAATCAAGTGTTTTAAAGCCTTTTGGTATTTTTTACGTACTTCCCCCAAATCATATCTAAATCAAGGCTTGTTAACCTCAAACTAACTCTGGGATTTTCCAGAGGAAATATCGAAAGATGTGTTCTCTCTCCTTATAGAAGAAAAATGTTATACTAGTTAAGTTTATTTCATGTTCTAAATTACATGGAAGAGGGACCTGGTTGGCTCCATCCATCAAGCATGTAACTCTTGATCTTGGGGTTGTGGTGTAGGGATCACTTAAAAAAAATCTTTAGGAGGGGCGCCTGGGTGGCTCAGTGGGTTAAAGCCTCTGCCTTCGGCTCAGGTCATGGTCTCAGGGTCCTGGGATCGAGCCCCCCATCGGGCTCTCTGCTGGGCAAGGAGCCTGCTTCCCTCTCCTCCCTCTGCCTGCCTCTCTGCCTACTTGTGATCTCTCTCTCTGTGTGTCAAATAAATAAATAAAATCTTTTAAAAAATAAATTTAAAAATCTTGGGGCACCTGGGTGGCTCAGTGGTTAAGCGTCTGCCTTCAGTTCAGGTCATGATCCCAGAGTCCTGGGATCGAGCCCCCCATCGGGCTCTCTGCTCAAGCGGGGAGCCTGCTTCCCCCCCTCTCTCTGCCTCTGCCTGCCTCTCTGCCTACTTGTGATCTCTCTCTGTCAAGTAAATAAAATCTTTTAAAATAAAATATAAAAAATAAAATTTTAAAAATCTTTTAAAAAATAAAAATAAGTTACATGGGAAACAGTGCAAACAGGAAGTGATGCTAAACTTTCTTTATATTTGTATGAAATTCCTAAAAATCTGGTATGTCCTGGTATAGTGTTGTCAGTCAAATTTTTTTTAAGATTTTATTTATTTGAGAAAGAGAGAGAGAGAGAGAAATCACAACTAGGCAGAGAGGCAGGCAGAAAGAGAGGGGGAAGCAGGCTCCCTGCTGAGCAGAGAGCCCGATGTGGGGCTCAATCCCAGGACCCTGAGATCATGACCTGAGCCAAAGGCACAGGCTTAACCAACTGAGCCACCCAGGCGCCCCAAGCACAAGGGTTTTTTGTTGTTTATTTTATTAGTTAGGTTCCTCATGGAGCCCAAAGCAGGACATGAACTCACAACCCTGAGATCAAGACTTGAGCTGAGACGTGTAACTGCCTGAGCCACCCAGGCGCCCCAGCCAGCACAGGTTTCTGGTAACTATGATCAGTTTGCCTTCATAGGGGAGGGCAACAATGGACCTTTCTAGTGCCTCCCCACAGCTCCCTGCATAGCCCCAAAATACGTCACGGGATGGTAGCCAGAGATCTTTCCCTATCCTCTGCCACATCAGGAAAATGCGCCCGTGCCACTGATAGCAGAATGTTTGGGTTTTTTTTAAGGTTTTTATTTATTTATTTATTTATTTATTTATTTATTTATTTATTTATTTGACACACAGAGAGAGATCACAAGTAGGCAGAGAGGCAGGCAGAGAGCTCTAGAGGGGAAGCAGGCTCCCTGCTGAGCTGAGAGCCCGATGCGGGGCTGGATCCCAGGACCCCAAGATCATGACCTGAGCGGAAGGCAGAGGCTTCAACCCACTGAGCCACCCAGGAGCCCCTGATAACAGAATGTTAGCACAAGAAGCCTCGCCTCTTGGGTGGGACTCTAGAGTTTGCTGGAACATCTGCAAGGGAGGGGATGCGTGGCGAACCCATAGAAAATTCAAGGCCCAGGAGCCACCGAGACGTTTTTGGGAGCGTTTGTTTGCCTAGGATGCCCATCGTTGCATGAGCTGTGATCAAGGAGATACAAGCCTATCCAACCCCTATGGGGTTTTCGGAGGAATTTATCCCCTCCCGCCACCCGGGCAGAGTGCCTCCATCCCTTGCACCACCTGGTAGAGAAAGGGCACACGGGGACTGGGGATCAGAGTGGCAGGCCACCTTTGAGAAGTCAAAAATGCTGGTGGAGCAGAGGAAAGCTTGGGCATCTCCTAAACAGGGCTGCTATTTGCATTAGATGCATCCAGGACTCCAGAAGGTGTGGGCTGGGCGCTCTGGCAAAGACAATGGAGGGAGACAGTACCCTTAGGATTCTGGTTCGGCTCTGGAAGCGGGCAGAAACCTGGTATAGCCCCACAGGGCAGCAGCTCCTAGCAATGTACCCAGCGCCGACTAGAGCCTCTCACGAAGGAATGGCAAATCCCGGTAAACAATGTCCCTTCCTATTAAGGAGGGAGTTGAGAATACATCCCGCCGACCCAGCTCTGCCGTAACTCAGACTCCTTGACTAAGGGGCATGCCTCTTTGCCGCAGAGAAGCACTCTGTCCACCACCCCACTGTCCCTAAAAGGGCAGGTGCCCCCAGGGCCCCTAGAATATGTCCTTCCTCCAAATGAGCGCCCCCCACTCCGTTCCCGCGATGGCCCCTGCGGTCCGCACAGAGGGAGCGGGGAAATTCGCACTGGTACCTGGAAATCCAGACAAACAGCAGGAGCCCGTGGGCTGAAGTCACGGTGGTTTGGCTGGTGATCACCCATGAACCCCGACTGCTCCCCCTTTGCACGGACCACTGGGCTGTTCTCAAGGGATGAACGCTATGGCTCGGACAATGGGGAGCCGAGGGGTGGATGATCATGAATAAGTCACGTGGGATTGGGATATGTGGAAAGACTTTCGGGTTTACCTGCAAGAGCCTCAGGTGTCCTCACCGTCTTCCCATGCGGTGGACCATAAGGCACTGACATTCCCAGGCAATCAGGAGGCATAGAGTGTGACCACCAGAGCGCCCCGGTGGAAGGCATTTCGCCAGAGATGCCAGATTGCCCTTGACATACAGTGACTTGGTTTATTCTGTAAAAGTATGTCCTGTGTGTCCAAAATAATGGCCAAAGCAAGTCCGGGGCCATCCGCCCGAGTTCCCAACTAGTAAGGGACTGGCAAACGGATTACATTGACCTCCTTTCCGTTTGCGAGGGTTCTGAATTCCTTTGTGTGGACACAGCGTCTGGCCTGACCCAAGCTGTCCCTTATCACCGTGCCAGCCAGGGAGCCACCATCAGGGGGATCAGAGAAGCTGAGTACCACGTACATATAGCCTCGTCGGCTAAACAATGATCAGGGGTCACATTTCGAAGATCACGATATACAAGATAGAGCAAAAGAACAGGACATTGAATGGCGGTCCCACCTCCCTTATAACCCGCAAGCAGCCGGGTTAGTGGAGAGGAAAAGTGGACTAGTCTAACAGCAGATTAAATTACCGACAGGTAAAACGACCCTCGCTGGTGGACTAAAGTACCATCTCAGGCTTTAATACATTACCCTTTTTTTTTTCTTTAAGATTTATTTGTTTTAATTTGAGAGAGAGAGAGCATGAGCAAGGAGGGAGGGCCGAGGAAGAGGGAGAGAGAGAGAATCTCAAGCAGGCTCCATGCCCAGCGCAGAGCTCAATGCAGGGCTCAATCCCAGGAACCGAAGATCACGGAATCAGGAGCTGGATGCTTAACCCACTGAGCCACCAAGGCGGCCCCTACATGTGAACGATCACCCGGGAGGACTCGTTGCCTCACACGCCAGACTGAACTCCCCTGCAGAGACACCCGACACCAGAAGGGCATGGAAGTCATGCCCCAGATCTCACTGCAGATCAACATGCTTTGCTTGAGAACCCCAAGCCCCATTGCCCCTGAGACAGACGTTATCTACTAGCATTTGCAAGGACTCATCCCACCAGGGTGGGGGCGTTACTTCGCACCCCTGAGCAAGGGGCAGCTACTCCATCTCCGCTGGGGCCCGCTGTCCTGCTGCAAGCTGGACTTGCCGAAATCCATCATGCCTGGAATGGAGCACGCACCATTCACTGAGAGAGGGGGGAGAGCGGGGGTCCTGGTCTGGCATCCCCAGCCCCCGGTCCATCTCTTCCCACCTGACAGTGCCACCCTGCCCTGCCCAACACGGAGGGTGCATAAAGCCAGGTCCAGTTCCTGAAACTGACACAGCCTCCCTCTCCGCAAGGCCGGGTGGGCACAGTCTTGCCACGGGCCCCATCGTTTGGCTCCAGCTTTGTTCCCCCGTTGGCCAGGAGGACATTAGGGCCCACACCAAAGCCCTTATTCAGGTCACCCAGCAAGCCCTGAATGATTGTCAACAAAGCCTGTCTTTATGCCACAAAATAGACAAGAAGAGCGGTCCCCCCAAATAGAATGGCTTTGGCCATTATCACTGTTTTGCAAGGAGACACCGGTGTCATTTTCCAAACACAAGTTCGTGTGCTCCAGCCTGATAAGGCAGCTAATGCATCATCTTTATTAAATCATATGGGGACACAAACTAACACCTTCAGCAACGCCCCACCCCGCCCCCACCCTAGGGGACTTAATAAACCAGTGGTTCCGACCACGAAACTCTTGGTGGAAAAACTGTTAGTTATCTCAGGAATCATCACTTTCATCTGTGTTTTCTCTTCCACGCTCCCGTATTCACCTTCCTCCAAAGAGCCTCCCAACAAGCCACCTTCGTGCTAGTAGAACTCTGTGCTGGCCGCTCAGGGTGCGTCGTGCAAGGGTTGTGTGTCTGATCTTAAGAGCGGGCCATGGGGGGTGGAGTATTGGGGGAGGTCATCCAGAAGATATGACCGCTGGCTGACCCAGGAGCTGGACTCAGGCAATCAGAGGCTCCTCACTCCCTCCCCCGACCATGGAATGTCCTTCTGCCCACCGCCACCACAGCGGGAGCTGTTCCAGGAACAGAGCCTCGCCTGAGCAAGGTGTTGTTGAAACCGTCTGGCCTTTGTATGAACTTTAAGATTCTGGGGGTTGGGGGGTGAGGAGACCTACTCATCTTGCGGAGCCCAAGAGGAGCCTTGTAAGTATCTTCCCTTGCTTATTACACCAGCCACCTACCAATCTGGAGCAGTCTGCCTCTTTCTTTGGTCTCTCCTTGTCCTCTGTGTATGGGGCCAGTTTGCAAACCAACAATGACACAACCTTAGGCAGTCAAGGTTGCATGATCCACAGGGCAAGTCTCAGAGCTAAGAGACCTTGCCCAAGGCCACACAGCTAGGAAAGGGGGGAGTCAGGATTGGACCCAGGCCATCCGTCTCCCGAGCACCTGTGTGCCCCCAACCTCTGAACCATATCACCCACGCTGAGAGGGAATCGAAGTCCAACATCAGCTGCCTGACGATGGGATTTTTGCCTGCCTTGGTCACATATGAATTCCCAGTGCCTAGAACAGGGCCTGGCACAGAGTAGTGCCCAATAAATACTTGTTAAATGAAGGAGTGAACAAACTAGAGACTCAATTTTCAACCAGTTTTTAAAAATTATGTGGTGATGATGATGATGAGATAAGCAACATATGGTACAACTATTTTGGAAAATAGCTTGGCAGTTTTTAAATAAATTTTTTAAAGATTGATTTATTTATTTCAGGGAGAGAAAGAGTGTGGGGGTGGGGGAAGCAGAAGGAGGGAGAGAGAGAAACCCACACAGACCCTACCCTGAGCACTGAGCACAGAGCCTGATATGGGGTTCGATCTCCCGACCCATGAGACCCGAGCTGAAACCAAGAGTCAGGCAGCCAATCGACTGGGCCACCCAGGTGCCCCTTTAATTTTTTATCTATTTATTTAAGTGATCTCTATACCGAACATGGGATTCGAACTCATGGGCCTGAGATTAAGAGTCACAAGCTCTATCAACTGAACCAGCCAGGTTCAGTCGTCAGCTTAAAAATTCAAATATAGGGGGGCTTTGGGTGGTTCGGTCAGTTAAGCATCTGGCTCTTGATTTCAGCTTGGGTCATGATCTCAGGGTCCTGAGATCGAGCCCAGCGTCGGGCTCCCCACTCAGTGGGGAGTCCGCTTGTCTTCCCGCCCCTCTGCCCCTCCCCTCGCTCTCCCTCTCAAATAAATAAATCTTTTTTAAGAAAAATATATACCTACTGTGTATGATTCAGGAATTCCACTCCTAGGTGTATACCCTAGAGGAACGAAAGCATAGGGTCACACGAAGACTTGTACACTGGCGTTCACAACACTTCTATCTATAATTGCCCAAAACTGGAAAAAAGGCAAACGTCACCAAGAGGTGACTCGATAAGCCAGTCGTGGCGACTTGATAAACTGTCCCCTGCAATGGCCTAGCTCGACATGCATGAAGCACAAAACAGTGATGTCAAGTGAAAAAAGCCAGACACGAGAATCCACACTGTATCATTTCATTCCGGAAAATGCCTACTAACCAATAGTGACAAAGCAAGCAGATGGGTGGCTGTGCGGAGGGGCGAGGGACAGAGGGGTGAGGGACGGAGGGTTTGATGAAGAAATTCAGGAATGATGGCTATGTTCATTCTCACTGCCATGATCTTGGTTTCGGTGGCGGCTTCCAGGTTTACAGAAGCCAAAACCCCTCAACTTGTATACTTTTATGTCACCTGTACCTCAATAGAGCTGGGGGGAGGGGGTGTCCCAGCTGTCGAATGAAATGGAGACTTTTCCCTCTCCTGGACTGGCTTAACACACGGGCCCCTGAGGACATCTGAACTTTCATTCTGAAGCTCAATAGACCGTGAAGCTATTTCCGCTTAGAGCCCTAAAGAGGCTTTCAAAAGAAAAGAAAGCTGACCTATTTCTGCGCTCAGGTCTCTCCCGAGACCCCGAGCCCA
>CM053620.1:37018573-37049670 GCA_028646535.1 Procyon lotor | reverse complement strand
TGTGAAAAGTGTTTTTTTGTCGTTTGGGAATTGAACCAAGCTGTGGAACCATCACAAGTTTGCTTACGATTTCCTGGAGTTAACTGGGTGCAGTTGGTTTGGTGAACCAAAACGTTCCCTGAGGGTGGGCATCTTGGAAGGCATTCGACGTCTTTGGTGTCCGTTTGTTCCTCCTGACTTTGGGCCCATCCCATCCTCCCAAGTTCATGAAGTCCTCTCCCGTTCAGCCATTTGCGGGATTTTCCAGGGTTTGGTGGTGATCTGTAGCAGTGATTTCTAGCGTTTTAACTTGTGGCAGGCCTTGTTACACACATTTTAAAACTACTTGAACTAAATCTTCCAACAGTCTTGTGTGAGGTACAGGATGGTATTACAATTCGGGACTTGTAGAGCTGAGGTAAATTTGTGTCGATCATATAGTTAGTGATGGGGGAGGGGCTGGGATTACAATTTATGGGCTGTGGAACTCCAAACCGCTGAGCTGGTAACCATCAGGCGGGTGTGCCTCCTGTGGTTTGTGTGGTTCATTCCTGAAATAGAATCCAATTCTGCCCCTGTTCCATGGGCTCTGCTTGGTGGCTCTCAAACAGGAGGTTGGGCCCAGAGCCCAGGAGACATGGAGAAAGTTACTTTCCTCCTGATTCCCAGAGACTTCTTCGTGTGTGGGTGGAAAGATACTTCTTGTGAGGGAACTGTCTTGGTTTTTAGTGATGTGGGTTGGAGTTTCTTTTTTTTCTGAGGGACTTTTTCTCATCTTGATTTTCCATACTAGTCTAGGTAGTATTTTTTACCACAGATTTTGGTGGGTGATTAAAGACTAGACATGGCTTTCACAGCTTTCAGGGCACGGGATATTTTACGGTGACTGATCCTGGGGTGAGTGGTGGGAACAGTAATGTTTGGCTGGGCTTGTTGAACAAGGGAAAGGGCAATGAAACTTTCAAAGAGAATGTTGTGATTCAAACAGCAGCAGCAAACTGTTTGAGCCTTTCCTGCCAGTGCTGTCCCCATTGCATCCCTGTCTTTTCCCCTGTTTCCTTGACCAGTGGGAAGAAAAATTCTAGAAGGAATGTAAGGTATGGGGCATGCTTTGTCTTCCATCCTGCATTCCTCAGAAGCTACAGTGAGAGGTATAGGCAAGGGGCCATCCACTCGGGGCCTGAGCTTTGCTGGCCCAAAATCCTTTGGGGTGATTGGTTTATTATGTTGCCATCCCTTGTTGTCTGCCTTGTGTGATATCTAAGTGTCTTATCTGATTGGGTCTCCCAACAGCACAGTGGGCAGTGGGCCACCATCTTGTACAGCAGGAAATGATGTTCTTTCTTCCTTTCTCAGGAGAACTACGATGACCCACACAAAACCCCGGCCTCCCCAGTTGTCCACATCAGGGGCCTGATTGACGGCGTGGTGGAAGCTGACCTTGTGGAGGCCTTGCAGGAATTTGGGCCCATCAGGTACTCCTCAAGAGGCCACGAGTTGGACATAGAAGTCAACTCCTTGGTGTCCCGTGTCTCCTTAGTTTCTGGTTGGAAGTGACATGGCCAGTTTGACCCAGGGTCCTTTGGCTGGGTCTTGGGAGTCCTCCACTCTTGGGTTTAGCCCTTATACTTTGGGTCAGGTTATAGCAAGTTTCCTGTCCCCCCCCCCTTTTTTTTTTCCTGTTTCTAGCTTGTAATCGCATTCTCTCATTTAGCAAGTATTTTTGTCACATGTTAGGTACTGGGTTTAGAGTAGCAAATGAAGCTGTAGGCTCTTCCCAGACAGTTGGCCACCCAGAGCAGTCAGCACTGTGATAGGAAAACCCAGGAGCCTTCGGGAGGCATGTGGCTCAGGGGAGGAGGATTCAGGAAGGAAGGCTTCCCAGAGGAGGTGATGCCACAGCTACATCTTTTGCCTATTGTGCCACTTAGGGTGCAGGATGTTCAGGTCAGGAAACCATGGTGGAGGTACAGAGGAGTCCAGAGAGATGAGTCCATTCAGGGAGAGTTGAATGTCATCCTCTTGTCTGTGTTCCCTTGAGAGGACTAAAACATGCGTTTTCTTTGCCAGCTATGTGGTAGTAATGCCTAAAAAGAGACAAGCGCTGGTGGAGTTTGAAGACGTGTTGGGGGCTTGCAACGCTGTGAACTACGCGGCCGACAACCAAATCTACATTGCTGGCCACCCAGCTTTCGTCAATTACTCTACTAGCCAGAAGATCTCCCGCCCCGGGGACTCAGATGACTCCCGGAGCGTCAACAGTGTGCTTCTCTTTACCATCCTGAACCCGATCTATTCCATTACCACGGTGCGTGCCAACAGGCTTTCTTTTAAATGCTTTTTGTGAGCTCTCTCTCCTTCCCATCCTCTCCCCTGAGTCAGATTGACTTGCCAGTGCCCTTTCATCTTGCCTGTGTGCTTTTTACAGGATGTTCTTTACACTATCTGCAACCCTTGTGGTCCTGTCCAGAGAATTGTTATTTTCCGGAAGAATGGAGTCCAGGCCATGGTGGAATATCCTTTGCTGGGAAAGGGGCATTTTTTGAGGTGGAGGCTCTCACAAGGCTCGGCAAGGGTCCTCCCTTTCAACCAGCACAGGCTCTTGATGTTTGCCAGGTGCCAGATTCCTTCTGGAGTCCCTAGACTGATGGGAGGGATCATAAATGAACAGTCTGGCTGGCATGAAGTGTGAAAGTTCAGAGTCTAAAGCACTGCGAAGGAGAGGAGTGCCTGGCGGATCTCGCAGGGTGATATTCTGAAGCCATGAGGAGATAGGAGCTGGTATTCAGGACAGAAGAATCAGTCTCTGTAAAGGTCCTGAGGTGGGCAGGAGCTTAGTGTTGGAGAAAGCAAACGGCCTGACAGCTGATGATGGGGAGAGTGTTCACTCCAGGTGTTGGAAGCAGTGAGCAAGTCATCCGAGGCAGTGCTGTGAAACATGGGTCAGGGTGTGATGAGAAGCCACTGATGGAGTTCTGGGCAGGAACCTCATCTGGTGATGTTTCAGAGGTTGTCTAGGCTTCGTCAAAGTATAGGGCATGAGGAGGAGTGGAATGGGCAGAGGGAACGTGGCTTGGTCTGGGGTGGTGGCAGAGGGAGTTGCTGCCCCCTCTGGGGTGGTGGGTTTGGGAGTGCAGATGGCTGCCCACCCAGGCCTGCACTCCAGCCCCATTCCGTGTGAGTGACTAGTAACTGGGCAGGGAACTAAGCCCAAAGCTCATATGCAGTGTGGTCTTTGGGTGCACCGTCGTCCTTTTCCAGGATCACTTGAAGTCCTTTTCAAAGAGCACTTGCCTCAGGGATTTCCTTAACTTTACCCACATTTGATTCTGTGCAGAGTGCCCAGCGGGCCAAGGCCTCGCTCAATGGGGCTGATATTTACTCGGGCTGTTGCACCCTGAAGATTGAATACGCTAAGGTGGGTCTAGGAAGTGACTGCCCCTTGTCAGCTTCCAGGTGACCTGGGGGCCCTGGCTAATTTCAAGCTTTGTCTTGTCCCTGCAGCCCACACGCTTGAATGTGTTCAAGAATGATCAGGATACTTGGGACTACACAAACCCCAATCTCAGTGGACAAGGTAATCCCGATGGCAACTTTGTTCTAAACACACCCGCCTTGCCTTCACTCGACTAGTGCACTTCATAGACCCGGGTTCAGGGTTATGTAATGCCATTGGGCTCCCTGTGGACATGGGAGGGTCTGGGGGTGGTGCGCGGTCAGCTCTTGGAAAAGACGCTCCATCGGGAGAGAGTGAATGAGGGGGCCTCTAGGTTCTAGCTGCTGCTGGGGGCCCTTTGATGTGGCTGAGGGTGTAAAGCCAGAGCAGAGGCTTGGATGGGGTTGGGGAGCAGGGAGGGCCTCGTTGAGCACAGGATGTGGCAATGGCTTAAAAACCGGCAGCAGCTCCCAGATGGATTCTGCTGCTGCTCTTCTAGGAGCCTGCCTGGGGTCACTGACTCCATTCTCAACTGGGCCAGGAATGGTTCTCTTGCTCGCCACTATCGAGAGGGTCTGCTGGGGGAAGGGTGGGGCAGACTGGGGGGTGAGGAGGGCGCCTAGACCCTTGGAGCAGAGCCTTTTGAGCAAGTTGACCTTGTGGAGTTGAGACACCCTGGATTGGAGCAGGGTGGACACGCCTCACCTCCCTTGTAGCGGGGACTCAACATCTCTGCGGGGGGCCCAAACGGACAACCCCCTTCCTAGACTCTGTCAAGAATGGTTTGCCTTGGATAGGAGGGAAAGGTGGAGGATTGCCTTTGGAAAAGCAGCGGCACCCCCTCAGCAAGACCGTCCATCTCTGTCTGTCTTGGTCTGATACGTCGGACTAGGCCACGGGCTGAGGGAGGAGGCCGGTTGCTGACCTCTCACGGGCCCTGGGAGGCCAAAGGCCCCCATTCCTAGGCGGGCCCGTCTTGCTCGCCCTCACAGCCGGGAAGCAGTGGGCAGGGTGGGCTAGACTCTCCCCAGGACCCTCACGGTGGGCGCTGTGGGCCTGGCCGCCCCTCCAGAGGTCAGAGGCAAATTGGTGACCGAGTGAATGTACCAGAGCGGGCAATGGCATTACATGACCGCTAACAGAAACATGGCAACCAACCATTTCTTCTCCAAGGAACATAAATAGAAGATGTGCAGACCGGCAGGGGCTAAGTGGCAGGGGCTGGCTGTGCATTGGTTTTGATGCCTCTCAGCTCTGGCCGCCCCAAGACTGGGGGGCAAAAACGAGAGCTGAGGAGGTGGCCTGGAGTGAGGGCGGTGCTTAGCCACCCCTCGGGAACCATACTTCAGCGGCTCTGCCTCTGCACATTGCTCACCAACACACAGGGTAGAAACCACTAGCTCTTCCTGGAGAGAACAGAACACGCAGCCTCCACCACGTCCCCAGAAACAGCTGCAGACTTGAGCTCACTACATCAAGAACACCACACCGCGCTCCAAGGAACAGCTACAAGCACAGAGACAGAGGCAGACAGAGACAAAGAGAGAAAGAGACGCAACATGGCAGCAGACACTGCTTTTTTATTAAACATTAAAAAAAAAAAAAAGTCAAAATCCAAGCAAACTCGAACCCGAAAATGTACACAGAAGTAGGAAACACAGAGAACAGAGCTCTCCCAGCCAGCCAGCGGCGCTCTTTTCGGAGAACGTTTCATAGACCGAAGTAGATTCCATGGGCCTCCAAGACAATAGGATCCTCTCTCCATTCCTCGCCATATGGGTTGTTTTTTTGTTTTTTGTTTTTAAGTCCTTTGGTTTGGGGAGGGCCTTTTTTTGTTCTTTTCTGTTTTGATATTTTTATTTTTTCCGCAGTCATCGGCTGCCAACATAAACTGCACCAACTGGAGATCAGAAACCAAAAAAAAACAAAAAAAAAACTTAAACCACAACAACCAAAAAAAAAAAAAAAAAAATCAAAAAAACCAAAACAGACCTAAAACCAGACAGCCAAACAGCTCAGAGGTACACAGTTACCTGCTGGCGGGTAGCCGGGCGCGCTCCCAAGGCCAAAAGCGCGGGCATAGTGGGGCCACTGGCACACCTCATACCCAGGAGACACGCACACGGAGCGCTACACAGCCAGAAGCACCGCACTGCAGCACACAGTGTGAGGAGCTGACAACACGGAGGGACACTACCCACCTCATACACCTCCATTTGCCACTTTTCTGGTATCTTCTGAGGACAGAACATCTGTGAGCCATTTTTGATTTAATCAAAAACATTGACTTTTAAGACAATTCTTAAAAAAAAAAATTGTATCGGATGTGTACCGTAACTTGTATTTATGACTGTAAAACCATGTGATGCAGGGTCGCAGTGTATGTTTGATGGGACGCCATCTTTCAGAACTGTGCTAACTCACTGTTGAAGCGTCCAATGGTAAGAGAAAATACAGATTTGTTTTTTGTGACAAATGGACATTGTACTCTGTACTTCTGCTGTAAGTAGCCCTTTTCCATCTTTGTAATGACTGATTGTTGGAAACAAAACCCAGGCCGGGTAGCAGGAAAGGGCAGTGGTCCGAGCTCTGGGTTTTGGAGTCAGCCAGACCTGGGTTCAAATCCTGGCTCGGCCGCTAACTTTTGCTCTGTGACCTTGGGCCAAAGTGTCTTTTAACTGCTCAGTTAAAAGTTGAGTGCTCAGGTTCCTTATCTGTAAAACGGGGCAAAAATAGTACCTACCTCATAGGGTTGTTGTGAGGAATTTCTGAAGCCATGATGTCTGTAAAGCGCTTCGCACGGTGTCTGCCACTCAAGCGCTAAATTCATGTAGCGACTACGAACTGCAGCCGGGGTCTGGGGTGGATCTGCGCCATTGTCGGGGTCTGAGAATGTCGATGCCTTGTATATGACTGTTCAATTGAACTGGTTCTGATGTTGCCCTGCTTGTCCTTTCCCACAGTCCCTCTCCTCGGGTTGGGTGTGATGTGGGGGAGGGGATGGGGGGTCGCGGGGAGGACCAGGGTTGAGAAAGAAGAGGCTTAGAGAGTGGGGCCTAGAGCTCCTAGAACACCTAGGACCTTGGGACTTTGGGGACCAGATTTTATCTGTCTGCCCTCCCTTTCCTGGGTGGTTTTCCTGCTCTTAATTCCTCTCCCATTATTGGGAGTTGTTTAGGAATCAGTTCTTGGTCTCCATAACATAACAGCGTCCGTAGTATCTGCAGGTTCCCCAGAGGGCCCGAGAGCTGGGCTTCCCATTTGGGCCAGGGCAGGGGAGAGAGAGAGAGCCCAGAAGCTGGCCTCATCCTTCCCAGAGAAAGGAAACCAGCTGCTTGGCATGGGCAGGAGAAGGGAAGTGGGCTCCAGTCTTGAGGCTTGGGCTTCATGCCCACCCGGGGTCAGGCCATAGGAATGAGGCCCCAGCAGCTCTGACGAGGAAGGGAGGGTTTGCCTAGGCTTGCAGGAAGTGAAGGTCTTTGAGATTAGACTCTAGTCAGGAGGGTGACCCCGCTTTGTTCTAGGTTGGCTTCTAACTGTTTTTTCTGTCTGCAGGTGACCCTGGCAGCAACCCTAACAAACGCCAGAGACAGCCCCCTCTCCTGGGAGATCATCCCGCAGAATATGGTGAGGGCAGGGGGTTCCCCTCCGTGGACTCCCGTGGCTCATGTGCCCCTGCCCGCCGCCCGCCGCGCAAATTCTCACCCGTCCTCCCTCTCTTTCCTTCCCACCCCCCAGGAGGGCCCCACGGTGGGTACCACAGCCATTACCATGATGAGGGCTACGGGCCCCCCCCACCTCACTACGAAGGGAGAAGGATGGGCCCACCAGTGGGGGGTCACCGTCGGGGCCCAAGTCGCTACGGCCCCCAGTATGGGCACCCCCCACCCCCTCCCCCACCACCCGAATATGGCCCCCACGCCGACAGCCCTGTGCTCATGGTCTATGGCTTGGATCAATCTAAGATGAACTGTGATCGGGTCTTCAATGTCTTCTGCTTGTATGGCAATGTGGAGAAGGTGAGCCTCTCTTAGGTCCGTTGCTTCCCTTGTAGCCGTAGCGGGCTGAGCCTTGGGTGTCACGGCGGGGGAAGGAGCCTGGCTGACAGCAGGCTGGTTCCGAGCGGGTGACTCACTGAAGCAGGCGGCCGGCTGCACACGTTTTGTTTGGTCCTCACCGTGGGTGTTTTGTCATCTGATCGGGGGCGTTAACCAGGCCTCCCCTTGAAAGTACTGATGCTTAACATCACACATTTGGGAATCACAAAACTCACTTTTTGTGGCCAAAGATTTATCACGGGAGACTTTCTTCAGAAAACCTCAAATGATCTGGCAACCCTGGGCCTTGCTGCCTTACCTGTGGGACAGGTGGCTTGTTTGTCTGGAACCCAGCTGAGTCCTGGGAGCCTCCGAGCTTGCAGCCCCTGGCTTAGCCCGGGAGTCAGGGCGGCGGCGGCCGTAGCGCAGGTTAAGCCTGCCTTCGTGCACCGGGCGCTGTGGAAAGGACCGGACGTGTAGCAGCTTGCTTGTTCTAGAGTCCTTGATGAGGCTGGGCAGGCCGTGAAGGCACAGAGGGGAAATTACTCGCCCAGGTTCACAGACCTTTATGTGGAAGGAGGACCTCGTTTAGAGAGGTGGGCTTCACGGCCTCTGTCTCGGGTGTTCGCTGCCTTGGGTCCTGTCACCCTCAGCGGTGTTGCACCTCGTGGCCCGCTCTGGACCGTGTGCGTCTGTGTGCTCACAGACAGACGATGGTGGCAGTATCCGCTTTCTTTCCTCACCGTGCTCCCCCATCGGTTTTGTTGTGCTTCGTTAAGTGATGCACTTGGGGGCTCATCCTGCGGTGAGAAGGACCCCGGCCGGTGTGCTGCCTGCAGCCCGCGTGCGCCACTCTGCTCCTGATGCCTCATTCCCGAGGCGGGAGACCGCAGCCTCGCTCTAGAGCCAGGAGTTCCTTGCTTTTGACTAACTCAGAAGCGGTGGAAGAAGGGTCCCTGGCAGCCGGGCAGTGGCACTGATCACAGTCACTCTCCTCAAGGTGAAATTCATGAAAAGCAAGCCGGGGGCCGCCATGGTGGAGATGGCTGATGGCTATGCCGTGGACCGGGCCATTACTCACCTCAACAACAACTTCATGTTCGGGCAGAAGCTGAATGTCTGGTAGGTCCTTCGTCTCCTCAGGCTTGGGAGTGTGGAGAGGAGCTGAGGGAAGAAGGGAAGCGGAGTGGGGCCGCTCTGGAAAGGGCCCAGCCGAGGAGCTCGGCGAGGCGGGGTGCTTGTTCGGGCAGGAGTGGGGTGTGGCGGTCTTGCCTTCGCTGTGGGGCATCGCCCCCTGGGGCACATGGTGTCTGCGGACAGGAACCGGGCCCCCGTAGGGGGCTGGGGGTGTGACGGAGAGCTCCCCTTCTCTGGTACAGTGTCTCCAAGCAACCAGCCATCATGCCCGGGCAGTCCTACGGGCTAGAAGACGGGTCCTGCAGTTACAAAGACTTCAGCGAATCCAGGAACAATCGGTTCTCTACCCCAGAGCAGGCAGCCAAGAACCGCATCCAGCACCCTAGCAACGTGCTACACTTCTTTAATGCCCCTCTGGAGGTGACTGAGGAGAACTTCTTCGAGGTGGGTGCTGTGGAGCTAGTCCCTCACCGCGGCCGTCTGAATGAGCCATTTACTGTTGTTTCAAGTACCTATTGAGCCACAGCTCTGTCTGGCCTTGGGCTGGGTCCCGGGGACGCAATAGGGACCAGGACAGGCCGAGACGGAGCCCTAGCAATGGCGGGAGTTGGCTGTACTGTTTGCATTGCTGACAAACAGGGTTGGCTGCTGTTTGCAGAAAAAGGTTTCTCCCAGTGTGGGTGAGAGAGAGGTGATCAGAGTCCAGTCTCAAAGCATCCACGTAGTCGGGACCTTCCGTCCCTCGATAACATCAGAAGGGAGTCTCCTGTTCAGGCCTCGTCAGAGGAAACTGGGGCATTGAGGGGGAGGGGAGCTGAGTGGCGGGGTTGGACTTCAGACCTTGCTCGGCCTGAGATGTTGCTCTTCATCTCCAACATACGTTCATTTGTTCATTTGTTCAGTTCCCACCAGTGCACCCAGGTGGGAATTTTAAAAAGTAGTTTCTGCTGTAATGGTGATAGTTAACGGTAGTAGAAACATAGTAAGAACAGTGTTTCTAAATTTTTTTTTGGGTTGTGGGGGACAACCTTAGAATATGTCACGTGATCAGAGTTTAGAAATCCCAGAAATATGTCAGTACTCTGTTACGGGCTGCTTGAATCCGGCCACATGGCGCTGCTGTTTCTGAATCTTTCCCGTGTCTCACAGATCTGCGACGAGCTGGGAGTGAAACGGCCATCTTCTGTGAAAGTATTCTCAGGCAAAAGTGAGTAAACTGCTGCCACCCTCTTTCCCCATTCCTTGGTTGTAGGTGGGTGGCCTCCTGCTTTCTGCTCAGGTCGGCCTAAAACTTACTTTGCGTTCTGATCAGGTGAACGCAGCTCCTCTGGGCTGCTGGAGTGGGAATCCAAGAGCGATGCCCTGGAGACTTTGGGCTTCCTGAATCATTACCAGATGAAAAACCCAAGTGAGTATCTGTGTGTCCTGTTGTCCTCCCCCTGGTGGCCTAATGCTGGGCTGGCTTTAGGCCAGAACCATCCTTCCTGCCATCAACATTGGGCCCCAGAGATGCTTCACTGGTGCCGACATGGGCAGGCGGGGCCTGGTCGCCAGGAGATTAGCCCGAAGGTCCCCAAGGGAGGGAGATCCAGCC
Organism: Procyon lotor; assembly: GCA_028646535.1. Classification (NCBI taxonomy): domain Eukaryota; kingdom Metazoa; phylum Chordata; class Mammalia; order Carnivora; family Procyonidae; genus Procyon; species Procyon lotor. The sequence goes on along the minus strand of CM053620.1, from coordinate 37,039,487 downwards.
TGGCTGCCTGCCGCCACCCACCCTGCCAGCCTCAGGGTTGCTGAGACTCGTCCTCCAGGGACTGGAGTTCTGTGCGTCAGAAGCCACCAGTAAACACCCGGCACTGCGTGTCACGGAGGCTGGCTCAGAGGGTACCCAGGAAGGGGGCCGGTCTGGCCAGTGGGGAACATCTGCCGCTTAGGCCCTGGGCCAGCTGAGGAGCTGGGAATGGGATTCCCCGTGGAATCGAAGGCAGGGGCGGGGAAATGCCTTCAGTATCGGACTTGATTGTGAGTCTCACGTCGGGCATTGACCAGTTAGACCAGTTAGATCCCTGCAGCCTGACAGCAGAAGTGGGGGGGGCAGGGTGGTTGGCCCTTCCAGAGAACAGGTGTGCAGCCAAACCTCTCTTGTCCTTTGCAGATGGTCCATACCCTTACACTCTGAAGTTGTGTTTCTCCACCGCTCAGCACGCCTCCTAATAGGTGCCCAGGAAAAGTCCCATCTGAGCAGGAAAACGTTTCTCTTTCTTTTATGCTGTTTGTTTTATTTTGTTTCTGGTTTCTTTTTTGGTTTTTTTTTTTTTTTTTTGCAAAAGTTCCTGTATTCCTTTTTTTAAATGCTAGGTTAGTGGGCTTAACCTTAACAGAAATGCTGGAAGTCTGGAGGGGGAGGGGAAGGGGACCTGATATCTCCCAAGATTAACCTTCACTTTTTAAAAAATTATTGTATGTGTGATTTTTTTTTTTCCTGTTCATACATTTGTGCTGCCCGTGTACCCTTGGCACATTTCAATAAAATTGTTTGGAAAATAAACTTTGCGCTTACTGGGATTCCAGGGTGTGTCTGCTTCCCTCCCACCTGGTCTCTTGCCAAAGAGCAGGCAGGCCAGGACACAGCTCTGGGCCCTCGGGGGCTGTGGGCCCAGCCTGGGAGTGCGGCTAGGAATTACAAGGAGTCTGGTGAGGAAAATCTGGGGGGGCTGGTGGCGTTCTTCACGGGCCCTACCCAAGCAAGCTGAATCTAGTTGGAGAGTCACTTAAGAAATGCATTGGTGCTGAAAAGATTAAAAACTTCAAGAATTAAAAAAAGAGCTTTCATCCTGCCAAGTAAATATTTGTTTTATTGAGATTGGAAAATAAAACCTCAGATAAAAGTGAAGGTCTGCTCCCCAGCCCCTTGAACAATTTTTGGTGTGTTTCCCCACCCACATAAATTCTGTTTTAACAAAATGCTTTATGCTGTACAGTGTTCGGTATCATACCACACACACAGCTTCCTCCTTATCTTTACCCCTGCACAGTATCTCCTGGGGATGTCATCATTTCCCTTTCCCTGGTCTTAAAGGTAAAATCTAGTTTCTTGGCTACTGTAAACAGTACTGCTGTGCAAGCAAATGCCTCCAGCCAACCTCCCTGATACTGATCTGGAGGTAAATTCCTAGCAGTGGAATTGCTGAGTTAAAAGATAACAATTCAGGGTGCCTGATAATTTGGGGGGTGTGGTTAAGACATCAAGAACTCTTGGGCTCAGCTCAGGTCTTGGTCTCAGGGTTGTGAGTTCAAGCCCAGTGTTGGGTTCCATGCTGGGCATGGAGTCTGCTTAAAGAGGGGGTGGCACCTGGGTGGCACAGTTGTCTGTCTTTGGCTCAGGTTATGATCTCAGGGTCCTGGGATCGGCCCCCTGCATCGGGCTCTCTTCTCCCTCTCCTACTCCTTCTACTAGTGTTCCCTTTCCAGCCTACTCCTCCCTCTCCCACCCCCCTCTTGTGTTCCCTTTCTCGAAATGCCTCTGTCAAAGTCCTAAAAAAAAAAAAAATTGCATGTGATACTCTGCAATTGTGGTAGATGAGAACTTGTGTATATGGTATACATATGTACATATATATATGTGTAAGTGTATACACATCTATGTGTATATGGGGGGGCATGGGGGGGCTATAGGTGGAAGGAGCCTGCTTTAAGGACCTTGACTCATGCTGGAAGGAAGAGGCAGTCTGCAGAGAACAAGTGAGGACAGTTGACTGTGCCTTGTTCATGCATGTGCACCTGAAAACTCACCGGGACGCCTGGGTGGCTCAGTCCGTGGAGCAGGCAACTCTTGAGCTCGGGGTCGTGAGTTTGACGTCCACGTTGGGTGTAGAGTTTTTTTTTTTTTTTTTTTTAAGATTTTATTTATTTATTTGACAGAGAGGAGAGAGATCACAATCAGGCAGAGAGAGAAGGGGAAGCAGGCTCCCCGCTGAGCAGAGAGCCCAATGCGGGGCTCGATCCCAGGAACCTGAGATCATGACCTGAGCTGAAGGCAGAGTCTTAAACCACTGAGCCACCCAGGCGCCCCGGGTGTAGAGATTTCTTAAAGATAAAATCTTAGTCGGGGCATCTGGGTACTCTGTTTATTAAGCGTCTGCCTTCGGCATGGGTAACAATCCCAGGATCAAGCCCTGCATCAGGCTCCCTGCTCAGTGGGGAGACTGCTTCTCCCCCTGCCCCTCACCCCCCTCTTGTGCTCTCTCTCTCAAAAAAATAAAAAATTTAAAATCTTAGAAAAGAAAAAACCCACTTGAATTTACTGTGAAGTTTTTGAATTCGGATTATTCACATCTGAAGTCACGTGGCATTTATGGAATAAAACCACTGCGCCAGAGTAAGTTTCAAACAACCTCTGCAAAGGAGAAACGAGAGTTGCCTTACAGCCATAAACTTCTAAAAATGCTCTAAGATTTGTTTTCAAGCCAATCACAGGCGTAAGAAAATATTCCCATTTTTGTCTCCCAGCGCCGTTTTCACCCCTTGTCAGCAGTTTTGAATCTCCTTCCAGAGATCCTCTATGTACCTACTATATTCTATGCACAAGCAGCCATATATAACCCCCCTTTTTTACACCAACAGATCAAGCTAAATGTACATCCTTAAATTCTCTTTGGGTACCTGGCTGGCTCAACTGGTAGAGCGTGTGACTTTTGATCTTGGAGATGTGAGTTTGAACCCCATGTTGGGTGTAGAGATTAAAAAATCCTAAAGTAGGGGCGCCTGGGTGGCTCAGTGGGTTAAAGCCTCTGCCTTCAGCTCAGGTCATGATCTCAGAGTCCTGGGATCGAGCCCCGCATTGGGCTCTCTGCTCAGCGGGGAGTCTGCTTCCCTCTCTCTCTGCCTGCCTCTCTGCCTGCCTCTCTGCCTACTTGTGATCTCTCTCTGTCAAATAAATAAATAAAATCTTTAAAAAAAAATCCTAAAGTAATTTAAAATTGTTTCTCTCATATGTTGGTGTCTGCACAGTGGCTTCAGAGTTTCCCATTATATAGATATATATATCTATATTTCTTAAATATATTTTTTTATTTCTTAAAGATATTTCTTAAAATCCCATTTGCCCGGAGGCCTCTGTTCACCTTGGTGCATTTCTCCCGAAGGAGTATATTTAAGCAATTTTATGGCACTTTCAATGCTCTTGGATTAACCGGGTTTTTCCAAAGTGATTTTATTTTATTTTATTTTTTTTTTTTTAAGATTTTTTTATTTATTTGACAGAGAGAAACACAGCGAGAGAGGGAACACAAGCAGGGGGAGTGGTAGCGGGAGAAGCAGGCTTCCTGCCAAGCAAGGAGCCGGATGTGGGGCTCGATCCCAGGACCCCGGGATCATGACCTGGGCCGAAGGCAGACGCTTAACGACTGAGCCACCCAGGTGCCCCAGTGATTTTATTTTTTAAAGAAATTATTTTAAGAACGTGAACTTCAGAGCCACATAAATCCCTTCTTTCAGCACTCCTGAGCTAGTGACTTTCCCTCCCTTAAGCTCCAGTTTCTTCTAGGCACAATCAGAAATAGTACGACCTCTTGGTGCTGTGAGAATTCAGATTACAAAGAATGTGCGCAATGTTGGCTCCTCTATATTTTCATTCCCTTACACAGTACTGGAGAATTTTTTTCTTTTCCATTAACAAGGTACAAGTGCATGACGATAAAATTGCAGGATTGCAGTAATTCTGCCATTATATCCTTGAACATTTCAGCTGTTTCCAATTTTTCCATCCTTATAAAACAGCGCTGTGATGAAATGCCCCGCAGCCAATAACGGGCTAGGTTCCTACTGGGGCAAAAGTCCCCTTGCTAAGCGGCCGTCCGCGAGGCTAGAGGGCTGTTTCCGGTTGCCCTTAGTAGAGATGGCGGAAAGGCGGGCGTCACCGATATCAGCTTGCGGCGTCGGTGCCCTCGTCAAACATGGCGGCGACGTGCCCGCGCCCCTCCCCCCTCCCCCGCTTGGCTTCTTCCTGTCTGTTAGGTTGGTCCTCCCAACTACTAGTTTGCGATGGCGACAGCGGTGGCGGCGTCTCGAAGTCTCCGGAACCTGCTGCTACGGCGTGAGTCACCTCGACCTCTGGAAGTCCATTGCTCTGTAGTTCCGTCATAGCCACCTTGGGCTGGGGAGGCCTGTCTGGGACCTGGTCTGACCGCCTTAAACACAGGGGTGCATATGCTCCCAACCAAAGAGCTCCCTAATTCTGTAAGCCTGTGTTTTACAATCGGGTCGCTGACAGCTTGGTGTTACCAATGTGGGGTTAGTCCCATGATCAAGGGTCTGAAGGAGTCTTCACACTGAGGCCACTGATAAGTGCACTCCTAATTTGAAAGCTTGTATCTCCCTAAACTGAGGTTTCTTAGGTAACTGCTGTTCTCCATTCTAACATCAGTGAGGGGAAATGTGTGCCTTCTGCCCTTGAAGGCCCTGTGTCCCCTACCTGGGGTCATCAAAGGCTCTTCTTTCTTTTGTCTCCGCAGGAGTAATGGCTCCCACTCCCCAGGGGCTCAACCTTGGCCTTCGCCCTATGAGCTCCATTGCTCAAGATGAGGCCTCCACGGCAGCCCCCACAGAGGTGCCAGACCACAAGTATGAGTCCCTTCTGGTGACAGCTGCTCAGAAACACGTCCTGCATGTGCAGCTAAACCGGCCTGAGAAGAGGAATGCCATGAACAGAGCCTTCTGGAGGTAGGGCCTGCAGATCGTGGAGGCCTGCCTGAAGGAGGAGGCAGGGGCTGAGGGAGTGGGCAGGGGTGGAGTGTGGGGGACAGGTGACACGAGGGCAGGAGATACCTTCCAAGACACGGCCTTTCTTTCCTTGCCCTTCCCAGAGAGATGGTGGAGTGCTTCAACAAGATAGCACAAGACCCCGACTGTCGGGCAGTGGTGATCTCTGGTGCAGGAAAATTGTTCACTTCAGGTACGGGGTACTCTCCACCACCACCCCTACCAGTCTCCCCTGCTCCTGGCAATAGAGCAGTGCTGCTGCTGCGTCTTTTTTTTTTTTTTTTAAGATTTTTTATTTCTTTGACAGAGAGAAAGAGATCACAAGTAGGCAGAGAGGCAGGCAGAGGGAGAGGGGAAAGCAGGCTCCCTGCTGAGCAGAGAGCTCCATCCCAGGACCCTGAGATCGTGATCTGAGCCAAAGGCAGAGCCTTTAACCCACTGAGCCACCCAGGCTCCCCGAGCAATGCTTCTTAATTAGGGTTTCAACCAGCTTCTAACTTCTACTTTTATCTTTTTTTTTTTTTTTAAGATTTATTTATTTGACACAGAGAGAGAGATCACAAGTAGGCAGAGAGAGAGGGGGAAGCAGGCTCCCCGCTGAGCAGAGAGCCCGATGCGGGGCTCAATCCCAGGATCCTGAGATCATGACCTGAGCCGAAGGCAGAGGCTTTAACCCACTGAGCCACCCAGGCGCCCCCCCCCTTTTTTTTTAAATTTAAAACATTCAAATGCCAACGTGAATTCAACAGAACATTACAGGATGGTGGAGTTTAAAGTTTAATCTGTGGCCTTGACCAAGGCCCTTAACCTCTCAGTCTTTTTTTTTTGGTTTTTGGGTTGTTGGTTTTTTTTAAAGATTTTATTTATTTGTTTGAGAAAGAGAGAGAAGGCACAAAGGGGAGAGGGAGAAGCAGACTCCCTGGTGAGCAGAGAGCCTGATATGGGCCTCATTTCCAGGACCCTGAGATCATGACCTGAGCCAAAGGCAGATGCTTAACTGGCTGAGCCACCCAGGTGCCCCTGGTTTGGTTTTTTTTTTTAATGTCACTAAAGCTTACTAAAATAACATGCTTTCATATAATTACTCAACACACACAAACTGATTTCCAATTACATGTCTGTAGAACTTTTCATTGTCTCACAGGTCTGTTCTTCAGACTGGATAATTTCCACTGAATCCTTTGTCATCTGTATTCTGCTGTGAAGCCCATCCGGTGATTTTTAAAAGTTTCAGATACTGTAGTTTTTGGTTCTCAAATTTCCATTTGGTTCTTTTTTTACATTTGCCATTTCTCTCCTGAAGATCCATAGCTTGTTATTTATCACAAACATATTTTTCTTTGCACTGTTGATCATCATTCTAACCACTGCTTTAAAACTCTTGTCTCCTGGGGCGCATGGGTGGCTCAGTGGTTTAAAACCTCTGCCTTCAGCTCAGGTCATGATCTCCGGGTCCTGGGATCGAGCCCCACATCGGGCTCTCTGCTCAGCAGGGAGCCTGCTTCCTCCTCTCTCTCTGCCTCCCTCTCTGCCTGCTTGTGATCTCTCTCTGTCAAATAAATAAATAAATAAATAAAATCTTTAAAAAAACAAAACAAAAAAAACTCTTGTCTCCTAATTCCAACATCTGGGTTACTTTGGGGTCAGTCTCAGTTCATTATCTTTTCTCTTGAAAGACTGGGTCTCATTCTCCTGTTTGTTTGCATTTGGAATAAGTTTGGACTGTATCCCAGTTATTGGGATATGGAAAGATGCTGTGGAAACTCTGGGTCCTATGCTGTACCTCCAAAGAATGTTGAGTTTCCTGTTTTAGCAGCTTAGTTGGAATCAGTTTATGAATCTCTTGCTGGGCCGCATGCATGGTTCGTGGGTTAACAAGAGACTTGGGCAGAGGTAGTCCACAGAATTTGGGGCTCCCCTCTCTGGCTCTCTCTTTTCTGGAATTTCCCCGCTCACTTTCCAGCACCGAGGGTCACCCCGAACTCTCTCTTCTGGCTCTTCAAGCACAACTTCCAGTGTCAATCTAGAAATTTTAAAATCTAGAAATTTTAAAATCTTCAAGCACAACTTCCAGTGTCAATCTAGAAATTTTAAAAACAGCCAACTCACTGGGCGCCTGGGTGGCACAGTTAAGGGTTCGACTCTTGGTTTCAGCTCCAGTCGTGATCTCAGCGTCGTGAGATCAAACCCCACGTTGGGCTCCAAGCTCATTACAGAGTCTGCTTAAGATTTCTTTCTCCTTCTCCCTCTGCCCCTTGAGCTCATGCCCTTTCTCTCTCTCTCTCTCTCTCTCTAAGATAAATAAATGAATCTTATTTTCTTAAGATTTTCTTCATTTATTTGCGAGAGAGAGTGAGTGAGAGAGAGCACAAGCCGGGGGAGGAGCAGAGCTAGAGAGGACTCAGTGGTGACCGAGGCAGCCCCAGGCCCTGGCATCCCAGAGTTGCCAGCCCAGTGGGGAAGGCACACAGTAAACAATCTTATTTCTGGTCGTTTCCCCTGTTAACTTCTTTACATGTCCCGTGTTTACTTTCTACCCCCTCTCTGTTCTCCTTTTGTTCATTTTGTTCATTCGCACATGAAACACTCCAGTGCTAGCCCCTTCCTGGGTGCCTGGGACCTAGAACACGGGCAAGTGGGCGCTGGTTCTCAGCCCTCATCCTCACAGTGCTCATGCCTCAGAAGCGAAAGATGGGGCTTCATAGTGGCAGTGCCAGGCTTGGGGCCCTCACCTTTCTAGCTCCCGGCTGACCGTAGCTGTCTGATTCCATTTCCAACACCAAGACTCTCAAGGCCAAAAAAAAAAACACTCTCAAGGCCAGAAAGAAGAAACTCAGTGTAATTAGTAGTTCCAACGACAGAACGGAACCACTAATTAAGGGAAGAAAAAAAAAAAAGAGGGAAGTAGCCCACACTTATTTAATATCTGCAGAGTGTCTGGACACGGTTCACGTATTACGTAATTCTCCCCGGAACCCTTCTGGACAAGTGCAATTATCATCCTGTTTTATGTGTGAAGAAACTTGCCCGGTTCTCACAGATGGGAAATGGCAGAGCTGAGATTGTGGGTGTGGGTGTGTGTGTGTGTGAGAGAGAGAGAGTGAGAACAGGAGAAACGCAGATAGGGAAAGAGAGAATCAAGCAGGCTCCCCACTGAGCAGGGCGCCCGATGCTGGACTCGATCTCACGACCCTGAGATCATGGCCTGAGCCGAAGGCAGAAAGTTGCTTAACGGACCAAGCCACCCAGGAGCCCTGCAGCGAGCAGTTCTTACGTGGGAGAGAGGACACCTTGGACCACAGTCTGGTCCCTTTTCTCAAGGGGTTGCAAAAGCCCCGTGTATGGAGGGCCAGGTGTGGTAGTTAAACCGCAAAAGCCGATGAAAGGAGATGTTGCAAGGTGCCTCACTGGGCTTGTTCTGAGGAAACCCCCCCTCCCCCCGCCATGGGTTCTGTTGAGTCACACAGGCTTCACAGAGGTGCCATGGAAGCCGGCAGGTGCGGGGGGGCTGAGCTGGGCAGCGGTGGCTGCCACTGAAACAGGCGGGGTGTGTAACAACCGTAACTGACGCAGGGACATGACAGGCACAGCGTGAGGGGCCTCTGGGGCTTTGTCTGCTCCAGTCCTTGCATCTCCATCTCCTTGCATCTCCCTCCATCTCTTGGGATGGATTTGCCCTTTTCCCGGAAAAGAAATCCAGGGCCCAGAGGATGAAGTGGCCCGGCTAAGGTCACACAGAGGAGTCCTGTCTTACCAATATTTACCTCGCAGAAATCCAGCTCTACCCTGATCCAGAATTCCTCGGGTCTCTTTTGCTTAAATGATCTGCGGAGGCTGGGGAGCCCCAGAGAACCGGGGGTGTGGCCACACGTGGGAATGGTTTTTCAGGTTTGTCCAATAGCATTGTCCAGAGGCAAAAGGACGAGAAGATTAACCCCAGGAGGAAGAAGAGGAGGGATGATTCTGCTCAGAATCGTCTCCTAGCAAGGTCTCCCTCAGAGTAAAAGCCAAAGTCTACCTCCTTGAACATGAGACCCCCCACACAGTCTGCCCGGTCACCTAGATCCCTGCCTCCTCCATGCTCCTCACATAGACCAGAGGCATTCCTACCACAGGGCCTTTGCACTGTCTCTTTCTGACATTGGGAACTCTCTGATCCCAGATATCCCTATAGCTCCTGCCCTCTCCTTCTTCAGATCTTTACTCAAAAGTCACTTTTTCAGGAGTGCCTGAGTGGCTCAGTTGGTTAAGCATCCATCTCGAATTTGGTTCAAGTCATGATCTCAGGGTTGTGAGATGTGGGCCCCCTCATCAGTTGCCATGCTAAGTATGGAGCCTGCCTGAGGTTCTCTCCCTCCCCCTCTGCCCCTCCACCTTCACCTCCCCCATCCCACCCCCTAGCCCTGCTCATGCACATACTCTCCCTAAAAAAAGTCACTTTTTCGGGGAGAGGGCCCCTGACCACCCCATTTATTATTATCTGTTAAGATTTATTTCTCTATTTTAGAGAGAGAGCAAGGGGGAGGGGCAGAGGGAGAGAGATTCCCAAGCAGATTCCATGCTCAGCGCGGAGCCCAACGGAGGGCAGGATCATAAGACCCTGAGATCATAACCTGAGCCGAAACCATGAGTCAGTCCCTCAACTGACTGAGCCCCCCAGGCGCCCCCCCGAGCACCCCATTTAATACCATGACCACCCTCACTGCACGTACACACCCCAACACACTCCTTTCCACATCCCTGCTGTAATTTTCTTTCACCACCAGACCAAGCGTATTTACTTATTCATCCATCTTCCCCAGTGAAGGGCGGCTCAGTGTTGTCTGTATTGTTCATTTATTGAGCACCTGCTGCATACTAGGCTCTGTTTAGGCACTGGGACTGCAGGAGTGGACGGAGAGACAGAACTCCACTCCTGGAGCTCACATTCTAGAGGGGGAGACAGGCAGTAAATGAGATAAGCACACAATTATGTGGTAAGGAGAGGGCAGTGACCGAGATAAGACACCAAGGGGGGCAGAGGGTGATGAGGCTGCTACTTAGCCAGGGTAGCCGGAGCGGGCCTCCCCGAGGAGGTGACCTTTGAGCTGTGGCCTGATGGATTCAGTCTTTTATTTATTTATTTTTTTTAAAGATTTGATTTATTTGACAGAGAGAGATCACAAGTAGGCAGAGAGGCAGGCAGAGGGAGAGGGGGAAGCAGGCTCCTCGCTGAGCAGAGAGCCCGATGCGGGGCTCGATCCCAGGACCCTGAGATCATGACCCGAGCCGAAGGCAGAGGCTTTAACCCACTGAGCCACCCAGGCGCCCCGTTTTGTTTTTTTTTTTCTAAGATTTTATTTATTTATTTGAGAGAGAAAGAGAGAGTGAGCACAAGTAGATGAGAAGGGGCAGAGGGAGAGGGAGAAGCAGACTCCCACTGAGCAGGGAGCCCGATGCGGGGCTCCATCCCAGGACCCCGCGGAGATCATGACCTGAGGCAGATGCTTACCCAGCTGAGCCCCCCAGATGCCCCTGGAGTCAGTCTTCTGACCATCACTGGGGGAGGGACTGTTCTAGGCGGAGAGAGCTGTAGGTAGAAAAGGCCCTGGGAAGGGACTGTGTGGTCTTGTTGGCACAGCGGTTGGAGGCCTGTGTGCCCAAAGGAACAGGTTGGGAACGGTGTTCATGAGGGCTGGTGAGGTCTTGGCACATACCTTGTATTTTCTTCCAAGTGAGATGGGAGGGAAGAGAAGGCCCTGACACACTCATGAGTTCATCTGGCTGCATGTGGGCAACAGTCAGGGCAGGGCTGGGAGCAGGTGACCAGGGGAAGCTCTTTTAGCCAGAGTACAGATTCCTAGAGAATGATTAGCGGAGGAAAGGTTAGATTTGGGATCGTCTTGCAGTTGGAGCCCACAGAAATTGCTCCAACGCAGGGGGCACCTGGGTGGCTCAGTGGGTTAAAGCCTCTGCCTTCGGCTCAGGTCATGATCTCAGGTCCTGGGATCGAGCCCTGCATCGGGCTCTCTGCTCAGCGGGGAGCCTGCTTTTCCCTCTCTCTCTGCCTGCCTCTCTGCCTACTTGTGATCTCTCTCCTCTCTGTCAAATAAATAAATAAAATCTTAAAAAAAAAAAAAAGAAAAGAAATTGCTCCATCTCGAATCTTCCTGAAGAAATGTTACCACCATGGACTCATGCCCAAACACTTGTCTCCTCTGCCGCCTGGCATGATGGTGAAGAGCATGACCTCTGGAGCTAGTGCATGGTTCTGGGCTTAAAGTCCCAGTGCCAGTGCTGCCAAGCCAGAGTGACCTTGGGCAAATGACTTAAACGTCACATGCCTCAGCTTACCCTCCAGTAAAATGGAGATAGTAATACGACCCACCTCATAGGCTTATTGGGAGGATAATGTGAGTAATGACCCTATAAATGTTAGGTTTTGTTTGTTTCACACCCCTGACGCAACCCCCCGCTAGATCCTGCGTGAGCAGCTTTCTCCACTGTGGTAGTTTGGGGGTTCGAATCTGCTGAGTCTGAGTTCTGACCTCTAGTTGGGGCAATGTGGGGGGCAGGGTAAGGGCGTGCCTGGGAGGCTGCATGAGCCTCCTCATACCTCCCCACCAGGTATTGACCTTATGGACATGGCTTCGGAAATCCTGCAGCCCCAAGGAGATGATGTGGCCCGCACCAGCTGGTACCTCCGTAACCTCATCAGCAGATACCAAGAGACCTTCAGTGTCATCGAGAAGGTTCTCTGGGGGGCTGGCTGGGGCACACACCTCCTCCCACACACCCCCCCAAACCCTGTCCATCCCTCCTGGACCAGCCCTGATCCCACCCTTCCTGTTCCCTTGCAGTGCCCGAAGCCCGTGATTGCCGCCGTCCATGGGGCCTGCATTGGTGCAGGTGAGTCTGAGCGACCCACCACCCATCCAGGCACTCACTGTAGCTGGGCGCCTGTCGGCTGGCTGCTGCCTGTCCGCCTCAGCCAGGGAGATAAACCCCACTAGTTAAACCCCACTCAGAGGCAGAACCCTATCCCTGGGAGGAGGTCCTCGTGGTTGGTCAATGCCCCTGACCTCCCCCTTGCAGGTGTGGACCTCATCACGGCTTGTGACATTCGGTACTGTGCCCAGGACGCTTTCTTCCAGGTGAAGGTGAGCCATCCTCCTGAGCTCCTTCCTCGGGTCCTGCTTAGAGGTGGGCGATTTGTGGCAGGGAGGGGGGTGGGGGTGTAGAGCCACGACAGAACAGGTTAAGGGGGTGGGGGTGAGAGTGAGGGTGAGAAGCGAGGACCTCGTGGAAGAGTTAGTCTTCAAACTCTTTAAGTTTTGGGGCGCCTGTGTGGCTCAGTGGGTTAAAGCCTCTGCCTTCGGCTCAGGTCATGATCTCGGGTCCTGGGATCGAGCCCCACATTGGGCTCTCTGCTCAGCAGGGAGCCTGCTTTTCCCCCTCTCTCTGCCTGCTGCTCTGCCTACTTGTGATCTCTCTCTCTCTGTCAAATAAATAAATAAAATCTTTAAAAAAAACCAAACTCTTAAGTTTTAAGTTAGTCTAAGTTACCTTAAAAAGTAACACTTTGGGGGGTCCTGGGCGGGCTCAGTTATTTAAGCATCCAGCCTGATTTCAGCTCAGGGTCATGAGATCGAGCTCCGTGCATTGGGTTCCACATTCAGCAGGGAGTCGGCTTAGGATTCTCCCTTTACCCCTGCTGTTCCCCCTGCTCTCTCTTTCTCAAATAAATAAATAAATCTTAAAAAAAAAAAAAAAAAAAGGTAACACTTTGGCCATGAAGGAAATCAAGGGTAGGCCATGCAGTCCACGTGGGGTTTGGAGTGAGTAAAGGTAAGGGGTTGAGGAGGAGGCTGGGGTTGCCACTGGGATCAGTGCTGGAGAGGACCCGGGGCAGGATGAAGCCCGTAGAGGCAGCAACAGGGTCAGATGGGCAGGGTTGGAGGGCTTCCCTCTGGAGATAAATGTGACTGAGATCAGGGAGTTGGGAAGGTAGAGGAATTAGGAGGCAGGCTGTGTTCTAGACTGAAGGAACCTACATGGGCAAAAGCAGATGAATGGCAATGAAATGGGGTGTTTGGGGTCAATCTCTGAGTGAGACCCCTGCAGTAGATGCAGAATTTCACGGGCACTGAGGTTACAAGGTGGGGGGCAGTGTTAGGCACAAACCGAGTACTGACATGATGGCTCCCCGCAGGAGGTGGACATAGGTTTGGCGGCCGATGTGGGAACGCTGCAGCGACTGCCCAAAGTCATCGGAAACCAGAGGTGGGTGGAGGAGCCAGGGAGGGGACCACAGGGCATCTCCTGGACCCAGGATGACTGCGGTCCCCTGACCCTCCCTGCCCTCTTGCAGCCTGGTCAACGAGCTGGCCTTCACTTGTCGCAAGATGATGGCTGATGAGGCCCTGAGCAGTGGACTGGTCAGGTAGGAGCCGCGGCCTGTGCCGGTTCAGAGCTCAGGGGCAGCCGGGACTGGGCTCTTTGGGTCCAAGTGTACCCTCACGGGATTACACGCGGACTTACCCCATCTTTGGGTGGTCAGTTCTTAAAGCTGCAGTCCAGTGCCCTGGTCTGATTGGTTCATTTCACTGGGCGGTTTTCTGCTTACTACTGTGATTGGCCACTTACTCATCCGGGGATGAGACTCCTTGGCAGCAGGCCGCCTCCCCGCCCTCCCCCATGACGAATTCCCTTCATCCGCAGCCGGGTGTTCCCAGACAAGGTGGGCATGCTTGATGCGGCCTTCACCCTGGCGGCCGAGATCTCCACCAAGAGCCCCGTGGCAGTGCAGAGCACCAAGATCAACCTGGTCTACTCCCGCAACCATTCGGTGGCCGAGGGCCTTAACTACATGGTAAGGCTTTGCAGTCAGCCAATCACAGCCCTTCTCTGATCCCAGAGCGACCAATCAGGATCCAGCAACCCTCTACAGGCCTTGTCCTCTGATTGGTGCGCTGCTGTCTCTTCCCTGCTTTTCATTGGCCCAATTCCCATCTTTCCCCGCCCCTGTCACTGCCCTCCACCCTCTTCATCCAGGCCACCTGGAATATGAGCATGCTGCAAACCCAGGACATCGTTAAGTCTGTCCAGGCTGCAGTGGAGAAGCAGGAACTGAAGAACGTCACCTTCTCCAAGCTCTGAGAGCCGCCGAGGCCCAGAGCCTGGCCACCTCCCACCTCACGCCCATCTCCTCATCCCCAGCAGAGAGTTAGTAAAGGTGGTCGCCTGGTGCCTTCTCCCTTGGTCTCCCAGTTTCTAACTTGATAACACTGATTGCCCAGGGCCTTATCTTCACCCGAATAATAAAGCAATTTAATGTACCTGGTGTCTTTATTAGAAAGAGAGGAGAAGCAGAAAGGAGCTGCGGCGTCCCTGGGGGTTCCCAGGACCGCAGCTGCGCGGAAGGTTGGTGGAGATTTGACCAATGGGGACGGGAGCCATGCAGGCGATGCCCATTCAGAGCTGGCGGTGGGCGGGCGAGGGCCCATAAAAAGTCTGGCGGCTGCCTCCGGCCCAGAAGGTTCCAGATGGTCTCCCTGCCTGTTCCAGACTTGAGGGCGGTGTTCACCCTGCTTGGCACCCACACACTGCACAGCCTGGTGGGATCTGACGCCCGAGTCGGCTAGAGTTCCACTGCTACCCAGTCTTGGGCCAACTGCCTCATTTCTTTGTTTCTTTTCTTTTTTAAGCAGGCTCCAGGCTCAAGGTGGGGCTTGAACTCACCATGGTTAAGAGGTCACATGCTCTACCAATTGGGCCAGCCGGGCACCGCTGCCTCATGCCTTTAAACTTCAGGTTTTCATGTCCATATATAATGTCAACGTCCTGGGCTCATATTTGGAATGAGTGCAAGAGGCCAAGGATTAATTTAGTGCCTTCTATATGCCAAGTCCTGTTCTGAGCATTTATTATCCTGGTGATTCCTTTCAGGACTTCTATGAGGTTGATACAACTAGAATCCCCATTTTTCAGATGGGCAAATGGGGAAATTGAGGTTAAGGCACTGAGCCAAGACAAAACAGCTAGGAAGTGGCCAAGGCAAGATTTGAACCCAGAACCTCTGGCTCCAGAAATCCTGACCTAAACCACAATAGCTACAGTCTGATGTCCATAGGTTAGGCATGTATGGCCATGCAATAAACGTAGGCCCTTTCCCAGTTCCTAGGGGTGGCCAGAGCACCCGTCCCTCCCTGCTTCCACTTCCTTCCATTGCCCATCTGTCGAGGGCCACTCCTGCTGCCTTGCCCTGCCCAACCCTCCCTCTGCTAACAAAGGCCTGGGCAGGATTTTATGGGCTCTGATAAGGCCCCGGCAGGGCCAAAGTTCCCTAGCACTTCCTCTTTCCAGAAGGGCCTAAAGTGCCCCCCCAGCCCCCTCCTCTGCCTGATCTGAGTGTCCCCCCCACACTCCCATCCCCAGCCTAGCCCAGATGATCTGGGTTCCGGCTGCTGGCCAGTGAAGCTAGCAAGAGAAGGGACACAAAGGAATGCCCTAGAAAAAGATGTGAGCCTGGGATGCCCAGAGGAGGGACCCCAGGGACCGTGCCCTGCCAGCCACTCCCTTTTCCTCGGGTATAAGAGCCACCCACCACCTGCCATCAGCTGACATTGCCCGCGCTGCATCTCCTCTCCCCAGACGAGCCACCAGCCCAGCCTCTCAAGATGGCCTATGTCCCTGCACCTGGCTACCAGCCCACTTACAATCCGGTGAGATGACGACCCAGGACCTAACTGCAGGTCCTGGCTTAGCTCCACCCTGACCCCCCCACTCACCAGTTTACTCTCACCCTGATCCTCAGAGCTGCCCACCCCGTCCTGGAGTCTGATTCAGTCAATACTCCCCGTGAAGCCTGATTTGCCCCCACCCCGATCCTCGGGCTATTTATGTCCTTCCCTGACTCTTGGCCCTCTTCACCTTCGCACTGACCCTCACCCCTGGTGTCCTCTCCCTCGCTCATGAGAGGGGGGAGCTTCTCAATGAGGGGGAAAGGCTCACCAGTCCCCTTTCACAGACTCTGCCCTACAACAAGCCCATCCCGGGCGGTCTCAGTGTGGGAATGTCTGTGTACATCCAAGGAGTGGCCAGCGAGCACATGAAAAGGTAAGGCACTCCCCCCACTCCAGGCAAGGCTGGGGGAGGGGGGGCCACAAAGAGGGGCTCCCATCCCTAATGCTGGAGGCCTTCTTTCCTTCCTCCACCCTGCTGGGGAGGGTGGCTCTGGGCCACTGGACCCAATGGCCAAAGACCGGCCCGAGCCCTGGGACGTCCAGGGCTTGGCGACCAGGAGCAGGGGAGCCTGGGGGCTGGGTGGTGGGTGGGGAGGGCGGTCAGGGAGATCACCACCAGAGGCAGCCCAAGAGCTGGGATGTGGAACTGATGGGTGTGATAGCATGAATTGAGATCAGAGCTCAGGGCTGGCCAGCTATGTGACGGCCCAACTGTGTGAATGGGAAACCTCTCTGTGCTTTCGTTTCCCATCTGTAAGATGGCATTGTTTTGAGGATTCGACGTGTAAAACATGTAGAACCGGAAAGTAAGCATTAAAATAAGTCTTAGCATTTTTTTATGGCCTTAAGGTGGTGATGACAATTGAACTGACCTCAAGGCACTGTTGGGGCCTTTTGTTTTGTTTCTTTTTTCTTGCTTGCTTGCTTTTTTTTTTTTTTAAGATTTTATTTATTTATTTGAGAGAGGAAAAGATAGTGGGAGAGAGCACAAGCAGGGAGGAGGGGTAGAGGCAGAGGAAGAAGCAGACTCCCTGCCGAACAGGGAGCTGGACGCGGGGCTCAATCCCAGGATCCCGGGATCACAATCTGAGCTGAAGGCAGTCGCTTAACCGACTGAGCCACTCAGGCTGCCCCTGGCACTGCTGTTTCTTTATTCATTGTTTTTTTGCTCACTGAGAGCTCACTATGTGCTCAGCCACTGGGGACAGAGCAGCCACCAGGACAAAGATCTCTGCCCACATGGAGCTGACAGTCTAGTAGAGAGGAGAGATGGAAGATAAAAATCAAATCGGCAGGGTCCAGTGGTGCTAAATGCTATGGAGACAAATAGGGCAAATAGGGAATGGATGTGGGGGAGAAAGGGGTGTAGCATTGTCCCTTTAAATAGGGTAGACCTGGAAGGCCTCTCTGGGAAGCAAACACTTCAGCAAAGACCCGAAGGAGGGTGTGGGAGGGAGCCTGGGAATAGTGGCCGTAGCAAGAACAGCCAGTGCAAAGGCCCTGAGGCAGGTGTGTATTTGCCCAATTAAAATAATTTCAGGGATGCTAGCCTAAGGGGAGGCATGGGCTGTGCTCTGACTTGGCTATTCATTGGGTCCCCCTGGCTACAGGTGGAGAGTGGCCTGTGGGGCAGGGTGGCGGCAGAAGGATCTGAACGATTTGTGTAGGGTTCCTAGGTTGGTGTCTGGCCCCCTGTGGTGAATGCGGAAGTGCAGGAGTCCCACTTGCCAAGCTGGGAGAGGCTGAGGGGGCGGTGGCCTGATAAGGAAAGGGAGACAGGGAAAGTGTTGCAGAAGAAATCTGCCTCCCGGACTTCAGGGGCACCACCCACCCCCTCCTCGCTTGCGTCAACAGTGCCTAAGTGTGTTGTCCCCGTATTGTCCTCGTCCCCCAACCTCCACTGCCCAGTTCAGAGAGCTGTTCAGGGACCTTGGAACAGGACAGGTCAGAGAGGGCTTCCTGGAGGAGGGCCCCATGCGCTGGCAGCTGTGGCCAGGGGAACAGCCCTTCCTGTCCCGCCAGGTTCTCTGTGAACTTCGTGGCAGGGCCACACGCGGGAGCGGACATCGCCTTGCACTTCAATCCCCGCTTCGATGGCTGGGACAAGGTGGTCTTCAACTCGCAGCAGGGCGGCAAGTGGGGCAGCGAGGAGAAGAAGAGGAGCATGCCATTCCGCAAGGGCGCGGCCTTCGAGCTGGTGTTCATGGTCTTGGCGGAGCACTACAAGGTCTGGGCTCGGGGGCGGGGCCTCCCCCCTCCCTTTCTGCCGTCTGTCCCTCCCCTTCCTCCTGCCGCCCCCTCCCTGCTTCCCTCCGCCTCCCTTCTTCCCCGCCCCTCTCCCCTCCCTCTTCCCTCACCCCATCAGCCTTCCTACCTCATTTTCCTCTTTGCAGTCCTTCTTGCCTGTTAAAACATTTTTCTCAAAAAAAATTATTTTTCGTCTTGTTTCTCATTCCTCTTTCTCCACTGAAAACAGCCTTCTGACGTTTCGTGTGTCTTACCTTGTTCCTCTGTGTTCTGGCAAAATGCATATTTTTGCTATTTTTTTTTTTAAAGAGTTTATTTGAGAGAGAAAGAGAGAGAGAGAAAGCTCGAAGGAGCAGGAGGAGGGGCAGAGGGAGAGGCAGGCTCCCCGCTGAGCAAGGAGCCCACTGTGGGGCTCAAACCCAGGACCCAGGTGCCCCTATTTTTTGCTATTTCTTCCAGTAAACTCTGAACACACACAGAAATACTTGAGTGTTTGTTGCTCTCTACACTGGGAATCCGGCCGGGGATAAGGCCCACACGTTGTGACTGATTACTGTTCCGCAAGCATTTTTTTTAATGTGGTTTGAGGTGTGACCAGGTACAGAAGAGTGCGGGCCGTGTGTACCCAGCTCACTGGTTCTTCACACAGAGAACACCCCCTTGGAACCAGCACCCAGGTCCGGAATCAAGAGCCTTCCAGCCCCAGCAGCCCTCTTGTGTCCCTTCCAGTCCCCTTGTCCCCAGGGGTGGCCTTTATCCTGACTTCTCCCTGCTTGGATCTGTTTCTGTGTCTTTATATTATTACTAATTTTATTTTACTTTCTTAAGTAGGCTCCACGCCCAGCGTGGAGTCCAGATGGGGCTTGAACTCACAACCCTGAGCTTGAGGCGTGAGCCGAGAGGTGCCTGGGTGGCTCAGTGGGTTAAGCATCTGCCTTCAGCTCAGGTCGTGATCCCAGTGTCTTGGGATCAAGTCCTGCATGGAGCTCTGTGCTCAGTAGGAAGTCTACTTCTCCCTCTCCCCTGCCCTTGTCCATACTTGCTATCTCTCTCTCACATAAATAAATAAGATTTTTTTTAAAAAGTTATGATAATTAAGCAAGGCTCTACAGGGGATTTCCAGAGCGCCTTTGACATGCTTGGCTGGGTTTTAATGTTCCCAACCATCCCGGAGCCAGCCTTCGTGTTACGGATGGGGAAACAGAGGCCCAGGGAGGTGAAGTGACTTCCCTGAGGTCTGACAGCCCACATTGTCAGAGTTAGATTCAGGCCGGACTCATCGGGTGCCGAAACCAGGACTCAGACTTGATCCTCTCCCGACCGCTATCCTGACTAAATCCTCTGTTCTCTTCCACCCGCCCATCTGTGAGCTGACTTTTGACCTTGGCTTGGCCTCTCACCTGTGGACTCGGGGATTCGGACTCCGCGGCTACCCAGGACCGGAGTCCAAGTGAAAATGATCGCTGTTCCCTGCTTCCTGTGTCTGCCTTCCCAGGGTCATGGCTGCTGACCCTGACCGTACCCCTGCCCTCCAGGTGGTGATAAATGGAAATCCCTTCTACGAGTTCGGGCACCGGCTCCCTCTACAGATGGTCACTCACCTGCAGGTGGACGGGGACCTGGAGCTTCAATCGATCAACTTCATTGGCGGCAACCCGCCCCCAGGCCAGGTGCGTGAGGGCTCCCTCTTGTATGCACCCCCTTCCTTCCTTAATCTAGTCCCACATTCGTCTGTGTCCAGAGCATCTGCTCTGTGCCAGGCCCTTTGCTGGCTGGGCCACAGGCACCCGACCCCGTCCACTGGAAAGACACACATTTCACCAGATGGTGTTGGCTGCGAGCGGTCAGGGCAGGGGGGTGGTGACAGACTGGAAGTTTGAGGAGTTCAAGGGAAGGGCTTCCTGGAGGAGGAGGAAGCCTGGAAGCTGCATCAGGAAGCAAAGATAAGAAGGGACAAAAGCCACGGAACGGCTGGCAAGTTCATGAGCTGTGTTGCTTGACGTGGCTAGTCACCGAGACACTGACTTCAAATCACAAAGAGCTGCTGGTCTGCACCCAGGAAGAGCCTTCCAGAGAAAGGCACACAGTAGCAATTGTTGGCGAGCCTGGGGACTGGCCCACACTCCCCTGAAAGCGACCGAGAGCGGAAACACACCCGGCCACCAAGAACCCCCACTCCCAGGGCCACGGTGAACCGATGGCCACCAAAACAGCCACAGAGCCCTCAGAGAAGCCCAAAACTCCAGACTCCCGCCGAGGCCTTCAGCTGGGGGCGCTACACTCCCCAACCTGTAAGGCCCCCCACCTCCACGCGCTGATCGTCCTCAGGCCCATTGGACAGATGTGGGAACTGAGGCAGAGAGCTTAAATAACTTGCCACAGTCACAGAGCTGGGAAGTGGCAGAGCCGCAGATTAAATGCAGGCGGGGCGGGGGCGGGGAGTGGGCGGATGAGGGCTCCTGGCCAGGACAAAGCCGGACAACCGAGGTAAATAGAATTTGCCAGGCCTGCCCTAAAGGGGTGAAGTGAGTGTCCCTGCTCACCCGAGTTCCCCAAACACGGCAGGTTCCTCTCCATTCATAAGCCACCTGGTGCTACTCTTTGACCCCAGAGTTCCCTCGGGCGGGGGCGGTGGGGCTGCCCTGGGCGGGATCCTTGACACCCTCCCGGCCCTAGTTTGGGGTCTCCGTCATTGCTGGCCTCCCTTTACACATTGCCTCTGTGTCCACAGATACCCATGGGAACTCCAGGTTACCCAGTAAGTACCTGCTGATGGGCTATGGGTTTCTCCTCGTGGTGGGGATTTGGTGACATGAGGAGGTCTTTGGGGCAGCTGAAGGATCCCCCGGCCCCCTCACCATTCCTGCCTTCCATCTGTCCGTGTAGGGCCCTGGACACACCCACCAACAGCCGAATCAGCTGCCTGTAAGTGGGAAG
>CM053620.1:37006700-37018073 GCA_028646535.1 Procyon lotor | reverse complement strand
GGGGCTGGGGGGGCTGGTCCCTGGGTCTGAGGGAAGAGGGGCCTGTGGGGTGTTTGGCCTTGGGTCTGAGGGAGGAAGGGGCTGGGGGGCTGGACTCCTGGGTCTGAGGGAAGAGGGGGCTGGGGGTCTAGATATGAGGAGAAGGGCTGGGAGTTCCGACTCCTGGGTCAGAGGCCCAGATGCCTGCCCACGGGCTTTACAAGCCTCTCCTGGGGTTGGAGGCGCTCGTTACTCTGGAGCAGTGAGGGCAGGAGGGGACCCAGGCATCGGACCTCTCAGTTGCTCCTTCCCTCCCTTTCCTGGCTGAGGCCTAGAATCCCCCCATACCCCCCAGGAGTTTTGTGCTGAGCCCCAGTTCATCTGTGAGGACATGAGCCGAACAGACGTGTGTCAGGGGCGCCTAGGTAAGACCACCGAACCCATCCTGGGCTCCCAGATCTGGCAGAGGCCGTGGCTGGGCCCCTGCAGCTCGGGCCCTGGGTCCACCCCTCGGACTCTCCTGTCCCTACACCTCAGTCTCTCCCTTCCCATCCTCACTCCGTCCTTGTCTTTCCTCCCAGGTAACTGCTGGTTTCTTGCGGCCGCTGCCTCCCTCACTCTGTATCCCCGACTCCTGTGCCGGGTGGTCCCCCCTGGACAGGGTTTCCAAGATGGCTACGCGGGTGTCTTCCACTTCCAGGTAAAGTTCCTCGGTTCGTGCCTCAGTTTCTCCCATGGGGCCATGGATCTCATAGTTGACACGGTCACCTAGGGGCTGTAATTCTTGGATGGGTACGGCAGGGTGGGGGTCAGGGGATGGGGTCCAGGCGCAGCTGGGGGCTGGGAGCCGAGCCTGGGCCCTGCCCTCCTCCCACCAGCTCTGGCAGTTTGGCCGCTGGGTGGACGTCGTGGTGGACGACAGGTTGCCAGTGCGTGAGGGGAAGCTGATGTTCGTGCGCTCACGTCAGCGGAACGAGTTCTGGGCCCCACTGCTGGAGAAGGCCTATGCCAAGTAAGGACCCTGGCACGCCTCCCTAGCCAGCGAGGGAACCCCAGAGACCCCCAGCCTCTGGGATCCTCTAGACACCCTGCCAAGGGTCCCACACTGAGCCATGAGGCCCAGGACCCTAATATCACACCATCCCCTGAGGACCTCCCTCGAAATCCTAGATACCTCCCTACAGGGACATTCCTAGAGACCCATGAACACTCACGGTCCAGGAGCCTAAAATCTCATTTCTCAGGCCCCAGAGCCCTTTGGGGGGGGCCTGTAATCTCAGAAGCTCTCTCCTGATCCATTGAGAAACCCGAAACACCTCCCAAATTTTTAGAAAGATTTTATTTATTTATTTGAGAGAAAGAGAGAGCACAAGTCGGGGACGGGGGAGCAGGGAGAAGCAGACTCCCCACTGAGCAGGAAGACTGACCTGGGGCTCCATCCCGGGACCCTGAGCCGAAGGCAGATGCTTAACTGACTGAGCCCCCCAGGTGCCCCACACCTCTCAAATATGACTGTAATCCCTGGAACCCTCAATTTTTGCTTTTCCCCATCCTGAGGCTCTGAAATCCCTGACCAGCCCCACAGAGATCACCCCCAAAGCCGACATCTGCTGGAGACTCAGTTTCAGAGAGAGCCCCGGGGATGCCCAGAATTCTGACAGAGCTCTCCTATGCTCCCCCAAATGCCACGGTCCTGGTGGCCCAAGGACCCCGGGCCTGATGTCCCAGGACTTCCAGAGTGAGCCACAGCCCACCTCAGGAGTCTGCAAATGTTGGGGATAGTTCCCCCCCACCCCCTCGCCCGCCCCGGGCCGGAGGCCCCCAGGCCCCCAGGCCCCAGGGCTGCGTGTGAGATGCTCGCGCTTGCCTCCGCCGTCCCCACCCCACACGTGCTCCCACAGGCTCCACGGCTCCTATGAGGTGATGCGAGGCGGCCACATGAATGAGGCTTTCGTGGACTTCACGGGCGGCGTGGGCGAGGTGCTCTACCTGAGGCAAGACATCCCGGGGCTCTTCTCTGCTGTGCGCCATGCCCTGGCCAAGGAGTCCCTCGTGGGCGCCACTGCCCTGGTGAGAGTCCGACTGGCAAGGAGATACCCCACCGGGGCCAGGGCGCCGCTGGGGCCGGAGCGGGGAGGCGGCCTGTGTCCTCTTGTCTGCGTCCACTGTTGGCTAGTCCCCCTCACCCATCCAACTCGAGCGAGTCAAAAGGCAATTTCTTTGCTCTCATAACTTCACAAGCTTCAGGCATAGCTGAATCCAGGTGCTTAGCGGATGTGGAGAATGTTTTTCTATTCCTCGTTCTGGGTTAGCTTCACTCCTGGGCGGCATTCCCTTCATGGGCACCAAAGGGGCCCCCACAGCAGCAGGGGCCCTCCTACCACCCCCAGTGGTTTAAAAAAAAAAAAAAAAAAGGCAAAGCTTCTTTCTGAGAATTTCAGCAAAAGGCCTGGGATTGATTTTCATGGGCTCAGCTGGAGTCACGCGTTCATCTGTGACCCAATCACATGCTCAGTCGTACACTGAGTCGGTCTAATTCCTTCACTCCTTTGCTTAATCCTGTGCTCACTTACTGACTCCTTGTCCTCATGTTTCTCTGCCCATTGGGTATCTCTTTGTCTCTCTCTTTGTCTCTGTCCTCCTCTCTCGCCTTCACTCACCAATCCTATGCCCTTTTGGAGCCCTGTGTCATTGGGTTGGGAGCCTTGGTGGCAAGAGGCTGGGGGGAGGGGAAGGGGCAGAGAGAAGCAATCACCCACTTGTCCCCCGTCGTGGCCTCACTGTCCCCCGTCCTCTGCTCAGAGCGATCGGGGCGAGTACCGCACCAAAGACGGGCTGGTGAAGGGGCACGCATACTCCGTCACGGGCACGTATAAGGTGAGTACGTCCTGTGCATGGGCGGCAGGGGTGCCCCGGTGCCACCCCCCACTGACCACGCCGCCTGCAGGTGACCCTGGGCTTCACCAAGGTGCGGCTGCTGCGGCTTCGGAACCCATGGGGCCGTGTGGAGTGGACCGGGGCCTGGAGCGACAGGTAGGATGGATCGATGGGGGTGGGGCGCTCGGGCCTGCCCGCCCACCCCTCACACCCCTCACCTCCCCAGCTGCCCGCGCTGGGACACACTGCCCTCAGAGTGGCGAGAGGCCCTGCTGGTGAAAAAGGAGGATGGCGAGTTCTGGTGAGTGGCCCAGGGTCCCAGCCCCGCCTCCGGACCAGCGTCAGGCCAAAGGGGTGCAGGGAGGGGGCAAGGCCTGCCTGAAGGGACAGGGGACAAGTTCATAGAGAGAAGCTGTCCCTGTGGTGGTAACTTTGGGGTTGCGCTGTATTTGGGGGAGTTGAGGAACAATTAGCAATGTTAGGGGATTCAGCTATGCCTGAAGCTTGTGAAGTTATGAGAGCAAAGAAATTGCCTTTTGACTCGCTCGAGTTGGATGGGTGAGGGGGACTAGCCAACAGTGGACGCAGACAAGAGGACACAGGCCGCCTCCCCGCTCCGGCCCCAGCGGCGCCCTGGCCCCGGTGGGGTATCTCCTTGCCAGTCGGACTCTCACCAGGGCAGTGGCGCCCACGAGGGACTAGGGGGAACTAGTTAGGGGAACTAGGAGGCACAGTACTTTTGCAGGGTCGAAGGGGGTTGGGTAATGGGTGCTATTTAGGGCAATTGTGGCAGGCTTGGTGACTTCCGGGGCATTTCTGTAGATTTGGTGCTACTGAGGGGCTGAAGGATACTTGTTGGCAGTTCAGAGTCTGAGGGTCTTGGTATCTGGGGGCTGCAGGCAATTGGACAATCGGTGAGGCGAGTGCGTGAATCTTGGCTATAAAGGGGGCATTTCCGGGACCTTGGTCGGGAGGGCTCTGTGATCTGGGGTCATTTCCGGAGACACAGTACTATTTGGTGGACCGAGGGTACTCGGCCGTGACTAAGGCACTCGGTGGGGGTTGTGATTTGGGGTCATCCTGGGGTCCCGGGGAGGGTCTGACCGCGGGCTCCTGTGCAGGATGGAGCTAAAGGACTTCCTCTGCCACTTCAACACCGTCCAGATCTGCTCGCTGAGCCCGGAGGTGCTGGGCCCCAGCCCGGCTGGAGGCGGCTGGCACATCCACACCTTCCAAGGCCGCTGGGTGCGCGGCTTCAACTCTGGGGGGAGCCAGCCTGGTGCGGGTGAGGCCTGGAGGGCGCCCCGGGGCAGGGGCAGGGCTGTGGCTGGCCAGGGCACCCCATTTCTTTCTTCTTTGCTAGAAACCTTCTGGACCAACCCCCAGTTCCGACTGACGCTGCTGGAGCCTGATGAGGAGGAAGATGATGATGAGGAGGGGCCCTGGGGGGGCTGGGGGGCAGCAGGAGCGTGGGGCCCGGCCAGGGGGGGGCGCATCCCCAAGTGCACTGTCCTCCTGTCACTCATCCAGCGCAACCGGCGGCGCCTGAGGGCGCAGGGCCTCACCTACCTCACTGTGGGCTTCCATGTGTTCCAGGTGGGACCCCGGGGGCGGGGCAGGAGGGGGGGGGTATGGGGAGCCACGGAGGGGGCTGGGAAGGCCCGAGGTGTGGGGCTCAGAGACAGGAGAGAGAGCTGGGGAAAGATGGGGGGGTCAGGGAGCGACTGAGGGCCGGAGGGCGCTGAGACTGTGAGGGGTTCCAGGCGCTGAGGATCAGGGAGGGGGGGCCTAAGGGGAGGGGAGGGGGTCCGGCGGGGGTCAGGGACAGGGGGGTGGGGGGAAAGGGAAGAAAAGTGAAGGAGGTGTGGAGGGGCTCTGAAGGGTGGCCCCCACCTACTCGGGCCCTGACTCGATTGCTCTTGCTCCTTACAGATCCCAGAGGAGGTGGGTCTCGGCTGGGACCCTGGCCGCAGGGTCACCCAGGGGGTTCCGGCCCCGGGGGTGGGGGGCGTGGGGGTGCTCAGGCCAAGGCGGCGGCCTGAGGGAGGAGGGCGAGGCCGGGCGGCACAGGCTGCAGGTGAGCTGGGGCTCGAGCTGAGCGCCCCGGCCCGCAGCTGCTGGGCCTGTGGGACTCCCCACGCAGCCGCGAGCTCCTGCCCGGCCTGCTGCGTGCCGACCGCTCGCCCTTCTGCGCCCGCCGCGACGTGAGCCGCCGCTGCCGCCTGCGCCCCGGCCACTACCTGGTGGTGCCCAGCGCCGCCCGCGCCGGCGACGAGGCCGACTTCACGCTGCGCATCTTCTCCGAGCGCCGCCACACCGCCGTGTGAGCCGGGGTGCCCCAGACCCGCCCCTCGGGGTTCCCCTGGCGGCCAGAGCCCCTCTCCCCCGGGACAGCCCCCCCTCTCCCGACAGATCGGCCCGGGGCCCCACCCCCGACTCCCCCGCTTCCTGTGTGTCATTGGCAGGGAGATCGATGATGTCATCAGCGCCGACCTGCATGCCCTCATGGTGCGGCGCCGGAGGGGGGCGGGGGGGGGGGCGGGGGTCCTCTCGGCCCATACTGAACTCCCCACGCCCACAGGTCCCCTACATTCCCCTGGAGCTGGGGCTGGAGCAGTTGTTTCAGGAGCTGGCGGGAGAGGTGAGGGGGCGGGGCCAGCGCTAAAGGGGTCCACCCCTCCCCTGGAACCCCTTCCTCACCCTGGGGAGTCTCATTTTGCTTTAATTTCTCTCTGTGCTTAAATCTCCTCTTTACTTTCAAAATATTCAGGGCTCCCTGCCTCAGGGCCTCTGCTGTCTGTGCATCTGCCTGGACTGCCTCCTCATCCCCTGCCCTGTCTCTGACCTTTCTCCTGTGGGCTTTGCTGGAAGCTCTGCGGGATTCTCTGCCAGGCTGGTGAGCCACGTGCTGGCTGTGTGCTTCCCCCCTGCAGCCCTGACTGCTCTGGGGACAGGTCTCTCTCCCCCTGGACCATGAGCGATGTGTCCCTGCTGTGTCCCCAGCACCGCCCAGCTGCTGGGGCCGTGTTGCACGGCTGCATGAGCGAGCGGCCTCACACTGGCTCTCTCCTTGACCAGGAGGAAGCACTTGGTGCCTCTCAGCTCCAGACCTTATTAAGCATTGCCCTGGAGCCTGGTGAGTTGCGGACCAGGGTGGACCCTGCGAAGCCCCCTAGGTGTGTTAATTCACGATGCTGCTGGGAGTCAGGCCACGGGAGCCCTGGACTCAGCCTGACAGTGTCTTCCCACACGTGGGTCCTGTGGCAGGACTCCAGGCCAAGGCCACGGTCGCTCGTAAGCCCCCCTCCCCCTAAGGGAGGCAGGGCGTGCAGCTGCCATTAGGGGACTTGGAACCCCCTTGCCTGGGTTCAGATCCCAGTGACGGCCAACACACAGGAAGTACTGGGGTTTTTCTGTTTCCCGTAGCCAGAGCCCTCGCCCGGACCCCTGCCCGGACCCCTGCCGAGATCGGGCTCAGGACCTGCGAGCAGCTGCTGCGATGTTTCGGGGTATGTGGAGGGGGCAGGGCCCGGGTGGGGAGGCCGGGGCCTCTGTCCCCCTTCTGGGGGTACAGATTTTAACCAGCTGCGCCCTCCCCAGAACGGACAGGGCCTCACCCTGCATCACTTCCAGCAGCTCTGGGGTCACCTCCTGGAGTGGCAGGTAAGGTCTGCGGTCTGGGGGGGGGGCACCTCCTCGGGGAGGGCGAGGCTCTCTTACTAGTCGGACACGGGTGCTCCGCGGGCTAGCAGGGCCCCAGGGGAGAACGTGGGCCACGTCCTGCCTGGAGTGACAACCTGGAGGGATCTGGCTGGGATGTCCTTGCTCCCTCTGCCCGTCTGTGCTCCCTCTAGGGGCGCTAGATAGCTCAGGGATGGAAAACACAGGTTCTGGTCCTGGGTTGAAATCCCAGCTCCCGGTTCCGCCCCTCTCTGGCTGTGTGACCTCAGTCGAGTCACCTCCCCTCTGAGGGGCCTGTGCTAGTGGGGGTTCGTGCCCACTGCTCTGGATCCCTGGGAGGAGGAAAGGGTCCGAGCCTCCCTGTACTTGGGAGCGATAGGCCGCCGTTTGCTGAGCCCTCATGAAGCCCCCGGTGGGCAGAATTTCAGCTCGTCCTCATGACCCTATTCTAGACGTTACTATTCTTCCCACTTTACAGACTGTGAAACAGGCTCAGAGAGGCAAAGCTCTCAGAGAGAAGGGCACCAAGCCAGGAAGAAAGGGAGCTGGGGTGGGAACCCGGGCTGACTGGCCTCCGGTGCCCCCTTTCAGCCCTCTTCCGGGTGCGTGGGGGGCCTGGACAGGGGCAGGGGTGGGGACCGACCTCTACCTCTCGGCACAGGCCACGTTCGACAAGTTCGATGAGGACGCATCTGGAACCATGAACTCCTACGAGCTGAGGCTGGCGCTCAATGCGGCAGGTTCGCTGGGGTGGTGGCCGGGGACGGGCTCTGCTCCCCGCTCTGCCCTCTGCTCTCCCGACCCCCGCCGGCCGTGAAGCCCACGCTGTAGTTTGTTACCGGCTCTTGCCAGGGGGCACGCAGCTCTGGCGACTGCATGCGGGGGGGCCTGGGCAAGGGTCTCGGAAATGCTGGGCTCTTGCAGGAAGAGGTAGAACAGCCCTGTCTGTCTGTCCATGTAGCACAAAATCCTCCCCAGGGGGCGGGGTCGGGGAGCAAAGCTTTTCCTGGGGTCCGAAGCAAGTTGAGTTCATGCACGGAGGGATTGGGACCGGAAGGGACTCCCAGATCCCCGGCCCCCACTCCCGGGCTCCTCGGCACAGCCAAGCCACGGGGGCGACCAGGGGAGGTGGGAGGGTGCCGCCTGGCTGTGCCCTAGTCTGAGAGGCAGGAGGCCCCGAGGGAGGAGCTCCGGCATCCAGAGACACACAAGCAAGGAGGCCGAGCAAGAGCGGGAGAGATGGAGAGAGACAGAGTGAGAATGTCGGGAGGTGTGGCACACGGACAGACATGGAGTCCCGGGGGGACAGAAGCAGAGGCGAGAGGGCGAGGGCGGATGGGAGGTTGGCACCATTTGTCAGGGTTACTGGGCATCTGGTGCACGTTCTTGGCGTGATTCCAGGCACAAGACTGAGGAAGTGCTCTTGGAGGGGGGTGGCTTCCTGGCGGTGCGGACAGACAAGTAGAACATGTGGGTCAGATGGCGATACAGCTATGGAGGAAAGAGAAAGCGGGGGTGTGTGTGTGGGGGGGTGGGATCGTGGGCGGAGGCCCAGTGGTCAGGGAAGGACCCTGCTGCTGTTTGAGCAGACCTGAAGGAGGGGGACTGAAATTGGGCAACACGGAGGCACGTGCAGTCTGGACAGAAGGAACAGTTAGTGCAAAGGCCCTGAGGTGAGAGCATGGGCCCTGCTGGATCAGCTGCAGGGGCCAGTGTGGCTGGAGGATGGAAGGGTGGTTAGAGATGAAAGGTCAGTGGAAGGAGGCAGTAAAGCCCCATGAGGTCTCATGAGCACCTAGGGTCTTTAAAACAAAAATTTTTCTTAAATATGGATGAGGCAGGTCCAGTGTCAGGGTGAGGGGGGTCGGAGCCGACAGCAAGTGAAGGGCCAACGCTGTGTACCGAGGGAGTACCAGGGAGCAGACCAGCAAGAAACAAGCTCGGGAGCCCTGGGGGTGGGGGTCAGGGGCCTGGCAATTGGCAAGAACGATGACCTGCCGCCCCTCAGCCACATTCTGTGCCGCCCCCCGCCGTGTCCTGCTGCCGCGTCCCACCCCCCCTCGCCCCCCAAACCCCAGCTCTGCTCCTGGCTGTGCTGGCTGATGCAATTCAGTGGGGGCCAGAGACCCTGCCTTTCCCTCCTACGGCTTCCGGGCCACCAAGGACACAGCTCAGAGGCGTCAGGCTGGGGGCTGGGTTGGCACCAGGGGTCACAGGAGGCGCTCTGTGCTGCAGGTGGAAGAGGGCTTCCCGAGGGGGGCAGGAGTGTTCGGGGCAGAAGGAACATCGAGTGTGAGGGAGGCGAGACGGAGCACAAGGTCCAAGTGCGAGAAGGGGAGGAGGGGTGGGTGAGCTGTGCAGGTCAGCAGCCAGCTGAGGACAGTGGGGGCCCCGGGGAGGGGTAGCCAGGAGGTCATGGTCACCAGGACCTACTAAGCCAGGTGAGGGGTTTCCCAGATTCCAGGGGATCCCAGGCGGGACCCTGCACCAGGCGGCGCAGAGGAAGCTAAATCCGAGGGACAGCTGAGGGCTTCCTGCCCCTGCTCTGGCCGGGGTCCCCCCACCCCGACTCAGGGCAGATGAAGGACGCAGGGCTGCGGGAGGCTGCACGGCTCAGGCAGGGCTGCGGGCCCCCTGCACCTAGAACAGGGCACAGACGAGGCGAAGATGTGCTGAGCGAGTGCGGGTACCCGACAGGGCGCAGGTGGGTTTTAGGAGGCGGTGAAGCCAGGACCTTGTCCTCAGATGGTGTATCTGGAAGGGGGGCGGCCGGAGGATCCATCCTGCAGCCCTATGTCTTGGAAGACCTCAAAGAAGAGGTTGTTCTTGGCTTTTGAAAGCCTATTGCGATTTCTCGTCAGAGGTGATTTCTCAAGTTCAGAAATCATCTCTGATGTGAAGTAAGGGACTCCGTGTGGGGCCGACTCTGTGTCCGGCCGCCCGGAAATTGCTCGGTGTCCACATGGTCGTCCCGTGCCAGGAGCGGCGCTAAGCTCTCGGACGGGCGCCCCACCCGGCGGGGTCAGGGCTGTCCCTCGAGAGAAGGGAGTGGCCCTTGGGGGGGCGCAGGCCCCTGGGGGCTCACAGGTGGCCCGCCCTAGGCTTCCACCTCAACAACCAGCTGACCCAGGCCCTCACCAGCCGGTACCGCGACAGCCGTCTGCGTGTGGACTTCGAGCGCTTCGTGTCCTGTGCGGCCCAGCTCACCTGCATCTTCCGTAAGCCCTGCCCCCACGTGCGCGGTGGGGGTGGGGACAGGGGTAGGGGTGGGGGTCTCCCAAGCGCCTCGGGGGGCGCTCACCCCACCCGCTCTGCGCAGGCCACTGCAGCCGGCACCTAGATGGAGGCGAGGGGGTCGTCTGCCTGACCCGCAGACAGGTGAGCCGGGGCTGGAGGGCTCGGGGGGCCGGGCAGGAGTCCCGGGACAGCCCTGCCTCAGGCTGGCGGTCTTCTCTCCTCCAGTGGATGGAGGTGGCCACCTTCTCGTAGGATCTCTGCACTGAGCCCCTGCGGCTGGAGACAGACATGCTGCCAGGAGCCCTGCCTTTCTCCTCTCCCAGCCGGGACTGGGGTTTACTCCAAGGGACGGGGGTCTGAGCCACACTGACCGCCCCCGCCCCCGCACGTGGGGCTGATGCTCTGGGAGCCGGCGGGTCCCTGCGCTCCTCTGTGCTGCCCTCACTCACGAGTAGGGATGGTCCCAGCCCTTCTCCGGGACAGGCCACATGCGTCAGCACAGTGCCTGGCCTCGAGTGGGTCCACCCCCCCACCCCCGCACCGTTTACACACCCGGGGGGACAGCGACCTCCCGGCTCCTAAGAGGCGGAGAACAGAGGAGAGAGAAAGAGAGAACACGGTAGGAATCCTCCTTAAAAATATTACATGTTTTATTATCTTGTCCCCAGAAGGGTGGTTTATCCAGAAACCGAGAAAAAAATAATCAAATCAGAATAAACTCAAAAAAGGAGGGGGAGGGGGAGGGAGCAAAACCCATCAACTAAGAGGCAGCCAGGCCAGCAGCCCACCCTCCACCTCAGGAGGGTCCCCAGAGACCCGCGCCCAACGCCAGACAACACAGCCATCAGTGAGGGGTGGGAGAGGGCAGCGAATCAGCTATGTCTTCATTATGAGAGCAAGAGGCGGCGAGGATGTGTTGCTAGGTGAATATATATTTATATAATAAATCCGTAAGTTAATAAAGTAAATAGTAATTCTCTGAAAGTTTTTAATTCCTTTTTTTATAGGTTTTTTTTTTTTGTGGATTTTTTGTTTTTTTGTTGTTTTGTGGTTTTTTTGTTTTGTTTTTTGGTCCTTAGAAAATCGGAGAGATACACATGTCCAGACAAAGCAAGATGGGGGGGCCAGCTGGGGGTTGAGAGGCTGGTCTGCCCAACCCTACTCCTGTTGCAGAAAAGGGGGATGCGGAGTTGCACCCCCTCATCTCCTGGCAACCGCAAGTTGGGGGAGAGGGAAGAAGGGGGGGGTCCCTCTTTCCTGTCAGGCGGCTGTCGCCCTCTGCTGGGCCCATGGCAGGCCCGGGCGGTTCCTGGACAAGGCACATAGGGCTCTGGCCTGGATGTGCGAGGCCTTGAAGGGACCTCGTGGGGGGCGAGGGGCGGGGGAGCCAAGGAGGGACGACGTGTGGAGGGCATTACTCCTGGGGCCATCCCCTGTCTCCACGTAGTCAAACAAAACAACACACCATATAGATTTACCAGACCAAAAGCGTGGACCCCGAACATCTCCCTCCCCCCCCATCCAGGGGGAGGGGGCCGACTGCCAAGAGAGAGGAGAGAGCCTGCCCCAGCCCCTCCCTGCCCACCCCCCACCCCCCCC
>CM053620.1:36987454-37006600 GCA_028646535.1 Procyon lotor | reverse complement strand
TAGTCGAGGGCGCCGGGCACGGCGTCAGGGCCCTGGTAGGGCGCCATGCGCGCGATGCAGTACTCGGCCTGGTCCGGGGGCAGCTCCCTCCGCAGCTCCTCGGCCGTGATGAAGTTCTGGGGGCGGCAGGTGCGACCGTGGGCCACCCCGACCCCGACCCCCACCCGCGGAGCCGCGGGGCGCCGCCAAGGTACGCTGCTTACCTTGTCCCCCGCCAGGACCTTGAAGGAGGCGATGACCTGGTCGGCCGTGTCCGTGTCGGTGGTCTCCCTGGACATGAAGTCAATGAAGGCTTGGAAGGTCACGAGGCCGCTGTGGTTGGGGTCCACCACGCTCATGATGCGGTTGAACTCGGCATCACCCTGCAAGGGGGAGTGGGGTGGGGGACGGGCGGCACTTGAGTGGGGCGGGAGCCAGGAGAACAGGGCCCGGCCCCAGGGCACACGCCTCCAGGGCTTCCGGCCTCCCCAGGCCCAGGGCCCCACTTGCCCAGAGGGGGGATGTGCTTGTTCCCTCTACTCCTCCCCGCCCACGTTTTTGGGAAGTGGGGAGTTGGGGAATGGATCAGACGGGTCTACTGCTCCTCAGCCCTAGGCTTGCGACTGAGCTCTGGAGGATGGGGAAGAAAGAAAGAGAGAAAGAGAAAGAAAAAGGGGAGGGAGCCAGAGGCCTGACCTCCTCTCTCAGGAGACTTCCAGGAAAAGAGGCGGGTGGCTGGTGGGGAGGGTGGTCATCGGAGAGACCCTGGCCCGGCAGCAGCAGCACAGGTGGAGGAGAAGGCGGCATGGCCGTGCTGCTCTGCCGGGGGGTGTCCCCGAGGAGGCGGTGAGGAGGAGGGGGAGGCTGCGCGAGGGGGAGAAGGAGGCAGAGCAGCGAGGGGGAGGCAGAGGCCGCATACCAGGCTGTATCCTGTGGAGATAAGCAGAGCCCTGAAGTCATCGGAGTCCATGCTGCCTGTCTGCTTCTGCTCGAAGACGCAGGGACAGCAGAGGAGGCCAGGCCCAGAGTAGGCAAGAGGGGCCGCCCCACGTGCACAGCAGGGAAACAGGACAGTGGCGGGAGCCGAGGAGACAGAGGTGGCCCCGAGAGACCAGGTAAGGGGAAAGGTGTCCAGAGAGACACAGGGCAGGGAGGAGGCAAGAGAGCCGGTGAAATGGCACACACATGGCAAGGGGTGGAATGGCGAGAGGGAGGGGAGACAGAGAGAAGGAGAGAGAGAAGAGCAGTTAATGCCACAGTCCGCTGGGGCCCCGGGGGGCGCGTACCTGCCGGTCATTCTCCACGTCGTAGCCCAGGCTGATGAGGCAGGCCTTGAACTCCTCCGGCCCCAGCGCCCCGCCGTGGTCCTGCCGGGCGGCCGAAGGCAGGCGTGTGCGAGGGGCAGCGCGGAGACACGGGGAGGGGGGCCGGGGTCACATGCAGAGGGCAGGGGGAGGGGGACACACCGAGGGAAACACAGAGTTAGAGGTGACGTGGACGAGGGGATGGCCGGGGACGGGGGAGCAGAGGCCTGCCCAACGCCGCAGCAGGGGTGGTTGCTGAGTGGTGCAGAACAGAGGCCTGAGGCCCAGCGCTTGGGGGCAGGGAGGGAGGGAGGTTACACTCCGTCCTCTCCGGGACACCAGCTGCTGTGCTGACGGGGCAGAGCTGGGCGGCACACTCCCGCCTGCAGAGGGCAGGAAGGTGGGCGGGTGGGGACCGCAGCAAAGCCAGGCGCTGGGGCCTTCCTAGTGGGCCCGCCGGACCGGAGCCGGCGCCGTGAACCTTTACAGTGCTCGGTAGGCGTGGGCCCGATGCACGGGCAGGGGGCCAGTCTCGAGTGTGCCGGGGGCTCAGGGGCAGGATTTGGACCCCACCCCCCGACCACCTCCTCCCGAGAACAAGAGCCCAGGCTGTGGGTCAAGGTGATGGCCCTGAGCAACTGGTGAGCAGTGGCCGGTACTCAGTACTTGGGGTGAACGGACAGATGCAGAGACGGAGGGGGCAGGAGGGGACGATGACGGCGGGGAGGGAGGACGCCAGGGCCAGAGGGAACCACTCACCTTGTCGAAGTGATTAAAGGACGCCCGGAACTCCTGCATCTGCTCCTGGCTGATGCCCTTGGCGTCGCGGGTGAGGATCTGGTTCTCGACCTCGTTGATGGTGCGGGCGATGGTGGTGAGCAGCTGCTCCCAGCCCACGCGGATGTGCTGCGGGCGTGGCGAGGCCATGAGCGGGGGGCCGGGCCGGGGGCTCGCGGCTTGGCTCTCCCCGCACACGGTGTGCGTCGGGCCGGACTCTGCCGAATGCCAACCCGGTCCCACGCTCCCCTGCCTGCTTCAGCTGCGCACGGGGACGGCCCCGCAGCAGGGTGACGGCACGCACGCCTGCCGCTGGCAGCAGACCCCAGTAGTAGGGCGGCCACGTTTAATCACCTCGGGGGGGAACCCTGGGTTTCTCCGTGGTATCGGCACCCTTGCGTGGTGTTAAGTGTCACTGGGATGAGGTCAGGCTGCCCAAGGGGGACAGCCAGCCCCGACGAGGTCAGCCCGGCCACGACGAGTGGCGCCCGTGTGCATCTGTGTCCCCAGCGAGGACACCGAGGCTGTGGGTGGCAGGGGACGCCCCTTCTCAGCTCTCCCGGGAGCGAACCCCAGTGCCATGTCGTCAATGGTGGGAACTGATTTCTTAGAAATGTGTGAACACCTGACTTAGTCTTTTTGGTCAGAAAGACGCAGAGAGAGCGGCAGCCGCCTTTCCTACCAGGCCAGAGCCGAGCCGTGCGGCCCAGGGGCCGGGCCTCACCTCCATGGTGTAGTTGGTGTGCTTGTTGTCGAAGATGAGGGCCTCCTGGATGAGCTGGTGCTGCTGCTCGAGCAGGTCGAGGTTTGGCTTGTAGTCCACGATGCTGCGCTCGTACCGCTTCAGGTGGTGCAGCTGGTCCTCCAGGGTCCCGTTCATCTCGATGGAGATGCGCCCGATCTCCTACACGGAAGGGGGCACTGCTGGCTGCGGGAGGCCTCTCACCGGGGCCCCTACGCCTGGATGCCGGCGCCTGCCCTCCGCGGTGCAGGCCGCTGGGGGGCCGTGTCGGGCTGAGGCCGACCGGGCCGAAACTCGGTGCACGGCCCTGTGAGGCCCGGGACGGCGACAGGCCTGGAAAGTGAGGCCCAAACATGGCAACTGCTCACGGCGCAAGGCAGGGTCAGGATCTGGACCCAGGCCCGGCCGGCTTCGGAATCCGGGCTCCTGAGCACAAGCCCCCGCAGCGAGGGGTCCCAGGGTGGCCGTGCAGCTCAGCTGGTCCAGAGCCCCATCCCTGCGCCGGCACAACGAGCGCTCTAAGTCGCGTTGGGTTGGGATCAGCATCCGCGCAGCCCTTCCGGGGCTGGGTCCCAGGGCTCACCGGTGAGGCTGCCGCAGAGCGGTACCCAAAGCATTTGCCGAGACGACGACAGGACTGTTTCCACCCCCTTTTAGAAAACCCCCAGGAGAAGTTCACTTGTACCTGATCCCCTGGTCAGCGGGCAGAGCCGAAACTCGAACCCTCCCCCCGCTGCCGCCTCCGCCAGGTTTCTCTCTGGAGTGTGCTGCCACTTCCATCAACACCATCCCAGACCCTCACGATCCCAGAGTGGGGCCCCAGGCAGATCCACCAGGGAGGGCTGGGGACCCGGCGCAAGGGTGGCCCCGCACCCACTCTGCCTTAAGAGCCGCTCCTGGGCTCAGCCAGGCTGGGGGCGACGGGCCCTCACCTCCATCTTCGTCTGGATCCAGGGCCCCACGATGTTGGCCTGGCTGGCGAACTGGCGGCGGAGGTGCTCGTTGGACTGCTGCTTGCTCTGCTCCTCCAGGAGCGCGTGGTCCCGCTTGGGCACCAGCTGCTGCACCTGGGGGGTGGGGGGACACGGGGTGAACCACCGTGGGGGGGGGCGGGGCCCTTCCCCTGGCCAGCCCAGCCCCGCCAAGCCCGCCCACCTTCTCCCACTTGGAGTTGATGATCTGCGGGGTGACGGTGGTGTAGGGGTTGCTGCCCGACAGTTTGATGTGGTTGCTCTCGGCGATCCGCTGGGCCTCCTTGTGGATGGCCAGGATGGCCTCCCGCTCCCTGTCGGCGTCCGGCAGCGTCGACTTGAACTGGTCGTGGGCTGAAATCAGGCCCTGGGAGGAGGAGAAGGTGTGAAGAGCAGCCCGGGCCCAGAGCGGTGCCCGGGGGCGCGCGGGGGGGTGGCAGACCTCGATCTCCTCGATGGTGTGCACGATGAACATGTCCTGGAGGTCCTCCATGGCGCTCTCCATCCAGTTGTTGAAGGGCGCCGCCCGCTTGGCATACTCCAGGTGTAGCTGGTCGATGGTCTCCAGCTGCTTCTCCGTTTTCTGGCGCGTGCGGGCAGGGACGGAGGGGAGCTCAGCCGGCGAGCCAGTGGTGGGTGGCCCGGGGCCCCGAGGGATCAGAGAAGGTCCCCTCGAGGTGGGTCAGGGGAAGCTCGGGCACCCCGGCACCATCGTGTCCCCCCCCCACCCCCAGGGGCACAGGGCTCCGCGGGTGACGTCACTCCCCTCACCTCCAGAGCTTCCCTGCGACTCTGGGTCAGAGAGCCAAGGGCGTCCCACTGGTCGCAGATCTTCTGGCAGCGGGTGTTGACGTTGTGGGAGTCATAGTAATCCAGCTCACTGCGGGGGGCAGGACGGCTGTGCTGGGTGCCCCCCCTCCAATGCCCAGTCACCCGTCCTCAATCACCCCAGGGCAGGAGGCAGCAGATGGGAGGGGTCACAGAGGGGCGGGGAGGGGGAGTCCTGCTGACTCGAGGTGGGACCTGACTGTCAAGACACATGAATGTGGGGGGCCCCACAGTGCCGCCTCGACCCTGCCTGTGTCTAGACTGCTTCTGTCCCCCAAAGGTCCAGCAGAGCGCATTGGTTTAAGCAATGGGTTCCCGGGCCAAGTACCCTCGGTCAGTACTGGCTCTTCGATTCTGTACCTGTGCGACCTCAGGCGTGTGAACGCCCTATTCTGGAGACCTCAATTTTCCCATCTGTGAAATGGGCATTGGGTTTTCGTGGAGATGCAATTACTGAGTGCATGTGAAGTGCAGAGGGCAGTCTTTGGTCCCCGGTGGATACGTGTACCAACAGTGATTAAAGGGATTTAACAAACAAGAACAAAAAATGACCCGTGAACCTGCAACGTCACTCTAAGCAATTAATAATACATCTAAGAAAGAAGCGGGCTCAACGCAATGGTTCCTGGCCCCTCACGCCTCCTGCCCCTGCTCTCCTCCTGTCTGTCTCAGGATTCCTTCCTCCTGGGCTCCAAATCCTGCATACTCTTAGCAGGGGTTTCTGGCTAAAACTTGGGGGCCTGGGGAGGGATGGAGAGCAGGGAATAACTCAGGGAAGAAAAGGATATGGGGGACGGGGGCTGGGGGTCATGGCTGGGGTCCCCGGCGGGGCCAGGCAGCCTGAGCTCCATTCCTGCCTCAGCTATCCGCCAACAGTGTGACCGTGGGCAAGGCTCTCGGCTGCTCTGTGCCTCAGTTTCCCTTCCATAACCCGAGGTTGCTAGCGATTAAAGGAGCAGTACGTGTGGAACACTGAGACCTATGAGTTCCTGTCACTACTCTTCACCAACACTTAGCCAGCTGTCTCCTCAGGCTCATCCTGGCCCTCTGATTCCTCTTTGGGGGGACAGCACCCCCAAACCGCCCTTCCTTCCTCCTGCAGGGCCACTGTCCAGAAAAGCTGCCTTGGCAGTCGCCTGCTCCCCCACTCTGGAGTGGGTGCCACACGCCTGCCCCCGGTGCCGGGGAGCTGCTGGCTGAGCACTCACCCCCAGCCTGGTCCCACCGGCGCCCAGGGGCTCACCTGGGAACGTGTCCCCCCAGCCGCTACGGACCTCGGTGTTGGGACCTCGCCCGCTGCCACCTAGGCGTGCCAGGCCCCGAGGCTCAGGCCTCCAGGAGGCGGCAATACCCCAAGGGACACCGTCTTCCCACGACTGTGAGGGCCCCCACGTGAGCAAGGGCACACTCCTGCATCTGGATGAGCGAACGGGAAAGCCGCACAGCAACTGGGCAGAGCACAGGGAGTGAGTGGGGAAGAAGGCGGCCCTGCCCGGCATGGGGCTGCGCCAGGCGCCGCAACTGGGCCCCAGCCTCGCAGAAAGAGCAGAACTCCAGGGATGACTGGCGGAGTGGGGGGTGTCTGTGGAACAGGCGGCTCCAGCCAAGTATCCTATTTTTGAGCAGACGGCTATTTTGGGAGCCGTGCCGCCCCTCTAGGCCCTGCGGATTTTCCATGAAGTAATGGCCCGGGCCTCCCACTCCCTGGGCCCTCCCTGCTGCGGCCGCCGTGCCGGAGGAATAAGGCCCCATTCACTGGCTCTGGGGGTTTGCTGTACTAACCGTGCGCGCAAGTTTATCTGACTGGGGCAGGAAAGGGAGGGCGAAGAACCCGGCTGCCTGGAAGCTCGCACAATAAGTGTATTCTCGGCGAGCAAGGGAAGGGGCTGGGCAGAACAATGGGCTCTCTGTGCAGCCCAGTCCCCTCCGGGAGGAGTGGGTGGGAACAGCAGGGCCAGGCCGCCCCCACACCGGGGGCCGGGGGTCTCTCCGCGGTGTGGCAGGCAAAAGGTAGAGCGCTGCAGACCCCGACGACCTACAGCATCAGGAAAGGGGTCCGGGACCTCCTTTCCGCCTGTTTCTCATCCGAAGACCAAATGGGCAAAAGGCATCATCCCCCAGGGCCCCTCCCTGGCATCTGAAAGGCAGAAGGTGCGAGGGCTGGGCGGCCCCCACCCCCCAAGCCGCGAAGCAGGCTGGACCCCAGGATGCTGCCCCCCCCCCCCGGGGGCAGGGACCCCTCGCGTACTTGAGCTCCTGAGCAATCGCGGCGATCTGCTCCACGCGGTCCTGGTGTGCGGCCAGGTCGCTCTCAAAGGCCTCGTGCTTGCGGATGAGAGCTTTGATGTCAGACAGGGTGGCCGTCTCATAGTCCCGGTGCTTCAGCATGGCCTCCTTCCCTGGGACAGGCAGAGGGCGGGAGCTGTTCGGACGACGGCGTGGTGGGAATCTGGGGGCTGCTCGACCCCAGGAAATGGGACCCAGACCCACAACCTGCTTCATTGAGGACGGTGCCATGGCAGTTAGAAACTTCGAGAACCTTTCTCCTTGCCTTTTTAAGGGCTCTCTAAGCCCGCCTAGATCCTGGACGGAGCTGGGAGACACTGTGGGGCTGGGGGGCCTGCGACAGATATTGTCATTCAACCCAGGGGTCTAAACACAGGGCCCTCTATCAGCGGAGAGCAGGGAGGGGGCTGTGCCACCGTGGCTGGAAAGGCAGACACCCATCCCTGGAGGGCCAACACCTGGACCAGCAGCTGGGGCTGCAGCCCAGGCCTCCGCAGGGTGGGAGCAGGGGACGCGTTCTGGAGTTCTCCATGGCCTGACCCCTTGGACCTACCCCCCAGCACTTGGGGCCAGGCTCCCTGGGGTGGGGTCCTGTCACACCCTCCGTGTCCCACCCCATCCTACAGGCCTTCCATGTGCGCTGAGGTGGGGCGCACTGTCAGGAAGAGAGGCACACTGCTATTAGTCCTGGAGCCGGCTAATTACACACCCCAGGCCAGAAGCCCCAGGAAGTCCTGAGCAGGGTGAGGCCTCAGAGAGAACAGGGCGGGGAGAGGCTAGTCTGTGAAGGCAGCGGGGAGCCCTGTGCCCTGCGGGTGCTCAGCTTCAGGTCAGCCACCTTGGGGGCCACCCCTGGGGTGCAGCGCAGAGACCTGGCCCTCCGCTTGGCTCCGGAGCACGGGAACAACAGTGGCTGCCCGGTACGGTGAGAAGGGTGGGGAGCCATGTGGCCTGTCCCCACCTGTTCCCTCATCCGTGAAACGGGGCCCAGGCCCGCACCTGGTCTCAGGCCTCAAGCAGCGTGGGCACAGAGCGAGGTCCATCCGCATCCCAGCGGCCCCGAGCACGGGGCCGGGCACGGAGGGCAGGAGGCGGCAGCCTGGGAGAGAGGCTCCGCGGCCCCGGCCCCGGGGCAGGAGGCTTAACCACAAAGGCAAGCTTGCAATTCCCTTCGCCAAATTGCTTTCTCCCAAGGGTGGGAACCCGAAATAGTAGGTTACCGCTTCTCTGCCTCAGCAGAGTTTCAGCAAGGGAGCTGGCAAGGGGGGCACGGGGGAGTCGGGAGGAGCGG
Organism: Procyon lotor; assembly: GCA_028646535.1. Taxonomy (NCBI): domain Eukaryota; kingdom Metazoa; phylum Chordata; class Mammalia; order Carnivora; family Procyonidae; genus Procyon; species Procyon lotor. Next base: position 36,998,422 of record CM053620.1, on the reverse strand, counting down.
CCCACGGCCGCAGATGCCTTGAATTCAGGCCAAAGGGCGGCTTCGGTGGGGATGCAGAGGCTCGGTTCCATTTTTCCTCCACGACAATCCAAAACCCGCCGCACAGCAGCCTCACGGACCCTCGCCCCTGCGGGCGGTGGGGGACCGTGAGGGAGGCTCAGAACCATGGTGGCTCAACCACCTCTCTGGGCCCAGCCCTCCAGAGAAAGCAAGCTGCTGTACGGGATCCCAGGGCTCTAGAGGGGGCCGAGAGGTCATAACTGAGTTGCATAACTGGGTGGCTGAGAGGACAGAAGCTCCGGCCTTGGGAACGAGAGTGGACAAGCCTGCCTGGGGGCTTCGGGCTGCTGAGAGGGGCAGGGCCAACGGCCAAAGTGCCTGCAGGGTGGCGGGGGAGGGGGGCAGGGGTGTGTGGAGGCCACTGAACCAGTTGTGCCCTGGCTACTTGCCGAGCCTCCTTCTCCTCAACGCCTGTGGGGGAGGCCAGCCCCAGTCATTCCCTGGGGAAGAACTCTGGGGCGCATCACACCCACATCCCTCCGCCTCAGGACGCCCCCCGGGGCCCCCTGTAGCTCCAGGTGAGGGATCGAAGGGCTGACGACAGGGGCCAAGAGGCCGACAAGGGAAGTACCCAGGGATGACATCCAGAGCCCGCAGAAGGACGGACCCCGATGAGGACAGGAGACAGTGGAGTCCAGGTGTGACGCACAGATGCAGTAAAATCCACTCTCGCCCGAGGGTCCACGCTCTGGGCCTCGGCCCTGCCCCCGAAAGTACTGGGCTCAGGGAAGAGCCGAATGAAGGAATAAATGAACAACTGGACTAAACGGTACCCTGCCCCCCGCCTCCAGCACGGACACGCTGCTGCGAGGTCGAGGTGCCCGTGCTCCCGGCCCCCCCCGCCGACACTTGGTCACCTCAGCCGCATGGTCTCCCCAGCAAAGGAGGAATTAGGGTTTGGCTCTGGGCCCGGCAGCTGCTGCTGAAAACAACGGCTGCACTAAGGCATGAGCGGTCCCACGGCCAGGCTCCATGCGGGTGCCTCTAGGTAGGTCTCAGCATCCAGCCTGGGCCGGGGCTGCCTGCCCACCAGCAAGAGGAGCCCCCAGAAGCTGAGGACCTGATGGGGGATGGTGGGGAGCAGGGATGAGACATCACACTGAGCCACACGAGGAAGACTGAACTTGGCCTGGCAGCCGGGAAGGAGGCGGCCACAAGCGGGTGGGCGGGGGTCCCGGCTCGTGGTTTTCCCAGACACTGGCCCATTTCTGAAGGCTTTCAGACCCCTGGGATTTGGAATCTCAACCACAGCGTGGGTCCTGACCAAGGGCCAGGGACGTGCTGGAATTCCACATCTAGAGCCAAGGGACTGGGCAGCTGCGGGGCTGCCGAGAAACAGAGGGCATCACCGGCTGCCCTTCTGGGAGAAGCCCTGCTTCTGGGGGCCCGGGCCCCTGAACGGGAGAAAGCTCCGGGCTGGGCACCGGTGGTCAGCGAGCACCACCCGCAGGCCAGGCAGCTGAAGCGGAAGGCGGCTCCTGGCTCTGCTTTACAGGCTGGTGCTTGGGCACAGGCCCACCCGACACCAGCTCTTCTGTGTGAAGTCCAAGGTCACAAAGGGTGCAGGAGCCAGAAGTTGGGCAGACTCTCCGAACACGGGCTTCCAAGGATGGGAGAGCCCGCCCCACCGCCTTGGCCCAGCAGGGGCACCATCCTCACGGGAGACACGGGAGCGGGGAGGGACAAGGGTTCCTTTCTCGCCGGAACCCAACTCTCGCCGAGTTCAGACGCATCCTGGAGGACGGCCTCAGCCCATCCACACGGGGCCTGCGGGGCAGCCCAGCTCCAAGCGTTCCTTCTGCCCGGGGCTGGGTGAACCCAGGGCTGCGCTTCTGACAGGCGCGTCCCCGAGCGGCATGAAAGGGGGTCCGAGAGACCCAACGACACAGGAGGGGCTGTGTGCGCCCGGGTGTGCGAGATGGGAGCGGACCCAGGGAGCTGGGGGACCCTACCGTCGGTCCAGGCCTCGTGGATGGACGCCTTCTGCCGGAACTTCTCCGCCAGGTGGTCAAGCCGCTCTAGCCTGCGGATCTCGTTCAGCAGCCACTCCTCGTAGCCCTTCTCGGCCTGCTCCAAGTGCTGCCAGCCGTTGTTGATGTCCTGTGGGGACGCGAGACGACCAGGCTCGCGAGGGGAGCTGGGCTGGCCGGCGGGGCGATGCCTCCCTGAGGGACGCTGAGGGGATGGCAGGCAACGGAAACGGGCTGGGCTCGCGCCTGGCCTGTGCCCGGACGGGACCCAGCAGCCGGCACGTGCCGGGCACTGTTCGCACCAACGAGCGGGCGACGACGAAGGAACGCCCTGGACGCGCCCTGGGAGCCGGGGGTTGGGGACCCCGCGCAGTGGGGACCCCGCCCCTCCTGAAAAGGGGCCTCAAGCACTCAGAGGTCCTGGAATTACGGCCCACTGGGGGTCCAAATACGAACACCACACGAGATGAGGTGTGGTTCGGAGACAGGTGTAAAAGTCAAGAGAGTGACGGGGAGGAGGAACGTGGTCCACAGTCAAGCGGACCCCCTCCCACGGCCCGGGCGCTCACCGAGACCATCCTGCCCTCGGAGGGCATGAAGGCGGGCCGGTTGCTGAGCCGCAGCTTGGTCTGCAGCGTGTTGAAGTTGATCTCCAGCTGGCACTTCTCCTGCACCTTGGGCGGCTTGTGGACGCGCCGGTAGTCCCGGAAGTCCTCCAGCTTCTGCTGCATCTCCTGGATGGTCTTCTGCGGCACCCGGTCCTCCAGCCAGGGGATGGTGCGCCGGATCCACTCCAGGAGCTGCGGGGCCCACCAGAAGCTTCAGGGCACTGGGGCGGGGGCGGAGGGCCGGCCCCGCGCCCGGGCACGAGGGATACGGGTTTTCCAGGCCCCTTCGGGATCAGCCCTGCTCCCCAACCTGACTTCTCCATGGCGCCCACTGGGAGCCTATGGCTGGGAACTAAGGAGATGTGTGCGCCCCTCTGAACCACCGCACTGCTCTCTCCGGATTTCCCGGGCACGCCCCTGCTCCTGTGCAGCCTCAGAGCGAGGCAAGGTGGCCTCGTCGCACACGCCCCTCCCATCACACCACCCCATGCTCACTGAGCTCCACACCACCCGGGAGACACCTCGCTGCTTCCTTGTTCCTGGGCCGTAAGCACCTCCAGGGCACAGCCCACAGCACGCTGGGCTCACTCTGAGGCCGCCTGCGCACCAGGCCCAGGGCCCGGGATGGAAACAATTCGATAGTAAAATTGAGGGGGGTGAAGTGGCACGTATTTTTATGAGCCCCTCATATCTGCGATGGAGTGAGGACAGGTACAAACAACCAAACTGGACAGTCTAGAACAATCCTTAGAAAAACCAGTTATTGTCCAGCACGAAGATGCTTGAAGAAGTGGTTCCCAAATGCCAAACTCTGGCAAAATGAGGAGAAAGGGATCTATGTGTCTTCACATCTTGATGGATGCTGCCAGCGGCCCTTTCCTTGCAAGTGACGGGATTCCAAGGCAGAAGCTTTTAACTTTCTCTTGGTGTTAAAAACCATGGTAGGAACAAATGGTAGCTTTTTCTTTTAATTTTTAAAAAATTTTAAGTAATCTCTACCCCCATGTGGGACTCGAACTTACAACCCTGAGATCAAGAGTCGCACGCCTCACTGACTGAGCCAGTCAGGGGCCTTGCTAGTCTTTTTTTTTTTTTTTTTTTCAATATCCTTAACTTGGCACAACAAAAAAGCTGGTCACTATAGGCTGCCTGTCAAATGCTTTTCCAAATATTCCTGGTTCGTGAAATTTCCAATTCTGCAAACCACTAGTCTCGAAGAGTGCTCAAACCACTGCTCTCCAGAGGCTCCAGTGTTTTTGGTTTTTTTAAGTGGAAGTTTCTAAAATAAAGGAGGGAATCCAGAAGAGAGTACTGAACACCCATGCTCCAGGTTCAGGCCCTGCAGTGGGGCTGCCGGGGTTGGACCTCTAGCTCCCTGTTCTGCCAGGCTTGCGCCTGGTGCCTGACCCTCTGGGTCTCAGTTTCCCCACGTAGAAAAGGGGTGAGATGCATTCCCTCCGCCCGGGGGCTGCTGTGGAGACAGCAGACCCCACTCAGGAAGTGAGGTGCCGGGCCCGCCGGGACGACAGTCCTGTCACCGTGTCTGCGCCGGGGTCTCCCTCCATCCCACCAAGGCGGTCAGCCCGTGGTGAGGGCGTGGCATGGTTTTTTAAAAGCTCCCCCAATGATTCTGGAGTGGTGGGGTGTTCAGGAAACTGTCCTTGAGCGCCTGTGTGGGAACCCGAGCTCAAGACTGCAGGACCCAGGGGGCACAGCGACAACACCGGTCTGACCCTCAGCCCTGTGAACCTAGCCTGGAAGGTCACAAGCTGGCTGGGCCACACTCCAGTCTGTCATCTCATGCCCTCATCTGGGAAGGGTCACTGCGTGCCCACCCTCCCCTCTCCAAGTGTCACATAACCTTTGGCCAAAGGTAACCAGAGGCACCCCAATCCTGCCGCTGCGGTGGGGCCAGCAGGGGTGGGGTGAGCAGCAGACTTACGTCACTGGCCAGCCTCTCGTAATCTTCCATGAGGTGCTCGTTCTCCTGGTTGACGGCCAGCACCTTGCAGATCCGGTTGGCGGCGGTCTCGGCCTGGGGCAGGGGAAGTGCCATGGTCAGGGGGTTCCTGGGGGCTGGTGACCCTCCCTCCAGACAGGCTCATCCCCCGGAGCTGGCCCGTCCGCAGCCCACACAGCACTCCCCGAGGAAGGAAGGAGAGAAGCACAGCTCCAGCAAGATGGCACCCTGAGCAGCTGCGTCCTGACGGGTTCTGCCGGCCTCCCAGAGCTTACTGCTAAAGCACCTCCCCGTGACAGCCGGGCCCCCCGGCGACCCTGGCCTGGACCCTGGCGGTGCTGAAGGGAGCCAGGGAGCCCTCCCACTTTGGGGGGAAATTGGGATCCTCCGCTAGGCAAAGCCCCGAAGGAGTCTCCCCTGAGTGGGAAGGTCTGCGGCAGAGAGGCCAAGCGCCAGTGGGCTGGGGCGGAAGGTGGGGGTGCTGGGCCCCCCAGAGAAGTCTGCGCACAGGAAAGCACCCGTGTCCCCCTTCTAATCCTCCCTTAGGAGGTGGGTGCGGATGGCTCATGGGGCAGAAGTCACCATCCACGAGGCAGAAGGGAGCGGTGGAGACTGTGACCAGTCTCCGCTCAGAACCACAGGACAACACGCTGCCTTGTCCTGCTGGGGGGAAACGCGAGGAGTGGGAGAGGAGAGCGAGGGGTGCCACACGGGGAAGAGGAGAGACCAGGTACCTGTAGGAAGCACAGAAAGGGTCCAAGAAGAGAAGTTGGAACGGCAACAGAACAGGACCAGAAAGAGTGAGGAGGGTCTACGGAGTGGTGGGGAAGGAAAACAGAGGCTCGGGGATGGCTCCAGGCCCGCCGGCCGCAGGCCCCGACGCCCAGCCTCTCCCGTGCACATGCTGCTTCCGGGACAGGCGGGGAGGTGAGCCGGGCCCGCCGGGACGGCCATGCGTGCACACGTGTCACCCAGGCTACACGCCAGTGGCCCCAGGCACCGCACCTCAGAGACGCGGCCCGCGAGTGAGTGCCCGAAGCAGAACTAGGGTCCCAGCTGGTGGGGGGGCCGCGGAGGTCCGTCCCCGACCGGCCGTGGGGAGCCAACGGGCACCCTGAGCTCAGATCCACCCCGAGGGGGGAGCTGCTAGTCAGAGGGGCTAGTTCACCGAATCCCCGGCACCTTGCTCAGGGCAGGGTAGGTTTTAGGCACTCAGACTTGATGAACAAAGTAGCGAACGAAGGAATAAGCAGTGAATGCTCGGGGACCAAACGTAAACCATCAGGAGCCAACAGGCATCCTTCTTGCGAGGTCTGGAGTCTGCCCTGCGCTTATGAAACAGAACGAATACCAGACAGCGCTCTTCTAAGAGGCTGGACCGAGTCTCTGAGGACCGAGAGCAGCGCTAATAAAAGCATCGCAGGGCTGTCTTGAGAAGTAAACACAGGCTGGGGGAGGCCAGCCGGACAGCTGAAGAAGCCTGCGTGCGGCACGTCTCCTGGTGAATGGGCAGCTCCCAGCAGCCTGGCCTTTCTTTCCTCTCTCCCAGGAGGGGCCCGGCTGCCTCAGAAACCCCCAAATGCTCTGGCCTGAGCTTTCCGGCCACTATCCGCTCCCACAAATCCCTCCAGGCCTCCCAGCCCCCAGCGCAGCAGAGGCCAGCGCAGAGCCCGGGAGGGCAGTTTGGGCAGGAGAGGGTGACGGGTGGGCAGGGAGGCCGGCCGGGGCCTGCAGGGCGGGGAGGCCAGCGGTAAGCATGCGGTCAGCTGGCTTGGGTCTGAGTCCGGGAATCTCCCACTGTGGCCCGCCCCACCCCTTCTCCCCACCGGTGCCCCCCCGCAGAACAATGCAGACACAAGCTCCAGCCACACGCTGGCTGCGTGGGGAGAGGCCACGGGGCTAGAAGGACCATGGTGGAGGGGGGTGGGGGGGCATGCCCGGCAGGCTGCTCCGATGACCCGATCACCGGCTGAGCGCTTACGGGGCCGGGCGCTATTCTAAATGTGAACCTACGTTGAGTTCGCTTCATCCTCAGGACAATCCTGAGACAGGGATGGGTAAGCTCCTTGTTTTACAGACAGGCAAACTGAAGGGAAGGGACTCATCCAAGGTCACACCGCTAAGAGGTGACAGAGCAGGGAGCAGGGCAGTCGGCCCACAGAAGACCCCTGCCAGCCCCGGGGAGGGAGCTCTGCTGGACACAGCAGGCGCAGCCCCGGTGCCGGCACGCTGAGCTCCGGAACAGCTCCCTGCCTCTCTGAACATCCGGTTTCCTCTGTTACAGGAAGGTAATGGCACCCACCCCCTGGGGTGCATACGGGTCTCTCCTAGAAACCACGCGTGCGGGGCTGCTGAAGGCCTGCCTAGTGTGTGGTTAAGCACTCAACAAATGAGAGCTAGTCTCTCCTCCCCGGCCCTGCCTGCTTCTAACAGATGACATGAAATCGAGTCACCGGGAGTACATCGCCGCCCAGGAGCAGGCAGGCAGGTGGAGGTGCCCGGACCTCCGGACAGGTCTCTCCCCCCAGGGGCTGTCGGGCGACTTCTCATGGGAGCAGAAAGCTGCCACTGGGCACAGACACCCCCGAGGGCGCTGCCGGCGTCGGCGGCCCTGTGGGGATGGGGGCCCAGAGAGGATGTAACCTGCTCAGGCCAAGCCTTCCCTGCGGCACCCGGCAGGGAAAGGCGCCGTGAAGAGGGCCGGAAAGGCCAGTGCTCCCCAGGACGCGCGCCCGGCCAGGCCAGCAGGCAAGTGGCCAGGGCAGAGCACAGAAAGAAGGGCAGGGCAGCCGGGCGGCCAGGGGGAAGCACAGCACAGGTACTGATGTGGCTCTGCGGGGACACCATCGCCGTCCTCACCGGGCGGCTGTGCTCGCAGAGAATACCCATGGCCTGCTGGGACCAGAGGCCCACGGTCACGAGAACCCCGCCTGACCGGGTCCACCTCATGCCAGCGCAGCCTCCGGGGGGGGGCCTGGCCAGGGCTTCAACCACAAATGGCTGGTGGGGACATGGGGACAGTGAGGGCCAGGCTCCGGCCACAGCAGTGGGGGGCGCTCCCACCCCAGCTCACCTTTTGAGCCCCCGAGAAAGCGTGGTAGAAGCAGGACACGTAAGTCATGATGGCTTTCTCATCTGGCCTCAGAGTGCCTACAATATCTGCGCAGAGAGAGAAAGAAAGAGAGAGAGAGAGGCAGGAAAGAGTGACAGCTGCAAGGAGGGCGGCCGGGGCCGGGCCCGAGGCTCATGCGGGAGGAACAGCGCTTGCTCCAGACTGGAAGCCAAACCCCGGCTCTGGCGGCAGGGGCGCGTTTTGCCAAAGTTTTGTAGACGCCAAAGGGCAAGTCCGAATAGGTGGGTCCCTTTTCTAACCAGAGCTGGGTCTGTGACACTGGCTACTGGCTTTGGAGAGGAAGCCTTGTGCACGGCCGGGGTCAAAGGCTAACGGCTCTTTCTGAAAACATCGGTGAGGTCATGTCTTACGTAAACAGCTACTGCCCCTAGAACACACTGCCAAACGGTGTCCGGGAGCCCTTCGAATAAAAGTCTGGATCCCACAGTACTGTGATTCTACACATCTTGTTACCATCTCTAACCTCATTCTTCTCCTCTTGGCTATTCCTCGAATAAGCCAAGCTCATTTCTGCCCCAGGACCCTTACACCTCGTTCTACTGTCTGCCCAAGAGGCCGTTCCTACTGATCTTGGTGCGGCAGCTCTTGCCTGTCACCAGGTGCCTGCATGCACAGGTCAGCCTTCCGCTGCGGCCGTTGACGAAGCAGCGTCCCGCACCTGTCTCCCACCATCCTGCCCCACGTCTCCCACTGCGCTCATCACCACGTGAGACGACCTGAGCTGAGGCCACGCCTGTCGCCTGTCCCCCCTACCGGCACGTCAGCTCCGTGAGACCAGGGATCCTGCCTGACCCACTCCCTACTGTACGCCCGGTGCCTGGAACAGAGTCTGGCCCAGACCGGACCCGCAACACACACTGGGAGCAAAGACTACAGAGGCAGTGCCGCCTGGAGTCGGGGTGGGGGCGGCTTCCAGTCGGAGAGAGGCCACTGCCGTCTGCAAGAGAAACAAGGTGAGTGTGGGAGGTGAGAGGCAGCAGCGGCATTGGGCAGTGGCGGCGAGGTGGGCCTGCCTGGCCCTGCCCGGTACCTTCTGCGCTCCCGAAAAGGCATGGTAGAAGCTGGACACATAGGTCATTATGGCCTTCTCGTCGGGCCGGGCCGTGTTCACGATGTCTGTAAGTGAACGACAAGGGTTAAACCGCCCAAGTAGGGGCGGAGGGGGGAGGGGTGGTTGCTCACTGGGATCCAAAGTCTCCCAAGGCCACAGGCATCCCAGGAGAAGGACCCTCAAATGAATTCGGTGACCCCCGGGGACTCCAGTGGGCTTGTCCACACCCTCGGCCCCTCCATCCCCTGTGGTCTCGAGAAAAGCCAAGGCTGTGGGAACTGGATTAGAATGAGGCCACTTCCTCTCTCTGAGAATGGCCTCAAGGGGCTGCTGGACAATCAGCCCCAGGGGCCACCAGAGGCCAGAGCCACGGGTCCTGGCTGGGGGCGGTGCATGGCTGGGAAATGGAGCAAAGCCGGAAAAGGGAAAAAACACAAACACTCCACTTTGATGGGCTCCGGATGCCAAGCCTGGGGCAAGCAGGGAAGGCAGCCGCCTGGGTTGTTTGCAGGAGCCAGGCCTCCCTGGCCACCTGGCCTGCCCATCCCGAGAGAGGAGCAGGGCTCAGGCCGGGCTGTGGTAGGACACTCGGGCCCTGTTCCAAGATGCGGCCCCCAGAACCTGTCCTCTTCAAGCTCCTCCTTTCCTGGCTTCCCCATCCCTCCTTGAGCCCGTCCGGTCTGCTCAGGCTGCTCCCGCTCTGGCTCCCGGGCAGGACCAGGTCTCTGGTTTGACCAGCTTCCTTCGGCCCGTCTCGCTGGCACGGCCAGCTCCCTCTAATTACCACAGACACGTGCACAGAACAGGGCGGGGACAGAACAGAAGGGATGGACTTACCCTCCGCATCCAGCATCTTGGGGATGTCTAGGTACTTCTCGGCCACTTCGAAGGCATTGTTCAGGTTGGTGACAGGATCGTCCTGGGGGGATGAGAAAAAACTTGGTCAGGGGCAGGTGCAGAAGCACACGGGAGTGAGGCTGGCCTGGTGGGTGGAGGCATTCTGGGGAGGGGCAGGACTGGAAAGGATTCGTGAGGCAGTTCTCAGCTCCCTGTGCTGCGGTGGGCACTGGAGGGGCGACACCCAGATGGACTCCATTCCCACCCAAAGGAAGACCTCTGGAAATCTTCGTGGGGCAAACTGTCAATGTTTTCTCCAGAGAAAATGCAGGTGTGCTCTTCTTAAACTTTCCAGCTCTCCAGAGGCCATATTAAGGCCTCTGTCCCAAAACCTGGGAAGCGGGATCCAGACCAGGCGCTGGGGTGGGGGGATGATGGGGAGGGGGTAAACCAAGAGCTTCCGAGGTCCAGCCTTCCTGAAGCATCCCCCCCGCACTGTTGCTCCACTAGCCACAGATTCAAAGACCCTCCCTCATGTGCCTTAGTCCCTGTCCAGCTAGAGCCCCACCCAATCACTCAGTGGCACTCGAACAAGTCAAGTGCAGGCTCGTGCCCCCCCCCGCAAACCCCCCCATGGCTCTAGGCTGCCCCAAAATCCGGGGGCCCATCCCCGACCGTGCCGGTTCAGGTGCGTAACTCATACCCTGACTCGTCTGGCCCGACCCCCTTGCCACCCCATTCAGCCTCAGCACACGGGCATGGCCTTGTGGGCACGTTTGCTTTGGACACATCACCCCGCCTTTTCCACCGGCTGGGAGCTCCTAGAGGCCAGCCTTGGTCTTACAGGATCCCAAGCTTTATACAGGCAAATGAGAAAGGACTTGACATAGGAAACACCTGCCAGCGGGAATGGTCTCAAACCCCTTACCCTCTTCTCCATTAGGCAGAGAAGAAATGCTTCCAGAAGCTAAAAGGTTAAGGAAGGGGAGCTAAAAGGCATGGCTGGCCAGGCCCTAAAATAACTGTGGGCAGTTGCGATGCCCATAAAGGGAGAAGGGGACAGTCCCCAAGGGGAGCGAGGGTGGCAAGAATCACCCACAGAGCCTGGGGTCTGGTGAGCGCTGGCACAAGGCCCCCCGCCCATCTGAGCGCAGAATCCATCTGTGGACTCCAGCAATGGACGGGCTTGTGGGGGGGGGGGGGGGAACAGCATCAGGCTCAGGGTCACACTCTGTGTGTCTCCGCGCCACTGAGGGGAACCGCAAGAGGCAAACCTTTCTCAGCTTGTCATACTCGATCAGCTCTGGTCTGTGCCGGTGGATCAGTGCGTTGAAGGCAAGACCGTCCTT
>CM053620.1:36938438-36986954 GCA_028646535.1 Procyon lotor | reverse complement strand
GAGGACGGTGAGCACGGCCTCAAACCCAACCTTCGGGACCCAGCCCCGGGGAAGGGCACTTGGGGCGCGAGCACGGGGGTCAGCACGGCCAGGGTGAGAGCCGCTCCTGGTCCAGACTCCACAGGTGCCTGCCGGTCCCAGGCACGGGCCCGAACAGCCAGCCCCGAGGAGTCACCTGCCCCAGGTCCTCCCAGGAAGTGGCAGTGACAGGGTCGCCCTAGGACCTGACACTGGGCCAGGTTTCTGACCACAAGGCCTGTGCCTTCATCCACCAACACACTGCCGGACAAGCAAGCCCCCACTGCTGGCCTCGGCCTCTCCTGAATGGCAAAGACTCGGCCGAGGGGCAGGAGCGCTGGGGTCTCCCAGATGCGGGGTGGCTTCAGGGAGGTGCCGTGGGCGGGACCCCGGTCATCTGCTCCCCAGGGACACTGGGGGTCCTGGGGGCAGAGGACACGTCCGTCCTGGTCACCGCTGTGGCCTACTGCAGGCATCCCCTCCACGCACTGGCTGGGATGCCTTTTCTCACGCTGCGGCACACACAAGTGTCGGGGGGGTAGGGGGGGAATGAAGCAGCCCCTTCCTGGCTGGCCTGGCCCCAGCGTCATGGAGGCGAAGGTTGGGGGGTGGCGGTGTCAAGCAGACACATGCAGGGTTCTGATGCGCGGAAGAACCGGGCCAGGCCTGACTCCGTCACTAGTTTGTTCCGTGACTCAGATTCCTCGACTGTAAAATGGGGCCAATCACGCCCATCTGACAAGGATTGGGTGAGGGTCCACTGAGACGGAGACCACAGGAGCTCAGGGGCTCTGGGTGGACAGCAGAGCTGGGCAGCTGCTGCTCCCCCCTCCCCCCCACCCCCCCCACCTACCTGCAGCCTGGGCCAGCATCTCACTAACCACTCTTGCACAGGGCCGGGCCCTGGGAAGGACGCTGGGAAACAGGGCAGAGCCCCAAGCAGGAAGACCGAACCCCAGCACTGTAATCTAACTCGCCCCAAGCTGGGCGGAAGCGGGATGGGGAGGAAAGGCTGTACCCTGCCAGTCCGCAAGCTCTCACCTTCCACAGAGATGTCCTGGATGGCGAACCTGAGGATGATGGTCCAGATCATTCCCAGGGTCATCTTTGCGTTGCCGTCCACAATCTCTGGACGTCGGGAAGGGGGCAGAGGGGAGAAGTTGTTAGAAGCGGAGGGGACTCCTCCTGGCTCTGTGCAGAGATGAGCTCTGATCATCCCGACGGGAGCCACCCAGGCCTGTCCACCACCCTCACTGGGAGATGCTGCCTGAACGCCGGGACACCCTGCCCAAAAGCCTTCTGCTGCCTGACATCTGCAGGCCTCTTCCTGCCTGGCCAGCTCCAGCCCGCTCCTCGCTGAGGCTTGTCCCACACGCAGGGCTGGCATCGCCAACCATCCGTCTGCACCTCCCTCCCGCCATTGCAAGCACGTGTCTCCACTGGCAGCCACACGCCGCACTCCTGTCTGCTGACAACCTGTTCACTGCCTTCCACCCGTCCAGGCCACCGTGATCCCCCAAGTGGGACACACAGCTGCCTCCATGCGCCCGTGAGACCCACCCCCACGCAGCAGCCAGAGTGCTCGCCTAAAAAGCCGCATCGGATCTGTGCCATTCACCTGCTTACAGCCCCACCACACCTGAAATGAAGCTGATGCTCCCGAGCCCTGCCCTGGGGGACCGCCCGCCCCGGCACGCCCCGGCTGGGTCCTTTTGGCAAGCCAGGTTCCTCCTTGCTGGAAGGACCTCACACCTTTTGTCTGCCCATGAAGTGTACCCCTCGACCCTTCCCTCAGACGGCCGTCCTCCCCACCCTGTAAGCCTCTGCCGGCACCTCTCCGGGACGGCTTCCCCAAGCATCCCCAACCACCGATCCGCAGGCGCCAGTCCGGGGCCTCCCCCGGCAGCCCACCCTTCCCCTCATCCACTGACCACCATTTGTAACCACGTGTCTGTGGTTTACGTGCTCGCGGCCTGCCTTCCTGAGCATCCCTGTATCCCGGTACCCAGACCCCGCCCTTGTGGAAGCTACGATGCTGCAGGAAAGGGACAGTGGTGACACAGGTGCAGCTGGTTAAACATGTGCTTCCTTAAGTAACTGAAACCCACTACTGTCTCCAATTCCTGAGAGTGACAGAGAAGGGTCTGCACCACACATTTGTCAGCTTCGGGGGCACAGAGAAAAGTCCTCTCTGTGACACTCAGGACGCCACACGTCTCATGCTGGGTCAGAGAAGTGAGGGCAAGTGGCCTCGTGCCTGAGTCCACTGGCCAGATGGGCCACGGCCGTCCTCTGAATGGCTTCTGCTCCCCGCCAGCCCTGCGATCTCAGCGCAGCAGGTGCGGGGAGAGACCCTGCTCACTGACCCTTGAGAACAGAAAAGTCTTTAGCATGGGCTGGATCTGGAGAGGAGACAGAGCGTACACTCAGAGGAGGGGGCCCAACCTTCCCCAAGGACACACTTGGGGGCTTGTGAGCCGCCATGGAGACCCTCCCCACAGCCAAGCTGCAGGCTGGAGACAAGGCAAGGACATAATGTCTGTCGGGTCCTTTCCCAGGACTAAGAAGCCCAGACCCAGAAACCGGGCCGAGTCCTCCCAGCGTAGGGCAAGGGCAGCCATCCAGTTAGGAAATCTACACTGCGTTCCTCCCCAGTGCCGGGCACTCCGGATCAGGGGGACAGCCACGGTCTGGAGGGGAGGCCGCAGCTCCCTTACCGAGCCGGCTGCACAGGGAAGCAGGTCCCAGAGGGCTTAGGGAGTCCCTGCGAGGGAGGGGAGACAGCTTCTCTTGGGACACTTGCACCAGCTGCTTCTCGGACCCACAGCTGTGCCCTGAGGAAGCCAAGGTTCCCCTGCAGCCCGGAGGGCGTGGTGGGCAAGGGCAGGGCGGGGGCTAGGCTCTCAGATACTCTCGGGCCCTCGGGGCGCCTCCAGCGGGCTGCCTTCCGGCTTTGTCCGGAGGCCCAGCGGCAATAGTGACTGGGAGTGAACCAAGTTGGGCACGAACAGAGAACATTTTTAGATTGAGTTTTTCTTCAAATGAAAACTGATGAGTGCCACCCGGTCTGTCCTCTAACCCCTTCTGTATTTACAGGCTAGCATTTGAGCAAAATAAATGCAGCTGTGAGCAGCAGAAGGCTGGCATGGAGCCAGGAAGAAAGCTCCATGTAAGGACAGAAAATCTGAAGGCCCAACTGATTTTTGGGGTTTTGATTTTTTTTTTTTAAACAAACACCAACCACCTCAACCCTGGCATGTGACACTTGGCACCCCTCCCAGGGGTCCTGGGCGGAGGGAAAACCTTGGAACCCAGCACACACATTCAGGCCCAGAATCTTGGCCAAACTCTCTGAACCCTGTCATTAAAAGCAATTAGTTTTCTTTGTTTTTCTAAAAGCTGGGACAACACGGATGTCAGGCTGTAGGAAATCCTGCTCTAATGAGCTGAGCTGTGAGCGCAAGCCGATGGGGAGCTTCTGGGCTCCATCCGGCCTCGCCTCGTCTCCAAAAGCACCTGTGAGTTCAAGACGAGGGGCTGCTGGAGGGACAGACAGCATGTCGTCAGTGACCTCTGCACCCGCACCCCCGCCCCAGAGCCCAGCGCTGGGCCTCGAATGTCCTGCTCTGCCTGCGCTCCCTCCTGTCCACAGACACCAGCAGGGCCGAAGGGCAAAGACACCAGGTCACGCGTCTGTCGGCGTCTCTCAGGCCCCCACAAGGAGGGCGAGTGAGGGTGTCCAGGTCCAAGTCAAAGCCATCCTCCCCCGCGGAAGAGGCCTGCCCTACGTGACTGGGGACGCCGGATTCCTGAGTGCTGGATGGATTATTCTGCAGGTGAAGGGGCGGGGGATGTCGTGGGCTCAGGGATCACACAGAGAGGATGGTCACTGTGGTCACTGCCGGGTATATACTGGGGCTTTACACGCCCCCGAGTGCTCCCTCTGCCACCGGCACAAGTCTGTTCAGAACACAGAGCTCCGGGCTCAGAGCTTACAGGCCAGGAACCGAGCTGCCCCATCCGAGCCTCACCTTCTGCCCCGATGGAGACCAGCTTGACTCCTTTGCTGGCGATGAAGTCCAGGGCTTTGTTCACATTGTTGATTTTGTGCACTCTCATTTTGCCCCGCTCTGGCTTCGGTAACCGCTCTCCTGAGAGCCACACACCGAGAAAGGCGGAGAAAGGGAAGCTTTAGTGAGCCCAGTGCTCCCCAGAGCCTGCCACCACGTCGCTGGGCCCCCTCACCCAGGCCAGGGCCCAGA
The DNA here is from genome assembly GCA_028646535.1 of Procyon lotor. Classification (NCBI taxonomy): domain Eukaryota; kingdom Metazoa; phylum Chordata; class Mammalia; order Carnivora; family Procyonidae; genus Procyon; species Procyon lotor. The sequence goes on along the minus strand of CM053620.1, from coordinate 36,982,674 downwards.
CACGCTGCCACCACGCCCCCGCCCGGCCTCACGCTCCTCCTAGCAGGCACGGGCCAGCCAGTGCAGGCTGTGTCCCCGGAACCTGCAACTGCGCACCTGTTCCACGTCCGGGTTGTCCTGTGGTAGAAAAGGGCCTCACCTGAAATGACCTCCAGAAGGAGCATGAGCTTGAGCCCATCTCGAAAGTCCTCATCGATGTTCTCGATCTGCGTGCCGGCCTTCCGCAGGTGGGAGTTGCACCAGGCTGTGAACGTCTGGGGAGGCAAGACAGAGAGGCCTGGAGGGTCAGTGCGGCTGCTGAGACTTTCTAGCAAAAGGTCTAGGCCACAGCCCTGACCCTGGGACCCCAGTGGCCACCACGTGGGCTTCATATGCACTATTTCTGTGTCTTTAAGCAACCCGGGCAAGTTGACCTGGGGAAACTGAGGCTCGGGGTAGTTAACAGACCCACTGTGTGATCGGCCAGGGGGTGAGTGGCAGATCCTCTGAGCCCTGTGCAAGCCTCATTTGTTTCCCTGTAGGCCAGACCCGCTCTGTTCCCCAGAGAACATTCCACATCCCACCCTTCCAAACCTTAAGGGGGCTTGAGGGGGCTGGAAGGCAAGAGGGAGGCAGGCAGCCACTGCCCACCTGGGTTAGGCAGCCGTCTCTGAGGAAGTTTCTGTGAAACAAAGAGCATGCAGATGCTGGAGGTGACAGGACCCTTTCAGGCAGAGAGGACCACAAACAAGAAGCCCAAATCCCAAACACAGAATACCCCCCACAGGGCCCCCGTCACTCAGCCCACCGCTAGCTCGGTGTGTCACCAGACGTCAGCCCCCAGGAAGCACGTCACGTCACCGCAGTTAAAGGTGGACACGTCCAGACACCTTCTAGGGCAACTGAGCCTCACACAGCAGGGTCTGGGAACAATGCTGCACTCCTGTTTCTCACGGAGCCCCCGTGCCCCGCCCTGCCCCCCCCATCTGCAGGGGCCGGTACGGAGGTGGGCAGCAGGCCAGGAGTGCACTGGGCATGCTCCAGGCCCAGGCAGAGGCCGTGCGGAGGGCAAGGGGCTTCTGGGGAGCCTCTGGCAGAGCATCGTGTTTTGACAACTGTCACCACTCCACACAAGGCCCCTCTCAGACAAGAAACATGCAGCACCCCAGAGAGGATGGGCACCCAGTTTCCTTCCAGACTCACACCTGAACGGTGGGTGATTGTGGGTGGGCCAGGGCCCCCGAGCCCACCCTGTGTGGGGCTGTCCCCTCAGCTAAGGGTGCCCGGATGTTGCTTCTGCCTCTCCTGAGTGGGCACCTACCGATCCCCCAAATCAGCCCGAAGTGCAGCTCTTTGGGGACACCCACAGCGACTTGCTTGGGCTGACCTGATCCTGACTTGGATGTGCCCTCCTCCACGCAGACCCCACCACGGCCCCTTTCTCTCTGGGCTCTTGCACCCCGGTATTGTGCTCTGCCTCCCACATGCAGGTGCTCGCTGAGGAATGCGAGAATGTGCCTTCCCATCCCATTTCCCAGCTCCCCCTTCGCAACTCTCAATTCAGACCAACGAAGGCTAGGCTGCTGCTTGCGCCGCCCATGTGGACACACCATCCGACCGTCCTAACGCATGCCTCCCCATGCATGGGTAACACAGCGACCAGGACAACACTCAAGTCACAGTCAGTGTGAGGCTTTGCAATGCTGATGCCTGGAGGGCACATGGCAGGTGCTCAATAAACAGCAGATCTCTGGCCATTGCGGGCCCTCCCCACACCTCCCCCTTTTCTGAAATCTGGCCACCTCTTCCACTGCGTGCCTTCTCCGTCCCCGCCTGCCCTGGCCGCCACACAGCCCTCGGCAGCTCTCAGCAGTGTCCTCCCGTCCTTCTGGGTCCTACTGGATGCTGCCTCATGTGTGCAAGCTCCAAGGGGGCAGGAGGGAAGTCTCACATCCACGTGCCATTAAAATGCCTAAGCCACACACAGCCACCGCGGTGGGTGGCAGCGGGCCGGGCTGGGGCAGGCGGCGGACGGGAACGCCTGTCCTCCGCTTGTGCATGTTCCTGAAAGATACCGGCAAGCGGCAAAACGATCAATCACGCCCTGAGGCCGAGGACCTAAGAGGGGGACTCCCAGAGGCTGAGCCCCCCAGGGCTCCGGTGCTGCCGGGGCCAACGCCTAGGCGCCCCCCCTCCCCCCCCGGGTCTGCAGGCGGGGCCAGGAACGCGTCTACACGGCAGCCCTCATCACCCTGGCTTGCCTGGGTTCAAACACCAGCTCCCTGACCTACTTACACCTCAGTTTCCTTCTCTGTCGGATGGACTTATCAGAACCTACCCCCTGCAGCTGCTGCAGGATTAAGTGGGGGAGAGGCTTTAAAGCCCCCCACGTAGGGCCTGGCATAGACCACAGGCCAGGTGAACTAGGTGCTTCCCTCTCGGCAAAAGCCCTCGCCCCCGTTTCAGGGCCTGGAGTGGAAATGAAAGTGCAGGAGGCTCTCCTCCTTGGAGGCTGTGAACAAATCTTGCCTCATAGGGCTCAGGCTATTCGCCCCCAGGTCACTGCACGATCCGCCCTCCAAACGTGCACCCCAGCTTTTGTCCAGCTTCCCTGGGGGGCACACAAGGGCTCTGGGGCGCGGGGCTCACACAGACCCGGGCCAGAATCTTCCCTCTGCCAGTGAGGCGAGCTGCCAGCAGGCTAACCCTGGCGGGGCAGTGAGCCTCAGATTCTTCCGTGATGAAGTAGATACAGTAACCTCGCCTCTTAAATGAAGATTAAACAAAATAATTCAAGTAAACCACTTAGGACCGTGCCTGGCACAGATGAAGTAAGCATTCAGTGGTACACACGGCAAAGACAGACCTATCTGCGACTAAATGGTAACTAGGCACCGTGCGCTTCTGCGTCCCTGGCTGCGAGCAAGCAGGTGGAGTCCCAAGCAGAAGACAGCAGGTGCTGCGAGAACACGTGAGGTGCTGAGGAAGGACTCCTTCCCGAATCTGCCTCGGACAGAACCGAACCCCCCACCCTCCCGCCCCCTGCCCTGCTCGGCTTTCCTCCTAGAAGACTAGGAGCACCTCCTGACACCGGAGGCTCACGGACGGAGAGAAGAGGACCTCAGAAGGCCATCCTGAGGGAACAAGGCCACCCCGGACGGCCACTTCTTCACGCAGGGACTGGTGAGGAGGAGCTGGAATTCGGATGGGACATTAAAAATTCAGGTTTTTTTCCCTAGCTGGTTACGAGAATAACTCTCTCCTTATACACTTCCTCTCCCTACCCAGTTTAGCCTGAGATGTGTGGGGTGGATAGTGCGGAGGGGTGGTTTCAATAGAGGCCTTGCACGCCCACACCGCCCTCTGCTATGCGCAGTCCTCAGAGCAGGAGCTCCAGAGCCCAACCGCTGACAGGTCTCGATGCCCCGCGATGCCCCGCGATGCCCCAGGCCCATGAGGCTGGAATACGCCCTTTCCCTCAACAAGCATTTGCCGGGAGTCCACCCGGGCCTGGTCCTGGGCCGAGTACCCAGGCATCCCAGGCGTGAGCCACCACGGACACAGCCTGCACGCTCCCGGGGCGCCTGGTCTGAGCACGGAGAGGGTCTCGTGAATCAAGCAATGACTCAACTACAGAAGCAACACCCGCAGGGGAAGCGGTGAGAGTTACAGCTAGAGCAGATGCTTCCATGGCGCTCGCTGTGTGCCGGGCACCATGTCACGTACTAACTTCTCTCATCTTCACAGCTACCTTGTGGGGTAGCTTCCGCCATTGCCCCGTTTTACAGATGAGGAAACTGAGGGTCTGGCAGGTGTCGTGACGTGACCATCGACAGTCAACGTACCTGGAAAGTTACTGAGCTGGGCCAGGTGCTCTGAGCTCCAGAGGCCCCTCTCTGAGGTGTCAGGACTGTGCCCTCCTCCCTCCCACCCCTGCTCCCCCAGAAAGGGAGCTAAAGAGCATTCAACGTGCTAGCTCCTGATCTAGGTGGTAGGGGCAGACACAGGGAAGTGTCCCTAAGGAGGTGAGTCTAGACTCTGATACAACTGAGAAAGAATTAAGACAAAAATAAGGGATCTTTTCCAGATAATAGGAACAGCATGTGCAAAGGCCCTCTGGCAGATTGGAGGGCAAAGAAGGGAGCGAGGCAAAGAGCGCTGGGCCAGGAGGCTGGTGGGGCCTACCTCACAGGGCCTGGGGAAGGTCACACTGGCAGCGGCTGTGTGAGGACAGAGCTAAAGGGGGCGAGGGTCGATGCATGAGGACCAGGAAGAAGAGAGTAAAGACTTGCAGGAGGAAGGTGGAGGAGTCACGATGGAGATACCAACTGTCGTGACTGAGACAGGCAAGTTCAAGGTTTCCATTTTGTTGGGGGGTGGGGGTGTCCAGAGCTACCGGCAGGCACTCTGTGGGAGGAAGAAAAGGCAAAGGCATGGAGCTCAGCTGGGCTTTACTATTAAGGTCATTTTCAGGGTAAGCACGGACTCTGAGCAGCGTCCATGACCCCAGGCCCTCGGTGCATTCTCCTGGCTGACAAATCACCCCTGGGAACCCTTACTGGGCACTGGGCAGGAAGAAGCAAAGTGCACATGATCTTAGCCAAAAGGCCGAGAAGCGATGGGAAGAAGCAAAGTGGATGGGGTGTTTCCATTCTGGTGGAGGGGAGTATGCATGTCAAAGGTAATTATGGAAGAACTGCTAATTACTAGTTCCCACCATTTATACTTAGTAACTCTTTAGAACCTCCAACCTCATGATCATGTAAATTATCATGTCCAGTTTACAGATAAGGAAACTGAGGCAGGGAGAGGGACGGTGAATTGCCCGGGGTCACAGAGCTTGTCCGCACAAACACAGGGCGGCCCCTCACCCACAAAGTCCAGTACCGGTGTGGCAAAGCAGAGAGCCAGCAGAATGGGGTCAGGAAGGGACCCAGCCCCAGCCCGGCCCCTGAGCTGGAAGGGGAGCCCACAGAGTGAGGCAGGCAGAGCTGTGTCTCCACAAGCCCGCCGGCTTCTTAACGGATGGCCTGGACCCAGCTCGAGGCGGGAGAAACCACGTCGGGGTGGCCCTCGTGCTCCCAGGCTGTCCCCGCCATTCCGAGAAGGGAGCCTGCACCCGGCCCTTGACCTATCTAGGGAGGAAGGAAGGATGTGGACTTGTCTGTCTTTAGGAGCACACGTGAAAAAAAACCACAAAGAAGAGGCTTTCGAACTTGCCTCTGCACACTGGCAGCCTGTTCAAGATTCTTCTCCGGTTGTTAAAATAGCACAGGGTGCGAGTGGGGGAGAGGGAGGGGTGAAGGGAGAGAGAAAGCCGGGCCTGTTGGTTCCTCTGGGATCCAGTCACCACTCCCAGGGCTATGGTGCACCAGCAAAGGCAGGCGAGCTTCGGAGGGGCCCCTGGGCTGTTTCTGCTTTGTCACTCCGTGTGTGGGGGGAGGGAGAGGAGGGCTAGCATCGCTGGCCATAAAGTCCTTCCTGTGTCACAAGGACCCCTCCCAGTGGCCAGGATGTGGGGTGGCTGGGTGAATGAATGATGGACATTGTTCGGGAGATGACCTAAGCAGCCAGGAATGTGGCAGCGGGGGGCTTTAATGAGCCATTCATCGATGACTCCCTCCCCCAACCCAAAGAGGTAAACCCTCTCTACTCTGGGGCGGTCTGGTCAGTGAATGAGAACCAAACCTCTGAAGACACAGGGCAACCAAGTGGTGTTCCAGTGGGCACAGTGATGGGGACTGCAAGAAAGGGTCCTGGTGGGAGGCAGCTGCCCCAGCTGGAAAAACTTTCCTTCCCTCTTTTTCTCAACGACTTCCTGTTACAAAACATGGCCATGGTCTGAAGAGGGTGGTGTGGAGGGAAATGTCTGTTGGAAGCTGGAATTCCATTAAACCCAGAATAAAGAGAAGTCTCTTGCAAAGTCAGTCAGGGCCTAGAAACAGGCTCAGCCAAGTCCCTTGGCCGGGGCGAGCCCGCTGGCTTTGATTATGGGCCCTGGCGAGGAGGGCTCCTGGGCCAGGGTGGAAGGCAGCGCCGTTCCTACTCACGGCAGACACTCACATGTGGGTTCCATCGACTCCACACTTCACAGAATTTTAGGGCCAACTCTGCTGCCTCGCACTGCACCCCCGCCTTCCACCGTGGACACTGCCCACTCCCTCAGCAGGACATCACAGGCCAAGAGCCTGACCCCCAAGGACCGGATGCGTCTTTTCCCCAGGCCCAGGCCTGACCCGAGTGGGTCACAGCAAACTCCCCCAGGGTACACGGAGGCAACGCAGGGCTCCCTGTGGTGCTGGGAGTTTTCAAACCTCGTCTCTGCAATACCGTGTTGGGTTTGCTGCTCCGCTGGGGCACCGGCTGCCTTGAGGGGGTGGGCGCCGTCCCACCTCCTGAACTCCCACCTTGCCTGCTGTGGCCTCTGATGCTGCCCATGGTTCCTGCTTGCACGGGTCCTCGGGAAGGGTGTCCGGGGCTTGGACACAAGGGAGGGACAGCTATTTATTCCAAGGACAGGCATCCACCCTTCTTATCACCCATCTGCCTGGCTACGGCCACGCTTCGGATGAGGCCTGGCCCCAGTGGGGCATCTTTTCAGGTCCTGAAAGCAGAAACTGCTCCCCTGACCCTCAGGCTCCATCACCAACTATAAAGGCCCTTTCAGGGCCCGACGGCTCAGCCTACTGGAATGTGGTTGCCAGTGGCCCCGGCGAGAAGGCGATCACCCCGGCAACAGCCGCATGGACCATCCAGGGAGTCCGTGAGCTTCTGGGACGGTTCTGGGATTATTACGTGGGAGCACTCTTTTGAAGACCCACTGCCTTTGGCAGAGCCGGAGGGGACAGAAACCAGGGAGCCGGCTGAGAACAGAAACGAACTGGCTGCCAGGTCGCGGAGGCAGCCCCACCAGCACGGGAAATCGAGGCGGGTCGTTTGCAGCGAGGGGGACACAATGAGCTGCCCGCCCAGAAGCCAACAGCACAGCTAGCCAAGGGCAGCGCGGGCCTGCTGCGTGTGCCTGCCCCGTGACGACATAACCTAATTTGAAAGCAATTACAAGGAAGTATGGAATGCTTCTTATGTCCTGGCCTGACGCTGCCTTATTCGGAGTTTTCTCAGCCTACATGGAAAAGCTCTGACTTTCCAGCCGGAGGAGAGGTATAAATGCTGCAGAGCCGAGTTGGGAGCATCGCAAAGGTCCTGCGTGTCCATCTAGACACCCGCTCTCCCCCACGCCCCTCCCCGGGAGCCGCCCTTCCCGCCTCGGCCAGTCACCCCGGGAAGCACGTTCGCTGCTGCAACAGACGGACTCTGCAGCCTTGTCCCCACCTCGGTCTCTAACTTTCTTGTCGCTTCTCACCAGGCTGACTCTCAGCATTCACGACTTCCCTCACATGACATCACCCCAGGTCTTCCCTGACCTTGACATGTCTGCACCCCGCAGTCACTTTACTCTGGTATGTCGTATTCGTCGTACTTGTTACTCTCAGAAGTTATGTCCCCATCCGTCCGTAACCAGTCCCCCTCCTGAGAGCACCGTTGTCTCCATGAGAGCCGAGTCCGGCGAGCTGCAGGACCCCACGGCTCTGCACGGCCGGTGCACATAAACCCCAGAATGAGCCGAATGGTCTGGGGGCTTCTCATGACCAGTCACCGATGACTTCGTGGTTTCTGGTCCCACTTTATACTGGTCAGAGTCCTGAGTTAGGGATAAAACCACCTGCTTTCAACAGTTCACAGAAATAACTCCCAGAGCTGTAGCCAGGCCCAAGGACAGCCAGGGAAACCCTGCTCTCGGCTTGCTGCTACTCCGACGGAAGGGGACAGGAGCCCTCGGGAGCCTTGTGCCCCCAGGCATCAGGGGCCCCCAGGCTCCCGGGTGCAAGGGTGGGGCCTGGATGGTGGGGAGCAGCAGAGGGGCTAGGAGGCAGGCTGAGGAGAAAATAAAGTGACAGTGGGGAGCAGGGGCTCTGGAATCTCACACCTGGCTTCAAATTCTCATCTTGCCACTCACTGTGTGTGGGGGGCCCGAGGAAATAAATGTCACCTCTCTCAGCTCCTGCTTCCTTTGTAAAATGAGGATAACAGGCATGATGCGAGTATTCAGCAGAGCGATGCCCACACAGCCTGCAGAGAGTGAGCGATCCAGACTGTTCTATCCGTTACTGTAGCCTTCCTGTTCCCAAAGGTGCTTCCCGCAGCATCGGCACCACGGCTGAAGTCACCACCGGCCCCCCAGGATCCGCCACGTTGCTGGTCATACTCCGGGGGCTGACATGACATGACCTCCCCTGAACCTCCCTTCCCTGAGCCTCACCACCAAAGGAGTAAAGGAACATAAGGACCAGACCTACTTCTTCATGCTGCCAGAGACCGTTTAAGCCCAGAGGTCCTCGACCCTGGCTGTACATTAGAATTACCCTTGAGCTCTTCCGGTTTTTCTCTATTTGTTTTTTTATTTTATTTTATTTTTTCTCTCAGTTTTTAAGACAATAAATACTGTTTTAAGCCCCGAAGGTTTGTGGAGTTTTTTGTTTTTTAATGTATTAGAGCAGAGCGAGAGAGCACAAGGTGAGGGGGGGCAGAGGGATTAGGAGAAGCAAACTCTCCACTGAGCAGGGAGCCTGACGCGGGCTCCATCCCAGGACCCCAGGATCACGAACTGAGCCAAAGGCAGATGCTTACCTGCTTAACCGACTGAGCCACGCAGCGAGCCACACAGCGGCCCCAAGCCTCTAAGCTTTGAGGCAACTTGCTGTGCAGCAGTAGAGCCCTAACGCAACACAGGGGCAGGCAGAGGAGCTGGATCGTAGGGGTGCATGTACTCTTTTAATCGGGTGCAGGTTGGAAAACCTATTTTTGTTGTTATTGTTATAATTCACATAGCACAGAACTCACCCTTTTTAAAGTATAAAAATCAGTGCAGTTTAGTCTCTTCTTGAGGCTGTACAGTTATCACCACTATCTAACCCCAGAACACTTTCATCCCCGTGAGCCCTCCCCACCCCTCCCTGCTCCCCCCAGCTCCTGGCAACTGCTAGTCCACTTTCTGTCTCCATGCATTTGCCTTTTATGGACATTTCGTATCAATGGAAGCATATGGCATGCGGCCTTCGTGCCTGGCTTCTTTCACCCCGCCTGTTCTCAAGGTTCATCTATGTGGTAGCAGGTACGCTTCGCTTCATTACTTCTTGTCCGAGTATTATTCTAGCGCCATGTGTCATGTTTTGTTTATCCGCTCATTCACAAGTTGATGGATGTCACAATCTGGCTCATTCCCACCTATGCTATGGTGAGTAAGGCTGCTATGGACATTCACATGTACGTTTTTGCGTGGATTTGTGTTTCCAGTTCCCCTGGTGTATACCTAGAAGTGTAACTGCTGGGGCATACGGCAACTCTCTGTTCAATCATCTGAGGAACTACCAGACCTTCTTCCAAAGAGGCTCCGCCATTTTACATTCCGAGAATGTATGAGTTCCAATTTCCCCACAACCTTGCCAACACTTACTATTGGACTTTTTGATTATAGTCATCCTGGTGGTTGTGAGGTGGTGTCTCACTGTGGTTTTGACCTGCATTTCCCTAATGACTAATGATACTGGGCATCTTTTCATGCACTTATTGACTATTTGTATTAACCTCTTTGGAAAATGTTTCTAGTCCTTCGCCCATTTTTTAAATGGTTATTTGTCTTTTCACTTTTGTGTTGTAGGAATTCTTTATTTATTCTGGGCGCTAGACCCTTATCAGATATACGATTTGCAAATATTCTCTCCCATTCTCAGGGTTGTCTTTTTACTTTCACTTTCTGACTGTCCCTTGAATAAACTGCTGCCCAATCCAAAGTCACGAAGCCTTATGCCTATGTTTTCTTCTAAGTTTTATAGTTTTAGTTCTTACATTTAGGTCTTTTGATTCAGTTCGGAGTTATTTTGTATATGACGTGAGGCAGGGGTCCAATTCCATTATTTGCATGTGGATATCCAATTGTCCCAGCACTATTTATTGAAAAGATGCCTCTTTTCCCATTGAATATGTCTTTTGCCCTTGCTGGAAATCAAGTGACAATAAACATACGGGACCTGAGAGTTTCATAAAAATCCCTGAACTTCACCCCGGGTCGGATGAATTAGTCCCTGAAGATGGTTCCTGAATAATGAAACTCAAGCTTACCAAGTAAGTGGAACATGTTGCGAGGTTGAGAACCACCACTCCTTTATTCTCTAAGTGAGGAATCCGAGGCCCAGGGAGAACTAGGGAGCGCCCTGGATCTGTAAGACTGAACCTGACTCTGGGGCTAAAAGAACCTCCTCAGAGAAGCAGCGGGTAGGCAGCCCAGGGTAGGGAGGTCCCCCAGTCCGAGCTTGTCTCTGTTCTTAAAAGGACCTTTTCCGGAGCTATCCCCCCAACACACGCAAAACCAACCAACCCACCCACCCACCCACCCAAACCTACTCAGATTACACGAAAGAAATGGGTCTTCCCCAAGGGAGAAGAGGCTGCCCTCCCCACACAGAATACACAGAGAGATAAGGGTCTGAACTAAAGGCAGGTGGGGCCCACTGAGTAGAGGTAGAAGGCAGCACTCAGCTCTCAAAAGGCTTTTTAGCAGGAAGAAGAGATGGGTGAGGCCCACCTGAAATGGCTACCTTTAAAAGAGAAACTTCCACTCCCAAAAGGCAGTTTTTAAATTAGGGCAGCAGCAGAGACTGGGGACATGCCCTCCGCCTCCTCCGGCCCAATCTGGCATTTTGCTGTGAAACGATCAGGCACAGAGGCCCTTCACCTGGAGAACAGGGAGTCTGAGCTACAAAAACCCCATTTACTTTCAATGGCTTACAGCTCAGCTCATGTTTCGGGGTAGGAAGGGAGATTAAAGATCGTCTGGTTTAAACTTTGATCCTTCAAAAAGATAGCCAAGTGAGCCAATTCTGGCCCTGAGACTGTGTGGCTTGGAATCCTAATAGGTACCTAAGAAAACCAGCCTATAAATTTAACGTTTTAGCATGAACAAATCCACCCATGGACTTGCTTTCTAGATAACAGGCGTTTGGTATTTGGGGAGACAGAGTCAGAGCAGACTGAGCAGACTCCAGGCTACAAAGGTGGCCAGCAAAGCCCACCCTAGAAATTCCCCCAGCAGAGCTGAGAAGGGAAAAGGCAGGGGTATCTGGAGGCAGGACAAATACCCCCCATTTCTCCTTCTGTTCACCGTCTAGCAGAAGGCCTGCCTCCTGCTGGAACTGACGTGATCCACAAACTGGGCCGTGGTGGCAGGGAGGTATTTATGCTGGGCCTACAGGTGATTTCTAACAGTGGTATAGGTTTTGCTTTTGACAACTGAAACTCCTCCTTGGTGATCCCTTCCTTTTTTCTTGTTTTGGGACGTTCTGATTGAATGGTCCACCAATGAGGCCAGAAGCCTTCTCCTACTCCAGTGCAGCAGGGAGGGGTGTGGGGGTGGGTGACATGGCCAGGGCAGAACTGGGTTGGCCTGGAAATCTCTGCTCTTGTCACGGGGGGAAACTGGAGCCCGGGGCAGCACGCACAGACACACACTTGTTTCATCGGTGCTTCCCACTCACAGAGCCTGGGGGTAAGATGATCCCTTCGAGAAGCCGGGAGAGTCTGGAGGCCAAGAGAATATAGGGCATTTATCTGCATGATCGACTCCTCTCATCTCTGAGTGGCCCAGCACTGGCAGGGGGCCCGCAGAGGTGCTGGGTACCCGTCAGCCTGCCCACCCTCTGCTGAGGCTCCTGGCAGCGCCTCTCGGCAGCTGGGACCGAGCAGGGGCTCAGTGAAAACTGGAGGGAACCAAATGAATCCATCGTTAGTCTGGGGGATACCTCAGACCCGAAAGTCCTGGCCTAGAGTCTGGAGTTTGCCAAGAGGTAACTGGTGGTGTTCAGAGTTACCCACTCTTGCCCTTAGCCTCGTGTAAGCAGGCTCTGACTCTGCTTCCTGGCACTATGATGGGGGCAGGGGGTGGGCACAATTTTTGTGGGTGAAGAAATCGTTCTTCACTTGGGGGTCTCTTTTTTCTTTTACTATATTCACTCCATCTCAGACTCCTTGAACATACAAGACAGTTTCAACAGCATCTTGAAAGGATTTTTTTTAAAAAAGAAAAACCAAAATAAGGTTCTATAGCCAAAGGGTAATTACAGGATAGGGAGGAACCAGTCGAGAGAGACTGAAACCTCTGACTCATAATTGCTCCATTAAAAATGGTGAAACCGTTTGCCCTGGCAGAGTGACAGGGCTAGGCCCTCACTCGGGCTCGCCCCACCGCCAGGCCTTCCTGGGGCTGGTACTGAGGCCTGGCCAAACCACAGAGCAGTCATAAGGGGCGACTGTCTCCAGGAGCAGTGTGATGTCAGAGGAGGAGGGGGAGGCCCCTGCCGCTCTCAGGGGCAGATCGGACTCCCGGCCCTGTCACCGCAGAGGAGCGGCTTGCGTGTGTGTCGGGAGACGGAGGGGTAATGGAGTGCCACCGGGAAGGCGTGGGGTCAGCCTTCCAGAGAGGACTCGGCGTCCCAGCTCTGAGCTGAACTTCCAGAGACGATAGCGAGAGCTCTTTTTATGACTGGGTAGGGCAGGAGGCCTCCCCTAATCTCACTGTACAAATGACTCACATTTATTGAACACTTAGAGCTTACCAGAATTTGTTCTGAGCGCCCCACATTTCACAGGTGAGACTCCCAAAGCTGAAGCAATCTGCCCGTGGTCACACCGCTGGGGAGCGTCAGAGGTAGGGCCCACGTGTCTCCCGACCAACCCCACGCCTGGCCAAGACTGTCTTCCGGTTCTGGGTCCCACTCTGTAGGGCCCCCGGTGAGGTACCTCGCACAGTTTCTCTCATCCGATCCACCCTGAGAAGACACAGAACCAAGTGCAGCCGCAGAGGCCCTCGGCCAATCCTACGGGCCATGAGCACTACAGGCCTCTCACTGGGCTGCAGGGTGAGTCACGGGAGAGCGAAGGCGAGTCAGGTGACCCAACGAGAATCAGAGCTATGCTGAGGTGGCCTGGTTACCTTGACATTCCTGCGATTCTGCCAAGGTAAAAAGTAACCCGAGGAGTTTGCCTTATATGGGCACAATGACAGATTTCGACACAACGTGTTAACTGACCCTGCATCAAATCTGTTCCCGGATTGCATAGGAGAGGCCTGATAATGCTCTGAAGGTATAGGAAATAACAATTTATGACAGGCTATCACACTGGTGACTCAGAAAACAAAGGTGCAGCCCAACTGCCATTGTGAGGCTCTTCGAGACATGAGGAGAGGCCGGTGGCTCCCAGGCCAAGTGGCTCTATCCCTCTGCTCCTCCCACGTGGCAGGGGAGGCCGGGCTTAGACCCCGCCCTCCGTTCACAGGGCCTGGTTCAGGGCAGAGCCTGGAGGAAATTGATTTCAAGCTGGAGCAGAACAGCCAGTCCTCTATGGGATCAGAGAGCCCTAACCACCTGCTTTCTCCCAGAGGAGTCCAAAAAGGAAAGACAGGAGCCGCGCTGGGAGGCACAGCCTTTCAGGTCCTCGGGGAACAAAGTGGTGAGGTCTCAGTGACTTGACACTGTGTGAGAACCAAAGGAGGTGACTAGGCCTCCCGGATTCCAGAGTCATCCCAGCCTGGGCCCCAAAACGCTGGCCATCAGTCACCCCCCCTCCCGGGCAGCCCCCAGCCCCGCTGGAAAAAAGACACCGCTCTGAGCTCCTCCCAAAGTTCAATCATCCATTCTCATTTCCCAATGTACTGCGTGTCTACTGCACACCACCTACTATTCTGAGCACTGGCATTAAACAAACACCCCTGGCTTCACGAAGTTCCTGCTGTAGCAGAGAAGACAGGAGACGACGGCACAACACAACAGGGCAATATGGCAGGAGTAACTGGTGGAGGGGGCAGCTGGGGCGGGAATCAAGTTCAGCGAGTCCAGGAAGACCTCTCTGTGGAGGCGGTAAATGAGCCCAAACAGATAAGGAGCCACCGTCGGCCACCTTCTTCAGAGACACACGGGCCCAAGGGTGAACCACGATGGACCCCACAAAGGGACACTCCGAGGCCAACAAGAGCGGAGAACGGGAAGTCATACCAAGGAGTGCTTGTCAAACAGCATTCCCAAGAGCTCTGCCTTGAGAGGTGCCAGGGCTTAGGGCAGGTACCCCCTGCTCAAATTTACCCTCAGCACAGCTTTTTTTGTCTGTTTTATAAAATGGCAGATACGCATGGGACTCAACTGGAAACACAGTTGTGCTGCTGAAAAATACTGCTGCGTTAAATCTCAATCCTCCACGCAGAATCTGTCCCAAAGGGCTGTGGCCCTGCCACGGCGCGCCCCCCTCCGGCCCCCCCAGAAGGAGGGGAAGGCTGGGCTCTATCCGCTGAGCTCTGGAAGGGGAAAGGGGAGTTTCTGGTGCCACTGACGTGAATCCCCTTCCCTCCCCTCCCCTGCTAAAGCCTTTGATCCTCTGGCTCCGTGGGTGGCGGGCGGCTGGAGGAAGGCAGACAGCACATGTGCTGCCATTCCAGTCTGAGACGGTGGAGGTCTGCTCCCTTCCCTAAGGTGGAGCCACAGACAAAGGGAAGATAAGAAGGCCTGTATCCCAAAGTTCCCCCAGTGTCTGGCCTGGTGCCTGCAGATAGAACTGGATGGGGAGAATGAGAAAGGCAGCCCAAATCCAGCAGGGAAAGTAGGTGGCCATTCTCCCTGGTGGAAGTGAACCGTTGCCATGAGTTCCAGCTTCCACAGCATCCTCTCCTCTCAGATGAGAAAACAGAAGAGGAAGAACTATAGGCAAAGAGAAGGGGAAATGCTCAGTTTATGTCACTAAGAAACTACTAAGGTGAAAGTGGCCTTCAGGTAGATCCCCCCTCCTGCGGGGGGTGGGAGGTGGGAGCGGAGATTCAGGACAAATGAAGAGAATCACAACCAAGGGTCTGGGGAGAGCTGCAGAAGCTGCCAGTTCCAGCCCGAAGGAGGGCACGGCCCGGCCAGAGAGGGACACTGCAGGGCGGGTGGCGTGGTCCGGGGACAGCAGAGGTCAGGTGACACCTGATCTAGGCCGTGAAAGACGAGCATGATTCTGATAGGCGATGACCTGGGAAGAAGGGCACTCCACGTAGTGGGAACATCAAGAGCAAAAAGCACTGGTATGCAGATGTCTGGGAACCCCCAAGAAGCAGCAGGAGATGGGGCCTGAAGGTAGAGGGAGGCTGAAGAACTCTAAAGTTGTTCTTTGGGCCATGAGAGGCAGGTTTCTCCGTGATCTGCTTAGATGTGAGTCTCAGAAAGATAGCACTCATGGGGCCAACGAGATGAGGCAGGGGCCTGGGGTGAAGCCAAATTCCAGGGACGATGAGGGGGGCCGACATCAGAGCACTTCCCAGGTGCTGGACACAGTACAAAGGACACACGAGTGTGAACTCACTGAGGTCTCACCACAGCCCGGGGATGCAGGCGCTATGCTCACATAAGTGGTTAACCCACTTCCCCGAAGTCACACAGCACACGGCAGTACTGTAGCCGCAGAGTCTGACGAGAATCCACGCCGGGAAGCACCCCGGGTGTGGCCCTGCGCTAGGACAGCAGGAGCAGTGAAGGGAAGGAGGAAGGGGAGGGTTTGGAGAGATACACGAGAGAAAGAGATCAGTACAACTAGGTTGCCGCTATAGGGTGAGAAGTCAAGAGGACTCCCAAGCTTCTGAACCAGATGACCCATGGGCAGGGCACCCTCCGGGCCGGGCAGCAAGGACCCAACGTGGTTTGGGATACACCAAAAGTGATGAATGAGCTGCGCACCCAGCCGCCATGCAGAAACCAAGTCTACAACTCGGCACAAGGGTCACCTGTTCCCTCAGTCACTCACTCCAACATCTCCCGAGCTTCTCCCGTGGCCGGGCGTGGTGCTAGGGCCAGGCATTCGGGGACAGGTAAGTCCTTCCTCCAGAGAGGACCTCAGAGTCTAATGGGGGACGGTGACAGGTGAGCAAACCATCGCACGGGAGAGCGACAAGTGAGGCAGGACTGGAAACTCAGGAGTCCTGCATGGAGAGGTGAGACTAGAGGCCGCGGAGCAGGGTGGATAAAATCCTCCAGGGGAAAGGGCACTGTGAAATGCCTACATTTCAGAGGCGGGGAGAGGGAACGGAGCCAGAGACGGTGGGGAGGGAAAAGTCAAGAGTAGCAGAGAGAAGCAGAAGATAGGCTCTTCTCAGACAGGTCAGAAGCATCGAGTGTAACAGGGCATGGATAGATAGAAAACACATATCCGTATCAGATAAACACACAGGCGCGTTTACGGGTAACGTCTGGGGTTGCCTTTAAAATACTCTAAAGGCGGGTGGGGTGTTGGGTGATGCTGAAAACAAGTTTGGCAAAGTGATATTTGTTCCTGCCGGGTGAGGGGTACGTTCAGATCCTGTTTGCTAATGTGTGAGTATGTGCGCAATGAAAGGATCGTGCACCACACAGACGGTGCGAAAGGGGGCAGGCACCAGCATCCGAATCCCCAGCCCTTAACACAGTGCCTGGCACATGGGAGGTGCCAAACTCGTCTGGCTTGGGCAGTGCTGTGTGTACCCCCGGGGGTGCAGAGGAGCCAGTCTCTAGAGGTGGCTGACAACCGACTCGGGGCTCTGTAGGGGCCCAGAAGTACACGGGAACTGAGGACACAGAATCAGCAAGCAAAGGCTTACACATTTTTAAAATCACCAAGGCCAACATCCAAGCCTGTTTCTTTTTCTTTAGGAAAAAGAAACAGGCTTGTGGGCCATCCGGCCCCATTCCATTTTCCTACAAGAGGGACACACGGAGTCCACGGCTCTAGCTTCGGTTTCCCACCAAGTTCCCTGGGCTCCCCTCCTCTCGTTACAGCAAAGGCCGCTGGCAAATGGGCCCTTGTCAGAGGCATATCAGAGCACACCTCACTATCGTCAAACGAACAATCTCTTTCTCACTTTTCTCCTCTCCTGAACAAAGTTGCATTTAGAAGGAAAAACAGTCTCAGGTTTTGTGTCCCGGACAGAGAGAAGGTCCCAGGGGCGCAGACTCTTGGAACACAGAGTGGCTGATCCCCCAGCATCGCTCTCGTGGACCGTGACGGGGTGTGGAGGGATGGGGCAGACAAAGCCCAAGGCCAGGCCTGACAGCAGACACAGGGCAGCCTGTGGTTCTGGGTCCCATGGCCTGGAGAGTGAAGAGGAGCTATCGAATTCTGCTCAACCACACCATGTAGCCTATCTTTCTCTAGATTTTCCGTGGCCCGGGCTTCTCTGCCAACGCCCCATAAATAACAATGGCCGCCGAAGATACCAGGACAGCGCTTCCTCTCCTGTCCTGCACGGCTCCAGGCGTGGAGACAAGCGGGCCGCCCCCAGACCACAGTACAATACCGAGCTGGTTTTAGGCAGGTGGCCAGCCTGCTAAACCATGGGGCTATGTTTTGATGTTTTCAACTATCCCTAGAAACGAAATACTTCACTGTCTCCTACCATATGAGCTAATTTGACTTATAGATAGCAATTTCTATATAAAAGGAAAGAGTTTAAAAAAAGAAAAGGGAAAAAAAAAAAAGACAGGTCTCCCTGCATTTAGCCACCTGTGTCATTTTGAGGGCAGGGGCCATCCTCTTGTCACGGTCACTGTTGTGTCCCTGCTGCCTAGACCCGTGCCTGGCACACAGCGTGCGGACATCTAGCTTGTTAAACATTGGCACAGAAAAGGATTCTGTCCTAACGATGATCTCCCTCCTTTCCCCACTCGAAAAGCATCCTATTTGTGCCCCATCACTACAGGCGTTGATGCCCAGTTCTGTGAGGACAGCTGGCTACCCGACTGGGGCTGGAAGTGACCTGGGGAAGGACTGCTTAGGACCTTCCAGAGCACACAGGGCCATCTTTTAGATGGGATTCAGCCGACCTGCAGAGATGGCCTGGGGAGTGACAGTGCCCTCCTTCCCAGAGGGCCTGCGGGCCCTCAGTCTTCACCCCTGATACCAAGTAGAGTCACTGTCCCTTGGGAGACACTCAAATGAGTGATGAATGGAGAGGTGGTGGGTCCATTTTACCTGCCTGCCTGGTTGGCCACTTCTGCCTTCATTCATTTACTGAGCACCTGTATCTGCCAGACACTGTCCCCCGTGCTAAGGACAAAGCAGTGTCTGTCCTCCGGCCTTCACTGTGCCACGGCGAACAAGGAGAGCAAAGGACGGCTCCAGTTAAAAGAAGTAGAGGTGATAGACACGTCTCTAAGAGAGGGACTGAACCTCAAGAGGCGGGAGCTGGGCACAACTTCCCTACAAATAGGAGTATAAACTAAAGAATGAGCAGGAGCTGGGGTTGCCAGGGATTTGGAGGGCAAAGGAATCTGAGGGTAGGAACGTGCGTGGAGCAGAGGCAGCTGGTGTGCCCGGAGCACAGTGAAGGGACGGGAAGAGGAAGGGAGATCCCGCAGGGCCTGGGACTTCCACTTGTGATCCCAACGGCAAGGGATACCAATCAAGATTTCAAGCAGGATATTCCCTGGCTCCCAAGCAGAGTGGATGGGAGAGGGCCCCGGGGTTGTTGCTCCAACTTCAACTCAGGCACCGGGCCACACGGGCACCGCAGGAGCTGGGGCACCTGGTTATGCTCCTGCAAAGGGACAATGAGGCTGCTTCAGGAGAGCCAGGCGGACCTCAGGGCTTCCTGAGATGAAAAGCTACAGCTCGGGCCTTTCCGGGCCTGTCTGTAGTAAAGAGCAAAAGGGCTGCCTGTTTACCTTGTACATCCCGCCGCAGATGCCCCACCCAGGGGGAAGACTTCCCAGAGGGAAGGCCCCATGCCGTGCCCTGCAGGACACAGAATACCTCATCTAGCTTGGGGGGGGGCGGGGGGGGGCGGCTACCGGCCTCCCTCAGCAAAGTCTGCAGCCCCCTCGCAGGACCTGAAGGTATGAAAGTGCTCATTCTCTCCCGCAGCAGTACTAAGTCTGAACCACAGGGGATCCATCCTCCACCCTGGGTCTGAGATAATCAGGATGAGTAATAGATTGCTGCCTCTTTCGAGGAATCTCACTTCCAAGACCCCTTCAATGCTTACTGCTGACATATCTCGCTGCTGAACTTGCTAGAACTCAAGGTCAATCTTCAAAGAGCAGCTGGTTTCAGATTTAGACCAAAGATAGCGCTCTGGCCTGTGGTTTCCTAGCTGAAGAATAGTCCCTGACCCCACCCCTGCAACATTCTGCTCTTACTGGGACTCCATACCCACAGAATGAGACGCCAGAAGACCCCTTCCCAATCCCCATCCTGGCAGACAGAGTAGTAATTAAAATAGCCGCCATGTACTGGTCTCTACAACACGCCAGATGAGGGCCACACATCACCTCACTGGACCCTGACAACCCAGAGGCAGACACATTATTGGCTCCATTTTGTAGACAAGAAAGCGGCTGCTTCCCTCCCCAGAGTGCCCTGGGCAGTAAGTATAAGGCAAGGATCAGCACTGGAGCCTCCCTGGCTTCACGGCCTATGTTCATGCCTACAGCCTCCAAAGCAAGAGAGGGCCCGAGAACACACCAGGGCCAGCTTGGGCCTCCGCATGGCTCCAGCGTGTACCTCGAGAGCCCCCAGGTCCGACCCAGCTCTCGCTCTGCTACAAGGCCTCTCGACTGGGTGATGGAAGAGTTGGGCCCATCCAACTGACCTTTCATCAGGAAACCCCACGGTAGCAGCTGAAACCTCTGCTCGGCAAGTCATCAGCCAAAGTGCACACGACTTTGGGATGGACTTGAGCCCTTGATGGCGGGAGGCCTCACTGTCAGCCATAAGGAACGTGGCCTACGATGTTCACAAAGACCCTTTCTTGGAGACCCATTTCTAGGCTTATTAAATAAAAAGCAACAAGGTTGAGAAGGCAACACCCAAGCCGGCTTGGTTACAGCCTCCCCCATATGCTTTTCAGACCAGGATTAATTCTTTGGCTGGTTTTAGACCTTCAATTTCAAAAACATCTAGTTTGTGCTTGTCTGCAAAGGAATGTAGCTGGGCACCTCCCACCAGCAACACAGCAAACAACTCCTACTGCCATCACCTGGTTTGGCCAGAGAGCTAAGTCAACTCTCCAACACCAACCACACCACTATTCTCCACAGGCTTCCCCAGACGTGCAGCTTGTCCAATGCTTGTTTCCAATCTCAGACGCTGAGGTGACAGCGACAGGCGCACACACTGGCAGAACTCTAGGACACTGAATGAAGCAGGGGTGTCGCCGACTCTGTCCTCTCGCCATACCCCGTGCCCCAGGACCCGAATCGTAGGGGCTCTGATGCCATCACATGCCTGAAGTCCATGAAGGATCACCCTGAGTCCTTGAGCCTTACTACCAGTTCTAGGACGGGGGAGAAATAATCAGAAAGAGAAGAGTGCGGTTTGGGGGCGCCTGGGTGGCTCAGATGGTTAAGTGTCTGCCTACAGCTCAGGTCACGAGCCAGCTCAGGGTCCTGAGATCCAGCCCTGCATGGGGCTCTCTGCTTAGCCAGGAGCCTGCTTGTTCCTCTCCCTCTGCTTGCCGCTCCCCATGCTTGTGTGTGTGTGCACGCGTGTGCGCTCTCTCGCTGTCAAATAAATAAAATCTTAAAAAAAAAAAAGTACAGTTTGATTCTTCATCCTGTTGTTTATGGCTGGGGGTCCTTGGGTAAGTCATGTAACCGCTCTGAGTCTCGGTTTCCTCATCTATAAGGTGGAAATAAAAATACAAGGCTCAAACCCTATGTTTATTGCATTACCTATAATTGCCAAGATAGGCAAACAACCCAAGTATTCATCGATAGATGAATGAATAAAGAAGACACAGCATATTTACACACACACAGACACACACAGACACACACACACACACACACACACACACACACACACAGGAATACTACTCCGCCATAAAAAAAGAATAAGATCTTGTCATTTGTGATAACATGGATGGACCAAGAAAAGCTAATGCTAAGTGAAATAACTCAGACTGAGAAAGACAAATACCTATTTATAATGAAATCTAAAAAACAAAATAAATGAATAAACAGCAGAAAACAGACCCACAAATACAGAGAACTGAGGGTCGCCAACTGATGGGAGGGGTAGGAGGATGGGGAAAATGGGTGTAGGGAGGGGGAGATACAGGCTTCCAGCTAGGGAATGAATGAGCCACAGGAATAAAAGGTGCAGCCCGGGGAGCAGAATGAATGGTACCGTAACAGCATCGTATGGGGACAGACAGGAGCTAAGCTAGCTTGGGGTGAGCACAGCACAACATACAGGCCTGTCCATCACTAGTGCCCTACATCTGAAACTAATGTGATATTATGTATCAACTATACTTCAATTAAAAAACACAAACAAGGGGCTCCTGGTGGCTCCGTCCGTTGAGCATCTGACTCTTGGTCTCGGCTCAGGTCATGATCTCAGGGTGGTGAGATCAAGCCCCTCGAGTTTGGCATCACTGGGCTCCACACTCAGCGGGGAGTCTGCCTGTCCCTCTCTCTGCTTCAGCTCCTCCCCCACCCCCACCCCCACTTGTGCATGCGTATATGCACGCTCACATGCACACACACTTCCTCTCAAATAAGTACACAACTAAAATCTTAACAAAACACAAAGGGGAGTCTGGCTGGCTCAGTAGGAAGAACATGAGACTCTTAATCTCGGGGTTGTGAGCTCGAGCAGCATGTTAAGTGTAGAGATTACTTAAAAACAAAAAAAAAAAACAAAAAACAACAACAAAAAAAAAAACAACCCGCACAAACAACGGAAAGCAGAAGGCTGATGTGAAAATGTGCTAAGGAACAGATGGAAGAAAAGTGCCATTAGCCTTATAAGCTGTCATGGGATCTGTCCCAGCATCAAAAATGGACATGCTTCCATGGTGCTGGACTTGAATGGGAGCCCTACGAGGGCAGGGCTGGCTCCCGTTCACCCTCCAGGTCACCTTTCCCTGTCACCATCCCCTAGTGGCTCTTCCGCAAAAGGGCTCTGCTCTTTTTCTTCATAAAAGTGATCACATTTTGGAACACTTAGCACCTGGGACTTCTGCTGTTGAAGGCTGATCTCCCTCAACTGGGCTGTAAGCTCTGTGAGGACAGGAAGGAATACTTCATTCTACCCAGAACCCTGTTTACGGCACATACTGGACAAACGCTCAGTCAAAAGGGAATGGATGGAGCCACCGCATCTCCTCTATCAACCATGCTGGGCTCCCTTATTTAAAACTGGTGATAGGGCGCCCGGGTGGCTCAGTGGGTTAAAGCCTCTGCCTTCAGCTCAGGTCAAGATCTCAGGGTCCTGGGATGGAGCCCCACATTGGGCTCTCTGCTCAGCAGGGGGGCCTGCTTCCCCCTCTCTCTGCCTGCCTCTCTGCCTACTTGTGATCTCTCTCTCTGTCAAATAAATAAATATTTTAAATAAGTAATTTTTTAGTTCAAATAAACAAATAAATAAAGGTGTTTGTTTCAATAAATAAATAAAACTGGTGAGAAGGCTTCACCTTCTCTTCATCAATACGTTGCTCTACCACTCTCTTCTCTTTAATTCTTTTCCCTCCCTCTACATTCATCCCAAAACCACCAAAAAGGACATAGGAAACAAACACCCCTGTACGGTCCATAGGGCTGGCAGCTGAGCCCTCTTAGAAGTCCTGCTGCTTTGGTCTTTATCCTGATGATCCTTGGCTTGACAATCTGTGGAGAGCTAGGAACGTTCCCGTCCTCTCCACTGCGGTACAGCGCTAGCGCCCCGCTGGAATGATGTGACAGGCCTGCCCAGTGGTGGGGTCCCCCCACCCAGCTGTTTTTCTAGGTAGAAAGCCCTTCCCCTCACCGCGAGAGTTTCCATCCACTTCCATCCACTTCCATCCACGGAGAGGCAGTGAGCAATGCAAAGCATTACAACCATTTTTCCTCCAGCTATTTCTAGGCACACAAATAACATCTAAGGACTCAAGGCCAGCTTGAGAAA
Source organism: Procyon lotor (assembly GCA_028646535.1). Lineage (NCBI taxonomy): Eukaryota > Metazoa > Chordata > Mammalia > Carnivora > Procyonidae > Procyon > Procyon lotor. The sequence goes on along the minus strand of CM053620.1, from coordinate 36,959,700 downwards.
ACAATTGAGCCAGGAAATGCTCAAGCCAGTGTGGAGGCAACACAGCCTAAAAAAGTTAAAGTCGAGGGCAATGTCTTCATGGAGAGTTTCCTGGCTTTTCCCAGACAGACGAGTCCAAATGCAAAGTTCAATAAGGATCCTTTTCCGTGGGGTCATTCATATAATTAACAGGGGCCTCAATCAGAGCTTAGAAAAAAATTATACGAATTTTTCAAGGGTAAGTGTCAAAATTTTTTTCAAGTCAACAGATCTGTTGTTGCACACTGAGTACAGCCCATTTTTCTGCAATCCATCAGCCCTCATCGGTAATGAGTGTAGCGCTGTGGCTTTTGGGTCCACAAAGATCTCAGAATTGGAATCTTTCCCAAAACCTGGATGGCCGGTATCTTCAAAAAGTCCAACTGAAGCAATCGTTCCTAAATTAGTATTTCTGTACATCTGCCACTTGGGTGCAAATCTGGGACTAGCAGTTCATTCTGAGCACCGGCATTGGTCACCAGGTTACTGTGTGTGCAGAAGGGCTGCCTTTATATAAAGTGTGGTTTGGGACCTTCTGAAACAAAAACAACCAAAAAAAGAACTTTTCTGCTATTTTTGTTCACAGAAACACGGAGCCAGATCCTAAAAAACGCGGACAGGGTGAGAGGAATTTTGAGGAGCCAATTATTAATTATCTATGGTAATGGAGTGGAGGGCGGAGGGTCCCAAAGATGGAAAACCTCAGATAAGGCAACCCCTTTTCACTGCCATTCATTCCAACCACCTTTTATCAGAGCTGTCAACAAGGAGCAAAAGAAAATAGATTTTCTCCTTCCCAGTAAGAGGATTAAGCAGTAGAAATCCGGTCAAGAGGAAAGAAGGAACTTTTGAAGGAGAGGCAGAGAGGATCAAGAGGATGCAAACGCCCAAGGTCAGAGGTCACAAATGCGTGGCTCTTGGGGCCAAAAGGACCCCATTTTGTATGGCTTGCAAGCTGTTGTTTTAAATTGAATTACTGTCTCACGAAAACTCCGTTCCAAATTCTTGGATAACAAAGTCCCAGACCCTCATTCCCACCTAGCCACAATCGGATGAAGCTAAGTAGTGGCTGCCTTATCATACCCAGCCTACGTCACTGGTGTTTGTCACCTGACCTAGGACAGTCCAGGACCACAGTCCCTCAGCTCCAGAAGAAAACTAGAAGCTCTCACATCCATTCCCCTCACAATGGCCCAAATGACAGGACCACCCACCCAGAGTGACGAGCTACATGCCAGGGCAAAGCCACCCCCCACTCAGCTCCCAGCTGCCTTTAGCCGCTTCCCACAGAGTCAACCAGAGACCCCGGGTGGGAATGGAAGGTGTTCTGTGGTCCCCAACTCCCCTGGGTGGAAACATCAAATTCCCTGGGGGACCCTGGAGCCATTCTTTCCAGGCATTCCAGCCAAATGGTGGGGCTGGGAGGCTGAGATGGGGCAAAGATATAGTCAGGAAAATGTTAGAAACAGGATACACTGGCTCTGCGGGGCCCAGGAGGAATGAGCCCCCCTTCGGCTGCCAGCACTTTCCAATTGGTGCTAAGAGTGAACAGCTATTTCCACTGAAGATCAGAAAAGCACTAAAGTTTCCATACATTGAAGATTGAGCCTTGAGATTTTTGGCTGGGCTGCAACTGCCTCTCCCTCCTTCTCTCAACTCTTGCTTCCACCTAATTAGCAAGTGAGCCAGCATTCCAAGGGATGATTTCCAAGTGTTCCCAAAGAACAAAATCCCAGGACTACAACCTGAGGGTGTCAGCCCAGGACTGTTACCAGCCCACCAGAAAGCGCTGCTAACCTTACCAACTTCCTGAGGCCACATGAGGCTCAGCTTCCTGGCGGCTACCACAAAAATATGGATGGCTCCAGATGCCCAAGGCAGCTCCAGAATCCAGCAGCAGCTCGAACAAATCTAAGGGCAACCATCTTCCCAGGTATTGGCTGTGGTTTTTGCCACCACCTCACCATGATCTCCACCAGCTCCTCCCTAGTTGCCTCTCTCACACACACAATCTAAGTAAAAACAGCAGGCTTACGGCTTCTAGACTTCTTCTACCCATCCTCTCAAGACCAGACCGCAGCTCCCCCCCAGTCTAGATGACACAGAGGGGGGACACCTGCACACTCTGACCAGGAGAAGCATCCTTGTCACCCATGACATTCTCCCTCTGGCTAGGACAGTTCCAGGAAAAGCTGGATCCCACCGGGACCCCTCAGCCTTGGGGAACTTATGAACCCACACAGTAGCAAACAAACGCTCAGGATTCACCCGGAGGTCAATTTATGAGAACGAGAGAGCAGTGAACCAGAGGCCACATTCACATGTATGTGTCACCCTAACATCGAGTTCACTTTCACCATCAACTCTATTAACTCCACTGACCACCTTCCCCTCCAGAATGTAAGGGCTAGGAAGCCAGGAGCGAGGCTGGTTTTTTCTCTTGCTGGATCTCCACCCAAACACAGTGTCTGGGTAAATATCAGCTCAGTGGAGGGGGGAACAAAAAAAAAAACAAAAAACAAAAAACTAACAGATCACAGGATGTGAACCATAGGAAACTTACAGGGCTCTCATATTTAATCCTCAAACTTCCTTCTAAAGCTGTTAGGATGTTTTTTTAAGGAGAGGAAGGGGCAGGGGGCACTCCAAACTATCATGCTCCTGCATTAGCATTTCAGAAGTTCCATCAAGAGACCGGACTATGCAAACATGAAAGGAGACACTGCATTATAAGCTCCTCCCAGTAAATCACCCACGGTTTATTTGCAATTCTGTGGAACAGGCACCTCAAAAGACGCAACTCCCCTTAACTAGGCCTGGATCTTCTTAGGACTGCCTTCTGCCATATAAATAGCAAGCCAGCTTGCATATTTTGCATTAATGTCTTCATGCAGGGCTGGTTTAAGTTTATTTTTGTTGCTTTCATTTTAAGACTGTGTTTATGCCTCTCTGTTAGACTTCCAACTAGAAGAAAAATGACAAGATGTTAAGCTTGTCCTTTTTTCAGAGATGCTCCAGACGGTTCCTGGAGGCACATGGGAAGATTAACAACTTATAGGTGCCAACTCGCTGGCATTGGGTAGTTTTCCAAGATGGTTTTTGTGGAAGAAACAGACACACAAAACTAGTCCTGGGTCTCAGTTTCCACGCTTTGCGAGCGAGCCTCTCGTTCTCAGAAAAGCAGCCGCGTTTACCTAGTGCTGAACTTAGCACCCTGCCTTGTGGGCCACAAATCTCACTATAAAGAAAAGCACTAAATGTGGAATGGCTCAGAAAAGGCAGTCTCTGAAAAAGGCAGCAGCATTTTGAGGAGCAAAAATAGCAAGAGAGGATTTTTTAAACTTGGAAAAGTTGAACCCAGCTAAGAATATTTCAAAGACCCTCCCCCCCTTGTGATTTCCCTCCCAACCTGCTTTTCAACTGACCTGCCGCTTGGGGGGGGGGGGGGGGAGAGAGAGAGAGAGACGAACTCCTGTTTTAATCCCACCAAACCTCCTCCCCCAAAGCCAGGCTCTCGGTGACAGCTCTGAACAATGACATCACCCCAGGTCTGCCTCTTTGGCAGGGTCACCAATATTGTTTGCAGTGGATTTCCTGTAAAGGTTCTTAAGGCAGGAAACTAGTGCTGTGCCGTGAGTCCTCCGCCTGTTTTGAACCATCCTGTCAAGTCGAAACAAAGGCTTTTTGTGTTTTTTCCTTTTAAAAAAACAAAACTTCCCTGCACTTTTAATGAGCACCTTAATTACAGCTAAAGAATTAGATATATTTACGGATGACCTCATGCCTGCTGATAATTAGCAATTTGAAAGACCTGGCACATCTCTAGCGCGGGTTTCTTCTCCTTCACCCCCTCCCAGCAGCGTTCAGGTTAATTACTGAGCTTGACCTTCCAAAACAAAGTGGGTCTGGCCGGGTGGGGGCGGGAGGGGCGCCTCCCTCAGGGCTCCCAGGAGGAGAGGGGCTTGTCCCTCCTCCTGAGTGGAGAATGGAAACTGCGTCAGAGAGGGCTGATTTGCCAGGATAATGATGTAGGAGGGGTGACAGGTTTCTGGGGCGCCCCACTCCAAGTGTCGACAAGTTTTAATTAACGCCCAGGCTAATTCAACCCTGGCAGCGTCAAGGGGAAGGAAACTGCTCATCTCAGAGGGAGAAAGCGTTTAAGATTTGCAGAGTCCCAGCTGATGGAAGGGTGCCCCAGAGAGGATTCTTCATGTCTGGGCTTCAGGTTCCCCTGACCTTCAAATCCTGAAAGGAGGTGCCGCCGATGCAGTTACTTTCATGCCCTTTTCTGTGTGAGAGGGGTGTGTGCGGCCGGATTTGGGAAGAGCACAAACCGGGTGGCCCTCCAGCAGGGTCTCGCCTGCATCCCCACCCCCCACCGGCCTGCTGTCCCTCCATTGTAACATTTTCCAATTTCCAAATTTGCTGCGGGCCTGCGCCCTGTTAGGGGAGAGGCTGGGAGGCGGACATTCTCCTCATTCTTTTGCCTTATTAGGTTATGGATTTGATTGCTTTTGGGGGGGATAGGGGCTAAGTTGAGGAATGGCATCAGGAAGTGACCTCGGGAAGGGGGGGGCAGAAGGAAGGCAGTAAAGAGGATGGAGCAGCAGGCGTGAGAAGCACTAGGGGAAGGAGTCCTGGAAGGGGCATGGCTCCGCTAAACCATCTAGAAGGTCCCACGTCCTAGGTCAGCCACTGGGCACGGGCTCCTGCACACCTCTATGCCCTGTTTGACAGCATTTCTGCAGAGTTATTTTGGGGGTTATCAGTGAGACGTTCTTCCTCTTTCTACACCATTACCAGCTGAGAGAAAGCAGCGTGACCTGAGGCTGTGGGCTGTTGATAACACGAGTGAATAAGGAATTTTTTTTTTTTTTTTTGCTTTGGGGGGAAGGGGACAGGGAAAGAAGGGGACCCAGGGAACAAGCCCCTGGGCTGATCCCAAACTTAATCACAAGCCATGTTACTCATGAAAAAGCCTTGCCAGCACTGCCTGTGGCTCATCCAGACACAAAACTGCTCAGGATTCCAACTCAGAAAGCGGCAGCTACCTCCTAGGTAAGAAGGCCCAGATGGACTCAGAGGCTGGGGAGAGGTCCTGTCACCCGCAGCTCAAGAGTGGGCTGCCACTTGACAGGGACTTCGTCTCTGAAGGTGCTGGCTAGGTCTCAGAGTTCAGAACTCCCAGAGGGAGGATGTTAGTGGGTCCACATTCCGGCTTCCTACGGAGCTGCACAATTCGGCAGAGCCCTTCAACTCACTTAGAGACACCATCTCGCAGCAGAGCCTCTGGCTGCAGGCCGGTGAGCCACCGACATCATTCTGAGAAGCTCCAGCTACTGAGCACAGTGTGCGAGGGGCTTTATCTCACTGGATGCTGGAATCAGCCTGTGAGGTAGGATGAGGATCCTATCCAAAGGAGGACACTGAGGCTTGACCCTTATCCCCTGCCAGGGCCACACAGCCAGGAGGCGGACGGAATGGGTGCAGAACCAAGGTCCGTCTCCCTCTACGGGCTGTGCTCTGACCCTCTTCCCACCACGCACCTTCCACCGCCTTCCGGTTCTGTTGCCAGAGCCAAGCTTGGAGACAGAGGCGCAGGAAACACCCTCCCACAGGAGCCGCAGCCCCTTGACACCCCCGCCCGGGCCACAGCTGCTCGGGACCAAGAGACAGTCTGACTCCCAGTGACATCTGAGCCGCCTCCTCTAGGCCGCTGGGTAGGCTGGCTGCTATCGGTTATCCCACTAGCCCAGCAGGCAGCTCTTCCCAGAGCCTGGGTTCGTGCAAGAAACTTCGAGACCCTGGGTATTCTGCAAATTCTCCCCGAGAAAGCTCTCCCAAACGGTGGGCAGAGCAAAGCATTCTCTAATTACAACTCTTGAGCCCCAGGTTCTCCAAAGGAAGCCCACCTCTCTAACATCGAGGCTTTCAGAAGGTGGGGTGGGGGGGAGGACCTCTTAATGACGATCAGGCAGACGCTGCCGTGAAGCCATAGCTGGAGGAGGGAACAAACAGGCTGTGCTAATATTCTGCAGCTCCCTCCCTTACGGGCCAGGCAGTGCTTCAGTGCCCAGGCCACAAACACTGGCTGGTTCCAGGCGACACCTGCCACCTTCACCATCCCCACCAATCCTTCCGTGGCAAACCTGCTGATCCTGGGCAATGTCAATCAAGTGGGTGATTCCAGCCACCGCTTTACTTGCATGAGCTGAGTGATATCACAGCTCTCAAGCATCATCTGCAGGGAGAAAAAGCCAACCTGAAACCACGCAAGGAAAGAAGCATGGGCCAGCTACCCAAACCTTATCTCACGGTGGGGCCAGAGGGCAACTCAAGTATGTCCATCTTGGAAAAGCGTATCAAGGGCACTGCACTATTTGAGTCACACATTTGGCCACGGGCACTTGAATGAACTGCTGTTGGTTTTTGTTTTTTTAAACACACTGGAGTATTTCCGGGGATGGGAACTCTAAGTGCCACAAGCCAGCTCTAAGGCATTTATTTAAGGAAAAGAATAGCACCTGTAAGCCGAGCTTGGCAGGCAAGAATAAACTTTCAAGGCAGAACACTTGCAGGCTACCCTCATTCTGGGGAAAGCACATCAACGGTGGCCCACCGAGCCAGGCAGGCTGTCAGGAATCAACCCCGTTTGTCTGCGTGATCTCAGTGCACAACTGCCTCCCCCAGCCTGGAGTCGTCATCTGGACCAGGCAGCGTCACACACCCGGAGGGGACATAAGGCACAAGGCTTGGAGAGACTTTTAGACCAAAGAAGCAAGTCTCTCTGTCCCTTTTTCTTTTCTTTTTTTTTTTTTCTGTCCCTTTTTCTGACGCCTGTGCTTATTCTGAAGGGGCCATCACCAAGCTGAAAGCAAAAGCCCTCTCAAGGATTAGTCAGGGAGAAGGGTCTAGCCAGCCCACACCAGCTGGGACAGCGACAGGACCCTTTAATGGCCATGGATCCAGACCCCGGGGGTCTGAGGTTCCACAGTACGGGCTGGGATACACCGAACATGGTGCCTCAAAGCAAAACTGGCCCAGGGAGACAACGCTCATCAGGGGAAGGAACCAGCAGGACATAAGAGACATCTAAGGGGTACTGTTCCAATTGCACACCGGAGATCCCGTAACGCCTCTCCCAGAAACCTGCAGGCGGCTGGGGCGAAGCCCACCCCTCCTGCACACTCACCTCCTTTATGAAAGTTTCCATGACTGACCCCACCTGCCCTCATGCACCCCTTTCCTCGCCCGGGACACGGCTAGAGTGCTGTGGGCGTTTCGGTGTGCCGCTTAGTGTCCTCCCGAAGCCTCATGTGGCTCTGCTCTCTCCCCAACTACCCCGTGAGCTCCGGGAGAGCATGGGCTGGGTCTCCGGTTTCTCTCATACCCCCAAAGGCTCGGTGCGGAGCTCTGCTCTGCAGAGGGGCCCAGCGAGGGCTGTCGTCTGGCCCTGGCGGTCATGTTTCTACAGTGCTGGACTCCAGGGCCCGTGAAGCCCCAACTCATGTTACACAACATGCCGGGTGGCTGTAAGAGGCAGACACACCTTTGGTCAGCAGCCCCCATTTCTGCTACCCAAGTGACAACTGCTGAAGGCTTTCAAAAGACCTGCCAAGTCTTTACAGTGTGATGGGAAGAGACAGCATTCCCCCCAGCCCCCAAGAAAGCCTTTTCTCTCTGCAGGATCAGCCTGGAGCAGGTTCAGCTCAGCATAAATGCATAATAAGCCACCCACCGTGGAAACTTACAGCTGTATCCCAAACGTGGGGTAGGACTTGATATCATCAGCCACGTTTTCCATTTGCTGTACACTTTCTTCCCACTCTGCACAGGTTTTATAAAGGGTAGGTTTTATTTTTGTGTTTAAGGGGATAAAGATAAACATGCACACACTTATCTCCCTCCTATACAGCTACTTAAAAGATTTAACAAGTTCACATGGGTATGCTGCCGGGAGAATGGAAACCTCGCCATCTTCTCTCCAGCTGAAGCAGCTGGGCCGCCCATGCCACCTTCACACTCGTGCGCTCCTGCAGATCCTGTCCACAGGGATGGCTTTTGCAGCCAATCCCATGAAGGGCAGGGCAGAGAGCGCCCCAGCCCATGTTCACAGTGGATGCTTTATGATCTGGGAACTCAGCTTCTTGCTGGGTGTTATGTGCAGAGTCAGGAGTGTCTGCTGATAGCCCAGAGCATGTGGCTGTTCCTCCCTCTCTGAGTAAAAGCCACATAACTAGTCTGACAAGGTGTGCCTTCAAATGGGGAGCCACGGGCCAAGTGAAAGCCACGGGGTTACCGGACTGGCTTCCGGGGCGTGGGGTGGGGGTGGGGGTATGGAAGGCAGAACGCCTCAATCGGCCTGCATGTGTTTCTCTCTGAACCCGAACCGCGCCAGCTACCACCCCACCCGACCAAAAGAAACCAGGGGGAAACACTGAGTACGTGGAAGGGGGATTTACAGAGAAAGGGAGGTCCGAGGAGAAGAGCCAGCTAAAAATAAATAAATAAATAAATAAATAAATAAATATAAATAAATAAATAAATAAATAAATAAATAAATAAATAAATAAAATTTTTAAAGATCAGTCTTCCTGGCTTCCCACTTCAAAGAGGGAACCACAACATTTTACCAACAGAAGGGGACTGGAATTTGTTCCCAGGGTAAGGGTGAAGTTCTCCAAGAGAGACACTACAAAGCCCTACGAGCCCGCAGTGCTGTAAAACTCCACATTCAAAAGTTACCAACGCTTTAATCAAACACAGGTGTCTACTGCAGCAACGAGCCCAAGGATAATTGAAGCTTTGGTTTGGTTTAATGCTCCATCGTCCCAGGGTTCCCACTTCAGAAGTCAAGTCTGGTTAGGCCTGTCCAGGCGCCCTGAGAGCCAAGGGTTACAGGGCCAGAGTCCTGGGAGCACGAGGTTCCTGGCCTAATGGTGTCTAAGAGGCACTGAGTTTGCAGACTCTAGGCCTCATCACCATTTCCCACAGAAAAGCTCTAAGAGATCTGGCTGGGACCATCTTTTCCACACGCCCTGCTCTGGCCACTCTGGCCTTCTGCTCCTCGTGGCTGCCATGTTTTCTTCTAGCCTGCTTGGAATAGCCTCCCCACAGTGCTCGCTTGGCTCCCTCTTTCTCATCCCTTAGGGAATAACTCAAATGTCCTATATTCCAAGATCTTCCTTTTGATCTCAAGTCCCTGCACTGCACCCTACTCCCCTCATGCCATTCCCAATCACCAGACCACAGTATATGGAGATCTAAGAGCACAGGCTCAAATACCAGACCTTTGAGGTTCAAATCCCGGCACCATCGCTTGGGCAAGTGACTTAAACTTTCACAGGTCCATTTCTGCACCTGTCCCATAAAGGTAACAACCCCTACCTTACAGGATGACGACGTAAGTCCATCCAGGCCGAACGCTCAGAACAACACTGAGCACAGGGTAACACGCAAGGGATCACTACTATTTAATTCACAATACACCACACCACACCGTCCTTTCTGAAATTACTTAGTTTTATTTACATGATTGCTCTGTCTCCCCACCAGCCTACAAATAGACCAAGAACACACAGAAATGAGATGGAAGATGGTTTGCATTTGGTCACCTGATTTCCTTGGTGGCCACCAGCCAATCACAAAACGGGGAGCCAGCTCCCCAAACTGCCCACATGCTGACATCACTGAACCCACAAAGTCTGAACAGTTACTCAGAAGTCTCATGTTTAAACAATGCTTGGAATGTTTGATAGGAACATGCACTTATTTTTAGGCAAGAAAGCGGTCTCCTAGCTAACCCTGTGGCCCTGGAGCAGGCCGTATTTGGCAAGCGCTGCTTTGTGGTTGTTTATTAAAGAGGCCCAGAACTTTCCCAAGTCTAAGGTAGCTGCAAAGAAAACTCTATGCACTTTGAGTCTTCTGTTTTTATGGTCAAAGCTTGTTCCCCCTGAATCTCTAGTGTTTCTGGGCAGGAGGTAAGAGCTGAGTGCCACCCCTGAACATTACACAGCTTTGGGCCAGGGTGCCTTAACCAACCATCCCTAAAATGGATCAGAGCACTCAACAGATGGAATTCTTTTCGGTGGACTGTCTGTATCAGTGAGTTAAAGAAAGTTACACAAGGAAAGGGACAATTAGTTTCCCAAAATGGTCAAGAAGGCCCTCCCAAAACCCGTTTAGGTATTTCCACCTCACTCTACCAGCAGACATAGCACTGGGCTGACTACAGGCCTGACATCTCTGAAAAAGACATCTTGATACAGACCTTTCTGTTTTACAGAAAGTCAAATCCTACCAGACTTGGCAGCATAGCTCAAATGACCCAAAAAAAGGAGAAGGGAGGGAGAAAAAGGCCCCACAATCCTAGTGATGTTTACCGTCTGGACACCTTCCAGGACTGGTTAGAAGACCGCCTGTAAGAAGAGTTGATTCATCAGACTGCCCTTGAACCAGCCTGGAAAACCAGCTGCTTCCAGACATTTTGAATTTTAAAACTGAGTTTATATCATAAGCCAGAACTGGAAGATCATACAAGCCTATAAAATCAGAAAAAACAAAACCAAACCAAACCCCAAACAACAGAAACCTGACACTTCCAAACACAACCCATACCAGCAACAGCCCAACAGGCACTTTGTAAAAGCGTTTAATATTTTCATCAGACTCAAAAAGTTAATATAAAGACAGTCAATTCCTTAAAGGAAAGACGGGGGAAGTAAAAGGGAGAAAAAAGTTTATTTACTGTTAGAGCTGGGGGTAGGAAGGATGTGGATTTTTTTCTTTTTTAATGTTATCATGGAATGAACTGCACTTGGGATTTGCTGGAAACTTTGGAGTCCTTTTTAATTTGTCAGTGTTTATGAAAGCAGGCAAAAGACGCAGGCACATTTTGCCCTGCTATTAAGAAGTCACATAGTTGAGATTCCAACTCTAAATGCCTAGAGAAAAAGCACACGTCCAGTCCACGAAGCCAGCAGCGGCCTTCCTGCCGTCTGCCTTTCCTTCTCCCTCTCTCCTGCGCAAACACACCCATCGATGGACAGAACAGAGCAGCGCAACTCCGGCCCTGGGGAACAGGCTCCTCGTCCCTCCACCGGACAGTGGCCACCATGCCTGTGGATACTTTCCTGGGACACCGGCTAGCAACATATTTCTGCCCAAAAGCCCAACACTCCACCATCAGTGCCGCCTCGGGTGTGGAGGCGCTCCCCAAAACAATTAGTAAGCAACTCGGTTGCCATGGTGATTGATACCAACTAAATACCTTTTACTCACACCCAGATCATAGAGCACTCATGTGAGGACTATTACACACGCACAGACTGAGGCAATGACCCTGCCGGAAGGAAGCTTCCAGCACTGCCCTTGGCACCTGATCAAAGGGGGGGCCCTGTCATTTCAGACCCATCAACCCTCCAAGAGTGAGGGCACCTCACACAACCTCCCAGCATGGCTGGCTGCTTCAAGCTTCCTCTCGTGAGGTTTCTTCTAATCGCAACTTGGCCTTCTCAGCCAGCAAAATGACATATATATCAAAAAAAAAAGAGGGGCACCTGGGTGGTTCAGTCGTTAAGTGTCCGTCTTTGGCTCAAGTCATGATCCCTGGGTCCTGGGACTGAGCCCTGCTGGTTGGGCTCCCTGCTCTGCGGGAAGCCTGCTTTTCCCTCTCCCACTCCCCGTGCTTGTGTTCCCTCTCTTTTTTTCTTTAAAAAAAAAAAAAAAGAAAGAAAAGAAAAGAAGGGACACCTGGGTGGCTCAGTGGGTTAAGCCTCTGCCTTCAGCTCAGGTCTTCGTCTCATCTCAGAGTCCTGGGATCGAGCCCCACATCAGGCTCTCTGCTCAGCAGGGAGCCTGCTTCCCCCTCTCTCTCTGCCTGCCTCTCTGCCTACTTGTGATCTCTCTCTCTCTCTTTCTCTCTGTTAAATAAATAAATAAAATATTTAAAAAAGAAAAGCATCCAGATGACTTCCTGTTGTCCCTCCATCCTGGATGGCTGCTCATTAAGACATTCTTAAATCAGAGTCATTTCCGATTCAGAGGTACAGTGTGAAAACTCTTTATCTTAGGCTTTTTGGAGATTAAAAAAAAAAAAAAACCAGATTGTTCCCACAGGTGAAGGAGGAGGAGCAGGGCCTACAAGGGCCTACTACCGCCTGCCTTCCGCACTGCCTCCCATCCACCTAGAATGTGGCTTCCACCCACTCTCAACAGCCATCAGGGAGGGGGAGAAGATGAAAAGAAAAACCCACTAGAAAGCCAGTGACAGACATCACTCAGACCCACACCTTTGGGGGGGACACTTTAAAAAGCATAAAACAAACCACAATGTCTTCTTTATTCCTGCCCGAAGCTGAAGACACAAATGCTATTGTATGGCTGGTGTTCCAGCATCCCATTTAATCATTTCAACACCATCAACGACATTTCCCAAGATGACTTCATTGTGTTCCACGGGTAGCAACTGCCACTTTCAACTTCTCCTGCCCTGGGTCGATAGTTCCACTGGAAAACAAAGAAGCTGTTCTGCTCTGATATTTGGAAGAAAAACATTTAAATAAGCCTTTCTTAAGTCGGCAGGAGGGCACTGCTTTCCTCGCAGAATCTAGGATTTAAATACCCAAACAGCACAGCAGTGTATGGGGGGCGGGGGGAGCGAGGGAGCCAAACTTCCAGTGGGTATGTGTACAAAAACTGCAGCCTTAAAAAGAAGAGGCTACGTGAGGGGCAAGTGACAAGCCCACAATTCTTAGATTTACAACATGGCCCTGGGTTCTTAAAAAACAAACAAAAAACCCTAACGTCTGAAAGCAAGGATAAATCCAGGGTCATTCAATCTCGAGTGAGATATGGGACGTGGGGCAAGCAGGATGGGCGGTGTGTTCCTGGGTAAGTCACGCTATCCTGACACTCGTGGAATGTCTCCAGGGTCAAGTGAGATGGTTTTTTCCCCAAGTGTGGCATGTATGCATGGGAGATTCTTTTTTTTTTTTAAAGATTTTATTTGTCAGAGAGAGAGAGAGTGAGAGCGAGCCCGCGCACACAAACAGGGGGAGCAGCAGGCAGAGGGAGAAGCAGGCTCCCCGCTGAGCAGGGAGCCCAATGCGAGACTCTATCCCAGGACCCTGAGATCATGACCTATGCCAAAGGCAGATGCTTAACTGACTGAGCCACCCAAGTGCCCCGACACATGGGAGATTTTAAGGGTTATCCACATCCTACATTAAACCTTGAATCATCATGAGGTTATTCCTTCGATTCTCTTGTAGACCTTCTGATTACTTCAAAGAGAAATCTCTGCTTGTACTGTGGGTCTTTAGCTCCTAACACTTGGCAAACTCTCTTTTAACCTCAGGCCCAGAGCTTTCAGCAGGAATCACACCTAGCTAGAATTTAACGACATTGTTTTGTTTTCAGCATGTTTATTTCCCCAGTTTCCTTCTATTTAAGGCCAATGAGGCTGAGTTTTTCATTTATCATACTTATATAACTTTTCCTTTTAAAACTGAAGAAAAGCAAACTGACTTAAAGAAAAGTTTTAAGCATATAAAAGTAAAGGTGAGTATGGAAAAAATCACAAATGACTAATAGGGAGATAAGCGTGGGAGCAAGGATGAGGGGGTGGCTCCTGCTGTGGCTGGAGAACCATAGTCTCTTCTGGAAATGGCAGGATGGCCCCTCACTCTGGGGGGGGGGGGTTTGGGGGAGACAGGGCTCATCCCAGAGAGGCAGGAGCCAGCACAGAAATAGGTGGCAAATAGCAAATCCCCAATACACCCAATCCACTGGCTTTCCAATAACTCCTCAATAAATTACGCCTTAGAAAAAGACCGCTGGGGGCGCCTGGGTGGCTCAGTCGTTAAGCGTCTGCCTTCAGCCCAGGTCAGATCCCAGGGTCCTGGGATGGAGTCCCGCATCGGGCTCTCTGCTCTGCGGGAAGCCTGCTTCTCCCGCTACCATTCCCTCTGCTTGTGTTCCCTCTCTCGCTGTGTTTCTCTCTGTCAAATAAATAAAATCTTTAAAAAAAAAAAAAGAAAAGAAAAATACCGCTGGCTTCTCCCAGAGTAACTGCTGCTCCGGACTCAGGAGAAGGCAACCAAGTTACACCAACAAGACTTTCCCTGGACATTCCAAGTTAATGCATCGATTGTTTACAAAGGAAGAGGGAGGGGGGAGGGACATGAAACAACAACACAACCAAAAAAGGCACAACAGCAAAGACGAATGTCTCAGAGATTTTTATAATCCCAGGGAGACCGCTACTTGGAGAAAACTTCCCCAGCACGGATGTAAGGACACCCTTGCCAGTTAAATTCAGGCAAAGATTTCCCTTTCTCGGAGGAGGCAAGATCGCCCTTCTCCCAGCCAGCAGGTTAATTTCTCCTCCAGTACAGAAATTCTTCTTTACAGAATCTGCAATTTAAAACGATTGTTTCTCTTGATTCACTGACCCTTACATTCGGTGATACCTGGGATACTGACTAAAATGTAACTCATAAACCTTCTTGAAGCAAAGCAAGTGTTACTGCGCCACTTTCAGACACTTTATAACAAATCCTGGCGCCTGCACTGCCAACACTGTAAAACTAAGTTTCCTTATAACTGTGCTTTGATGTTTTCAACTTTAAACGCATCCGAAAGGAGTCTGCTCTTAAGCTCTCAAACCTCCCATGATATAAAGACGTCTTTCAAACCTCCAGGGATGACAGAAAAAGAAACTTCCGTCTGGCCTACCTTTCCCTCTCCCCCTTAGGTAGCTCTGTATTTCAATGACCAGGTCGCTGAATTACCCACTTGCTATCATCTGACTTCTATTTCCATGAAAAAAGAAAAGGGGGGAAGAGGAATTCGAGCAAGGTAACGGGAGTGTTTTGTTATTCTGTAAAATAAATACATAAGTAAAGGCAGTGGGCAGGAACCTGAGGGAAGGGACTTGAACGAGGCTGATGAGACCAGGGACGTGATTAAGTGAAGGAAACGGGGATAAAGCAAGGCAGACACTGGTCTAGTACATACTCAATGCCAGGGAAGAGATAAACATGTCGGTACTTTGGCCATTCAGAAAACCTGACCGAGCAAGCGATCTGAGGGCAAACAGCTGTTTGCTAACTATGCTTGCCCTTCTCTTCTCCTCTCCCCTCCCCTCCCCAAAAAAGCAGCAGCAAAAGAATCCTTGTTTTGTTTTTAAGAACCCTAAGATCTGGTCAAAGGCTTGTAGAATTCCCAGCACACTGTAAAACAATACAGCAAAAGCCGAAAGTGTCCCCCTCAACAGTCTCAGAAATTCTTCAAGCCTTCTCAAATCCATTCTTTTTTGGTTCCATTCTCTTTTCTGTCCTCCGTGAGACAGCACTGCCGGGTAACCTGGACTAGTCACTCAGGTAACTGAAAAACTGGGCTGCCTGGCCAAAGTCCACCATGACTGGAGTCTACATTTCAAGGACAGAAGTTTCCCTATCTCAGAGGCTTAACACTAGAATCCAGACTTGTCCCTGCTCCTCAAAAATCTGCTTAAGAAGACTTTTTTCGAGTGCCATCCAGCATCTTAACTGACCTCCTGACTGCAGCTCAAGAGTTCAACAGCGTCGGGACAGTCAGGCCACTCAAACACTGCCCTTCACTCCCTGGGCAGTGTTCCTCCAACATGT
Organism: Procyon lotor; assembly: GCA_028646535.1. Classification (NCBI taxonomy): domain Eukaryota; kingdom Metazoa; phylum Chordata; class Mammalia; order Carnivora; family Procyonidae; genus Procyon; species Procyon lotor. The sequence goes on along the minus strand of CM053620.1, from coordinate 36,944,032 downwards.
TCACTGAGCTTTCCCCACAAGGAAGCCCACTCGAGGCCAGGCAATCCGCTGCCCTTAATGAAAACCATTTAGCACCAGTTCCAACCTGAGAGTGAGTCAACTCCCTGTTGCCAAGGGAGCCTAGTGAGCGAGTCTCCTAGTTGGTCTTGGAAGCCGGAACCAGGGAGGGTGTTTCATACAGGCAGAGGGCAATCCCGGCTGCCGCCCCGGCCCGCCCAGGATTAGCAGGCACTGCTCCCACGTCACGGTACCAACTCTCAAATGAACGAGTGTGAGTGGCTCCAAGGGGCACACTTCCCCCAGACCTCACCCTTCGGCAGTCATCAGAAAAGCCATGTTCTAAGACCCATTTTCAAGGAATGGGGAAGGAATGGAGGACTTAGTAGCCGAGTAGCTTCTCCTACCCCTCTCCCAAGAGGGCAGAGAACAGTTGCCTCCCCATCTTTACAGTCTTATTTCTAGATGATAATTAAGTTTGATGAGAGGATTAAATATTATTATTTAATTTTTTTGATAGGTATGTTATTTAATTTTGAAAGCTGCTATGGACCTGTCAGTCTTAGCCCCATCCTAAGAGGGAAGCAATTAGAGTAATGGAAAAAAAGTAACAGATGGCTACTTTGAAGCCTCTATTGTCAGCCTTAAAAAAAAAAAAAAAAAACCCTGCTTGGAGAAAAAAAACACCATCAGAACTTTGAAATAATTAACTCACCTTAATACAGCCCAAGCCAAAGGTCAGGGGTCTAAACACTGAATCCCTGTAAGCAGCGATGTTTCAATGAACACCAGAGCTTAGCGAAGGAGGCGTTTCTTCTTGTTAAGCTAGAGGTCATCCAGGGGAGCCGACAAGAGACCTCTCCTGTCCAGGGGAGCAGGGGGCAGCAGCCAGTCTGCCCAGGATCCTTTCAGAAACTGAGAGAAGGAACTGCGGCCAAGAACTGTAAACACCGGACCAGTCCATCCTCCATCCCCCCCGGGAGAAAACTTAGGGCCTGCCGTGTCAGAACTACTGCACAACCTACTCATCAGGTCGTACCTTGGTTACAGGGGTCCCTAGAAGTCAGAGCCAACAGCTGCAGGTAGAAGTGAGAACCACCAGAAGCCACACACACCCTGACTTGAACCAATCTTTAACTAACTCCGACAAGAATTCAATTCCACACACTTCAGGGGACTTCAGCTATTCTGGACACGGAATTTTAGAGCATGTGAGTGGGTGAGTGTGCACAAGACACTCACAGGACAGCCATTCTCCCTGTGCCTGTGGCTCAGCCTTAGAGGGGCAGCTTGTCAGTCACTAAAGTGACACTGTAATGTAGAAAAATTCCCCCAGACTGTTGGGGGGGAGTGGGTAGGGGAGTTCCTCTTCAAAGGGAAAGAACAGTACAGATTTGTGTACATATTCCTTTCCATTACTCCTTCCCCCATTTCATAAAGGATCCCTATTCCATAATAGGAAAGTGCACAGCAGTGAAGCAGTATTTTTCCCCAAAGAACAGCTATGTGTAAATATTTGCTGCAGTAGGGTCTAAAGCAGGACATACTAGAATCTGACCCTTATTGAGAACTAAAAGCAGCTTACATTAGAGGACACTGTGAGCCACCCTCTCCCTCAACCTTGCCTGGTCTTTGAGGAAGGGAAGAGGGAAAATAACAGAGAGCATCAGGACCTTGGGGTTCCTGTGAGTCTGGGTTCCCGCCCCTGGCCTGAATGGTGTCCCAGCCTCACCCTGAGCGCAAGGGAGACTATAACCATGGAGGAGCACACAACCTAACTTCCAGAAGGGAGTGGAAATGAGCTAGCAAAAGGAGTCACGTGGAGAGGGGTAGAAGACAGGAAAGCCCCCCACTCTTGCACCTGGGAGAAAAGAGTCAGGGGCTGATTTTCCCAAGCACTGGAGCTGGAGAAGACAGATCCCAGAAATATTCAACAACAACCCTGTGGCCCCCTGGTTCCCCTCCCAACTTTCCAAGTCTCTCCCTTAACCTTTTCCAACCCAGCACTGCCTGGGGCAATAAATTAATGCTGTGACAGCAGGCTAGATCTCCCTCTCCCCCCAAAAAGCATTTCTATGTCAGATTATCTCAATCTGGCCACCCGGAGATAACTGGAGCAATGGAGAACACCATCACTGACCCGTCACCCTCCCTCCCCCCACTGATGAGGAAATTCAAGCAGAGGTTGGGAATTTACCCAAGGTTATGCCAGGCCCCACCCCAGGAACAGCTGCTCCTTTCACCCTTCCCCTCCGCCCAGGGAGGCCAGCACTGCCCCACCCCCCAGCACCAATTCACACCCTCAAGAGGCTTCCAGTCACTCTCAGCTGTCCTCCCCAGCTCACCACTCAAATCCCTTGAGTCTGCCCCACGTTCCTGAAAAAGCTCCACCATACCCCCCCCCCCCCCGCCCCAAATCCCCACACCACACACATCCATGTCTGTAGCATCACAGGAGAGCTCCCTTCCATCCTTCCTCATTTCACAATGACAGAACGGTACTAAGAAAGCCAGGGTCTCCCGCAGGCCCACAAAGCTGATGAGTAACAAATCTGGGAAGAAAATTCAGGTCTTCGGAACGTCTTAAAAGCCTCTAACTTCAAGTACCTGCCACTCTCTTCACACACACTTTAAACCACTAACACTCCTTTCTTTAGCTCTTCCTGCACACACTCAAACCCTCTCTTCTATCAGCTGAGAGCTCCCTCATCAACAACCCTGAATTATCCCTCCCCAAACACCTTCTCCAGGCCTCCCACTCCTTTTGATCTCCCTTTCACCACTCGGTTCCCTCTAAGTTGCTCCCATACCCCAATATGCCACCTGGAAACAGATCCTGCTTTAAGGGTCCTTTCACCCCCTCCCCCCAAAGACAATTCTTCCTTGACACTCTGCTTCCTCCCTCATTCTCCCTCCCCCCACCTCAAAATACACTCCATAGTCCCGAGACTGTGTACCTCTAGAAGGCCTCCCCCCTCCAAATTCCTTTCTCAGTCCATCCATCACACACTGCCTTCCTAATGAGACTTTAGTTTTTCTAAACTAATCTCCTTCCCATTACCCGCCATTCCGCCGCTCCCATTCTCTCCAGCGTGCTCACCTTTTCCACACTACCTTTTCCTTAGGCTCCTCCAACCCTTGGCTGAGCTTTTCAGCCTTCCATCAGTTCTACAGAATCCCCTCTTCGAAACACTCCAGGTACCCTCTGCATCCCCCTTCGGCCTCTCCATCCCTTATCTATTCCTCTTACTCCTCCTGCCCCCCCATGAGAACAGGGCCCCTCAAATAAATCTCACCCCTTCCAACACTTCTCACAGCTCCCTAACTTCTTCCACTCGCACCCCACGGGGGTCTCACACCCACTTCTCTCCTCTGCCCCCTCATCTTCCAATTCTCCCAGGTCCTCCCACTGCTCTTCAGACTCCACATCCCTTTCTTAGTACCCCTACTCCACCTTCAGAATTCCGGAATCTCCAACCCCTTTAGAACTCCCACAACCCCAACCTTCTTCACACCTTTCTGCACTCCAAATAGCCCCTTCCATCTTCGAGCTCCTCTTCAGGCTCCCCCAACCATTAATTCCATTCTGGCCCACAAATTCCAGACGACTCCGTTTCTCTCCGCATCCGCAAACAGCCTCTGACCCTCCCACCCCGCCTCAGACCCCCATTCCATTTTAGAACTCTCCAAGCATCTCGGCTTCGCCCAATTCCCCGCCCAGACCCTCCAATTCCTTCACCGGACTCTCTTGATTTTTTTTTTTTTTTTTAAGACTTCTATATTCCCTTCACGGCCGCCAATTATTTTTTCAGACTCCCCAGTCCTTGGTCAAGTTCTACAATTTCTTCTTAGGACTACACACCCCTTCCAGTCCCGCCAATTCGGTCTCATGACCCCTGATTCCCACCACAGACCCTCCAATTCCCTTCCCGGGCCCCAACCTCCCTTGGAAGCCCCCCTTCAGCCCGTCCTGCCCGCGGGCCGCGCACCTTACGCTGCTGCTTCTCCCAGGCCGGGTCCAGCAGCAGGTCCCGGTCCCAGTCGTCCTCCTGGGCCATGTAGTCGCCCATGCTTCCCCCGCCGCCAGCGCCATTGCCCCCGCTGCTGGGGCCGTACTGGTACGACTGGTTCGCCGCGTGGTAGTCCACCATTCCGCCGCCTCTCTCTCGCCCACCAGCCGGTCTGCTCCCGCCGCAGCTCCCGCCCCTCTGCCCGAGCCTCCGCCGCCGTCGCCGCCGCCGCTTCAGCTGCTTCAGCCCGCCCTCCCCCAGCGCCTGCGCACTGCCCGCCGCGCCTGCGCACCGCGCCGCCGCCGACGCCCTCCCGCGCGCGCGCGCGCCTCCTGACCAGAAAGGTGCTGGGAGGAGGGCGGGCTCCTCTTCGGGAAGCTCGGCGCCTGCGCAGAATCCACTTCCCCCACCGCCCCTTCAGCTCGTGTACGAGCTGCTCCCCTCTCCCGCGTGAGCGCGCCCGTTCTCTGCGTGTGGGCGGGGCCATCATGAATGATTCATAAGGCGGGGTCTCGCCATCAAGCCTTAACCTGCCCAGGCCTGGAATGTGTATTCTCATTCAGCAACACAAATTCAGCAAATATTTATCAAACGCCGACTGTGTGCCACATCGTGTTTTATGCGTTGGCACTGAACAAGATAGACAGAAATCCCTGCGCTCGTGGAACTACGTTCTAGTGAAGGAAGATAACAACATCTTTGGAAGTACAGTCCAACGTCAGATAAACACTACGGAGAAAAATTAAGCATGAGCTGGGATGTCAAACAGTAGTCACGGCAGGCTTTGCAGAAATGGGGGACATTTGGGGGCGCCTGGGTGGCTCAGTCGTTGAGCGTCTGCCTTCGGCCCGGGTCATGATCCCAGGGTCCTGGGATCGAGCCCCACGTCGGGCTCTCTGCTCAGCGGGAAGCCTGCTTCTCCCGCTACCACTCCCTCTGCTTGTGTTCCCTCTCTCGCTGTGTTTCTCTCTGTCAAATAAATAAAATCTTTAAAAAAAAAAAAAAAAAAAGAAATGGGGGACATTTGGACACAGACCTGAAGGATTCACAAAACAGACACAAGAGTTAGGCAGATTGGACTAAATACTGGCTGACCAGGAAGGTGAAGGAGTCTGGGAACTTGTCTGTCTTCATTTAATCAACAAACATTTATTGAGCACCTGTGGTGTGCCAGGCAATGTTCTTGGGCGCTGGCAATAGAGTGCTGAGCATGATTAGTGGTTCTCAGGTGGTTCACATGGTGGGGGGGCAACAATAAATAAGCAAATAAATACAGATAAATGACGCTGCCACATTCACAGACCTCTCAGATTTAGATATCCAGAGCTAAGCTTCTGATCTTCCTAAACCTGATCACCCCACAGCCATCCCCATTTCAATTAATGGCACCTCCATCCTTCCAGGTGTGTGGGCAATAAGCCTTTCAGTCAATCCTTGCCTCCTCTTTGTCTTCACACTCCAATTCAGGAAATTCTGTCGGTTCCATCTTAAAAGTATATACATGTGGTGCAGTCAGTTAGGCAACCAACTCTTGGTTTCCACCATGGTTGCTTGGGTCATGATCTCAGAGTCGTGAGATCAAGCCCC
>CM053620.1:36910679-36937938 GCA_028646535.1 Procyon lotor | reverse complement strand
CTTTGTGGAAATGCAGCATTCCGGTATTTTGATAGCTGGTACAGGCCCATCTGCGCCAACCTGCAGCGTTTCAGCCTCCGGTGCTGGTTAGGATTCGGGAATTTTCTGTCTTTACGAAAAGCCCGTAACTGTATTTAAGAAGAGCACTGAGGCTCCCCGGGCCGGCCCTCTGACCTCTCCTGCCCACCCCCGCCCACCCCCAGGCTATGGACAGCCAGAAGCAGTTCACGGGCCCAGAAATCCAGTTCCTGCTTTCCTGCTCTGAAGCGGACGAGAACGAGATGATCAACTGTGAGGAGTTCGCCAATCGCTTCCAGGAGCCAGCCCGTGACATCGGCTTCAACGTGGCGGTGCTGCTGACCAACCTGTCGGAGCACGTGCCCCACGACCCACGCCTGCGCAACTTCCTCGAGCTGGCCGAGAGCATCCTCGAGTACTTCCGGCCCTACCTGGGCCGCATCGAGATCATGGGCGCCTCGCGCCGCATCGAGCGCATCTACTTCGAGATCTCGGAGACCAACCGCACGCAGTGGGAGATGCCCCAGGTTGGCCGGCCTGCGCCCCTGCATGCTCGCCTCCCCCCACCCCCGCCCCCACGCATGCTCCTTGCACGCTCGGACCCCCACAGGGGCGGGCACCCGTTTCGTACAGCCGCTGTGCCGCCCCGCCCGTGCAAGCCCATGCCCACCCTTTCCCACCCATGCTGTGGGCCCTGCGGTGCCCTGGCACGTCCCCGGGTCTCCCCTGCCCACCTCCTGCAGATTTAGCCTGGAGATGGATTGTGCGTACAGCAGCGTCGCTCTGCTCCCACTCGCTGCTTGAACACCATGCCTGCCACTTGCACACTCACTCTGGGAGCTCCCGCGTGTCTTTAGAGTTCTGGTCCCACCCATGCTGTCACATACTGGAACACGGTGGTTATAGATGGTCATACATCTTCCTCGCTCCCCTTCCCAGCAGCCCCTGGTGTGCCCTCTCTCGGCCCTGGCCTGCTCCTGCCCTCTCTTTCGCACACTCACTGTGGGGGCTCTGGGGTACCGTGCTGTGCCGGCCTGCCCCTCACCAGTCACCGCATGTGCCCCCAAATGCTGCACACGATGTCCACTTACTTGGGGTCCACGTGTGGGTGCACACCTCTAATACACTGAGGATGTGGTCCCGGCACACCACGTGGTTGTCCATCCCTCACTTATTCACCCCCCACATGCCCGCCTGGCATGCCCTCTGTCACCCGCACACTTGGAGCACCCTCCAGCTCACCCCCGTGAGCCCCTGAACGTCCTCGGCGGCCAGGCCGATCCTCAGCCTCTCATATGCCCACCCACTCACTCTCCCCTTACACACCCACCTGCCCCAAGGTGGCCCTGGCAGGCCCCCAGCCCACCTCACACTTAGCTTGCATGTCGCCCCCTTCCCTGTTCCCTTGTACTTCTCTTTCACTCACACTTCCCCTTTGTTCCTCACCTGCACATCCCTCCACTTTCTCTGGCACACCCCTTCCCATCTCACACTTGGAGCCCACGAGGCTTGCACTCCCATCAACCCCTCGACAACTGGGCCCCTCATGTCTCCTCAAGCACACGTGGGTGGCTATCCCCCACTGAATCCTGTCATATTCTGAGCCTTACTGCACCGACCCCCGGGGCCCCCTCGCACTCTCATGCCTGCTTCTCGGGCTCTGACGCTATGAATCGTAGGCCCCTCCCGCACTAGTGCTCCCCTTGGGTTTAGGCCCCAGGCCCTTGTGTGGTCGCCCTGTGTGTCCATGTGCACCGTGGACACTCGGGCCCCACACGGTGGCATCCTTCCCACATCCTCCCATACCGCCACCCGATTCCTCCCTTAGTCCCTGGTGCCCTCTCATGAGGCTCTTGCACGTTGGCCCCCTCACTCCACAGGACCCCTCAAGATTTTGCACATCTCACCTGTGTCCCCTGGGGTGATTGCATATGCCCCACCCTCCCCAATCTGGCATAAAAGTGGTTGCACCATCCTTGCACCCAGGGTGTCTGCCACATCCCTTCACCAGCAGGAAGCCCCGGTTCCCCGCGGGGCCTTCACACTGTTCTACCAGCTGTGGGAGCTCCGCCCACCTTCCCCGACCTCCCCTTCTCACGTGCTCCCCACACGCACACTCTTTCTCTTAATTCCTGCGAACACCCGCTTCTGCCTGCTCCCCCCACCCCCATTCCCACTTTGTCCTGCTCGAGGCCACGTATGCAGCGTGCACATCCCGTACTCTGCAGCCTTCCAATAACGGCAGGCGCTATGGGCATTTATTAGGCACCAGGCACTGTCCTCGGATCCCTCGGCATCTCTGAACGCATCGACTCCTCATGCCAACCCTATAACTGAGGTCCCGTTAGTATCCCCTAATTTCGGAGGCGGGGGGAAACTGAGGCCCAGAGAGTTACGTCTAAATCACCCAGCTCCTCACTGGCACAATCAGGACTGGAACCCAGGCCGGCGGGCCGGCTGCAGAACCTTCACCCTCCACCCCTGCGCTCCATTTCTCAAAGGAGCGAATGAATGGTCTGGATTCCGGAGCCCGCTGGTGGGGAACCCACCCTCCATCTGCCACCTCTCCGCGGCACCCTGAGGTCGTGACTTGTTAGGCCTCCGTTCCCCCAGCTGCGAGACGGGGAGCTGAGCCCCTCATCTGGGATGGCTGGCGAGGTGTCACACGCTGGGTGCGGGGACTGCGCAGCCCGCGCGCTCACCCCGCGCCGCCTCCGCCCCGCGCGCAGGTCAAGGAGTCCAAGCGCCAGTTCATCTTCGACGTGGTGAACGAGGGCGGGGAGTCCGAGAAGATGGAGCTCTTCGTGAGCTTCTGCGAGGACACCATCTTCGAGATGCAGATCGCCGCGCAGATCTCCGAGCCCGAGGGCGAGCCGGAGCAGGACGAGGACGACGGCGCCGCCGAGGCGGGCGCCGAGGGCGCGGAGGAGGGCGCGGCGGGGCCCGAGGGCGCGGCGGGGCCGGCGGCGGCGGGCGTGACGGCGCGCGCGGCGGCCGCGGCGGCCCGGGCGCTGCGCGGCCTCAGCTACCGCAGCCTGCGGAGGCGCGTGCGGCGGCTGCGGCGGCTCACGGCGCGCGAGGCGGCCGCGGCGGTGGCGGCGCTGCTCTGGGCGGCGGTGGCGCGCGCGGCGGGCGCGGGCGCGGGCGCGGCGGCGGGCGCGCTGCGCCTGCTCTGGGGCTCGCTCTTCGGCGGCGGCCTCGTGGAGGGCGCCAAGAAGGTGACGGTGACCGAGCTCCTGGCCGGCATGCCCGACCCCACGGGCGACGAGGTGCACGGCGAGCAGCCGGCCGGGCCCGGCGGCGACGCGGACGGCGAGGGCGCGGGCGAGGGCGCGTGCGACGAGGCGGAGGGCGCGGGCGACGAGGAGGCGGCGGCGCACGAGGCGGGCCCGGGAGGCGCCGACGGGGCCGTGGCCGTGGCCGACGGGGGCCCCTTCCGACCCGAAGGGGCGGGCGGCCTCGGGGACATGGGCGACACGACGCCGGCGGAGCCGCCCACGCCCGAGGGCTCCCCCATCATCAAGAGGAAGCTGGGGGTGAGAGGGCCCGCGAGGGGAGGGGTGGCCCTGGGGTTTTGGAGACCTTGGGCGTGAGAGGGAGGACGGGCCGGGGAGGGAGAGTCTGAGAGACAGAAAGAGGAGAGAGAGCCTGAGAGGTGGGCCCGCAGAGACGAACCGGAGACGTAGACCAGGGAGAGAGAGACTCACGGAGAAGTGGACTCCGAGATGGAGACCTTGGGACAGGTGGTATTTCTGGGAGAGGTCAGGATACCTGCAGCCAGGGAGAGGAGAGACCCTGAAGCCTAATCAGAGGGAAAAAGGGACCGGTAGCTAGGACAGCCCGGGACAGGGTCAGGGACGCTGGGAGAGCCCCTCAGAGATACACAGGTGTTCGCGAAGAATTATGTAGCCCCCCAGCCTCAGGCCCTGGGTGCCCTGAGTGCCCTGGGCTGTGGTTGTCAAGGCGCTGGGAAGCCCTGGGGAACAAGAGCTCCAGTGGAGTCAGCCTGACTGTGCACGGTGCTTTGGCAAGGCGCTCCACCTCCTTGAGCCTCAGTTTCCCCTCTGTAAAACGAGACTGGTAATCTCCCTTCTGATGGGAGGAGAGACAAACGTAGATCACCCGGGGATGATGACCAGAAAGGGACCCAGAGAGGAACAGGCAGGCGGAGGCGCTCTGAGAGGCGCTTGGGGTGGCGGCTCGTCCCTGATGCTTGCCCTGCCTCCAGGTGGACGGAGAGGAAGAGGAGCTGCCTCCAGAACCCGAGCCGGAGCCCGAGCCCGAGCCCGAGAAAGCCGAGTGAGTGGCCTTGGAGTCCAAGAGGCCCGGCCCCTATAACTGCCTCCCTCCTGGACCTGGAGCCTCCCGAGGTCACGCTGTGTCCTCAGCCTCCCCGAGACCAGGCTGGGGCCCAGAGGGGAGGCTCTGTCAAAGGGAGCCGGGCAACGAATGCTTCTCTTTTACCTCCAAGCCTTTCTGTGGGCTTTCCCTCCGCTCGGAGCACTTTCTCCCATGCTCATCTTGGTCTTCCTTCTCCTTCCCATTTGGGCTCACATGCCTCCTTCTCCGGGAAGCTTACCTTGACACACACATCCTGCCACCAAGCGGAAGAGGTGTTTCTGGGGGCTCCCACAACCCCCTGAGCATCCCCCATCCCAACCCTGACCCCTCTGGGCTGCCACTGCCTGGTGACCGGTCTGTACCCCCCACTGGACTGAGCTCCATGGAGGCACTGACTTATCACTGTGTCCCCAGCACCATCCAGACCTGAGCCAAGCATGGGATGGGCCCCCAGCGCACGGCTTTGAATTAATGAATGGATGGATGGATGGATGGATGGATGGATGGATGGATGGATTGCCCAGGCATCTCCTCACTCTTTCTGTGTCCTGCCCTGCAGTGCTGAGAATGGGGAGAAGGAAGAAGCCCCCGAACCCCCACCAGAGCCCCCCAAGAAGACAGTACCTCCTCCACCCCCTCCAAAGAAGGAGGAGGCTGGAGGCGGGGGCTCGGAATTCTGGGGAGAACTGGAAGTGCAGAGGGTGAAGTTCTTGGTGAGGACCCCGAAAGGGCTTGCTGGCACCTCCTCTTTCAGGGAGACCCCCCTGGTGCCTTCACAGCACCTCTCTTCCACACTCACCTGTTCCAGGCTTAACACTCAGAAGCAGCCAGGCTGGCCTGAGGGCACGGATGTCCCCAGACAGAGTCAGGACCTGGTCACAGGGCAGCATCTCTTGGCTCCTCGACCTCTCCTTACCCAAGATCCTTGTTCCAACCACCATATCTTTGCTCCTCTGGGGTAACTGCCTCGGCTCTCCACCCCCATGTGCTATCCAGAGCTAAATCCAACCGAGGCCATGCCTCTGTTCCTCCCACCGTGGCCTGTCCCTTGGCTCTCAGCCTTTGGGTCGGAGCCACCGCACCGGTCCCAGGCCCTCCTGTCCAAGGTTGAGGGAAGAACTCATGTCCTCATCCAAGCCAGAAGGAAGGGAGGGAGTTTGGGAGGGCAGGGCTCAGGGCTCTGCACATCCTGCCTCCTCTCCAGGCCCAGCCTGACATGAGGGACTGAAGGAAACCTGTTGGGGGGAAGGTGGTCCAGCGAAGGTGCATGGGAAGAAAGAGGGACAGGGAGAGCGATGGAGAGACAAAGAGGGAGGGAGAGATGGACCTAAATGTCCTCTGTGTGGGCTAAAGCAGACGGGGCAGCCTCACGCAGGACGCAGCATACCAGAGTAGTTGGGAGTGTGGACTTTGGAGGTTAAGTGCCTGGTCTCAAACCTCGAGTCTGCCACTTCCTAGCCACGTGACCTTGAGCAGGACCTCTCACCTCCCTGAGCCCAGGTGTTCTCATCTGTAAAATGGGCAGATCAGCCATGCCCGCTTCGTGGCGGCGCAGTGAGAGCCACACATTCATGTGTGTAGAGCTCTTCGTGCACATCCTGAGATATCAATAACTGGGAGGTTGTGGGACCAGATTTTGGATTGTTGGGTGGATGCTGGGGCGAATTCTCCAGGGAAGAAGGTGGACTGTGAGCTCTTTCCCTTTCTCTCCTCGTCTTAGAACTACCTCTCCCGGAACTTCTATACCCTGCGATTCCTTGCGCTCTTCTTGGCCTTTGCTATCAACTTCATCTTGCTGTTTTATAAGGTGCTGGTCACAAGGGGCTTAGAGGATAGGCTCTTATCTCTGCTGGGGGACAGGGCGACTCAGCCCCTACCTGGTTCCCAGGTCCCCCTGGGACAAAGTGTTGGATTGGGGGTTCCGGGGAGGTTCGGGCGGGACACTGGATCTTGGGACCCCTGTGGGAACGTGTGTGGGTATCTGGGCACATCTGGGACAGATGCCTGACCAGCTGCAGGGGTTAGAGCAGGGAACCAGTGTGGGCTTCCACATTCAGCTCTGCCACTTGCCAGCCCCGTGGCCCTGGGTGAGGGCCTTGGCCTCTCTGTGACATGCACTGATTCAGTGAAGTTTCTTTGCTTTCTCATAAGCTCAAGAGAAATCTGCAGGGAGGAGGAAATGGGCAGCTCATGGAATGGAAGGAAAGGGCTCAGAGCCAGGCCTCCTGAGAGACAAAGGGCCCTTGGGGTCTTGCCAAGGATCTAGAGAACAGGACAGAGAAGCGGTCTAGCTGGCTTCTGTGGGATCAAATCCCAGCTCCACCACACACTGGCTGTATGATATTAGGCAAGGGGCTTAAGCTCACTGCCCTCAGTTTCCTCATCTGTAAAATGGGACACTGACATTGTCTATCTCTGACAGCTGGGGGGATTACAAGAGGATTAACATGTGTAAAGCACTTAGAACAGTACTTGGCATATAGAAAGGGCTGCGTAAGCATCAGCCCTTGCCTAATTTTAGTATTCATGTTAATATTGGAGGCCAGTCTCTTCAAGGACAATCAGCTCCAGCGGCTTCCATGGTCCTGTCAGTTCAATAATCAGATTCGCAGGACAGAGTCTGATTTGCTAGCCAGGGATCCAGGCCCACCCCTCATCTTGATTGACAGTCTCACTGAAGTTGTATCTGACTGCCCGCCCCCCACTCCTTCCAGGCTGTGGGTTGTGTTCGTGGCTTCTGGATGTGGCAGGCCCTGACCGATCTCTGCCCCCCTTCAGGTCTCTGACTCTCCGCCAGGGGAGGACGACATGGAGGGCTCGGCAGCCGGGGACCTGTCAGGTGCAGGGTCCGGTGGCGGCTCTGGCTGGGGCTCGGGGGCCGGCGAGGAAGCGGAGGGCGATGAGGACGAGAACATGGTATACTACTTCCTGGAGGAGAGCACGGGCTACATGGAGCCCGCCTTGCGCTGTCTGAGCCTGCTCCACACGCTGGTGGCCTTCCTGTGCATCATCGGCTACAACTGCCTCAAGGTGGGTCATGACCGTGGTTCTGGGGCAGGGGCTCGCTGGGCAGGGAGAGGTGCTGGGCCACTGTGAGGGTCTAGGGCACGGGCGGGGGGATCTCCCGCGGCGGTTCGGACAGAGGGGGCCTGGAACTGGAGTAAGGGCTGGGGGTCCGGGCACAGGATTGGGGTCTTCAGCAAGGACAGTATTCGAACTGGGAACTCATGTGGGTCACAGCTGAGGAGCCGGGCCTGGGACCATGTTAATTTCTGGATCAAGAGGCAGACTCTGTCACTGTGACTGTTACTTTCTGTATACCGATCAGTTGGTGAATGAAGACTCGTGGGGGTCTGTGGGATCTCGGGCATAACACGGGTGCTAACGGGAGTGTGCCTTCTGCCATAACAATGCCTGAAGTTTGTGGTGCCCCAGAAGGCATGTTATGAGAGCCTCAGTTTGGGTTACCAGGTGTCTGTCTGAGGCAATCTCGATACTCTACTCTTGGAAGAATAGGGTTCTTTGGGCTCAGAACTTCGGCATATGCTGTTCCCTCTGCCTGGAATGCTTGGCCTCACCTCTGGCTCCTTCCGCCTGCCTCTGTTTTATTCATACCCCCTCCCTTGCAGAAGCCCCAGCCTCCTTCAGGCACTACTTCTGGGCTCTCCTGACTCGCTCCCATCCCCACCCTGACCCATCCGCCTGCCTTTCCCCGTGACTGCCCTGATTGCTCTGGGGAAGCACCCCAGACTCAGGCTCTCACTCCCGGCTCGCTGAGGCTGTGGTCTCCTCCGGTGCCTGACGCCCACCCCTGTGCCTCCCTGCACGATCCAGGTGCCCCTGGTGATCTTTAAACGGGAGAAGGAGCTGGCCCGAAAGCTGGAGTTTGATGGCCTCTACATCACGGAGCAGCCTGAGGATGACGACGTGAAGGGCCAGTGGGACCGGCTGGTGCTCAACACGCCGTAAGGCCGGGGCCCCCACCTCGGGGCGGGTGGGGACACAGAGCTGAGCTTCCGCTCCAGGCCAGGCCTCGGCCTCAGAAACCTGAGGTCCCAGTCACTGCTGGCCCTGACTCAGTTTCCCAAGCCTCAGTCTTCCCCTCTATAATATGGACAAATTTCCCATGTGTTAGGGTACCTGTGGGGGTGCTGGTGGCACATGGAAATCCCCAGGCCCCACACCCTGGAGATTCCGGTTCAGTGAGTGTGGGGCGGGGCCCAGGAACCTGCATTCAAACCCTGCCCCCCTGTGTGATTCTTACCCAGCTGCCACGAGTAGGCAATAGGAAATCATTTGGTTTTTAAGTTGACCTCAGAGAGGGAACAGGGATGTGTGAGAGCGATGTGGTGGGACTCCAGACCCCCAAATCGCACTCCCAGCCCCCTCTGTCCCCAACCCCCCACCCTCGCCATCAAGTCCCATTTCACGTGTTCACACAGTGGGGCCGCGTCATCTCTAGAATAAGAACACCAGGTCAGGTTCAAAGCCTCGGTTGGCCACACCCCAGCTGGGAATTCTCAGTCGAGTCACTTAGCCTCTCTGTGCCTCCATTTCCGAATCTGTAAAAGGAGGGTAAATAGCGAGTCCGTGTAGTTTCTGGGGCGCAGTGAGCCCTGGATAAGTGTTGGAAGTTACTTTATGATGGGGTCCTGCCCAGGAGAGGTGGTGCGAGGAAGGGAGAGAAGCCACACCAAGGACATCCTCTGCTCTCATTGTCACCATCAAAGGCACATCTAACTTCTACACATTCAAGTACACATGCGTCACAGAGAGAGTCAGGGAGAAACATCTATTTTTATTTTTGGTAAGATTTTATTTATTTATCTGAGAGGTGGGAAGGGCAGAGGAGGAGGGAGAGGGACAAGCAGACTCCACACCGAGCCCAGAGCCCCATGCGGGGCTTGATCCCAGGCCCCTAAGATCATGACCTGAGCCAAAACCGAGAATCAGACGCTTAACCGACTGAGCCACGGAGGCGTCCTGGAAACATCCGTTTAAAGTTGTATCTGCCCAAGACCTTTACCTCTAAATACCGTTTCCCACGAAAAGGAACCAAGCTCCTTGGAGAAGCAGCAGATTTCGGGGCTGGGGTGGGGGCGTTCAGCAGCCGGGGTTACCTTGTGTCAGGGAGCAAGGACGCGCTCAGCGGACAGAAGCATCCAGAAGGGGCTCCCCCGCTGGACGATTCAGGGGCATTTTGAGCCTCGGTAAGGAGAGGACATGCCACAGATCGAAACACATCAGATAAGTCTGAACTTACGGGTTCATGAGAACCCTCCACGCCAAACCCAACGAAACTCATTCCCCACTTTGGCAGGATTCTGGGGCATCAGCCTGTGAATCCGAAAACTGGTCACCAAAGGGCCAGAATCATCATCCAATGAGCTTGCACCACACGGAGGGCTGCTCTTTGCCCTCTGCACGCGCTGGCCCTGCGTGCAAGCCCGCTGCCTCCCGCGGGCTCCGCCAGCGTGGCACCGGGGTGATGGTTGGCCCGGGGCAGACTTCCCCGGCCTGAGGCCTCTAGAGCCCGCCTCCCAGGGGGACGCAGCCCTGCTGTGCGGGGTCCCCTGTGCAAAAGGCATCAGAACTTCCACCCACCCTGGCCTGGCTGTTGGGTCCTGGCCCTTTCCGCCCTAACATCTCGGGCGCTCGCTCTCTCTCTCTCTCTCTCTCTCTCTCTCTCTCTTGGCAGGTCTTTCCCCAGCAACTACTGGGACAAGTTTGTCAAGCGGAAGGTGAGGACGTGGGAGGGGTGGTGGCAGGGCCTCAGGCGGGGTCTCTTGCTGCCCCCTGGATGTCCCAGCTTTATGTGAGACCCTGGGCCAGGGGCTTTGGCTGCCTCAGTTTGTCCGTCTGGAAATGGGCACAATAACCCCACCTCCCATGATATGTGGAATGAAGGTAGCGGACTGCCCGGCTCGGAATGAGGACCCAACACGTATTAGTTAAGAGGGAGGAAGTAAAACATGCTGTTTTAAGCGCACGGAGTCTGGAGCTGGACTGCTTGCTCTTCTGACCCTACCTGTGTCGGCCTTTCTGTGCCTCAGTTTCCCTCAGATTCAAAGTGGGGTCGTCGGAAGAGGGCTGACCCCACGGGCGGTTGTAAAGATTGTATGGCCTCCTGCATGAGTAGTATCTGACACCGAGGAAAATTCGGTCCTTCATTCGCTCAACAAACATTTATCGGGCACCCGCTGTGTGCCAGGCTTTAGGGGGCTGGAACCCAGCCGTAAACACAACACTCGGCCTGACAAGAAAGGTGCTGAGCACGTTTATAGGGTTTAGGTGGTGATAGGTGTTATGCAAGAAAAAGAAAAAAAGTGAAGAGGGGACTGTGTGTGTCTGTGTGTGTGTGTGTGTGTGTGTGTGTTGGCCGAGAGTAGGCAGGAAATGACACACTAGTTAATGAAGTGAAGGGGTGACTCGGGTAGAAATCTGGGGGGAGTGTCCTAGGCAAGAAGAACAGCTGAAGCAAAGGCCCTAAGGCCGCCATGTGTTTGGTATATTTGAGGAGCCTCGAGGAGGTCTGTGTGTCTGTGAGGCTAGAGCAGAGGGAATGAGGGCGGTGAGTAGGGGAAGATGAGTTCACAGATGACAGAGGCCCAGTTGTGTAGGGTTCCTTGACTCCCAATCGGATCATAATAAATTATCCCTATGAATTTGGCTAGTGAATCAACTGAAGCTTTATCACTTCCGGACCCTCCCCTTGGGGATCAGAAGAAAGCTCTCGTCCTTCTCTCCAGAAAAAATGCGCCCCCAATTTCTCAAAGTACAGAGTGTCCCCAGCCTCCCCCCATGCAGGCTGTGGCCCTCTCCCACGCCAGCCGTGTCCCCACCGCCACACGCTCCCCCGCACAGGTCCTGGACAAGCATGGGGACATCTATGGGCGGGAGCGGATCGCCGAGCTGCTGGGCATGGATCTGGCCACGCTGGAGATCACGGCCCACAACGAGCGAAAGCCTGAACCGCCACCGGGGCTGCTCACCTGGTGAGTCGGGGACCGGACTGCAGGGGCCTGGGGTGGCCGGGGAGGGTGGCCAGGGTCTGAGCATCAGGCATCTGGCCATCCCTCTTCCTCCCGCCTTGCACAGGCTCATGTCCATTGACGTCAAGTACCAGATCTGGAAGTTTGGGGTCATCTTCACAGACAACGTGAGGAGGGGCCCATCAGTGGGGCAGGACTGCAGGAGAAGGGGCTTTGCGGGGCTGGCGCTGCCCCTCCAGAACTCCTGACCGGGGCCTGACTCCTGAGCCCCTGTGCACCTCTCGGCCTGTGAAGCCCCCGCCCCCGGAGGCCCCTTGTCCCTTGAGTGCTCTTGAATTCTCAGACTATGTCCTTCAGCAGAGGGTTCCCCAATGTCCCCCGGGGATGGCTTCTCACCCAGAGTGCTCCTGATTCTCCAAATACTCCCTAGGCAGACGTGGCACCCTGACCCCCAGAGCACTCCCACCCCTCTTAAATGTCCCCGGGCCCCCTGTACCCACAGTGCTCCCTAAGCCCCCAAATGCCCCTTGACCCTCATGAGTACTCCCTGACCCCCCCCGAGTGCTCCCCACGAGTCCCGCACGCTCCCTGACCCCTGACCCTGTGTGCCCACAGTCTTTCCTATACCTGGGCTGGTACATGGTGATGTCCCTCCTGGGACACTACAACAACTTTTTCTTCGCTGCCCACCT
This sequence comes from Procyon lotor, assembly GCA_028646535.1. Lineage (NCBI taxonomy): Eukaryota > Metazoa > Chordata > Mammalia > Carnivora > Procyonidae > Procyon > Procyon lotor. Next base: position 36,925,895 of record CM053620.1, on the reverse strand, counting down.
CCTGGACATTGCCATGGGGGTCAAGACGCTGCGAACCATCCTCTCCTCCGTCACCCATAATGGGAAGCAGGTGTGTGGAGGACCTGACCGAGGGGTGGGAGCCTGGCGGGGATGAGCTGGTAGTCTGAGTGGGGGGCGGATGGGGGGGGTTGGGCGGGCTGAGCCAGGGTGGGTGTGGGTGGTCAGCCACAGTGGGCGGCGGGGGCGGGGGGACCGGGAAGGCTGGGCCTGGGGAGGGATAGGCTGAGCCTGGAGCTGACAGCCCACCCCCGCATGCCCCCAGCTGGTGATGACCGTGGGCCTCCTGGCGGTGGTGGTCTACCTCTACACTGTGGTGGCCTTCAACTTCTTCCGCAAGTTCTATAACAAGAGTGAGGATGAGGATGAGCCTGACATGAAGTGTGACGACATGATGACGGTGAGCCCCTCCCCCCGCGCTCGACGGGCCGTTACTGACCATCTGGCCCTTAGTGCTCCCGTGTGTCAAGGGGGGGTTCATAGGAGAACCCACCTCATAGACTTACCACAGGGGGGCCTTTGAACAGCGCCAGACTCACAGTCAGCCCTCAGTAAGCCTTCGCCGCCATTGTCATGTAATTTGAGACTTTAAAGCCAGTATTACTGGAAAGGTGCTCCCGCAGCGTGTCCCTGTGGCTCACGAGCCGTGAAATCTGGGGTGGTCTGCTCGACCTCCCCATGCTCTGGTGTCCTCCCCATGAAACGGATGTGTTATAACAATGCCTCCAGCCAACAGCAGATTTTAGGGCCCCGTGGAGCTCCTTCAAAAGTCTTACAATGGCTCCTGGTGGGTATTAAGGATTATGTAGGTGTTAGCTACTCTTTTCGTGATCTAAGAAAGTTTCACCCAGGGGTGGCTCCCTAGATGGAGCGCGTATGCGGTTCTTGATCTCAGGGTTGTAAGTTCGAGCCCCAGGTTGGGTGTAGAGTTTACTTTAAAAAAAAAAAAGAAAGAAAGAAAATTTCCCCCAAAGTATCAGCATGCCATGCCATGCTTGTTTATATATTCTCTTTTATTTTGATAATGGCAGTTATAACCCAGACTGAGCTGACCCTATGGAGGCACGGACTACAGTGGATGAGAATGATCTCAGGGCTGTAGGCTGCAGATCTCATGTCCTGTAATCTGGCGCCATGCTCTCAGGACCCGGTCCAGCCCCTCAGCCTGACGTTTGAGGGCCCGCCAGACCTAGTCCTGCCACGCATAGCCCTGTTCCCGCTGCAGTCACCAGCCTGAACTTTAACTGAGACACGGGGTTCTCTCACTTCCTGGGGACACAGAAAGAACAAGTGGGAAGTCTTTCACAAGCGCCCGGCAGACCGTGCCCCCCTCCTTACTCAGGACCTTCTTGGTAGCTCTCCCGTGCTATGTGATAAAATCGAATCCCTCACCTTGGCTCACAACACCCGGGAAAAGCCAGCTTTACCTGAGTCTAACCACAGTCTCTCTTGCTTTTTGCTCCCCGGCTGCCTGTCCTCTTTCGGTTCCCCTAAGACCGTGTGTTTCCTCCCACTCAAACCCTTTGCAGCTGACATTCTCTCCCTCTTCCACCACAGGCCGCATGTCCACACCCCTCTCTCACTTGACACGTCACCTTTCAGCTTAAATGCTGCCTCCTACAGGAAGCCCTCCCCAACCATCGGCTGGCCTCATTTCTCTCCCTGCTCTTGCTCACTGGAGCTCTATTTTCTAGCCTCACCGAACCTCTTTCAGTTCCTCCCAGGAGCAAAATGTATTCTTTGCTCCCCAGCAGTGACGTAGCGCGTGTGGTTTCCTCTGCCTGGAACACTTTCTCCCACTTAACACCTCCTTCAAGTTCCAGCTTTCACATGTCCCCTCTTCTAGGGAAGTCCAGCCTGATCACCCTGAGTCAGGCTCTCGAAGCTTCAAAGCTTCCTGTGCTCCCCCCCGTTTCTCCCCTGATTACCCTGTGCTTTCCTCCTCCCCGGCCCCCCGGCTCTGCCCCCTCTGCCTGCGTCCTCCCTATCACAGCCATGATCACTTCTGGGCTGTCACTATCTGATGCCTCGTTTGTGAGCCCCGGGAGGGCAGGGCCCAGAGCTGGCTCAGTCACTGCTGTGTCTGCCTGTCCCCTCAGTCCAGGGCCCTGGAGGTACTTGGAGAATGTTGAATGATAGAATGTATGACCAGTGTGCTTGTCACCCCTCCACACACACAGTGTTACCTGTTTCACATGTACGTGGGTGTCCGAGCCGGTGGGGGCATCGGGGATGAGATTGAAGACCCGGCAGGCGATGAATATGAGCTGTACCGAGTGGTCTTCGACATCACCTTCTTCTTCTTTGTCATCGTCATCCTGCTGGCCATCATCCAGGGTCAGTGCTCGTCCGGGGTTGTGGGAATGGGGGCAGACTGGCTCTTTTTAAGAGTGTAGTCATTTGTATCCTGTTTCTGCCTCTTCCTATTGTGAAACTTTAGTCAAGTCACCTCTCTGGGCCTCAGTTTCTCCATCTGCAAATGAGGATGTTAGCGATCCTAACCTCGCAGGGTTACTGTGAGAATTAAGGCAATTCCTAGGGGCTTTGCTCATAATAAGTGCTCAGTAGACGCTAGGTGTTATTATCTCTAGGAAGCAGGGTGAGATGAGGGAGATGGGGCAATGGGAGGCAAGGCTCAGAGACAGGTAGCCAGAGGAGGGAGGAGTCTGAGCTGGGTCAGAGGCTAGGCACTGACTCGCACCTGCCGCCGCAGGTCTGATCATTGACGCTTTTGGTGAGCTCCGAGACCAACAAGAGCAAGTGAAGGAAGATATGGAGGTAGGTCGAGTCTGGAGGCCACCCAGAGGGAATCCAGGCAGGACCCCGGGGGGGGGGAGGCGCGTTGAATGGGCCTGGATTCTGATGTTCCCCCCCCCCCCCACCACCACCCATAGACCAAGTGCTTCATCTGTGGCATCGGCAGTGATTACTTCGATACGACACCGCACGGGTTCGAGACCCACACGCTAGAGGAGCACAACCTGGCCAATTACATGTGAGCATGGGCCCGTTGACCAATCAGAGGGGTGGGGCGTGGCCGCCGATTGCGAGGGGTGTGGCACTGGGCATTGGCCAGTTAGGTGTGGTATCTGGGTGAGTGGCTTCCCAGCCAGCCAATCAGGAGAACGTTAGGGTAGTCCTTGACCTATCTCCGCTGCCCTCCCACTCAGGTTTTTCCTGATGTATCTGATAAATAAGGACGAGACGGAACACACGGGCCAGGTAAGGGGGGGGGCTAATGGGAGGACTGCGGGCAGGGACATGGAGTTTTAATATAAGGTCAAGCAGCGGGTGGCAGTTAAGAAGCTCATGTCAGCTTGAGCGTTTGAAGATGTGACCAACCAATTCTCTTATCCACGCCCCAACCTTAGGAGTCTTATGTCTGGAAGATGTATCAAGAGAGATGTTGGGATTTCTTCCCAGCTGGCGATTGTTTCCGCAAGCAGTATGAGGACCAGCTTAGCTGAGACCCGGAGACCGCTAGCTGGCCCTTCACCCCCCACCTCAAGTGCCTTATTCTCACAAGTCCCTTGGCCCCAAAACCTTCCCCCAAAGGCAGCTGGGGGACAGGTGACCATGTACTGGAGAAGTAAAGTCTGTGCTATACCCCTGACATCACTGTGTTGGGTTCTTGACATTTGGGGGGTGGGTGGGCATCCAGGAATTCTGCCCTCCCTTCTCCCCTCCAGAAGAACAAGAGGATAGCAGAGGCTGGAGTCACGTTTATTGGGAGACAAGTGACTGTCATGACCACTAATGTATCTCCGTTGGGGATGGGGGCGCAGGGAGTGGTTCCCAACATCCCCCTAGTGCCCTAGGGACTCATTCCTGGATGTAGAGGTTGCTGGGGGCAGTGGGATCATCTGCTGGGCGTGTCTCCACCACCACAGGCCTGGGGAAAGAGGAGAGAAGTCAGTTCATTCATTCATTTGTTCATCCATTCATCCGCAAAGGAGCTAATAGCGGCTTGCCAGCACAGTGCTGGGCCATCGTAGCGATGAGCAGACACACGGTCTCCACCCCTGAGGATGAGAGACCAATCTAGAACGGGAGACCACCATGAGTCAGTGAATTACATGAGTGCAAAACAGCATGGACACCTATACCAAAGGGTCAGCCAAGGTGGCCCAAAGAATAGATGATGGAGGGGTGCTGGGGTGGCTCAGTTGGTTAAGGATCTGCCTTTAGCTCGTCATGATCTCTGGGTCCTGGGATTGAGCCCCAGATCAGGCTTCCTGTTCAGCAGGGAGTCTGCTTCTCTCTCTCTTTCTCCCTCTGCCCCTCCCCGCTGCTCCTTCTCTCTCTCTCTCAAATAAATAAAACCTTTAAAAAATAATAGATGGTGGAGCCTCAAAGAGGCTCAGGAGGGAGCTTGGTGAAAGGTCAGGGAAGGGTGTTCTGGGCAGAGAACATAGCCTGGACAAAGGCTTTGAGGTGGGAGAGAGCTTGGGACTTGGCTGCAGAAGTCAAAGTCTTGTGGCCTGTGGCCAGAACTGAGTATTTATCTTGAGGCCACAGGAGTTTTAAACTGGGGCCGGGGAGGTGTGACGCAATGGGACTTAGATTTTAAAAGGCCTCTCTGGCATGTCAGAAGGTCATGAGAGATCCTTGAAGGGGCTCTCACTGGTTAAATGTGGGAGTTCTTGTGCCTCCAAGTAAATAATGAGAGTAATAGATTACAACCCCCAGAATAAAATGGAAATCCACTGGAAATCCACGAGGCTGTGCTGAAATACACACACACAGTGGAGAAGGGACAGATCGTCCCCACAATAGCATACCAACTAAGAAGTGCAGAAATAGACATTCACCATTTAGTAACTATCCTCATGATATATTCAGGCAGAAATCACCAATAGATGCTAAAAACCAGCAGGTGAAAGCCTGAAACTGTGAGAAACAGTGATATTTACACACTCTCAACAAACCACCCCCCAAAATACTTATTAATACAAAAAGTAACTTCATAGTGGAGAAACTGGGCTGGCTCCATCCTACCCAAATGTTCAAAGATTGTCCAGTAATGGGACAAAGTGACATGACATCCTGATAGGATGCACTGAGAAGGACACGCCTTCTGCAGTATCATAACTGCAGTATTCCTGCTCAAAATGCTTAACCTGGAACCCTCAAACCCAACCGAAGAACATTCTGGAAAACAACCTTCCTATACTCTTCAAAAGTATCAAGGTCCTGAAACACAAAGAAAACCCGAAGAATTGTCACAGGCTAAAGAAGAAAGAAACCTGACTCTTACATGCAGCCTATCCTCCAGGAAAGAAGGTATTATTTTTTGGTTATAAAGAGGACCATCAGGAGGCACCTGGGTGGCTCAGGTCAGGATCCCGGAGTTCCGGGATGGAGCCCCGCATCGGGCTTCCTGCTCCATGTGGAGTCTGCTTCTCCCTCTGCCCCTCACCCCACTCGTGCTCTCTCTCCTTCGCTCGCCCTCAAATACATAAAATCTTTATTTAAAAAAAGCATCATTGGCCCCACTGGTGAGACCTGAGTGGGTGTGTGGATTAGAAGGTATGCTGTCTTGTGCTAGTTCCCTCATTTTGGCAGCTGCGCTGTGGTCTGCACGAGTAGGTCTTTGCTTTGATTTAGGAGGCAATTCACACCCAGTCAGAAAAAATTATACACATATGAAAGAGGAAGATCAAGCAAACATGGTAAAAACAAAAAACACACAACCTCCCCCCCCCCCACCAACCAACCAAAAAGTTAGCATCTGGGGAATCTGGAAGAATGAAGGGGATAAAAGAGATTATTTTTTTGTCTTTTAAAATTATTGTTTAAATTTATTTTTGCAACTTCTGAGTCTAAAGTTATGCCAAGATAAACAGTGAAAATAAAAATTAAAAAACAAAAATGTCCCCTTGGCCGCTGTGGGGGAGTGGACTACATAAGGGGCAGAGACAGAAGCAGGGAAACCTGGAGAGAGAATGTCCAGGCCAAAGATTCAGGTGGCTGGAGACATCTCAAGACACCTGTCCACGTCAGAGGCCCCCCCTCCCAGGTTCTGTGTCCCCTTCCCACGTCCATACCTGGGGGAGCCAAGCAGACGGAAGGTGAGGGTGGGATCTCTCAGCTCCTGCAACATCTGGGGGAAAGGGGTGTGTGTGTGTGTGAGTATCTAGAAGACTCTTCCCCTCGCCTTCAAATAGAATGGGGGCGGGGGGGGCGCGTTGTCTCTGAACTTCTAGTCCTGGGTCCAGAAATAATCACTCGTGCTAACACCATTCACCAGCTCTGTGACCCACCCAACCAAGTCACTTTACCTCTCTGTGCCTCAGATTACCAACCTGTGAAATCAAAGGACCTTCCTGATGGGTGCTCAAGAAGATTAAGTAAAATACAAACATATAGGGGCAGCATCTGATACATAGAACACATAGTGTTCTACGAGCTAAGGACCATTTTTCGCTCCATTGTCCAGCTGAGGAAAGCAGGGCATGAGAAGGTGAAGTCAGCTGCTTAAGGTCAACCAGCCAGATTCCAACCCCCGCAGTCTGTTCATGCTCTTAACCACCCGCATCTCCCTCTAGTGAGCCCCATTTTATAGTTGGGAGACTGAGGCTCAGAGAGAAGGAGAATCTCTTGCACGAGATCACACAGCGGCCTGGAATGAGCTCTGGACCCGAGAGACCCTGAGGTATAGAAGAGGACCTGTCCGCACTGAGCCCCGAGGAAGCTTCCCGTCAGGGCCCCGGACCCTGACTCAGTCCTCCGGGTCCATATGAGGAACTAACTGGAAGACCCGCAGGGGAGGCGCAGGGTTGTGAGCGTTCGGATGGAGACGCTTACCTGGTCCGAGCCAGGAGCCCACACCTGCACTCCATGCTTCCAAAAGGCCTGGAGCCGACCCCCGACCATAGCTGGGAGGCAAGCAGCGCCCGTTAACCGTGGGTGTCACCCAGCCTCTACTCGGAGCCCGGGGGCGCTCCCGTCCCTGCACCTACCCACGGCTTCCACCGCCTCAGTCATGGGGATCTCCGGAGTTCGAAGCCCCCGGACTGGGGCTCCCTCCGGGGTCACCAGCTTCAGAGACCCTAGGAGAGGGTAGAGAGCGAGTTTTAAGAGCGAGGCTCAGAACGACGGACTGCTGAGGGACCGGACAATAAATTCATTGAGAAGCAAAGCAGGAGGCAGGCAAGGCCCGGAGGGATTCAGCATTTCTGAGCAGCACAGGGTCTGTGAGGTGGAGATCCAGGAACAGTGGAGGAAAGAGAGGGACGAGGGTCCTTACCGTCCATCAACACCATCACCTTGTCTTCCTCTACCTGGGTCACCTGTACCGGTCCCCTGTGCTCTATTTGACAGGAGGAATCAAAACCCTATTCCTCTGGGTTCTGCCTTCCTCCGCTAGGCACCCCGTCCATTCCCAAGCCTCGGGCTAAGCCCCGCCCATCACCGAGGCAGGGCTGGTCCTCAGGCTCACCAGGGGTATACATAGTAGACCCACCGCTCTTCTGCTCGCGCCAGGTTCAACTCCCTTTCCCAATCACACCTCAGGGCTAAAGCACTGCCCAGCCGCCCAGCCCCACCCCTCCCAGCAGCCCCGCTCCCAGCGAGCCCGCCCCACTCACCTGTGCTCATCTCGCCCAGCCAGCAGGACAGCGCGCCGAAGCGCACGGTGTGGAAGAGCACCGACTTCGCCGGCTGCCCCGGGCTCACGCCGATGCAGACGGCGGGCAGCTCGGAGCCTGGCCCGGTCAGTAGCGCGAACACTGGAAGGGGCGTCGGGAGCGGGAACAGCACCTGCTGCGGGCCGCACGGGGAGGGGCGGGCTCAGAGGAGGCGTGGGGCGGGGGTCCGAGAGGGGCGGGGCCTCGGAGGAGAGCCCGCAGGGGGCTTCCCAAGGATTTCCTGGGCCCTCGGTTTGGAGGCATGACGTCTAGAAACTTCAGGGAGCGAGAGCCCAGAGGAGTGAGGTGATGCCTCCTTAGAAATGGACAGATGTGGCCTTAGAGTTGGAGTGGATTCTGTTTGGGTCGTGCCGCCTCAGGACAGAAAGGCAGGGCCCCCGGAGGGGCGTAACCTCAAAGGCAGTAAAGTCTCCTTGGATTCAAAGGATCAGAGCGGGGTCTCCTTGGAGACTCGGGGGGTGGGACATAGGGCTTGCGGGTGAGAGGCGGAGCTTAAGGATCAGGAAGCCCTCCGGAGGGGGAGCCTCCGGCGCCTCCCGCAGGTATGCGGAGCCTCGGGTGGGAGCGGGGCTTCTCGAAGCTCCTGGCAGAAGCACAACGAGTGGGAGGCCCTAGCCACTGAACCTCACAGAGTCCCCAGGCCCTGCAGGCCCCCTACCCGGACCAGCAGGAACTTGTTCATGGGCTGGTACCACTGAAGCAGGACCACGGACGTCTCCAATGCCCCGCACAGGAACGGGCCCCCCGAGCTCGCACCCTCCGCTGTGGAGGCGGGTAGGGATGGGTTAGGCTCAGTCCTCACTCCCCTTCCCCAACCCGCACCCCCGACAAGGGCACACATCTTTCCCCGGACTCCGGACAGCCTGCCTCAACTCTCAGGTAGAAGCAGCCCAAGCCCCGCCCCTGGCCCCGCCCCCCCGAGGTCCACCCAGTTGGGATTCTCTCTCACCCACGCAGCAAGCTCGACACCCTTTGGTGTCCTGGATCTTGGTGGAGACCATGTTTTTCCTGCAGAAGAAGGCAGGTGTAAATGCAGATGGACGGCTGGAAGGCGAGGGGGGATCCCAGGGGTCTGTGGTACCACTGGGGGCTGGTACCTCGCCAACAGCCGATGGGGGCTAATGTGAGCGATGGGGCTTCCCGCTCTGGTCTCCTTCCGTTCCAGCAAGCCCAGGATGCTATGAGAATACAGGTGGGGGGTCTTTCCTGCAGTGTGGGTGTGGGTAGGGGGGAAGCAGGCAGTTATACGTCAGCAGGCACTCCCACCTTTGCCCGTCCCTTCACTCGGCCCCATCCCTTTGAAACTCCCAAGACTCCAAGTTTCAAGCATTTTTGTTTATTCCTTTTTCATTCAGCATATTTTAAATGTCCAGTTTAATGTCCCCGGTAGGCCAGGCCCTGTGCTGGGCTCTGGTGAACAATGAAGAAGTTAAATATGTTCCCTCTCCTCCTGCTCTTGGAGCCACATGCGAACCTACGGACCATTCACCAGTCAGATGACGTTACACACACTGCTCGGTTTAAGAGGAAACCGATCTAGAAATTCTCCTAAAGTGTGTCGTCACAGATGGGATACTAACTCATGCAGCCTGTCTGGCTTGCGTTTCCCCATAGGTTAGACATTCTTTTACACAAAATACTTACAGAACAATAACACAAAATTTTAATCTATAACTCCTCACTCACTCTATTTCAGTAAAGCGTGGAGTAAGTTCTAATTGGCATCCGAACAGGAGGGAGATGTAAAGACTCCCTGTAGACCGCACCTCAGAACTGACTGGAGGTGGGATTACTGTGAACCCCATTTTACAGGTAGGGAAACTGAGGCTCAGGGAGCAAGTCCCCCAGTGAAAAAGTGGTTGGGATTTAAATTGTGGGCTCTGTGAAGGGGGCGCATATTTTTTTTTCCAGCTGTCCCCATTTACCTCTGATCCCTTAATTTCTTTTTTTTTTGATCCCTTAACTTCTGACCCCCCTCCTCCCACCCAACCCACAGCCAGACCTGAGAGAGACATGAGGACGTTGTTGATGGAGTACACCCAGGTAGTCCGGCTGGGGAACAGCTGCAGAGAATAGGGGAGATGGTTCCCATAAGACCCCAGCAACCCCCAACTCCAGCCCCCTGCCCTTGGCCCCCAGGATCTGTGCTCACCATCTCCAATGTGGCCTCCTGATCATTCCGGTTCAGGATGAAAATGCCTTCCTCTGCCCCCAGGAGCAGGTGCTGGTCTGTGGGGACAGACACAAAGACACTGGTACCTACCTCACCCTGTGGGGCCTCCCCGACTCCCACCTATCTGACCCCAAACACTGGTAGTCTGTCCCCCAGCCCGGACCCTCAGTTCTCTCCTACTGTCACACTGACACTGCCAGCCTCAGTTTCCCCAAATGTGAACTCAAACGCTAATGCAGTCCCCTGAGCTGGTCTCATTCTCGCCTACCTCTCATGCTTGGGCCCACAAATCCTGCAAATCCTGACCCCCGCCCCCCCACTTTTGGCCCCAACATTAGTCATGCTTCCCCGAATAGCCCTCTAAGTTCTGTCCTTGTGTCTCTCTAGTTCTGATCCCCAAATGCTAACCTTGTCTCAACACTGATCCTCAAACTTGGGCCCTCTGAAAGGTGGCTTTTTCTGTCCAGTGTGTCCCCCTCAAATTCTAATGCTGTGTTTTCTTTAATAAGTTTCAGTAATTTTCTAAAGATTGTATGTTTAAGTAATCTCTACACCCAACGTGGGGCTCGAACTTACAACCCTGAGATCAAGGGTCGCCCGCTCCACTGACGGAGCCAGCCAGGTGCTCCTAATGCTGTTTCTTTAACATTGACCCCTCACTGACCTTGTCTCTACAGCTTTCATCCCCAAACTCTTCCCTCTCTGTGTTCCCATTCCCCAAACTCCCAAACCCCAAAGTGCTGATCCCAGTCTCTTGACCATTAATCTCTTCCTGAGGTTAATGGGGTCCAACTGTCCCCCATCTTAGACCCCAAACTCGGACCTTTCTGTTTTCTCTGACATTCCTGGCCCCTAAACTCTTATTTTCCTAATTTTCACCCTCAAATCCACCTTCACTCTACCCATCTCTGATCCGCAAACCCCAACTGTCACCCTGGCTTTGGTCCCGCCTCAGCTCTGCCCTTCCCCCGTCCCCCGTCCCCCATTCCTGCCTCAGGGCCTCCATCAAGCCGCGCCACCCCCCCACCCCCCCGCGAGAGCCCACCCTTGGTGGAGGGGTGTGTCCAGGCAGCCGTGCTGTGGATCCGGAGCGGGCAGCCATTGAACAACTTCACGAGAAGGGCACATCCCTAAGCAGGCCCCGGGAGCGGAGCAGCAGATCCAGCCAAAGGAGGGAGGGGACAGGAAGGTGCAGTGGTTATGACCCTGACCCAAGACAGCCAGCACTCAAATCCCGCCTCTGCCTCCCCAAAGCTTTGCCACCTTGGCAAGCAATGTATCCCTCTCTGCCTCTGTTTCCCCATCTGTTTAATGGGGGACAATGCCTATCTCTGTGATCCCTACCTGCATCTGTGAAGGTTGACACCACACAAGGACCTGAGCATCCAGTCCAGAGGCCCGGCTCACAGAATGTGACCTCCCATCACTATCACTCTGTGCATCCCCGTAGCCCAGCCCACCCCCAGGCATCCCAGCGGGCGTGTGAGTCCTCAGCACCACCCGGCTCACCCTTCTCTTCATCTTTTCCTTCTTGGGGGGTAACAATGGGGGCTGATCAGGCTCCCGGGGGGTTGGGTTCCAGAGTGAGGGTTCTGAGACAGGGTAGGGAAAAATCAGCCCCCAAAGGCCCCACCCCTACCCCCACTGCCCACCTCCCGCCCCAGCCTGCCCCGTTACCTGAGTGGGCAGTTAGGTGGGGGCTGCGGGTGGCTGGGGGAGGCCCGAGGTTGGGGGTTCGGGGGGGCGGCCCGCTGGCACACCGGACCAGCACCCCTGGGCTCAGCTGTCCCTCATCCCCGGTGCCCCCGGGCCCCTCGTCTGATGGAGAACGGAACTTGGGCTATGGAGACGGAGGAGGAATGGGGGAAAGTACATGAGATGATCTCCGAGAGAGGGCGCTCTGCCTCCTCCAGAACTGACGGGTCATGGCTCCCACCCTCCAGTGTCCTACTCCCACCGCGGGCCTCAACCCTGACCTCTCTCCCCACCCCCACCCATCACCAACACACTCCAGCAGCTAAAGTCTTCACTCTGGAGCGCTTCGTGCTAGGGGTTCCCAGGACCAGTGCCCATCTGGCCAAATACTTTGAGTCCCACCCCTGGGTTCAAGGATGCTGCTTCCAGATCCCAGTGTGCTCAGGATCCCTTCTCCCAGACTCCAGCCTGAGAGAGCCCAGGATCCCAGCATCTAAGGACCCCGGCCCCCAGCCCCCAGCCCCCAGCTCCGGTGGGCTCAGGGCCTTACTGACCTTGGGAGGCAGGGGAGGAGGTGTGGCCTCTGCAGGGGTGGGGCTGGAACACAAAGACGGGGTGAGTTGGGGGCATTTGTCATAACAAGGACTGGGGGCAGTTTGGGACTGGAGGCCTGAGGTTAGGGGGGCCTGGGGTGACTGGGTCTGGGCTGGAGCTGAGGATTAAAGCCCTCAGAGGCACGATGAGGCTGGCAACAGCCATGCTGGATGTCGAGTGTGGACAGAGCCTCCAACCCGAATCTTCGAGACCACCTCGTGATGGCAAATCACACCCCGGGGGCCGGTTCTCACTCGGGCTGGGCACCGCGGGTGAGCCCACCGCAGCCCAGATGTGCAGAAGGGACGGGTGGGGGCTGGGCTGACTGTTGGGGCCGAGGTGGGGTCTTGGTCGAGGGTCTGGTGTGGGGCAAGTTCCCAGCGGAGGAAGAGGCCGATGAAGGGTGGGCTCTGAGCGTTCGGGCTGCAGTGGAAGGCTCGGCGGCTGAATGGCATCGGGGAGCTGGGGCCTGGGACGCCGTGGAGGGTCCGGGGCTCAGCTGGTGTGGAGCCAGGGGTTGGCTTGGCGGGAGGGGTGGAGTGGGGGCTGGGCCGGAGAGGGGGTGAAGGAAGGTCGGGGGTGCAGGGGGAGATGGTATTAAGGGTCTAGTCAGGTGTCCGGGGTCAGGGGGGCGGGGAGTGGCGGAAGGCCAGCAGGGGCTGAGGTCGGGGCCCGGAGGGAAGATGGGGCGGGTGAGGGGCTGGGGGGCCAGGCCCCTCTTACATGTCCACGTCGTCGTAGTCATCGTCCGACTCCGACAGCTGCCTCCTGAGGAGTGACAGGCGTGACCCTCAGGCACTTCCCCCACATGTCCCAGCCCCCTCCCCGCCACACTGAGGGTCCCTGACCTGGGGCTGCTGCTCCTGAAGTCTCCGGGGGGCTGTAAGTGGGCCTGCGGGACAGTCAAGGGTCAGCGGTGCCTAGGGGGAGGGGAGGGCGTCCGAGGCAAGGGCAAGGGGCGGCCTCTCACCGTGTGGGCTGTGGGTCTGGACTCCATCGCTCTGAGCTTCCGGAACTCCATGTGCCGCCCTGGGAGGGGGGAGGGTAACACAGTGAGCCGAGGAGATAAAAATGGGGTGGGAGGCCTGAGGGCCAAGATCTTAGGACTGGAGCAGTCCCGTGGGGGGGAGGGTCTTGGTTTCCAGGGGTCTCATGGGGGGGGTCAGGGTTTGGGACCAGGGAGGTGGGGGCTCAAAGTTATGGAGCATTTGTTTTCGGGGTCCATTTGGGTACTGGGGTTGTGACGGAATTTGGAGGGCTCTTTGGGGTCCTGCTGTTATGGGAAGTCTCATGGGGTCTGTCTGCAGGTCAGAGGAGTGAGGGAGTCTCTGTAGTCATTTTGCGGGTCAGGCGGTGAGGACATTTCCTAGAGTCTCTTGCAGGGTCCGAGGGTGACGAGGGTCTCTGAGGGTCTGTGTGGAAGCGACAAAGGCCTCCAGGGTCAATCATGAGATGTGACGGTGCTGAGGGTCTCTGGCAGAATCACGGGGCTGAGGGGGGTCTCGGCTCTATTACAGGGTCAGGGACCCCCAAGCTTCAGGATTCTCTACTCACGACAGCAGTCAGCATCTGGGATCCCTAGAGAGCTGGCTCGGTGGGTGGACCGGATCCGCCGAGGGACGGCAGGGGGCACCTGGGCAGAGGGGCACCTCAGGGCCAGGGCCCTCTGGCACCCTTCCCTTCCCGTGGGCCCAGCTGGGAGCCTCTGGCTCTCCCATCCCCCTCTGTGCCCCCAGCCCTGTGCCAAGCCCTGCCTCCGCCCTCCACTTTTTCCTTTGGAGAGAGGCAGCAGGAAGGCGCTCCGTGCAGAGGGCACAAAGTCTGGGAGGTTCCATCACTCTGTTGGCCAACAGCGCCCTTACCTCAGGCTCCTCATCTTCAATCTCGACCACAGGGGCCCCCTTCCCTGGATTCCTCAGTTTGTCAAGAAGATCTAGGATCAGGCCTCTATTTAGCCTGGGCTGGGACACCAGCTGATGCTAGAGAGGGGAGCAGGGGGTCAGCGGACAGAGGGCTGGTGTCGGGGAGAGGCTGGCACAGGCGCCTCAGAACCCGTCTAAAGAAACCTAGTGGGGAAGGTGCCGACTGACAGGGAAGACAGGGAACTCTGGGGACCTGAGACTGGGGATTTCTTGGAAGGGGAGATTTGAAGAATCTAGAATTCCCACAGGGGCAAATGGAGAATTCCAGAGGTGTCTTAGAGGGGACTGGGATTCCAGAGTATACCCAGGAATGGGTCTGGAGCCCCTGGGAAATTTGTGAGTTTTAACAACTCAGGGTATCTTGGCAAAAGGCCTGGGGTATAATCTGGGGAATCTTGGGGGAGGTCGTGGGGGAATTCTGGTGGTAAGAGTTTGGGAAGGGCTCCTCAGGGAAGGGAGGGGTGGTTTACACTGAGCATCTTGGTGGCGCCGGGCCGTTTCTTGGGGTTCTTAGTGAGGGTGACTTTGACAAAGTTGTGGAAGGCAGCCGACCTTGGGAGGAAGAAGCCAAGCTCTGGGGTGAAGAGACCAGAAACTCTCCCATCAGACCCTCAATCCTGGCTCTGCCCTCCCTCCCCGTGTCCTACCATTTGCCTTTTTCTTTTAGCCTGGGGGGCTGGTAGCCACTCTTCGTCATGAGGAAGAGAACTCTAGAAGGAGAGAACGGGGTGTTCAGACTCCCAGTGGGCGGGGGGTCAGACCTCATAGCTTGAGGGGTCTCCCACAGCACTGAGGTCAGCAGACAGCAACACAAGGGACAGAACCGGAATGGGGTTCAGGTTGTACAGTGTGCTGGGAGGCCACTTCCGGGGGACTCTGTCACGTGACAGCTACAGCACCTAAGACGGGAGCCTCCGGATAGGGAGTCCCTGCGATGGGGGGGTCCCCGCTGAGGAGGGCTGAAGACCCAAAGGCTGGGTCCTTGGGGGGGTCTCATATTGAGCTGTGAGGAAGGGGTGTCTCCTATAGGCGGGGGGGGCGGTGCTGAGGGTCAGGGTTGGGGGCACTGGGGTACCGACCAGGCCTGGTTACCTGAGGGGGTGCACATCAAAGAGCGGTGGCTGCAGCTCGGCCAGCTCGATGGCTGTGATGCCCAGGGACCAGA
>CM053620.1:36898742-36910579 GCA_028646535.1 Procyon lotor | reverse complement strand
CCCAGTGACCCAGGTGGGGACGGCCACCGCCCCCCCCCGCGCCCCCCGCCAGGCATCCCTCACCAGTAGGGCGTCCCAATGAAAGAGAGGCGTCGAGCCAGCGTGGCCCCAATCTGGGCCGAGATACCAAAGTCAGCTGGAGGCCGAGAGAGAGAGACATAGTGACCTGGGGTGCCCTATTTCCTTGGCTCCCAGCCGGTCCCCTCCCCAGCACCACCCACCACACTCACCCAGTCTGACCTCCCCAGCGTCATTGATGAGGATGTTGGCTCCCTGGGGGGAGAGGGGGAAATTAGAGGCTGTCAGAGACACCCCCCCAGCCCAACGCTGCCTCCAGCCCCTGGCCCTTCCTGACCCCACAGCTCCACACCACCCTGAGTCCTCCAGACACCACTTCCATCTCCTGGGCGCCCCCCACCCCACCCACCAAGGCCACTTTTCTACCCCGAGACCACCTTGATGTCCCGGTGTATCTTCTTCTGTGAGTGCAGATAGGCAAGTCCCTGGGAAGAAGGGCGGACATGGGGGCCTGAGTGCCCAGGGGCTGGAGCAGGGAGGAGGGAGGAGGGAGGAGGGAGGAGGGAGGACCCTGCCTTGCCTGGGGCCCAGCCATTCTCTCCTCACCTGGAGCACTTCCCGGCAGACGTAGCCGATCTGGAGCTCTGATAGGGGGCCTGTCACTGCAAAAGTCATACCAGGGGCGTCAGGTGGGACCTGGGAAACCTGACCCAGGAGACCCCGGCCCCTGCCCACACTGGCTTCGAGGGTGTCACACGGGGAGGGGGTCAGAGACCAATGCAGGGGACCAGAGGCCAGAAGGAGACAGATTCATTCAACAGATATTTACGGTGTCCACTGGGTGCCAGGCACTGTGCTGGGCACTGGGGAGACAGCTGTGGACAAAAGAGACAGAGATCCCTGCCCCTGTGGAGAGAACATTCCAGTCGGGGGCAAAGGCCAGTAAACAAGATAACTACAGTATAACCTCTGACATGCTAATAAATAGCGAGAAGAAAACTAAAGCGAGAAAGAATAACAGGAAATATGTGTGGGAAGAGGGTATGACATTTTACCGGGTGGTCAGTGAAGTCTACTCTACTCTGAGAAGGCGGCAGGGTGAAGATGTGATCAGTCCAGCTCGGAGGGAAACAGAAGAGCTAGTGCAAAGGCCCAGCGGTCGGTCGAGAGGGCCTGGGTGGGTTCGGAAAGCAGCAAAGTGGGCGGAGCAGAGTGGGGGTGGGGAGAAAAGTGGTAGGAGGTGAAGTCTGGCAGCTTGGGTGAGGTGGGGGTCACCCTGGGGAGCTCGGACTTCTCTTTGGAGGGAGTGTTCTGAGCAGGGGGCGATGGCAGTTTGCAAAATGAGGAAAGGCAGACGGACACGGACACCGACACACACACAGATAATGAGAGAGAAACAGAAAGACAGAGAAAGGGGAACAGATTCAAATTGAGACCCAAAAGGACAAAGAAAGACAAACAGAAAGAGAGAGACGCAGAGGTGGAGAGGGAACGATGGAGAGACAAGAAACAGAGAAAAGGGATCAGAGACCAGGTCTGGTAGACCGGCTGGGTGAGCCGCTTCCTCTCTGAGGGCCTCAGTTTCCCCCCTGGTGACCTAATCTGGAATTTCTTCTTTGTCTGACATTTGAGTTCTTGGGTTCGCCGAGACAGAGAGGAGGCCGAAGACAGAGGTGGCCATAAGAAATTGAGAGGTGATCAGAGGCCCATCCCATCCTCTTCCTCAAATTTTCCAAAAGAGCAAGAAACAGGCTGAATGAGAGAGACAGAGAGACAGAAAGGAAGAGAGAGTCAGGAATTCATTCACTCGGTAAATGAAAATGTGGACCCACTGTGGACCAAAAATGCAGAAATACTCAAACACTGAACAGACACATCAGTGAGAAAATGCAGACAGAGGAAGATGGGAGGGAAAAACAGAGAGGATGACTGTATGCCGAGATCAGGGCTAGACGGTCAAGTGCTGGAGGGAAGGGCCCAGGGCCCAGTTGGTCCCCAGAGTGTTCCCAGAACCAACCAGGCCAGGCCTGCACCCAGAGTGGGGCTCCTCGAAGGAAATGTAGACCAGAAAGCCGGTCCCAGAAGATACAACCCCAGAGAGACAGGAGGGGCGGGGGAGGGGGGTGCTGCCCTGATCCCCCTTGCCCTTCCTCTCACCTTGGTAGATGTCCTGGAGAGAACCAGCCCCACAGAATTCCATGCATATCCAGAACTTCTGAAGCCTACAATTCGAGAGTAGTAACGACAGCAGTCATAGTCGTCACTTGTGGGTCCACCCTGGCTCACTGTCTGTCTGGTTTCACCTCTACAAGAACTTTAATGTAACAGCGGTCATCTGCCTCCCCTTGCCCACCAGAATGAGACCATCCCCCTTCCATTTTACAGGTGGGGAAGTTGAGGCTCAGAAAGGAAACGAATATTCGGGGTCAGCTGGACTCGAACCCAGGTCTTTGGACTCTTAACCCAGGAGGACTCCTAACTCTGCTAACTGACGCTAACCCAGAAGACAAGGCAGATATCTCCCAAGTTGGGGGCAGGTTCAGGGGGGACAAAGGGGCCCGGGTGCCAGGTCTGGGGGGACAGTGGTTATTACTGGGGCATCTGGGATATTAACTTAGGGGTCTGGAGATTTAGCGAATTAAAGAAGCAGAGAATTCAACGGGGGGACCTGATGAAAGATTACTTTTAGGGGACTTGCTTTCGGGTTTGGTTACTATGAAGGGATTGCTTTTGGGGATCCCTGCTCAGAAACGGGAGTCCTGGACTGCAGATTACATCAGAGAACACTCTGGTCAGAAAAGGGGGACTGCAGACTAGGGATCAAGTTAGGGGGGCCCCCAGTTTAAAACGGGCGTCTAGGCCTGAAGGTCAGGAATGGGGGTTCTGGGCTGGGGGCCGGTCTGAGGCTCATCACCAGAGATAACTGCCATGGTAGGCCACGATGTTGGCATGCCGGCAGGTTTTCAAGATGAGGATTTCCTTCTGAAGTGTGGAAACATCATCGTCTGTGAGGAGGAACAGGAAAGAAAAGGCCGCTGCGGGGAGGGCGAATGAGGGAGGCGATCCCAGTGTCCCGAGAAGAGGGGTCGGGGTGTGGGGAGGGAGCACCCGCGTCCTCACCAGGCTCCATCTTCACCATCTTCACTGCCACCAGGTCCCCCGTCACCTTGTCTCGAGCCTTGTAAAGGGGAAGTTGGTAGTCAGGCAGGCTCCATTCGCACGAGTTCCTCCTCAGCATCCCTGAGCCGCAGCAAGGACTGGGATCCTCTCTCATCCCCTTCCCCTCTCCGGCCTCATCCCCAGGGCTCGCTGCTCCGAGGGTGATGGAGAAGGAGGGGTGTCCTCACCTTGAAGACTTCTCCATAGGTGCCGCCACCCAGCCGCTGCAGCAGGTCATAATGATCCCGGGGGTCCCTATTAAAGATGTCGGGGTCCACGAGGTCCATCCCTGGGGGCTGGAGCTGGGCCTGCGCCCAGGGGCCAGCAGGGCCTCAGGGCTCGAGTGTGGCACCTCCCTCCCTCCCTCCCTCCCCACACGTCCTGCTCCCTGCACCCGCCTTGCACCCGCCTTGCCTTGCCTCCACCGGCTGTGGCCTCCCCTCTCCCCACTCTCGCTTCCTGCCCCAGCACAGGGCTGTGCAGCTGGCTCCACCCCCTGTCCCCTGGGCCCTGAGAGCCTGTGAGGGGCAGCTTGTCTTGGGACCCAAGGGACCCCCTACTCCACCTCCAGGACCCAGGGTTGAATGTAAACTAGATGCAAACTATCTTGTGATCTGGGGGGGGGGGTGCTGCCCTGGCACCCCCTCCCGCGTCCTGGGCGGTGGCTAAAAACCACAGTTGAAACTCTGCTGAGTGCTTGAGGGTTTGGCCACCATCCGGAGATGGAGATGGTAGGCCTGCCCAGGAGTGGTCATGCCCTGTACATGCCCCTTCCCTGGGGTACATATATACACGTAGCTGTACCCTCTGTGCGCAGACCAGTAGACGTGCAGCTGCCTGGATACCCGGGTGCACACACGTGCTATGTGCGTGCACATACCTCCACGGATATGCCACTTGCTTGTGCATTCACGCCTAAAGTGTGCAGAAGGGCAGGCGCCTTCTCCTGCAAGACTGGAGGGGCCTGAACGCAAGCTGGCCGGGTCTGGGAGCCCTTCAAACCAGCCCGCCCCTGGCGGGCAGGGCACCACAGCCTTACATGTCCCTAGCCCTGGAGTTGGGGAGGAGTGTGGGGACGAGGTGGAGGACCCCAGAGCTCAGGATCCTGCTTTACAGACAGAGGCCTGGGGCAAAGGGGACCTCAAAGAGCACTTCCCTAGGGAATCTGGCCAGGGCCCAAGTTAAGGGATACTAGGCGCACCCCAGCACGGTTTTGTGAATTCATGACAGCGGAACACGATGCGCGCACACCGGTAGGGAGCTGTCTCCCTACCCGGGAGTTCGCGCGCACATCCCCGCGGAGCTAGAACGCGGTGCGCGAGGCCCGGGAAAAGCTTCGCCCCGCCTCCTCGCCCCGAGCCGGCGCCTGCGTACTGGGCTAGATGAAGCCTTTTCTCACTCTGTGTGTCCAGCTTGGGAGGAGCGTATGCGCACGCGTCAACCTCGCCCGCCGGGAAGAAAGTCACGTGGCGGGGCGCCGCAAGCGCGGCGAAGAGGATGATGACGTAGTTTCCGTTTCCACCACTCCTTTCCTCTTCCGGTCCTCGGAGAGGGCGTACCGGCTGGCTCTTTGGCTCCGGCCCCGGCGTGGGAGCGGGGCGACACTCGTCATGGCGATGTTTGAGCAGATGAGAGCGAACGTGGGCAAGTTGCTCAAGGGTATCGACAGGTCTGAGCCCGGTCGGAGGGAGCGTTTCCGGCTAAGCGGCGTGGTGGAGGGGATTTTCTAGAGACCACAAGGGGTGGTTAGCATTGTGGACTTGCCTGGGAGTAGGCTTTCCTACTCGTCCCGGAGAAGGACGTGTTTAAGGAAACGGCCTACGTACAGGAGACAGCCCTGCTTACCTCGCAGTCTCCCGCTTTTTAATTGCGTTAAGGTCCTCTTCTCTGCTCCTCGGCTTTCCCTCTCACAGCCCCTCAGTTTCCTGTGACTCTGCCCCTCAGCCTCAGTGCGTGTCTGCCTTTTCACCTCTTTTTTCTTTTCCTCTCATGCCGTTCATTCAACACACGTCATTGAAATCTGTTCTGTCCGCGCTAGTCGGTGCTGGGGACCAGAGGTGACCAGGACGGCCCCAGGCCATGCTATCATGGGGTTCCCAGTTCAGAGCCCAAACAAACCGGGCAATAGGCAGTGATAGCCTGAAGTAGTCAGGGCTGGGATGGGAGAAGCTAAGCAGGAGAGGATGGGGCTAAACCACGGTGGGGGTCTGGGGAGGGGAGAAGAGGGTGAGGGGCAAAGATGCCCAGGAGGCTAAGTGTACCGGTTGCAGTGACTGATTAGCTGAGGAGGGGGGTAGATATCTTAGAAAAAACCCAGGGCTCTGATGGGGTTCAGAGCTATGGCTTAGGTCTTTAATGAGGGTAAATGTTATTAGAGATTATAGAGCTGATTCAGGAGTAAGTGGCCAGTGCCAGAGTTCTCCCCCCGCCCCCTGGCCCCCATAAAGTGACTGGCCTCAGCTCCTTTTTCCTCTGCTCAGCTGTCTTTGATTCTTCTGCAGGTACAATCCTGAGAACCTGGCCACCCTGGAGCGGTATGTGGAGACGCAGGCCAAGGAGAACGCCTATGATCTGGAAGCCAACCTGGCTGTTCTGAAGCTGTGAGTGTCTGCCTTCATCCCCGTCTCCAGGCCAGCAGCCAGTGGGGGGCCGCTCTCAAGACTGGATGAGGCAGGAGTTGGGGCTGGTCTTCGGGATATGGCTTCTCTTGGTGTGCAAGGCCAGGAAGCCAAGAAAGTCGGGGCAGGAGGAGAGATAATTTTTAAAGATTAATTACCAATTACAAACTTAGGTTGGTATAAAACACAAAACTATAGCTAATAAGTAACGTGAGAACCCACGTAAACACCACGTTTATGATAAAATTGAGTGTCATCAGGGTTCCAGGCCCTATGCCTTGTATGCTTTGTGCCAGCCCCCTCACCCCCGCCCTGGTAACCACTCTTAGGCTCCCATGGTCTGCTTTTATGTGAGTTTACCACACACGCGTGCATCCTGAGGAGCTTGGCTTGGGTTTGCCTGTGTCAAACTTGACACACATGTAGTCCTACAGCATGAACGTTTCTGCATCTGGCAGCTTCCACTTTGCACCGGGTTTGTGAGATCGATCCATTTTTTCCTGTGGCTGCAGTTTGTTGTCATTCTTGTGTAATGCTTCCTGTGCGACTGTCTGAGCCAGCTGTTCTCCTGTGGATGGAAACCTTTGCGTTCCTATCCCCACAGGGCTGTAGCGATGTGCTGTCAGCTGTGTGATTTTTATATGTTGTCTCAGTTTTCGTGTTTGTAAAACGGCGATAAGAATTCTTGTATTTGTGGGGTTGTTTAGATTGTTAGTGGTGTAATTGCTGCTTAGTGAGCACTCATCGTGCATTGGCTTCTGTGCTCTAAGCTTTGTGGGTATTAACTCAGATGCCGTATTTGTGAAGTAGATAGGATTATTACTGTCCTTTCTTTCAAGGGAGGGCACCGATGCACAGAGAATTTCAAAGAGGTCGTCTGTCCAGGGTCACGTACGAGGGAAGTGGGAACCCACCCCGTCTGGCTCCAGAGCCTGCACCACTACTCCAGACTGTACTCGCATATTCATTTATTTGTGAACTACTTAACAGCGTCTGGCTTACGGGGTGGTTGGGAGGGTTAACTGTCCCCATCTAGAGAACAGGAAACTAGGTCAGGAGGTTAAGGTCACAGAGCCGGGGTGCTGTGATTGGGACCGGAGCCCAGGCGTGTCCAGCTCCTGAGCTCTGGGCCATAGCACTGCACCTCTGGTGAGGCCCAGGGACCTGAAGAGGTCCCTATGGCCCTGTCTCTTGTTCCCTTTCCCAGGTACCAGTTCAACCCAGCCTTCTTTCAGACCACAGTCACCGCCCAGATCCTGCTGAAGGCCCTCACCAACCTACCCCACACAGACTTCACACTGTGCAAGTGCATGATCGATCAGGCACATGTATCCTTGCAGTTTCCTGGTGGGGTGTGTGTGGGAGGGCTGGGGGCAAGGTAGGTGAATTCCCTGGGCCAGCAGGCTGTGAGTTCAGCCGCAAACTCTGAGCCCCTGCTCAGGGCTTGGTGCTATGCTGGGTGGGACACTTAGGGGGCCAGAACAGGCCTGGCCCCTGCCCTTCCAGAACTCACCATGCAGTAGGGGAGGTAGGTCCTCTGTCGGTGATCGCCAGTAGTCCGGGATTGGGGTTCAGAAGAGGCCAAAGGAGGCACCCAACCCTGCCTGGAAGTCAGGGAAGGCTTCTTGGAGGAGGGAACGTCCGAAAGATAAGCTAAATGACGTGTTAAGGAAGGGTGATCTGGGCGGAGGGAATGGTAGGTAAGGAGGCCGGGGAGAAAAAGAAGAGGTCAGTGCTCTTTCAGAGGCAGGAGAGAAAGTTTGGCAGAGCCTCACAACAGATTGAAAAATATAATCTGGTCAGACTAAGAAGCACACTGGGAAGCCGTAGAAGGCTTCGACCACACAGTGAGGGCACCTAGGTGGCTCAGTTGGTTAAGCAACTGCCTCCTGCTCAGGTCCTGATCCTGGAGACTCAGGATCGCATCC
Organism: Procyon lotor; assembly: GCA_028646535.1. Lineage (NCBI taxonomy): Eukaryota > Metazoa > Chordata > Mammalia > Carnivora > Procyonidae > Procyon > Procyon lotor. The sequence goes on along the minus strand of CM053620.1, from coordinate 36,902,856 downwards.
CACATCGGGCTCCTTGACAAGCTTGGCAGAGTCCCCCATCCGTGTTTCTGGCGCTTACAGTCTCGAGGCTGTCACACTTAACCTGCCCATCGGCAGCTGCACTGAGCAATGGGGGGCTTACACAGTGAGTCTACCCTGCCGAGTGGGAGGTGCCTGCTTTCTGAGAGACTGCCCACCCTCCCCAGGAGTCTGTTCTGGGGGCTTTTAAAAAAAAAAAAAGGCGTATGGTACGCCGTTAAAGGTATAAAAAGCATGCAGCGGAAAGAGATGAGACTTCCTCCTTCCCCTGTCCCACAGCCACCCCACTTTGCCGGTCTCGGGTGTGTTTCCGGGGATACCCTAGAGACTCACGAGTACAGCTGTGTGTGTTCACATACACGTGTGTGCCCCCCGCCACAACACACACCAGTCCCCCACCCAGATGGTGGCCTCACACGTGTTGGTCTGCATCTTGCCTTTTCACGGCCCGGTGTGTCTTGTCGCCTCTCCACATGGGTTCTGTAAGGGTCGGCTCACTCCCAGAGTGTGGACGGGCCAGTGTTTGCTTTCGTGGCCCCATTGCTGGCTCGCCGGTTGTCTTAGCGGTGCTGCGGTGAACAGAAGGGGGGCAGGGAGAGGTGGCTTGGGACCCAGCGGCAGCCCCAAGGCTCAAGGTGGTTTTCCCTTAACACGTTCCCCTCTTAGCAAGAAGAACGGCCAATCCGACAGATTTTGTACCTCGGAGACCTGCTGGAGACCTGCCACTTCCAGGCCTTCTGGGTAACTTGGCTGCGGGGCTCGGGTGGGGGCTGGGACAGGCTGCTGAAAGGAACAGCCACGCCCCCTTGCCATCTGCTTGCATAACTGTGGGCCATTCCTTGCTCAGGGCTTTGCGAGGGTGACTGCACGGACTTGTCACCCTCACGCTGAGCCAGGTCGCTCATGTTGTCCCTTGTGTCCCCAGGCCGGGGTACATGTGCACGCACCCACGTCTGTCCTTCCTGCCAAAGCCCTCCAACCTCTGGATGCTCTTTCCCTTTCTCGCTTGAACTGGAGCCCCACCTTCCGGTTCTGCCGAGGGTCTTTCTCCTATCATTCCCAGACCCATGTCTCTCCACCTGAAACTCCTCAGTCCTGAAGCTCAGGTGCATTGGACTCCGAAGGAGTTTAAAAAAAAAAAAAACAGGGGCGCCTGGGTGGCCCAGTGGGTTAAAGCCTCTGCCTTCGGCTCAGGTCATGATCTCAGGGTCCTGGGATCGAGCCCCGCATCGGGCTCTCTGCTCGGCGGGGAGCCTGTTCCCTCCCCGCCCCCCGCCTGCTTCTCTCTGCCTACTTGTGATCTCTCTCCTCTCTGTCGAATAAATAAATAAAATCTTTAAAAACAACAAAAAACTGACCCTTGACTCCAGGCCCAAGTCTGATCTACTCACCCTGAGTGTGGTCCAGGTGTTTCTGATGCCCAGGGAAGGGGGGAGCTGCTCTCCGGCACCTGCCTGCAGCAGTAACTGCTCCTTCCTCTGCCCGTGAATGTCAGACGTTTCCACCCTCTGACCATTTCCTCCTGGCTTCCCAGCTCACCCCTGGGAAGTCTCCAGCCTGGCGTCCTTGGGCCTGACCGATAGCCCAGGTCCTCTGTCAGGCTTCCTCCGTTAGCAGGAGTCTGCATGCAGGAGAGGCCGGAGGAAGGCCCATCCCACCCTCGGGGCTCATCCCCTCCTAGCCCAGAGTCCTGCCACCCTCTCCCAGCTCTTCACGCCTTCTCATCCCCTCTCCTCCTTCCCTTCTCATCGCAACTCATGCTCCTCTGCCTTATTTTGTGGGAAAACCTAAACAGCCAAAGTAGAACTCCCACACGTTACTGCCCTCGGCCTCAACATCTGCTAGCATCTGACTGAACGCTTTTCTGTTTCAGGCCATCCCTCGGCTGGTGCACTGTTCCCCCTCCCTCCTGCCCCCTCAGCACCTCTCTCGCTCATAGCAGCAGGCCTGGCCTTCCCCGATTGTTTCTGTCACCGGAGACTTCATCCACCCTGTAGTTTGTTCCCGCCAATAGAAGAGAACTCTCGGGGTGCCTGGGCGGTAGTCAGTTAAGCGCCTGCCTTTGGCTCAGGTCATGATCCCGGGGTTCCAGGGTTGAGCCCCGCATCAGGCTCCCTGCTCAGCGGGGAGCCTGCTCCCTCTCCCCTGCCTGCTGCTCCTCGTGCTGGTGCTCTCTCTCGCTCTGTCAAATAAATAACTTTAAAAAAAAAAAAAAAAAAGGAAGAGCACTCTCCCTGAACCTCCAGATTCCCCACCACGTCTGCCTCTTGCCCTCTTTCTTTGTTCCCCATGGAGCAGAAGGTCTCGCATCCCGGGATACCTCTCTGTCAGGCAGAGTGGGACCATTGGTAACCCCACTCGTGGGCGGGGTTGCCTGTGCTCAGTCTCTTCTGCTCTCCCTGCTCACTTGAAGCTGCTGTGTTTGTTCCATTCAGGCTTTTGTGACCAGCTTTTCCATCCCCTGGTTTCCTACACGTATACATGCACGCGCGCGCTCTGTGAAACCCACACTGTCTGCCCTGTCGGCCACCTCTGATGGGGAGGGCCACACACTACCCCCTTAAATCCTTTTATCATTTGGCTCTCGGGACAATAACTCTCCTATATATCCTCCTGGTGCATGGTCCTTGTGAGTTCCTCATTCCACACTAAGGTGGGAGGGAGCTCTGCGGGGAAGGTGACTTTCGGACAGGAGCCTGAAGGGCGTGGGGCTGCTAGCCCTGGGGAAGGAGAGTTCGAGACCCAGCACCAGCCAGTGCAGAGACCTTAAGGTGGGCGGATGCGTGGTGTTTCTGGAGAGCAGCGAGGAGGCCCCTGTGGCTGGCGCCAAGGGCTGAGTGGGAGGACGTGACAGGCAGATCCCGCGGGGCCGTGTGGGCTACGGTAGGACGCTTGGCCCTCCTCTGAGTGAGACAGGAGCAGGAGGAGGTGGGTGAGTACAATTAGCTAATCTGTCTCTGTTCCCTCTTTGGGTCTGTGGTTTCTGCCTGCCCGATTCAACCCTCAGCTCTGTGATTTGGGGTGAGCCACTTAGCTGCTCTGAGCCTTAGTTTTTTCATCTCTAAAAACAGGCAGAAAATAGTAACTTACGTCATAGGGTTGCACAGAGAACAAAGTTGGTACGTGGGGTGAATACCCAAATTGTAGCTTCTCTTGCTAATTTCATTAACAATAATATTCTTGAGTTTACTCATTACTGGGAACGTTATCCTTTCCCTCACAGCAAGCCCTGGATGAAAACATGGACCTTCTGGAAGGTATAACCGGCTTTGAAGACTCTGTCCGAAAATGTAAGTCCTTTCCAGTGCCTGGGCTCCCGGGTGGGGGGGTAGGCAGTGGCAGCAGGGTCCCCAGGGTGGCCCTTTACCGTCTTCGTTCCTCGTCTCTGCAGTTATCTGCCATGTTGTGGGCATCACTTATCAGCACATTGATCGCTGGCTGCTGGCCGAGATGCTCGGGGATCTGACAGGTAAGGCCTCTCTGGGTCCCAGGTGCCAATCGAGGAGGTTAGGGGTGGTCAGGGGCCATGGTCCTCAGCCAGCTCCTCAGATGCGCCCATCCCTGCCTCAGCAAGTTGGTGTTGAAGGTCCTGCCCAGCTCATTATTGAGGGAGTAAGAAACTGGTAGAAATACACCCTTCCTTGGGGGAGATGCTATGGCATTCATTTATTTTCTTGAGTCATTTGAATGCCTTATCAGTACCAGACTGTTCTAGGCCTTGGGGGTATAGCAGTGAATGAAACAGAATGGCTCAGATTTGTTCTCAGCGAAGTAGCAGAACAGCTACGCAAATGAGATGTACAAGTGTGGCGTGAACTCACCCAAGAGAGCTCCCTGGGCTCGGGTGGGTCGTGCCTCACTGGGGACAGACGTGCGGCCTGAAGGCCGGGGAAGCTGGAGGGTAGTGAGGCAGGGGGACGCCTGTCGTAGTCACAGAGCGGCCAGGGTACCTGGTGGGAGCCCAGTGAGCAAGGGTCAGAGCTGAGGGCAGAGAAGTGGGGGGAGGGACATCTTCAGATACCATGGGCCTCCTGAGGACTCAGTCCAAGGTCCCGAGTGAGACAGACCACAGGAGGGTTTTGAGCGGGGAGGGACA
>CM053620.1:36877060-36891908 GCA_028646535.1 Procyon lotor | reverse complement strand
AATGCTTTGAGGAAAGCTCAGAGGTGTGCTGTTCTTTTTTTTTTTAAACCAAAGTTAAAAAAAAAAATTAAATTGCCAAAAGCTGAGTGTTGGAAAAGGAATGGATGGGGGCGGGGATGGGGGGGAAGAGGCTGGGGGCTGGGAGCCAAGGATGAGGGGTGGGGAGCGGGGGCAGGGGGACGCAGAAGCTGGAGTGAGGGGGAGAAGAGGGTTTTAAGCCAAGAGGCATGCGGAAGGTCCCAGACTTGGGGCTGACCTGTACATCTCCCGCCTGCTTCATCAGGTTGCAGACAGAGACAAGAAGGGTTACCCCGGTCCCTCCGAGAATCCCAGGCCCAACTCCAAGTGGGCCCTGCCCCAGCTCCCCGGCCCCTGCCCGACACACATCCCCTAGCATTTCCAGACCCTGACTCAGGATGGGTGGCTTTGTTCTTTAGGACCCTGAAGAGGGCAGTTCTGAGAAGTATAAGGGGATGGGGCGGGGGGAGGGATATGGGTTAACAGGAATATGAGGAAAAACGAGGAAAAACGTGGGAGTGGAGGACATCAGGGTGGAGGGAGATGGAGGAAGGGAGGAGAGAAGGGACATAGGAGGAGAGTGATGAGGAGCAGGGACATGGGGAGGAAGGAGGAGGGAGATGGGATGGGGTGATGGGGAAGAAGGAGATGGGGAGGAGAAAGCATGTGGGGAGGAGGGAGGGGATGAAGGAAGAAGAGGGAAATGGGGGGAAGGAAAAAGAAGAGGAGGGAGTGGGGATAAGGGAAGAGACAGAAGGGGAGGCAGGAGGAGGGAGACGGGGTGTGGTGACAGCTGCAGGGAATGTGACCGGGACAGGGCAGGCCGGCTGGGTGACGGGGTCAGGCAGGAAGGCCCAGAGGGTGCTCCCACCCTCCCCGCCAAGTCCTCTCACCCCAAAGCACCCACCTTTGCCATTTTGCTCTTGTTGTCAGCAGTCAGAAATGACATGTTGTTGATCTCATTCTGGACCACGAAGTTCTGCTCCTCGCGCTTAAAGTTCTGGAGGGGGAGGCAGTGTTGGGATCAGCCGGCGGTGGCGAGGGTCACAGCGAGGAGGGGCAGAGTGGGCAGGAACTCACGTGGGACTTGGACCAGTAGATGAAGATCTCGCCCACCATCCTGAACAGCTCCTCGGCGCTGGGATTGGGCTCCGTCAGCCAATGCGCCCTGGGGGGGCAGGGAGGGGGCCAGTGAGGGATGGGGGCAGGGACCCCCTCCCCTGCCCGACAGGACACCTCACAGAGAGCTCTCGCGATGGGACCATAGGGTGGGAGGGATGGAGTTTTCCAGGGTAATGTGGCCATTCGGATGATTTGAAAATCTTAACCATTCCTTTAAAAAAAGGATCCTCTTTCTATCTCTACCTTTCCTCAGCTTGAGGAACTGGCACAAAGCGAACACCCTTGCGTAGCCACCACCCAAGTCAAGAAACAGAAGACTTCCAGAACCCAGAAGTATCTCCATGCCCCACCCAGCCACTCTTCTTTCCCTCCCTCCCCTTAGGTGACCCTCCTCCTGAATGTGAACTATTTTTGTCTGTTCTCGAACGTCACAGAAATAGATGATAGAATAGGTACCCCGTCTGGAATTTTCCTGGCTTCTTGTGAGAGAAGCCTTCCTTCTCTTCTTGTGAGATCCAGCCACGTTGTGTGTTGCAAGGGTTGGCCCATTTTTCGTTCCCACGTAGTACCCCACCCTGTGAGTGCACGATGTACTTGTCCAGGGTCTCTGACCCAGGGCTCCACCTCTGGGGCCCCAACCCTAGAGTAGTACCCATCTCCTGAGTGCAAAAATGGATATGCATGGAGGTATCCAGTACACGCACTGCGGCTTCCCATGTCTGTGCCTGTGACAGACATAACTAATCGATCAAGCCCTCTTTCTTACAAAACCCAGATGCAACCTTAAAGTTTTCTCTACCAGGATGGGATCCGGAATTGAAACGTATTTACTATTCCCAGATTAGGCTGCCCCTGGGGGTGAATAATTCTTTAAATAGTGCTTCTGGTTTTAGGGAGATGTTGGCAATTAACTGACACCTGCTCTTGCTTTTATTAAAGACCTGTTTCTGAGGGAAGCCGGGCTGGCCGGCTCAGACTGTCTCCCCTTCCTCTCAGGGACGGAGGGAGGCCTGACCATCGGGCCCTCTCCAGCTGGGTCTGGAGATGGTGGCTGCGGGGGGAAGCGGGGCTCCTGATCGCCGACAGGGCAGCCTCCCAGGGGCTCTGCCTCAGCAAGTGTAAAGGAGCAGAAGGGGCGTACACACCAGCGGGCCGGATTTTGTGAAGCCAGAAGCAGTGGTGGGGGGTGGTCAGAAGGCTGGGTGGGCTCAGGTGAGAGTCGGAAAAAACCAATAGTCACTCAAAAGGTGGGGGGTCAGGTGGGGTTCGGGGAGGCGGGAGGTCAGGCTGACTGTGCGGGGACGGCTGGGGACACGCTCACCTGTTGTTGTCCACGTAGCGGATGAGCAGCGGGTAGAGGGCGTACAGGTCTCGGCAGAGCACAGAGAACTCGTCCCGCACCAGGAGCTCGCCCTCCTCTGCTTCGGCCTTGGCCTCTAGGCGCAGCTGCTCCTCCTCGGCCACCACCTTCCCTGCCCGCTTGCGCAAGCGCCCGATGGTGGGGATGAAGTGGGAATGCAGGAGCTCAGGCCGGGCCCGGCTCACGATGGGCTGGGCGAACACTGCAGGAGCAAAAGGGGGGTGTGGGAGACTTGCTGCTGGCCAGCCTCTAACTCTGGCACCTGACCTATGACCTTTGATCTCCCTCCTGACCTCTGCTCCCAGCCCACGATTCCTGACCTATAATCTGGGACCCAGCAGCTCTTGTGGACCCCAGCCTGACCCTGCCTTCTGACCTCAGCTTCTACCTCTGATCCCATTCCTGAGCTTGGGCCCTGACCTCTGACACAGCCCCTGATCCTGGGTCCCAACCATATCCCTTGACCTGGACCTGTGACCTGGACCCCAGCCTGACAGAAGCCTCTGACCTCTGCACCCCAAGAGGTGAGTCATAACCTGATACCTTACTCTAGCCCATGACCTCTCACCCCAGTCTTTAACTTCTGACCTAGCTCAGACGCAGAACCCGACCTCACTGCATGATTTCTGTGACCCCTGGTTTCTTATTCCAGCCTCTGACCCTCTGCTCCTGGCCTCCGATCCCAGCCCCAATCCCTAGCTTGACCCGATTCCCAACACGGAATTTCTGAGGCAGGGATCCCAGCCCTTTAAAGATTCATTTCTTGATCTCTGACCTATAGCCCCATCCACATCAGGGACCCTGATGCCTGACCTGGTTCTCTGATCCTTTGTATAAGGAACCCAGGTCTCTGCCCCAGCTCCTCACCCTCTCCAAGGCTCCAGAAATTTAGGATCCAGCATGGAGGACTCCCAGGACATATCCATCCACCCCAGACCCCATGAGTGTGAGATTCTGACCCCTTGGGATGACCCCTGGCCTTCTGACCCTGAGCAAACCTAGACTCCAACTTCTCCCAACTCCCAGGAAACCACAGACCCCGAGATCTGCCTCTTAGACCCTCAGATCAAAGGGCCCAGGGTCCAGGACACTGGCCCCAGTCTCTGGGGCCTGGTGCCCCCCAGACCCACCTGCCAGCCGCTTCATCCATGACGCCTCGTCGATGCCCAGGTTGTTGACGATGATCCGCAGGATGTTGCCCAGCAGGGAGTTGAGGTGGTCGGAGGTGACCGCTGTGCAGGGCGGGGGAGCCCCCGCAGGCAGGCCGGGGGGTGGTGCCTCGGGCCCGCGCTCCCACCAGCGGGGCAGGTAGCTGCACAGCATGGGCAGCGTGATCTCGATGACGTGTGGCATCTCTGTGTAGCGGGCCCCTGACTCGGCCAGCCCCCCGATATCTGCCATGAGCCGCTCCAGCACCGGGATGTCAGGACACATCTCCTCCACGCTGTTGGGGAGCCCCAGGACTGGGGTGCGGCGAGGAGTCAGGGCACTCCCACCCATCGCCCCCAGACCTCAGTGTCCGCACCAACAACCTGGGCCCCCACAACCTCTGGAGTGCCCCCAACCTGGGGAATCCTCAGCCCTCAGAGCCCACCCAGATTGGCCCACACCGGCCCCAAAGTGGGCTCCCCTGACCCCGGGGCCCTGTGCTGGGGAGAAGGTGAGGCCTGCCAGCTGCCCCGCGCCACTTACTGGCCCGCTCCCGGGGAGACTTGGTAGTGTACACCGAGCACGCATTATACTCGTTCAGCTGAGGCTCCAGGAACGCCACTGGCATAGCTGCTGCCAGGCGGGCCAGGCACTCCCCCAGGGCTGGCCGCAGCCTGGAAGAGGGGGCTAATTAGCTCCCACGCCCCCCTGCCTGCTCCCGGGCCCCAGCCTCTGTCTCCGCAGAAGTGCCTCTCCCCACGACTCTCCCAAGTGGAGCTGCCATTACCCAGGGCACTGAGTTCTCTTTTCCCTGGGCTTGTTAAGTGCCCTCTTGCTCCAACGGCTGAGCCCAGCTCAGGAGAGCCCAGCCACATGGCCACCGCTGGGGGCCCTCCCTGGTGCCCCCAGCTTGCTGTAGCTCCCGTGTACCACCCCCATTCCTGTGGGCCTTCTGCCAGGGCAAGCTCCTTCCTGGGCCGATGTGGCCCCTGAGCTGGAGGCAGCCACTTCCTTCGCTGGCCTTCCCTTGAGTGCCCTCGCGTGGCCGCCTCCGTGAACTACAGCTGCCACGGAGTCCGTCTGCTGTTGAAGGCTTTGAACATCTCCTGCTTTTCACTCACCCCCAACTGCTCCTGCTCCCTCCTTTCCCTGAGCCCCCACAGTACCCACCCCACCCTCAACGATGGCTCGCTCTCCTTACTTTTCCACGTAAGTGTTCTTGGTGGTTCCCAGAGAGTAGATACTGCACAGCGTTCGGTAGCAAGAGACCTGGACGTCATCCACTGAGGGAGAGAGAGGGAGGGCGAAGGTCAGGGATGGACCCACCGTACCCGTGCTCCCCTGCCCTCCTCCCTCGCCTCCAAATCCTGGGTAAGAGCAGGGCCGTAGAGTCAGCCTGCCATTTACCAGTTTCGTGACTTAAGTACCAACATGCTCTTGGCCTCAGTTTCCCTATCTGTAAAATGGGGATGATTATAGTATCTTCTTGGTGGGGTGGTTGTGAGGATCAAGAGTTAATGCTTGGAGATCAATTGGAACGTGGCACACAGCAGGCACTCAATAAAGGCTAGTTGTCCCCTCCTTAGAGAGGAGTCACGGGTCTCTTTGATGATAGTGATAGCCACCCAGGCGTCCCCCCCCCTTTTTTCTAATCAAAGACACATTAAGGGTAACAAGGAAAATTTAAATGCAGTCAGGTCACCCGACGATGATGATACTGTGATTCTGTGACAAAGGGTTCTAATTCTAGGAGATGCGGGGATGCACTGTCACAGTGGGTGCAAGTCACATCAAAAGTTCAACCAAAAGGTTTATAAACACTTTCCACCCCTAAAGGAAAGGGTAAGTGAGTGGGGCATATTGTTAACAATCCTCTTCCTCTTCTTCTGACTTTCCTGAATATTTAAAATTTTTCTAAATAAAATATAGAGCTGGGGGAAGAACCCCATCCAAGTGCAACTGTTCTTACTTTTATCAAGAGTTTCTAATTTCAGGATGCCTAGGTGGCTCAGTGGGTTAAGCTTCTGCCTTCAGCTCAGGTCATGATCTCAGGGTCCTGGGATCAAGCTCCGCATAGGGCTCTCTGCTCAGCAGGGAGCCTGCTTCCCCCTCTCCCTCTGCCTGCCTTTTTGCCTCCTTATGATCTCTTTTTTTGTCAAATAAATAAATAAAATCTTAAAAAAAAAAAGAGTCCGCAATTTCAAATAAACAGTGAACTGAGATATGGCCCCATTATCTGCCAGTCCCCATAGCCCATTGGCCCTCTAGCTTGTCCTGGACACTTTCCAGGGTATTCCCTGGGCCCCTTGCAACCGCCAAGTCCCAAACTGACCTCGGCGTCTCCCCAAAACTGGTTACTTCTTCCAACCCGTCTCCTGGAGGCCCCACTGTCCGTGGGTCCTGGGCCAGGGCCTTGGGCCTTCCTCTAGCTGCCTCCCTGCCACTGCCCATCCCCTTGGCCTCCTGCTTGCCTGTCCTACTAGCTCTCCCTGCCCTTCCTCCCTTGCTCCTCCATAGTCCAGGCCACATCCGGCAAGGCTCTTTCTTTCAAGTACGTGACACCCCACTGGGTGTTACAAAGGCACGTTGCTCACTATTATGTCGCAAGACCCCAGACTGGGTCACACACCATCTGTGCCCCTTGGGAGCATAAACACGGCACACACTACTAATGGACTCCCCAAATCTCCTCTTTCTGCTCTTTTCTTCTTCCTCGTAAGAGACCTCCGATATTTAGCTGGACACACAACCTCCCAGAATAAAGGCCATTTCCCAGCCTCTGTTGCGGTGACATGGGGCCACATGCTAAATCATGGCCAACCAGATGGACGTCGGCAGGAGTGATGCAGACCACTTCTAGGTCATTCCTTTAAAAGAACCGCAATGCCCTCTTGGCTTCTTCTCCTCTCCTACAAGCTAGAGTGAGGACTTAATGGAGTGCCATCCCGGACCACCCGGATAAAGGTGGCATTTCCAAGATGGCAGAGTACCAAGATGGAGGACACCTGGGCTTCTGACATGCTGAGCCACTTACAACCAGATCATTACATGAAAAAAAAATACCCTTCCTTCCTATTTCAGCTATGGTGATTTACGGTCTTTTTGTTACAGCAGCTGAACTCATACCCTCACTCACTCATCCTGTTACCAATTCACTTGGCTCAGAGCAATGAATTCATGCACGCAGACACCTGGGGGCTCTGTCAGGTGCACGGGGATGGCTGGCGTTGGCTGAATCGCCCCCCCCAACCCCCGACCCTGGGGGCCAGGGCCCTTACAGATGACGTCATCTCCGAACTGGTGCTGGGCGATGTGCTGGAAAAGCGTGGTGAGGACGGGCAGCAGGGCCACGGTGGTGTAGGTGAGGTTCTGGCCCACGCCCTTCACCTGCGTGCGCGCCTGGGACACCTTGCCCAGGCGCAGGTTCTCCACCATCTTCTCAATGTCCTCTGACGCGCTCTCAAAGAAGGAGCGGAGGCCAGCCTTCACGATCTCAGGGCCTGACTTCATCACCGTCCTAGGAGGGAAGCCAGGGAGCACCAGTTCTAGAATCTGAGATTGTGGATTTCGGAAAGCTGAGGAGAACAGGGGTGGGAGTGGGCACCACACCCCATACCTGGCATCCAGAGAGCGGGCCAGGATGTGAAGGCAGTTGACCACCGCCGGAGCATCTGTCCCTGGAGAGGAAGACGGGCCAGGGTGGAAGAAAGGCTAAGAGGGCAGTGCCTTCCTCTACTGGACCTCCAGCCCCACCCCCACCTGGACCGCCATGGTCCCCTCTCCTTCCCCAAACCCACTCTGCCTGTGCCTCCCCCAACCCGGCCTGGACCTCCATGGGCCATCATAGTCTGGTGACGGGCCTGGGGCCTCCAGGAGGGCAGGGTTCAGTGCTGTCCCAGTCACAGCCCTGTCCCCAGGACGACCCCGTCCAACCCAAGGTGTGGAGGAAGAACACAGTGAAGGTCCTTCAAATCGAGGCATGAACCAGGAACTCTTTCCTCAGGGTGAGGCTGGCGATTGCAGGGAGAAAGGGAAGATTAGGGAGAAGAGCTGGGGGAGCAGAGCTACTTACCAAAGAGAGAAACTCGGTGACGGACAAGAGCGGCAAGCTTGCAGAAGAGGCTGAAGAAAGAAAGGGACAGAAGGACGGGGGCAACAGGTAGTGAGGATATCAAGGGACAAGGACAGCAGTGAGGCAATTAGAGGGACAGGGACGGAAGACCGAGCCGGGAGGGCAAGGGATGATGGGGAAGATAATGAAGGGGAGAAGAAAGGCAGGGAGTGGGCAGGGAGATGAGCAAGCTGGGGAGTCACGGGCAGAAACGGGGATGCTGGGGGCTGAAGCCGGTCTGCACTTCTGACTGGGTGGCCAATTCGCCCCATTTGCCTGAAAGTCCCATGTCCTGGAAACCCCTCAGGTCTGGGCAACACAGGACAGCTGGTCACCTTCACCCTTTAGTCCCTTCTGCAGCTAGAGTGGTCAGTGCCCAACACCCAGCACAGAGCCCCCAAGGTCCAAGGTTGGGCAGAAAGGTCCCAGGATTATGATCCTGTGAGGTCAGGGGGCTGGGTCCGAGGTCACAGAGTAGCCCACCTGGTGATCATTTCCTTCTCCTTGTTGGAGGCATGGCCACCACTGCCCAGCACTTTGGCCGGTGTGGACAGGAAATAGAGGCAGTGGTTGGTGAAGTACTGGTTGATCAGAGGGAGCAGGATCTGGGGGGGTGGGGTGGGGAAGAGATGAGGGGGACTGGGTGAAGGGTAGGGGAGCCCACCCAGTCCCCAGCCCCCTCCAGCTTCTGAGCCCACCTTGGCAAAGAACTTAATCTCCTGTTCGTGTGGAGACTTTTCCACTCGTCCACTGCTGACCACAGCCTCTGGTGGGGGAGGGAAAACAGAGGTCATAGTGGGTTCGAGGCTGGGGAACTCAGGGCATTCCAATGGGGGGGGGGGCGGGAGACTCTAGGGCAAAGGTAGGAAAAGGTGGGAAATTAATTCTTAGTATAAAATCACCTCTGCTGCCTTTAGGGTGAACCTCTCTCCCCTCTCTCATCTGATCCCCCTAACTCCTTGATCAAACCCTTCCTGAGGCTGAAAACAGGGAGGAGGATAAACTGGAATGGAGTAAGGCCATAGGATACCCTCTTCCTCACAGGTCCTTTTCTCCTTGAATTTTGACACTTGGCACTGAATCAATTTGGAATGAACAAATGAATGAAACCAGAAGCCAATGTAGACAGATTTGAATTGGTTTTAGAGTGGAAATAAATTTCAGACAATAAAAATGGTGACACTAATAATTAATACTACTAAAATAATAATGCTGGCTCCCATTATTAAACACTGGCTATGTCGTCGGCACTGTGAGAAATGTGCTTATCTAATCGCCTCCCAACTTGGAGGTCTGTATAGTCGGTATTTCTCCTTCATTTTACAGACGAGGAAACTAAGGTGAAATAGCTCAGTCCGGGTCACCCAGCAAGTAAGGGACAGAACTGTGGCCGGTTATGGTGGACAGATGGGGAAACTGAGGCACAGAGAGGAGAGGGAGTTGCTGAGAGGTGCTCAGCAATGGAAGATCAGCCTGTGGGTATGAGAGCAAGTCCTGCTGTGCCACTCATCTGAGAGGGTCCGGGGGTCCTGGGTGGCTCTCCGGGGAAAGCTGGGAGGGATTGGGGGCCAGCTGTGATTCTGAGTGAGATGTAAGAGGCATGTGTGGAGCACACCAACAGCCTTCGCCCTCAAGAGAGTCCTCACCCTCTTTGCCCTATGCCCACAGTCTGTCCCCAGTGCAGCCAAGGGGAGTCTGTGAACAGCTGAGGAAGGTCCCAGCCCTCTCCTGCTCAGAACCCTCCCACAGTGCCATTCCACTCAGGGTAAAAAGCCACAGTCCTCCCATGCCTGCAAAGCCCTAAGTGATCTGCCCTGTCACCTCTCTGCCCTCATCTCCTCACACTCTCTCCCTCAGTCAATCTGCTTCAGCCACTTAGGCTTCCTGTTACTCACACCAGGGACCTCTCAGAGCCTTCGCACTGGCTGTTCCTCTGCCTGGAATACTCTCCCCACACCTCCGGCCAGCTCCCTCCCAGCTCCTTCAAGGTCTTTTTCAATACTTCACTTAAATTTTAACCGGCCCCACTTTCCCCCACTCCTAATCTTCCTTAGCTGGCTCTAGTGTATTCTTTCCAAAACACTAACCCCTTCTAAAAACCTGCTATCTGATGTTAAATGTCTGAATGCACCACAGAAATAAAAATGCAGGAGGACAGGGATCTTTGTCGTGTTCACTGCTTTCAAAACCTGGAACAGTGTTCTCCACGCCCGGAACAGTGTCTGGCCCAATAATGAGATGAGGGGAGGGAAGGTGAAAGCCATGAACCGGGGCCTCAGGGGAAACTGCACGTATGGCGGGCGCTCAGAGGGCCTCCTCCATACCCAGGTGGGCGATAAATTCCTGGGAAATGTCCATCCAGCGCAGCAACTGCTGCAGGAAGCCAAAGGCGAACCGTTTCTCAATGGAAGATGTGTCCAGCTCCATGTCCTTAAGGCCTCTGCGTGGACAGGCAGAGAGGAGTCAGCCCACAGGAAGGCCCGCCCTGTCCCCCACTTCCCTCCAGTTCCCCTTCTGCTTCCCTAGGCCCTGCCTCCGCAGGCTTCCGCAGCACCCCAGATCCCCCTCTAGTTCCCGGATGTTCCCTGGCCCCGCCTCCCCTCTCCAGGCCCTACCCTCCTAGCCTCCCCACTCCCCTCTCCCTCTCCTGCCCAGGCTCCACCCCCTTAGCACCGCCTCTCTCTGGTGCTGCTGCCCCCCAAAGCTCCACCCCTCTTAGCCTCCTTCCCAGGCTCCGCCCCTTTAGCCCCTCCCCTCTCTGGCCCTTCTCTATTACCCCAGCCCAACTTCTCCCAGTTTGTAGTTTATGCCTTGCTAGCTCCTCCCACATCCCCCGGCCCCACCCCAACCCCACCTCCCGGCCAGCCTTGCAGCCCACATGCCTGGTGACAGCATAGCCATTCATCTGCAGGAACTTTAGCAGCTCCTGGGCCTTCTCTCGATCTCGTGCCTTCTCCTTGGCTGTGAGTGTGTCGTAGGGGACCAGCAGAGGGTGCGTCCCACCACCTGGAGCAGCAAAGACCAGAAATCAGAGGACTGGGGAGACCCAGACCATTCTCACGGACGTGGTTCTTGCAGCTGAGAACATACATGATTATAGCAATAAAAACAGAGGTAAGGATAACCAAAACATGGTTTTCAGGTGATCGTCATCTCACCACAACCCTATGGTAGTAGATGCTGTTATTATCGGGGCGGGGGGAGGGGCAGGGTGAAAACAATTGTTTAAAGTTCCACAACTGTAATCTAGACCCTCATGACTCTGGAGTCTGTGACTACAGGACTTTGGTGAAGAGGGGTCCGGTGTGGGGATGGGATGGGCGCTCTCACCCTTGGCCTCCAGCTCCTGCTTCTTCTTCCGCCCCCACGTGTTGTGGTAATTTTCTGCCAGCTGTTCTGCCATGGCCTGGAAGTGGACGAAAGATTCAGGGCCCAGACTCAGAAGATGTCCTCCCCAACCCCAACTAACACCCCCATGCCCCTAGATAATGGGTCAGGGGTCTCACCTGCAGCTCCCGGGACAGGGTAACTCCGCTGAGGTCGGGGGGCTGGGGGTTGTAGCCTTCTCGCGGATCATAAGTCTGGGAAGACGAGGGAGAGACAGGAGGGCTCGATAGGGTAGCAGGAAGCCGGGCCGCAACAGTCTACTCCCTCCACCTGGCCCTAGACCCACCTCCCACCGCCCCTCCTCGGCGCCCTCTCCTTCAGGCCCTGTCTCTAAGCCACGCCCTCCTCTCCTCTGCCCTTTGCGGTTCTTCAGACCCGGGTCCACTCCCTCCTCCCCAGGTCTCTCAGCCTTGTTCAGTACCCATTCCCATTCCGCGGACCCCACCTCCCTCCCTTGGCCCTGCTCTCTCAATCCCACCTCCAGCAGGGCCCCGCCCTCAACTGGCCCCGCCCCTTGTTTTAGCCGCTCATCCCCTCCCCCTCTCCATGACCGCGGCCCCGCTCCACCTGGGCACTTTGGGATATCTTCCGGGTTTTCTTCTTCTCCGTCTTCTCCTCCTCTCCCTCCCTGGCCTTCTCTATCGTCCATTCCCAGGCAATCATGGCCTTCAAGGACTCCTTGATGGGCCAGCGGTAAATCTCTTTGTCCTGGGGTGGAAAGAAAGGCGGGGATTTGGTGGGATGGGATGGGAGGGGAGGGAGGTGGAGGTAGGAGCCTTACTGGCTGGCCTCCAGTGTCCTAGGAAGGGGAAGGCCTCCACCACGTGGCTAGGAGGAAGTGGTCCAGCTTGGATTCGAACCCAGGTCTCTCACCCGCTTGGTAACAGAGCCTCCCAAACAAACCCTCACCCCATTTTACACATGAGACTCAGAGGAGTTAAGTTGTATTGTCAAGGAATCAAACCCCATCTCTGATTCTAAGAGAAGGAACACTACAAGTACGGGGTCTAGGGGAGCCCAAGTCCATGGATGAGGAGCCCTAACCTGCAGTCGCAGCTAGATCTGAGCTGATGAAGCAGCCTCTCTCCTCTCTGAACACCCAAATTTGGAGGTTACATTTTGGACCCCTAGCACTGGGCCCCAAGACTTGCTCACCTTCTCTGAAAAGGTCTTATAGGGCCTCAGCATGGGATGGGTCTTCAGTTCCTCGTCTATGTTCTCCCCATAGGACCAATTGTTCTGGATCTGGAGGTGGAGAGGGGATAGGGAGGGGCAGTACCACTATGGAGCTGAGGGTGGGGGCAGGAGGAGGGGTAGCGAGCAGCTTGGGGGACTCCTGGGGGGGCGGTCCCTGGAGGGGCTGAGGGCTCCAGAGGAGGTTTAGGAAGAGTTAAAGAGGTCTCAGGGAATTCTGGGCCCTCAGGGAAGACCGGGGTCTAGGGGAAAGCTGGGGTCTTGAGAAAGGCTGGCAGGAATGGGGGCTGCTGGGGAGAGGAGGACCCCAGTGCCAACCTTGTCGAAGGCCCACTTCTCATGCGTATACTCTGCAAACTTGTTAATGAAGGAGTCCAGCTTCTCTGGGATGATCACACTATTGGGGGGGTAGATAGGGTGGGCAGATGTTGGGGCTGGCCCCTCCCTCCATGTCTGAAACCTTCTTCTCCTTCTCCCAGCCCCCAAGCCCCACCCCACTCCTGCCCCCAGGCCTCACTTGAGGGTCTCCACCGGCCGAGGATCGAAGTTGCCTTCAGCATCCACTGTGGCCTTTTTCTCGGCCTTGGATGAATACGAGGCGTCCACGTAGTCGGGGGGCAGGGCCCCTGCGATGGCGCACAGACAAGGCATAGCCATGCGGTACAGTTCTGCATCATACTTCTGGGGACACCAGGGGTGGGGGGGTCACTGCGGGCCTGGCTGTGCCTTTAAATCTTGGAGCCCTAGGACCTCAAACTCACCCCTCCAACAACCAACCCTATTCCCTGGGTCCCCACACATCAATTATGGTCTCTCTCTCCCTGAAACCCAAACCTCAGCCCGCCTAGACCCTCCAAATCACCCCATATCACCCCTCTCTGGGCTCCCAAACTAGAGACCCAACCCCTCTCCCATTACAACCAAACCAGAGACCCAACTCATAGATTCTTCTGGATCCAAACCTGCCCAATCAGGGGCTCCCTCTCTGAACCCCAAGTTTGGGAAATTTCATTCGGGATCCCCCAACTTTGGGCCCCAAACCCTCCAAACAGGCTCCTTTCAGCCCCTCCTCCACCACAGGCCCAGACCTTATGGGCCAGCGAGTCAAAGATGCCCCAGAAGAGTTTACGAGTGAGGTGCAGCTCTTCCTCGGAGGTCACCCCGAAGTTAGCCCAGCCCGTGGGCAGGCAGTAGTACTTCCAGCAGCGCTCATAGTGGTTGGTGAGGAGCTGGGCGGGAGCAAGAGGGGACACACAGATGAGAGGCACAGAGTAGCTCGCAGGCAAAAGAAAGGCCAAGGAGGCCAGGGGTCCCAGAGCCTTTAAATTATGAAGACGACCTGGAGTATGCAAATGATGCTAATGAGGAAAATGGTATGCTTCTTGGGGAGTGTTCTGGGCCCGTTTACTGTGCACCTTTAGCCTTCCAATTTAGAGTCGGGATGGCCATTCAACCAGAGCTGGATTTGTCTGGTGCTATTTTACACAAACAAGCAGGCCAAGGTTAATCCTTAGGTAGAGGTGTGTGCAAAGTGCGAATGGACATACGGACGGAGTGATCTGCGCCCCTGTGAATGACCACGGCAAACGAATGTAGGCAGAAGCCCACGCAAATATATGGTGATTGGGAACAAGGCCTCCATATCCACTAGACAAATTTGAAACAGGGGCTGATTTAGATGTATTATGTAAAACAGTCAAGATACTTAAGTCGGAGATCTCTCCTTATGCAAAGCAGCAAGAAAAAAAAAATTATAGGAGAGACCGTGCAAATATTCAGACTAGCTGGGGTGCTGTTTATTCAAATCAAAGCACTCATTTGAAAAGAGTAAGGCTGGTGGTCTGCGCCTGCGAATAAGCATGCTAATATGTACTCCCTGCAAACATGCGCTAATTTAGGTGAGGCCTGGCTCCCTCTTAGGCAAATCAAGCGCCAATGAGGGAGTGGCAGAGGCACCAGTGACGCCACGCGGCCGTCCTGGAAGTTCTAGTATCCCAGAGAGAGGTTCCCGAGGAGAGGAGACGCTGCCCTTACATTCTGCGGGTTAACAGGGCTGGGGGAGGGGGGACACCCGAGGGCGAGGGCCGCACAGGCTCAAGAGGGCCCGCCCTCACCTTGAGCGGCATCTTGGCGAACTCGTTCAGGATGGGCACGTCGAACACCAGGCGCCGCAGCAGGTGCTGCAGCATGGACGGCCGGATGTACCTGCGGGGACATGCACCGGGGGCGGGGTCTCACCCCAGGCCGGCCCCCCCCAAAGCCCCGCCGCCCCGCCCGCGCCCCCCAGCCCCGCCCCACCTGCAGAGCGACATGAGACAGTCCTCGATGACGTCGCGCTGCGCCTTGGTGAGCGAGCGGCCGCGGGAGAGGCGGTACACCGTGTGCAGCATTGAGTCCACCATGATGGCGCGGTGCTCGGTCCCCGCGAAGAGCGGCGCGCACTTGGTGATGAGCGGCAGCACCGCCAGGCACAGGTAGCGGTTCAGCGCCAGCGCCATCTCCGTGGT
>CM053620.1:36843474-36876560 GCA_028646535.1 Procyon lotor | reverse complement strand
CCTGCCGCGCCCCCCCCCCCCCGCACCTGGGGGAATCCCCGCCCAGGCTCCACCTGCGGATGGGGAGGGCACACCCCTCAAGAAGGCTTTGGTCAGTGGCTCCCGCCCACTGCTCTGCCACCGCCAACTCCTGACTCACCGTTGACGAAGACAGCAAAGCGCAGAAAGTCCAGGTAGCGCTCGCCACCACACGGGTTCCAGCCGATGTCCGGGTACCCTTTGGCCAGGAGCATGGGGCAGCTCTGAAGGCCACAACCGGCCAGGTAGGACACCACCTGCGAGTGGAGGGGGGCTCAGCCGGAGGCCAGACCCACACCATTTCCTCCCCAAGACTCACAGGTCCCTGCCCATCCCTGGAGCTCTGCAACCCAATTCATTTCTGGATCTCTCAGCAGTCATCCTCCTCCTACACCTTCATCTCCCACCTGGACCATCCCAGCGACCTCCTTCCTGGGCTCCCTGCTCCCCTCCCCACATCAATCCCTGCCCCGCCCCCACAAGTGTCCCTTCCCTGCTTGGAACCCTCCTGTGGCGCCATCTCACTTAGGGTAAGACCCAGAGCCCTCTCGGTGGCCCACTAAGACCCTCTGCCCAATCTTCCCTGTCACCTCCCTGCCTTCACTTCCCACAACTAACCCCTTACTCCCTCTGCTCCAACCATTCTGGTCTCTGATATTCCTCAAACTCATGAGGTTCACTTCCGTCTCAGGGCCTTTGCACTGGCTGTTCCC
This sequence comes from Procyon lotor, assembly GCA_028646535.1. Lineage (NCBI taxonomy): Eukaryota > Metazoa > Chordata > Mammalia > Carnivora > Procyonidae > Procyon > Procyon lotor. The sequence goes on along the minus strand of CM053620.1, from coordinate 36,875,829 downwards.
CTGCCAAGAATGCTCTTCCCCCTGATGTCCATATGGCCCCTCTCCTCCTCCAGAGCTTTACCTGAATGTCACTTTCTGAGTGAGGCGATCTCTGACCACACTTGTCTAAACTTGGATACCCTCCTGACACTCGATATTTCTCTCCCCATCTCGCTTTTTTCATCTTAACTCTCATCACTAGCTAATACACAATGTATTTTACTTATTCATCTTATTTATTATCCATCTTCCCAACTAGAATGTCAGCTTTGTGAGGACAAGGATTTTTGCTTTTCTCAATCACTGTCATACCCCTGCTGCCTTGGACAGGTCCTGGCACATAGTAGGTACTTGGGAAATAGTTGTTGAATTCATCAGAGCCCCGTTTGTGCCCCCCCCCCTCTGCCTCAAATAAATAAAATCTTTTTTAAAAATAAATGCTTTCACGTATTAACTCATTTTATCCTGAGGATAACCCTATTCTATTATATTCATTCTTCAGATGAGGAGACAGCGGCCCAGAGAGTTTAAGTCACTTGGCCAAGGCCACACAGCAAGAGAGCAAGGGGGACTAGCCCAAGCTGCTGAACTCCGGAGCCCATGCCCCTCACCGCCACGCATGGAAGCGGGGGCACAGAGGGCCAAGAAGTGCGCCAGGGTCATGCAGCTGTGGAAGGGTGAAGCATGGATTTTCATTCAGCCCCATGAATGAGGGTCTGGGTCCTGCTCTTTCCCTGCAAAAAACCCTCTGGTTCAATCCTGGACCGTCCCACGGAGCGGGTCCCAAATCAGCAGGGCCCCCCAAGGGCCCGTGTAGGGGTCAGGCCTCCTGCTCCCACACCTTTTCCAGGTCCTGCTCTTGCAATGCCAAGGCCAGCTCGTTGTTGTCAATGACAGAGGCAGCTGCCACATCCAGAGGCGTGGAGCCCTGCATGCCTGTGAGGGCGAGAGGAGGGCAGAATGCTCTTCAGAGGTGCAGAGTTGAGTCTCACCTCCTTCCGGAAGCCCTCCTTGACCACCCCTTTTACAGCCTAGGTCAGGTGCCTTCTCTGGCCTGACCGCTCTGGGCGGTCACTGTCTATCTCCCATGCTGCACCATGAGCCCTGTGAGGGCCAGGGCCAGGGCTGTCTGAGTATCCCCAGCACTGCTCATCACTGGCCTACAGCCTAGGGGTGGGTTGAGAGCGAGTGTTTGTTGAATGACTGAATGAGTGAGTGAGCCAGCAGAGACAGATGCATGGATGGACCTCCAAGAGTGGGCCGTAGGGGACAGCGCCCTAGCCCGGGCTCAGGGGTTCTCACCCAGGCCGATGCCACTGTTCTCCAGCAGGTAGCTCAGGTGGTCGAACATGGAGCGTTGGTTCTGCCGGCTGATGCGACAGAAATAACAGAGGAAGCGGCAGCAGCTTGTCACCATCTTGGGGAAGCGGATCTCCTGGGCAGGCAGAGTGGGCCGGTGGTTAGTGCCTGCCCGCCCCCTGGTCGTGGCCCCCTGCCCTGAGCTCTTCGGCCCCCACAGGCCCCTTACCTTGGATTCGCCACCACCCCCGAGGACATTCACCATGACCTCCATGACTGTCTCGTGCATGCCCAGGGCCCGCATCAGGTTCGGGTGTTGGTAGAAGACTTTATTGTTCATGATGTTCCTGTGAACCGGTAGAGTACACGGGGTCACCAGGGGCCAGGTGGGGCCCAACCTCAGGGTAGCCACGCTCCCTTGGGTCTTCCTTCATGCCTGGCACCATCCGCCTTTACGGATCTGAACCCATTCAATTTTATGTCCACTCTGGAAGGCAGGAACTATAATCATCTCTATTTTACAGAAAAGGAAACTGAGGCATAGATACAAGGTGGGCTCCCCTAGGGCAAAGATCCTTACCATGTTGCACATTGTATTCCCCAAGTGCCTAGAAAGGGCTTAGCACAGAGTAGGTGCTCGATGAATGCTTGCTGAGTGAATGAATGAGGCACTCTTGACACTGAGCGAGTGCTCGAAACTATCATTGCCATTATCGATGGCATTAGGACATGCAGGAGCCCATGGAAGTCTCATCATGACCCTACGAGCTAGCCAGGGCCCTTTCCCAGCTTAGAAATGAACAGTGGAGCTCAAAAAGGGTAAATCTTGTGCCAAGAGTTGCAGGTGAGTAAGAGCTGTTACTCTGGGGGTTGGATGGAGAGGGGGACATGAGCCAGGGAGATGGGCTAGCTACTGGGAGAAGTAGATCACCCCCAGATGGGGTGGAAATGGAGGAAGGAGCCATTATTGCATCCAGGGGACATGAGCCAGGGGGACAAGCCAGAGATAGGAGGGCTCCCCTCCTTCCGGGGGGATGTGTGAAATCCGGGGAGGGGGCAGGGCCTCACCCAATGCTCTGGATCATGAGGTTTTCCTCCTGGGGACCCATCTGCACAATAAGCAGGGACCGGATCTGGCCGAGGCACTCAAGCAAGCTCATGGTGTCCTCCATGGATGATGGGGAGATGGTGTATGCCCGGGGCAGCGCACGCAGCAGCTCCCCGAGCCCGTCGTACTGCCGGTGCAGGAGGCTGAACATGGCCCGTACGAGCTCGGGGCTCTGCACAAAGTCCTCTTGAGCCCAACGCACCACTGTGTGGGACACCAGCTCCTGCAGTGACTCTGGGAAGGGGACATAAGTGTCAGAACACCGCCAGGTCAGGGCCTTGAACCTGAACAATGCAGAAAGGGCTCTTCTTCCCAGAGGGCTTCTCAGTTACTAACGCCCCTACCCTCTACCTGCCAGAAGTGGGCAGATTCTAGAAGGTTTTTATTTTTATTGCCCTAAGAGCTTTCCTGTTCTCTTCACCCTAATACCCAGACAGTAAGGGCACCCTAAAGGTTTCAAGAGGAAAAAGAAAATGTATCCCTTCAAAATACCAGAGTATATTATACGCAACTTTGAAATATATAAGGCACCTTTGAAATCATAATTTCACTTGTTCTGTAAAAATACTGCTGATTTTTCATCAAGAGAGACAACGGACACAAAGAAAACCTACGGACTTTGGTATCATTTGGAAACGATGTCAAAATGAACTGTTTTATTTTCTCTGGCCATCTCCCTGGGACTCACATCTCCTACCTCCAGTGTCTAGTTCTCTCTGTGTCTCTCTTTCTCTCCCAACCCTTCTCCTTCCCAAGATAGATGTCTCACATGTTTCAGGGTTAAGAGAAGCCTCCATGCGCTGGCACTGAATGATGGTGTCGATTCATAACCTTCCAGCACTGGGCAATCTGGCCCTGCCCCTTCTGACCTCACCTCCTGCCCGTCTCCCCTTGCTCATTCTGTTCCAGCCACAATGGCCTCTACACACCCCAAGCATGTTCCTGCCTCAGGGCCTTTGCACGGGCTATTCCAGCTGTACCAATTATCTCCCCCAGATCTTTTGCGTACCTCACTCCCCAACTCTGACTCCTCCATCTTCATCCCTCTCTCTTCTATCACTCAGCTTTATTTTTCCCCTTAGCACCCCTGGCCACCTGACATGATAGTATATGTATATGTGTATCTGTTATAATTTTCTAAACTCCTGCAAGGTAGAGATTGTGACTCTTTCCCCCTACAGTATTCCCCAGCCCTGCCAACAGTGCCTGCCCCATCCCTGTCCCCTCCCTAAAGTCCCCAGTCCTCACGGGGTTTGCTCTCCTCAGCAGGTGGTTCCTCCTCGGGTTTCTCCTCCTTCTTCTTTACCAGCCGAACTTTCTCCAACAGGCTCATCAGGCGGCTGCCCAGCGTGGCCTCTTCCTCTGGTTCCTCCTCCTCCCCCTCCAACTGAATTCCTGGAGTTAGTCGAAGGGAGAGGGCGTCATTCATCTGCGTGCTTATTCTTCTATTCATTCATTTCTCCATATGTCCATATGTTTATTCATTTATTCATTCTTTGAAGCCTTTTAAATGCCTTTTTAAAAAAGATTTTATTTATTTATTTGACAGAGAGAGAGATCACAAGTAGGCAGAGAGGCAGCAGAGAGAGAGGGGGAAGCAGGCTCCCTGCTGAGCAGAGAGCCTGATGCGGGGCTCGATCCCAGGACCCTGAGATCATGACCTGAGCCGAAGGCAGAAGCTTTAACCCACTGAGCCACCCAGGAGCCCCTTAAATGTCTTTTTAACTAACTATTGCAAATAGGTCCAAAGAACTAAAGGGAATCATGTCTAAAGTATTAAAGAAAAGTATGATGACAATGACTCCCTGAATAGAGAATAGTAATAAAGAGGTAGATCATATAAAAATATACCCATATAGCAATTCTGGGGATGAAAAGTACAAAAACTGAAATTTTAAAATCACGAGGGGGTACAACAGAATATTTGAGCTGGTGGGAGAAAGAATCAGTGTACTTGAAGGTAAGACAATAGAGGTTATCTAGTCTGAAGAGTAAAAAAGAATGAAGAAAAACTAACAGAGCCTCAAAGCCTGTGGGACACCATCAAGTATATAAATAGATGGAAAATGGGAGTCCCAGAAAGAGAGATGAAAAATAGCAGGGAAAATACTTGGAGAAATAATGGCCGCAAAGTCTCAAACTTGATGTAAAATATTAGTCTACACATCCAAGAAACTTAACAAACCCCAAGTAGGATAAAATCAGAGAGCGCCACACCTGGCTACATCCTATCCAACTGTCTCAAAGCAAAGCAAATGGAAATGGAAAACTTGAAAGTCAGCCAGAGAAAAACCACTAACCACATATAAAAGAATCTTAGTAAGATTATGAACTGACTTATCATCAGAAACAATGGAGGCTATCCATTCATCCCTCCAGCCACCCAACCACCTCCCTATCCAATTTTCAATTATCCATCCATCCATCTTCATCCTTCTCTTTATCTATCCATCTACTCAGCCATCTCTTCACCCATCTCTTTATTCATTCATTTCTCTATCTACCAATTTACGCACTCATTAGTCACTTGCTTATAGCCATCCATTCATGTATAATCCACTCAAATACCCATATAAACTCATCCTTCCATTCATCCTCTATCTGTTCACTAATGTGTCTGTTCATGCGCTCATTTATGCATTCATTCATTTACGCATTCGTTCATTCCACCAAAACTTACATTGCACCAATACTGTACATATTTAAGATCAGGAAATCTTAGGGAAACTTCAGGAGAGGTCTCAAGAGAAAGTCTGGGAGAAGGATTCTCTGATCTCTCTTACCACAGTGTGCCAGCAAGTCTTGATGAAATTCGAGCAAATCCTGTCGGACCTCGTCAGGGAGAGGACAATCTTCCTCATCCTCACCATCTTTGAATTGCAATAGCATGTTTATCTAGAGGAAGGTAAAAAGTTAGAATGAGGGTCAGAGGCCCAAGAGCAGAAACTCAGGTCAAGGATTAAAGATCGAACTGTGAGTCCCTGTCTCATGTCTTGAGCTGGTGAAGACTATTTGAGAGACTAGAGGTTTGAAAGGGGTCAGTGTTAGTCTGAAGTGACTGAGAGGTCAGACTGGTTCAGAGAGAAGTAGAAGAGTAAGAGATAATTATATCAATAGGGTCAGAGATCAAGCATGAGTTTAAAGATGTTGTACCACCAGTAGAGGGAGAGGTTAAAGTTGGGGTTTAGACAATAATGCCAGGTGGGGTCAAGTGTCAGAGTACCTGCTCCTGGGGTGGGGAGCGGAACTCGCGAGTACGTCGGGCAGTCTCAGCTGCAGACATGGTGAAGGCTTTCATGAGGAGGCAATAGCGGTCCCGCTGGTTGGCCTGGAGCTTGTCCACGTAGCGCTCCGCAAAGGCTGCGAGGGATTCCACCCGGTGCTGCAGCTCTTGGTCACAGAAATACTCCAGCAGGTGGCACATCTGTGGGAGGACAGCCATGCAGTAGGATTGATGGTGATGAGACCATCCTTGAAACTCTTCCTGCTTCCTCGCCCCTCTCCATGGCCCTGCCCTATCCGCCACCACCATTTCCTGCCTGGATCCTTAAGCCAGCCTTCTCCATGGTCTTATCTCTGCAATCCACCTGCCACATGGCAACCAGAGAGATCATTTGAGGTCAGCGGCACGCCAATCACCTGTGGCTCGTCCACAGCTCCCCACTTCCTTGGGACAAAGTCCAGACTCGTGCCCCACCAGATTCTATGTCTCCCAGGCCAGATGGGGGGTGGGGGCGATGAACAGGAAGAATCAGCCCACCTGTAACTTCACAGATTCTGGCAACTTCATCTGGAGCAGCCCTTCCTCCAAGCTGTCTTCTTTTTCCCCTTCTGCTGTCTCCTCTTCCTCTTTTTCCTCATCTTCTTTCTCCTGTGCCTCTTCCTCCTCATCCTCCTCCTTCTCCTCTTCATCCTCCTCTTCTTCTTCTTCCTCCTCTTCCTCTTCTTCCTCAGTGAATACTTCAGGTTCAATCATCTTCAAGATCTGCTTCACGTCCTCATCGGCAAAGATGCCCATCACCTACAGGACAAAGTCTGGGTCCTTCACTGTGGCCCACAAGACCTCCAAATAGAGTCCCAGCCTCAGCCCCTAAACCTGCTTCGCCCACATATGTCAGATTCATTCCTGCATGGGCTAGATATGATTCTTCCTATACAAAGAAATGGCATCCCCAGGCCCTACCATTCACCCTCCTTAAGATCCCCCCAGATCCACACCCTGTGTACCACCTAACCTGGTGCAGACCACATAGCCAAACATGAGCACCCCTCCCTTCACTAGTAAATGTCCTTTCTCCTAAGTTTGAGCATATGTGACTCTGGAACAGGGCACACCCTACCCTGAAGGGATGCCCTCATAGCTCCCAGTATATGTTAGAACTCAGTAAACATAATGAAGATGCTAACAGATGGAGGGAAAGTAGGTAAAAGAAACAGAAAAACAGTGGGGAAAAAGAGATGGATATGTGGAGAGAGGACTGTGTGGCTGAATTAACAAATGAGTAGAGGTTTGAAGGGGAGAGAAATCTGTAGGCAGATAATGGATGGAAAGGTGAAGGTAGGGGCACCTGGGTGGCTCGGGGGGTTAAAGCCTCTGCCTTCAGCTCAGGTCATGATCTCAGGGTCCTGGGTTCGAGCCCTGCATCGGGCTCTCTGCTCAGCAGGGAGCCTGCTTCCTCCACTCTCTCTTCCTGCCTCTCTGCCTACTTGTGATCTCTCTCTGTCAAATAAATAAATAAAATCTTAAAAAAAAAAAGGTGAAGGTAAAAGTAAAGATGGGTGGATGAATGACAGGATCTATAATGTCTGGATAGGTGGGTAGGTAGATGGGTGATTTGATAAATACATGAATATGGAAATGAGTGAATGGGTAAATAGATAAATGGGTAAATAGCCAGGGGGTTGGGTGGGATGGTTGGATGATGGATGGGTGGATGGGTTTGCACATGAAAATTTCGACGCATGGATATATGGATGAGACATTAGATGGGTATGTGAATGAAAAGATACATGCAATAAAGGATGAAAAATGGGTGGATGGTGGGTAGATGAATGGGTGCAGTTGGATGGCTTTGTGGTTAGGTGGATGGGTGCATATACATATGCTTTGAGAGATGCATTGCTGGACAGACAGGTAGGTGGAAAACGAAGGAACGGATGAATCTGTAGATGGGTGGATGGATGGATACGTGGATAACTACATGCACAGGTGGAAGAAGGATGATAACTGGATGCACCAAAGGAAAGATTCATAAGTAAGTGCCTACGTAGATACATGAGTAGATGAAATGGCAGAAATACTGATATAGGAGTAAATGGAAGGATGAATGGACAACTAGATTGAAAGTTGGATGGCTGGACACACGGATGATGGATGGATAGCGGGATGGATAATAAATGGATGGAGATAAATAAATGGATGGACCTATGGATGGGAAGACGGGGGTGTGTTTGAATGAATAGGTGGGTGGCGGATGGATGGATGGATAGATGAATGATGGTTGGATGGATGAATGGAAAGAAGGGAGAAAAGGTTAAGAAACTGATTAGTAGATGACGGATGGATGGAGGGGAAGGAAGAGGAAAGATGAGTAGATGATAGCAGAATAAGCTGAAAGGCGGAGGATGGAGAGGCGAATGGGTGGTTGGATGCATAGACGAGAGGGGGACTGGTGGATGACTTGGAATGTGGAAGAACGGGACAGAGGGAAGCCATTACCAGCAGGGTGGACACGAGCTTGAGCACGGGCACAAACTGGAACTCCACAGAGCCTCCGACAGGGTCACGTGCGTGCTGCCCACCATCTCGCACGGCCTCCCCCAGCATTCTCAATGCTTTATCCCGCAGGGCCTCCAGAGGGATGCTGGGGCTGAGGCGGGCCGGAGCTTCCGCCACCCCGGCAGCCGGCAGGGCGGCCACGAAACAGGGGGCTGAGAAATGGTGTGGAGGCCGCAGCGAGGTGGTGACGCCGACGCCGGGCAGGCCGTGGCGGCGGGGGCCGTCTTCCGCGCTTCTTCCGGGCGGGAAGAGAGTGATGGCGCGGGTCTCCTCCGTCAGGGGCACGATGTACTCGGAGAGCATGGAGCGGCGGCTGCGGCAGGCGCTTTCGAGGTGGATGCTGATGAGGAGGTCGTAGTAACCGGCCCGCAGCGGCCCGGGCAGGTGCGCGTCCTCCAGCGCGTGCAGCAGCTGCGCCTGGTCCACGTGGCTGCACAGAGCATGCGCCACGCGGTTGTTGCCCAGCGCGCACACGGCGCGGTAGAGGCGGAGGGTGTGGGAGTGGAAGCGCTGCAGGTCCAGGCGCTCCGACAGCTCCAGGATGTCCATGCATCTGAGGCGGGGACAGAGCCAGCGGAGGAGGTGGGAGACAGGCACAGACCACAGGGAGGCACAGAAATGCTAACGTGAGTGTCAGCCATCCCAGGAGGGAATCCCAGTGTCCTGCCGGGTCAAGGTTCTGTGAGGTCTGCAGGGCTGGGTCTAGGAGTCTTGTAATAGTTCTGGACGTCCCTAGTGGTCTGGGGGCTCCTTGGGCTATATCTGGGATCCCTGGCATGGTCTGGTACTCAGGGGTATGGGAGAGTCCACGGAGAGGATCTGGTGACCGGAAGTTAGGTCTGGGATACCCAAATTGGGACCGAACCTACCTCTGGCAGGCCCGAGTAACCTGGTGTTGGAATATGACTAGCACGTAAACCCCACCAGGGCAGGACATTTCTGCCTTTTGGGCTGTTTGTTTGTTTTGTTTTGTTTTGCTATATTCCCAGCACCTAAACAGGACTTAGCACATAGTAAGTGCTCAATAAATACTTGTTAGATAGCCGATAGATGAATAGGTTGATTGATAAAGTAAGTGAGTGAGCCTATCTGGGAATCCCGGGGATGGGTCTGAGTCCCCTTGGGCAAGTCTGAGCCCCCTGAGTTATATGTGAGCATTGCTAGAATTTCCGTTCACACGGGTTTGGTGTTTCCAGCCTAGAATGCTGCTGGTCACACAGGAAGAGCCCAGAGCTGTCTGTTGAGTGAATGAATGCATAAATAAAGGAAAGATAAAGCACATCAGAGCCTCCTGGGGTGCCTGGGATTGGAGTCTATTCGAGGTATCTAAGAGCATTCCTGTCATACATGTGAACACATCTCTACTGGGTTGCGTCCCCAGGACTGGGTTTGAGATCTCCATGGGATACATCCAGGGTCTCCCTGGATGTGCACAAGACACCCTCGGGTGCATTTGGGCCTCTCTGAGTAATGTTCATGTCCTTCCAAGGTGCACTTGAGGCTTCTGGAGTTCGTGTGGCTCGTCAGTGTGGATCTGGTCTCCTTGAGACAGCCTTGGGGCCCTGTGGGGTAGGTCTGGGTTCCCTGGAGAGGAGTCTGCGGTCTGCTAAGATGGGTCTAAAGCCCTCTGAGGTGGGTCTGGAATCCCCTGGAGTCTTATCTGGGGATGCCTGAGCTGAGTCAGGTCTGGGGCTTTTGGGGGTGTTAGCTCGAGTCCTGGGGTACTGGTGGGAAGGGGCACCCGGAGGACTTGCAATTCCGATCCCACCCCCACGAGCCTGGGCTGACCGGTTCTCCTCAGGGATGTGCAAAGCCATCATGGTCAGCGGCTCCTGGCACTGCACGGCCCAGCCCAGCCGCTCGCCCGCACGTCGGGTCTCCACCTGCAGGAAGTGGTTGGGCATACGGCTCCACGAGACGGGCATCAGCATCTGCACCTCTAGCCGAGGCGGGCACTGCGGGGCCGGGTTCTTGCGCTCGCTCAGAAACATGGCGGCAGACAGCGGCATGATGTTCTAGGGGCACAGAGGCGTGCTTGGGTCAGGCTCCCCGGCCCTCTCTGTCCTGCCACTCTGCTTCCAGGGAGACCTCCTGGATTGCCCCAATTTTCAGCCACTCCGCCGGCCTGACCTCCCGTATCTACTGCCTCAGCCGGCCCCATCCCTGCACTCTCACCTTCTGCTTCCCCAACTCAAACTGGAGGACGTTCTGGTGGGTGGGCAGGACAAAGACGGCAGGAAACAGCTTCGTGTTGGGCTCCACCTGGCAAGGGAGAAGAGGCCAGGGTGAGGGAGAGGGTGAACTGGAGGTGATGTTGACTCTGGATCCTAAACTCTGGGGTCGATTGCCCCAGCCTGACGCTACTGGTGTCTACAGATCCAAACCCAGGCACCGATTTATGCTGCTCATGGGCTGCACCATCTCTAATCCAGCCTCCTCTAGCTCCCCCAGGGGCCATGTTATCTTCCGGGTCATTGTCCCTTTCACGCCCTCACCTGGAATACCATTTCCGTTTCTCTCCCAGGACTCATTTGTCAAAACCCAGGAGGGTCTTTGGACTGTACTTTCCCTCCAGCCCTTCTGATCTCCACAGTGGAACCCACCCAGCCTCCATCACCACAAACACCGTCCTCTGTGAAGCAACCTTGCCAAACCTGAATCTAACCACGCCTGTGGACCCGTGTGCCAGTTGACAGGAAATACAAGGGACAGAGGAAAACGTTAAAACAACACCACGGGGATGCGTCAGCCAGATGCAGACTGAGAAGCCAGGCCAGCACTCTTCAGATGGTGGTAGACACATGAATCCCCCAGGATTAAATTTCGGATTCTCATAGGGCAGGTCTAGGGGGAAGCCTGATGAAGCCTGATGAATCCTCATTTCTAACGAGCCCCCAGGTGATGCAGATCCTGCTGATGCGGGGACCCCACTTTGAGAAGCAAAGCTTTTCAGGACAGATAGCCTGGTTTCTTCAACAAACTTCTCTTTCAGAGAAGAAGAGAGAGATGGAAGGGAAATCTACATATGAGAGACTGTAGGGGCAAAGCAACTAACTAAAATATATGACTTTATTTGGATTCTAATTCAAATGAACAAATGGAAAAAGACATTTTTGAGACAACCAGAGAAATGTGAACATGGGCTGGATAAATTAATTAGAAATTACTAGGATTTTTTTTTGTCTTTTTGTTGTTGTTGTTTTTTGTTTTGTTGTAGATACAGGTGGTATAGTGGTTATGCTTTTTAAAAGAATCCTTACTTTCGTAGAGATACGTACTGAAAAGAGATGAAACATATGATATCTGGGGTCTCCTTCAAAATCATCCAGTGGGTGTGGACATGAAGGTGGGCGTGAAGGGTACCAATGACACAAGATCAGCCGCAAGTGGGGAACAGTTAGAGCTGGACAGTGGGGACATGAGGGCCAGTACACTATCCTATTTTTGCAATTCTCCATTTAAAATAAACTTTTATAAAATCCAAGTTGGATGGATTAATGGATGGATAAGTGGATAAATACGTAATAAAGCCAGTGTGGGTGGCAGGTTCTTGGTAGTGGGTATATGGGTATTCGCTGTATGATTCCTTTAATTTTGTTGAATATATGAAAGCTTTCATAATAAAGTGTTGAAAAGGAAAAGCCCACCTGAGGATTCATCTTAGGGCGTCCCTGATGGGTGAAAAGTTGGCGATTGGTGTTAGCGGGCCCAAGAGGGACTATGGACCCCTCTCCAGGGTCAAGGCAGTGCTCTGTGTCCCCCTTTCTGGAAGTTAGTTCAGCAGATAGTTAACTAGGTGGTCTCCCAGGGACTTGCCAGGTCTGGCCTCCTGTGGGGTCTGTCCCCAGAGGGGATCTGGAAGGGTCTTCCCAGCATATTGGGACATGCGGACACTATCGCTACACTGCTGGGGGCTGGGCTTACCTGGAAAAAGGTGTTGCTTTCTTTGCCATTGGCGGTGAAGGTCATCAGGCCAGTGGCCAAGTCCACCAAGCAGCCAATGACAAGGTCTGTGTGGCTGATCCGGCCCTGCTGCCCGGAGCTCACAAAGTCCGCGCCCCACACCATGTAGCAGTTGCTGCACTTGAGGCTGGAGAAATCAGCCGTGGTCACTGCATGGCTCCTCAGCCAAGGTGCTCTGGACCTGACACCTCCTTTCCCAGATTCCCAGAATACCACTGACCTCAGAGCTCCACCCCCAGATCCCCACCACCTGCAGACCCAAGCCCCTCAGAGCAAGAGTTCTTAGAAGTTAGCTGGGGGTTCTGGGAAGCAGAGAGGGAAGGGGAGCAGGAAGACAGAACACAGATAGGAGGTAATGTAGAAAGGGGAGCGGGAGATGAAGGAAGAGAAAAAGGAAAAGATCGAATAGAAAATGAAGAGGAGGAAAACCCAGAGGAGAAAAGTAAACAGGGAGACAAGAGGAGAAGAGGGGGAGGGAAGCTGCTGGGGCGAGCCTGGGGAGACCCAGGTCACCTCCCACAGTCCCCACCCCTCCCCGGCACCTGCTGTGGACGTTGCCTTGTTCGTCCCCCATGGTCACTGTCACTGCCCGGACCTTGCTGAGGTCGAAGTTCATGTCATGCTGATGGTAGTCGGGGGTGACCCAGCCCACCCACACGCAGCTGGGCTCCTGGCCAGCGAAGACCCTCACAGAGTAATAGTACTGGAGAGGCAAAGGGGGACCAATGGTCAGTCCAGAAGGTTGGTGACACAGGGCTTCCCTGGGTCTCTCTGGATTCACAGTATCCTCTGAGAGTTCAGCAAGAAATTACTGGATTTGAAACACACCCCTCCCACTGGGTCTATGTCCCTCTAGTTCTGTATCTACTGATATATTATTAGATTCAGGAATCCTCTATTTGTAATACCCCCCGAATTTGGGTCCCTCTCCAAATTACAAAGTTATCAATAAATAATAGTTGACAAACAGTTCATAAATTAATTTACTTAACTTAACCCCATCAAGTGGGTACAATTTGTGTCCCCATTTTACTGATGGGAAGACCATAAAATTTCCATAAAGGAGAAGGCATAGAGCAATGAAGTGACTTACCCACTGAGTAGTAAGTGGGTTTACATAGGATTTTAGTAGTAGTTTAAGTAGAATTGCGGTAGCCTGTAATCCTAACCACGAGGTTGTCTGTCTCAGAAAACATTCCAGATTTGGGAAATTCCCAAACTCTATTGGGGTAATTGCGAATGTTGGTTCCCAAGAATATACTAGAATAGCTATTAGATTTGGGGATATCGAGTTTATATGGGTGAACCCAAATATTGAGTTCCCAAGCCTATACTGGTATTTCCTCTGGCTTCTGGGATCCCTGGGAGTTTTATTAGTGTGCCTTATAGCTTCGTTGGATTTCTGCAATTTTTAGGCCCCCTAACTATATGGATTTAGGGGTCCAAAGAACTAAATGAGTGTGTGCTTTATTTTGTGGTCTTCAGTGTATATTGGGTGTCCCCCTTGTAAGGGCAATCATTAGGGATTGCAGCATGAAATTTGGAAATCTGAGGGGTCTCTGAGGGAAAGTTGAGGGTCCCAGGTTCCCACCGTGGTGGTATTGAGGATGATCTCAGGGTCATCACGGTTGTCAGCAGGCACGACCTCTCGAGGGAGTCGGGGCAAAGTGGGAGTGGCTGGTGGCTGGGTCATCATGGCAGCCTTCTTGGCCTTGAATAAGAACCTGGTGATGAGGAGGAACGGCTACTGTGATAACCAGCTCTCAAGCCCAGCCCCCTAGCCCTCTCCACCACAACATTCTTGACCCTCACATCCCATTTCTAATACCCAAGTCCCCACCTCTAGAGGGGTAAACCTGCCAATTGAGTCAGCATAATCTGTCCTGGAGATGCTGTGCTCTGCGCTTGCAGAGGCCCAAATTTAAAGGTGACTCTGGGGACAGGGAGGTTCCCTTTGGGGCATATAGTGGTCCCCCAAGTCAGCATTTCTCATACAGGTGCTACAGGCACTTGGGAAAGGACAATCCTTCACTGGGAGCCACTGTCTTATACACCCAAAGCCTGTGGAATTCCTGGAGTCCCCCTAGTAGCCTCATGACTGTCCCAACAAACGGTGATAACCAAAATTGTCCACCATTTCCAAACATCCACCAAGAGAAACAGAACTACATCTCATTGAAAACCGCTGGGATAGTAGGGGAAGGCACATTTAGTTTCAAGTCAGATTTTGATGCAAACCCTTGAAAGGGTTTCCTTTCAAGTTAGCTTTGGGGGAAGCACATTTGAAACACAGAATTGACCCCAATTTAGAAGACCAGTGGTGTTCACTGGGATACCTTGGGGTACGGTCAACTCTCCCCAGACACTTTAGTCTCTGTCCACTTTAGTGCCCATGGATAATAAAGTCCATAGGGTGAAATGCTTTGGGACCTACCAGGTACCCCAAGGATAGTGGAGTTCTCCATAGATGTGGTGGGGTACCCCGATTTTATATTCTCTGGGAAATGAGAGCATCCCAGGAGATAATGGGGTTCACTTGAGGCATGATAGGCTCCCTCAGTATTCTGACGCCACCTACCATATATGGGTCCATTGAGGGACACAATGGGGTTTCTCACATTATTGAAGTGGGGTGCCCAATTGGGGTTCCCTAACCCCAGCCCAGCCCCACCCTCAACTCACCCTCTCTTCTTGTTCTTCTCTGTGGTAGCATCCTTCTCATTCTCCACCCTGACAGGCTGGGCCTCCACCCCAGCCTGGGCATTGCTCCCGGGCGCCCCCTCCTTGGCATTTCCTTCTTTGCCCCCCTCAGCCTCGCCCCAGCGCCCCGCTGAGCGCCGCAGGTTTTCATAGTCCGGGTCAGGTTCCGCCGCCCGGGCCTCATCCTCAGCAGGGGGCTGCAGGCCCGGGGGTGCCAGGGGGGTGGCCCCTGCGGTGCACCGGAAGTGCTGGTGGAATTGGACCGGAAGGCTGAGCCTGAGGAAGAGCATCTCCACCAGACTGTTCTGGGAGCCCCAGGTGCGGTGGCTCAGGCGAAGGCAGGGCGGTGTGTCCACGGTGCCATCCACACGGGCCACCTAGGGGGGAGCAGAAATCTGAGCCAGGTAGGCAGGCTGGACCACTGGTCCTAAACCCAGTCCACACGGAGCGATTATGAGGCCTTGGCACACCTGTGTGAGAATTAGCTTAAGACCCACTCCTCTGAGCAGATGGGCTCCCTGGGGGACACACAGCTTGGCTGTAGGGTGTGCTCAGCCCTCTGCCAAGCTCTGTCTGGGCACCCCGTGCAGGGGCAGCCATGGCCACACTCTGGAATCGCTTGGGGGAATGTTCCAAACCTACTTACACACAGGCCTCCCTCCAGACTAAGTCATCCACCCATCCATCCGTTCCACAAATACTTTCTGAGACCCTACTAGGTGTCAGGCACTGTTCCCCGGGACTGGGAACCCAATGGTGAACAGAACAAAGGCCCTGCTCTCCTGGTCTCTTGGGGAGACTCTCGGGGAGAGCAGGCCAGAAGGGCCAGAGTTTTGTAAAGGTCCCCCAGGTGAACTTTTACTAAACTTGCTGTATATGGGAAGATAACATTCAGAAAAGTGCACAGGTCATAACGCACCACGCGATGAGGTTTTAGAGGGACTCCACCACACATACGTGCCCAGCGCCCAGATGGAGACACAGAAATTGACCAAGCCCCACCCACCCACCCAGCAGCCCCCGTGGTGCCCATTTAGTCACCACCTTCTCCAAGATAGTGAGGGATTCTGATGAGGGCAATGTCCCCATCTGGCCTAAACAAGAGGCAGGAGCTGACAGAGGACAGGTGCCGGGACTGGGTGCTCCAAAGACTCTCAAAGGCTTTCTGGAGACTCCATGAACAACTGGAAAGGCTCCCTTTCTTTCCTATCCCATCTTCAAGACCTCTGTGCTCCCTGCCAGCCAACGAATTGACCCCAAAACTGTGGCCAAGATTTGATGTTCCCTGTCTGCGGGGTCTTTTTGTCCACTCTCCCCCGTCTCTTACAGGCCCGGTTCTGCTGTGCTCGGTGGCGATAGTCTACTGACCGTCTCCCTCCTGTGATCCGGGTGCAGAGTAACTAAACGTCTGAGATCCTCTTTGGCAGCAACACCCTCCTGATTTAACACACCACGGATTAGCTCTGCCTGTTCTCGAACTGCCTACGGACGGGAACCCACGGGATGTGCCGTTTTGTGTCTGGCTGCTTTCCCCCGGCATTCTGTCTGCGCGATTCGTCTACACGGTTGTGCGTAGATTAGTCTGTTCATTCTCACGGCTGTCTAGCCTTCCGTTCTCTGGATTGAGAACACATCTGGTAGGAGCAGGAAGTAGGAAGGTCACCATCTGCTCCATCAGCCCCTCCTGGCACCTCTGGTCTTTCCGCCTTCACTGTCACCCCCTATAACCCACTCTCAGTGGGGGCCTTTCCAAAACTCACATCTTATCTGCTTAAAACTCAGCCATTCTCACCTAGCCTGAAAATGCCTCCCCACAAATTACTGATTAATACAAAGAGAAACATAGTAATTCAGGGTAGAGAAACCTGGCAGACTCCACCCTAACCAAACAGTCAAAATTAAAGTAATTGGCAGTAAGACCTAATGACACCATGTGCCTCCTGATATCCTGCATCCAGCAGGACAAAATGGTCTGGCATTCATGCCAAATACAGGTCCCCTGTTCCTACTTACGAGGAGACATTCCACCAACCAAAATGAGAGGTAATCTGCAAGATAACTGGTCTGTACTCTTCAAAAATGTTAATGGCTTGGAAGACAAAGACAGACTCGGGAACATTCCACATTAAAGAATAGAGAGACATGGGCTGCCTGGGTGGCTCGGTTGGTTAAGCATCTCTTTTTTTTTTTTTTTAAGATTTTATTTATTTATTTGACAGAGAGAAAGAGATCACAAGTAGGCAGAGAGGCAGGCAGAGGGAGGGGGGGAAGCAGGCAGAGAGTCCGATGTAGGGCTCGATCCCAGGACCCTGAGATCCTGACCTGAGCTGAAGGCAGAGGATTTAACCCACTGAGCCACCCAGGCGCCCCAAGCATCTGACTCTTGGCTTCTGTTCAGGTCATAATCTCAGGGTTGAGAGATTGAGCCCCACGTGGGGCTCCATGCTTAGTTTAGAGCCTGCTTGTCCCTCTCCTTCCCCCTCTGCTCTGGCCCCCACTCGCTTGTGCACCCCTTAAATAAATAAAACTTTTTTAAAAAAAATAAAGAGACATGGGGCGCCTGGGTGGCTCAGTCATTAAGCGTCTGCCTTCAGCCCAGGTCAGATCCCGGGGTCCTGGGATCGAGCCCCGCATCGGGCTCTCTGCTCCGCAGGAAGCCTGCTTCTCCCGCTACCATTCCCTCTGCTTGTGCTCCCTCTCGCTGTGTTTCTCTCTGTCAAAAAAATAAAATCTTTAAAAAAAATAAAAAAATAAAAAAATAAAAATAAAGAGACAGAACAACTAAATGCAACATATAATCCTAGATTGGATCCTGGACCAGAAAAATAAAAAGACACATTATCACCACAATTAGTAAAATCTGAATATGGATTATGAATTAAATAACAGTATGTATTAGTGTTAAATTTCCTGATTTTCATGACCAATTTTTGTAACTGCAGTTCTGTAGGAGTCTAGCCTGTTATGAAGAAATGCACATTGAAATATTTATGGATAAAGAGGCACGATGGGGATGCCTGGCTGGCAGCTCAGTCAGTAGAGCATGTGACTATTGATCTCAGGGTCATGAGTTCGAGCCCCATGTTGGGCGTAGAGCTTACGTAAAAATTTTTTAAAAAGAGGCATGATGTCTCCAACTTATTCAAATGATTCAGAAGGTGGGGGAGGATTATGTGAGGAGATCTGAACAATACCAGGGATGGGAAAACAGGCTCAGGAGGAGACAGTCACATGCTCAAGGCCACACAGTAAACAAGAAGCCAACCCGGGTGTGGCTGATTCTAAACTACCCACTGAAGCTCAGCCTTGTGGGATTCAGGTCCTTCCCAGATTGAGAAAAGGACCATTACTTTGGTCTATGTGAACTTTTTATGGTTAGAGTCTGATGCTGAGTTTAACATTGATAAAGAAAAGACAGTAGAGCCTGAGAGAGGGAAAAGGAAAAGAAAAGAAAAGACACTGGAGGGGTGGCTGGGTGGCTCAGTCGTTAAGCGCTCCGCGGGAAGCCTGCTTCTCCCGCTACCAGTCCCTCTGCTTGTGTTCCCTCTCTCGCTGTGTTTCTCTCTGTCAAATAAATAAAATCTTTAAAAAAAAAAAAAGACACTGGAGGGGCGCCTGGGTGGCTCAGTGGGTTAAAGCCTCTGCCTTCAGCTCAGGTCATGGTCTCAGGGTCCTGGGATCGAGCCCTGCATCGGGCTCTCTGCTCGGCGGGGAGCCTGCTTCCCTCTCTCTCTCTGCCTGCCTCTCTGCCTACTTGTGATCTCTCTCTCTCTCTCTCTCTGTCAAATAAATAAATAAAATCTTTTAAAAAAGAAAAGAAAAGACACCAGAGCCTAAAAACTAGGGTACTCAGATTAACGAAGAGCTGGTAAAAACAAATAAACCAAAAAAAAAAAAAAAATATGCATACACAGGTAGCAATTAGTAAGGATGGTGCCAAAATGTACTGAGAGATTTATATTTCTTTAAACCTTGCTGTAAGATGAGATAGTTATGAGGACTGGAAATTTCTATCAGGGTCACTCAACCCAGCTCCCCCTTTTGCCCTTCCCCCACTTAATAGGCAAGGCACCTGGAGGTTAGGTGTGTTGTGGTTTGCTGAAGTTATACCCTAAGCGGCAGCCCTGGGAGCCCACCGTCCTTCCACACAGTGTGTGGGGTAACGTGGAAGGAAGGGAGAAACTTGGGGGATTGAACTGCGGGAAGAATGAGGTTTGGAGGCAGATCAGAGTGTACTGAGTGGGTTCAATCCTCACCTCATAGTGGGGGTGCTCGAGGGGCACAGCCTCAAATTGGGGAAGGCTTTTGCTGAACCAGGTGGTGACCGGGCGCTGCATGTTGATGGCGAATGGCTCAAAGCCTTCCTGGAGCCCACAGATGGCAAAGAACCTCAGCGAGCTCACGTCCTGGCCCAGGTTCAGGTGCCCCACCTGGCCAGGTCCCAAGCTGCAGACAGGCAGGAAGCCTGGTGGGAGGGGACAGAGGGGCGGGGGTGAGGACAAGGCGGGCAGGGCAGGGGCAGGAGGGGAGGAGGGCCGGTGGAAGGATGGGACGGAAGAGCGGGAGGCTAGGGATGCAGCGCAGGGTCAGGTGAGAGGAAAGAAAACCAGAAAGGGGCCACGAGGCCAGCCCTCACCATCCCCGATCTCGATTTCCCGGAAGGCCGTCTCAGAGCCTGAATCGGACATGAGGACCTCGCCATTGAGGGTGAAGATGATGGTGTTCTCTGTGAGGTCAATCATGCAGCCCACGACGTCACCTGGCTGCCACGGGCGCCCGAATGGTTCACTGCCCAAGTGCCATCGCTGGCCCTGTGAGGAGGCGAGGGGAAGACGCGACGTGGGAGAGACACGCAGGGAAACAGAGACATACAGAAGCAAGGAGAGATGTGTAAAGATACAAATGCAAGGCATCGGGTCCGAGGCTTGGGGGATGGAAGAGGGGTCACCCCCCCACACACAGAGCACCCATCATTTCCCACATTTGTATCCATGATCCTTGGAATGTAAGGGATAGGCTTTCATGTTCTCCCTTCCCACTGATCTCTGTATCCCGTCTCTTCTGCCTGAGCTCTCTACTGTTTCCGGGCCTGGGGCTGGGGCTGGGGTTACGTAGACCGCCAGAGTGGTGGTGGGGAGTTGGGGGCGGCAGCAAGTGAGAGGGAGGGAAAGGAAAAGCGAGGCTGCTGATGTCTCCTCCACAGACTCATATAGACCCATATGCCCCCCAGAATAGATCAAGGGATAATGAGATGGATGAATAGGAAGCAGGGTGTATGGCCGGATGGAAGCATAGAATGGAAGTTGAGTCTACATGGGTCGATCGAGGGAAGGAAGGAAGGAAGGAAGTATAGACAGATGGATGGACGAGTGGGTGGGTGGATGGATGGGCAGGTGGATGGGTAGATAAATGCATGAATTGATGGATTCATGCATTAAAGGATTTGATAAATAAATGAAATCACGTATTGATTAAATAAGTGAATGGCTGAACTAACAAATGAATAAACAGAGGGAAATGTGGATGGTCAAGCGATTATCTGGACAGATGAGTGGGCGGATGGATAGTGGAATTTGTGGGTAGGTGAATGGATGAACAGAAGGATGGCTGGATAGAGGGATGGATGATGGATAGATATATGCATGGACAAGGACACCAGGGTGGCTCAGTCAGTTAAGCATCTGCCTTCAGCTCAGGTCCTGATCTCAAGGTCCCGAGATCGAGCCCCACATCGGGCTCCCCGCTTAGCAGGGAGTTTGTTTGCTGGTCTCCCTCTCCCTCTGCCCCTCCCCTTTGCTCATGCTCTCTCTCTCTCTCTCTCTCTCAAATAACTAACTAAATAAATCCTTATTTAAAAAAAGATAAATGGGGGCGCCTGGGAGGCTCAGACATTAAGCGTCTGCCTTCGGCTCAGGTCATGATCCCAGGGTCCTGGGATCGAGCCCCACGTTGGGCTCCCTGCTCCGCAGGAAGCCTGCTTCTCCCTCTCCCACTCCCCCTGCTTGTGTTCCCTCTCTTGCTGTCTCTCTCTTTCTCTGTGTCAAATAAATAAATAAAATCTTTTAAAAAATAAAAATAAAAAAAGATAAATGCATGGACAGGGAGGGTGGGATGGATGGACGGACAGACAGACGGATGAATGAGTGGTTAAGGCAGACACAGGGATGAGTGGACAGTGGGGCACAGACAGAGGCAGGACTGGAATGTATGAGCTGTGGGATGGACCACGGGGCCTGGCAGAATGGAGTCTGGGGAGGTACCTACACGGTGCCCGTTGAAGACATAGGCCAGCTCATCAGCTCCCAGCTCCACATCAGGCCGCAGGTCGGGCCTCGCCCAGCCCACTCGCATCTCACCCGTGGTGACCGCTTCGAATTCAAAGTACCAGCGTCCGCTCTGCACCGCATAGGATTTCTCTGCCCGGAAGATGCGCACCCGGTCCCAACGAGACTGGCTCTCCACCTGACCTACAAATGGGGCCAGGCAGAGTCAGGGGCTGGGTGGGGAGTGGATCCCAAGACACTTGAGAGGTTGGTGGGAGACACCAGAGAAGTCAAGGGCCTTGGGGGATCGGGGGAAGAGGGATAATTTCTTGGTGTTACAGGAGAAGACCTTAGGACCTCCTAAGCAAGACCTCTACCCCCACCCCATCTCTTTAGCAGTGAGAACCCTCAAAGAAGAGATGCTTACAGGGCAGAAAGTCGGGTCAGTCACCGTCATGGTCTAGGGTTAAGGGCCAAGATTAGGGTCGATGCTTAGATTCAAGGGTTGAGAGCAGGATCAGGGAGAAAGTGTCAGAGTCAGGCTCAGAGAGAGGATAGAAATTGGCGTTGGGACCAGGGGTAGAGAAACTGAAGGCTGGGGACCACAGCTGGGGCGGCTGATGGCAGCTGGGACTGGAAGTCCGTCATGGGTCAGGGGTCAGGTTAGGGGGAGGGGTAAGAGGTTCTGAGTTCTTGGTGGAGTGGCTCCATAGTGTAGCCAGAGTCCAGAGTTCAGGAGTCAGGCGTCACAGCTGGGGTACGGGACTGGAGTCCAGGGTCCAGGCTGGTGGTCACTGGGCTCCTGACCTGGCAGGGCTCGCATATGACCAAGGTCCGTGGTCAAGACTGAGTTCAGGGCTGGGGTCAGAGTAAGGGTCAGGGTTGCAGGGGGAAAAAGGCTCGCTGTAGTAGATTAGCCCATTCAGGGGCTGAGTGGGGCCAGAAGTCCAGGGGCAGGCGGCCAGGCCCGCGTCAGGGCAGGAGTTAGCGTCAGGGGCCCGGAGGTCGGCACTCACTGGGCTCCTGGTCAGGCGGCTCGATGTTGTAGCCATAGCCCAGCAGCGTGCGCACGGCCTGGCAGAGGCTGTCCCGGTTGCTGCGTTTGGTGGCCTCGTCCAGCAGGCGGTAGGGCACGAGGCGAGGGTTGCGGCGGGCTGGGATGTCCTGCACCGCACTGTAGCTCCAGCCCTGGGCCACGCGGTCCCGGGCCCACACGTTGTGCCCGTTCTCTGCCAGCCGGTCCACCAGCGTCATCTGCGCCGGCGTCAGCCGCACGTGGCTCAGGTCGAGGGGCGCAGGCTTGTACCCATTGCTCATCATGTACCTGTGTGCGCGGCGGAGCTCGGTGAGAGCAGACCCCTCACCCCCACCTCTGGGATCTGCGCCATGGGGTCCCTGACTTCCAACCCTTGCTCCCAGGGTCCTGTGATCCTGAGCTCTGAGTTTGGGGATGTCTGACCTTCGATCTCGGACATCGGGGTTCCACAACTCCCCCGAATGAGCTTTGAGATACTTAGCCTCTTAACGCAGGATCCTGTGACTCTGGCAAGGGCTTTCGCTTCACTGACCTCCGGCCTCTCTGCCCCTTGCATTGTGATTTGGGGAGCCTGATCCTCAACCCTGGAACTCTGACCTCTCTCACCTCTAACTCCGAGGTTTCTCACCTCTGACCTAAGAACCCTATCACTTCAAATTCCGGGCTCTAGAGTCCTTGACCTCTGAACCCTGGCCTCTATCCCCAGGAGCTGTGATCTCTCACCTACAATTTTAGGGTCCCTTACTTAGGTCTCCCAACAACTCCTCACCTCTTTCCGCTGACCCTCCCCACCTCTGACTTGGAGATACTACCTCTGTTCCCTCGTCTTCCCTGATTCCACGGCAGACCCTGACCTTGAGTCCCGACTCACGCCCACTCTCCCTCTGGAACTCCCACCTCTGTGATCCCGACACCTCCCCAGGCCACTAGCCACTGACTCCAGAGCTCTGGCCCCGGACCCCTGGTCCTATGACCTTCACCCTAACCTATGGCCCCTTTGTCTCTGACCTCAGCCTCCCTGCAAGACCCCCTCAACTGCCCCAGCCTTACCACGTCATCCCCAGCCTCCCACTCTACCCCCTGGATGGGACCTGAGCCACCACACTCACGTCTTGGGGAGTTTGGTCTTCTTCAGGTTGTCCTCCGCCTTCTCATCTGCCATGCCCACGTGGCAGCCCAGTGCCAGCAGAGTCCTGTAGCATGGGAGACAGGGTTACCCCACATGGCCTCCTGGCCCCCGCTCCCTGGGCCTGGCTCCCCTCCTCCCGTGGCCCCCGCCGGCCCTCCGCGTCTCTTGCTCTGGCTTCCCAGGTGTCTGTCTGAGTCTCTGTCTCTCTGACTCCTGTCTCTCCCTGCTTCTTTGTCTCTGTTCTCTCCGACTGTGTCCATCTTTTCCTGTCCACTTCTTTCCCTGATTCCTCATCTCTTTTTCTTACTGCCCAGCTCTCTTTATGCCTCTGTTGCTTTCTTGCCCTCTGTCAGTCTCTGACTCATGATCCCTGTCTCTCCTTGCCCTCTTCCTCCCCAGCAGTCAGGCCGAGGCCCCTGCTCCCCAGTACCCTCCTCACTTGAGCGTCTCCCCGGACATCTGTAGGTTGTAATTCCTCTCGGGCTCTGGTAGGCTGTGGAAGTCCACAAGACACGGGTGCAGCCTCTTATTGTCATCCCGAACCTGAAGAAACCTAGTGTCAACTCCTCGGGGTCTCCTTCCCTCCCCCCAACACACCCAGACTGTGACCCCAACCCCAGCTCGTTCTTCTGCCACAGGAAACCCAAGGGTCCCTTCCCCCAACCACGGGCCCCGCCCTGCTCAGCAAATCTAGCCCAAAACCCTCATGCTGCAGGCAGCCCCTTACTGGGCCGTAGGTCCAGCCCTGCTCAATGCGAGTCAGCGCCCAGAGTTCATGGATGTTCTCCGCCAGTTTCTCCCGAATACGCTCCAGATGGGGAGGCAGGACAATCTAGGGGTAGGGTAGGAAATGTTTGGGAGGTCCCTGTGTTCCTTCCATCCTGCGCCATGACCTCTCTTCCCAAGACCATGTACGAGTCTGGATAGTCCCCCAGAACTTTCCTGCTCTTCTGAGCCCTGCTCCTCATCACCAAACCCTGACCCCAGGGTTGACACCCAGCTGAGCAAGGACTTAGAATCACAGAATTAAGGAGTTATCTGGGAATGGGACTATCTCCCCCCTCGGACTGGTTGCTCCGTGAGGACAGGGACTGCGGCTGCCTCAGTCTCCCCCACTTTCCCAGCCCAGCCCAGAGCCAGGCCTAGGGGAGACGCCCCGGAAGTGGTGGCGGAATGAATGGATGAGTCTCTTTCCTTCTTTATACAATGAGGATCTGAGTAATACTGACCTCATAAGGATTCAGCGGTGTAACCTGGATAACCCACTAAATCTTACGTAGTTTGGGTAAATGCCTGGCACACAGTAGGTGACTAATAAATATTAATGTCATTCGTGTTCTTTGGACAAGAAGTAATGATGGTTAGGACCAGGGTGGGCCATGGGGAGGAGGGGAAGGGGTGTCCAGGAGGCCAAGTGGACAGCCCATGAGGCTGACAAGCTGGGGGGAACAGGAGGGAGACATCCAGAAGGAGGCCCACGCTCTGGCCTGGCTACAGGGGGATGGCAAGTTCCCTGTGAAATAATATCGCTACCGCTACCGATAACAGTCACTGCGCGGAATACTATTTACTCAGGACTATGCTGAGCACTACACAAACAGTAATTTACCTAACCTTCAGGACCATGCTACCAGGTAGACTCTACCGTTATCCCCCTCTCCTCACAGAGGACCAAATGGAGGCCCAGAGGAAGAGGAGGGAGCCCACATACTTATGGTAACACATTGAAAGTCAGAGCCTCGTGGTCAGGCTCTTGAGCACGACTTCCGTGGCCTCGGATAGGGACATGTCTGGGTGGGAAGGTGGGGAGCTCGGGTTGGGACAGGAGGCGTGGGAAGGCCCAGATGGATCAAAGAGATGCCAGTAAACTAGTGGGAAAGATCTTAAACTTTGGTATCAGCACTTGGGTTCAAGTTGGCTCTGCAGCTTGCCCAGCTGGTTACCTCTCAGGCTTCATTTCCCTCAACTGTAAATCAGGGGCAGTAATAGTCTTCCCTGTAGGGGGCTATCCTGAGGGCTCCTGGAAACCGAGATTCTGCCTGAAGGGAGTTCTCTGCCTCCACTCTACCTCATTTTCCCCATCTGCTGAACAACAAGGCTCCCAACT
Organism: Procyon lotor; assembly: GCA_028646535.1. Classification (NCBI taxonomy): domain Eukaryota; kingdom Metazoa; phylum Chordata; class Mammalia; order Carnivora; family Procyonidae; genus Procyon; species Procyon lotor. Next base: position 36,850,466 of record CM053620.1, on the reverse strand, counting down.
TTCAGCTCAGTTCACCACCCCCTTGACTCCCAAGAGGGTCTGCCTCACCAGGAAAGCCTTGTAGGGAAGGAAGTACCTGGACAGTGTCCACGGGGCAGGGCACGAAGTCGGTGTGTGAGAGGCAGCGGCTGGGGCCCACCAGGTGGGGCCCCCGGGGTCCCTCCCGCCGATACTCCTTGATGGGCTCCAGATGAAGTCGCTCTCGAGGGAGCACAGCCTCGTGGCATGGGGCATAGCCGGGTGGAGGGAGGAACTTGAATTCACCGTGGCGGCCACCAAGGAGGAACCGCACCCTGAGAGGGAGAAAGGGGTCACTGGCGGGCCAGATTACAGGGGGAATCCGTGCTCAGCGGGGGTAAGGAGCAATCCTGGGATCCGTTGAAAGTTCTGGGAAAGATCACTGGGCAGTCATAGAGTCATGGAGGTCACTTAGAGTCAAAAGGAAAGTATAACATCAAAGAGAATATCTAAGGTCAGTGAGAACAATTGGAGAATCAAAAAAGGAAAGTTTGGGGTCAATGGGGAGTTAATGCAGGGTCATGGGAAGGTCTGCTGGAAGAGACCCTGGCTCAACAGAGTATTTGGGGATCCTGGGAGTTTTCTGGGAGACCAAGAAGGTCATTTGGAAATCACTGAGAATCTGATGTAACAGTGAGATAACTGTAATCGCCATTGGGGAGCCCTTCACAGGGCTTGGGATCATCAGGAAAAGATTGAATTATTGAGAGGTCTTTGAAATAATTGGGGTCATAGAGGGATTACGGTCCCTGGAGGATTATGGAGCAATTGGAAGATCACTGGGAGATGTCAGGGTCACTGAGAAGTTGTTAAGAGCATGGAGTCATTGGGAGAGTCCAAGATCATTGGGGGGCAGTCATTGGGAGTGTCTGGGGTCACTGGAAGACAGCTGTCAGATTCTGGAATCATTTGGTGGTCATCGGAATGGCACAGAATCATTGGGAGAGCCTGATGTCATCTGGGAATTAACTGGGAGTCTGGGGCTATTAGGTCATTGTGCGATTTAGGGGACGCTTGAAGGTCACTGGAAGGATATGGGGTTGGAAAGAAGCTGAGGTCACTGGAAGGGTCTGGGTCATTGGGAGGACAGTGAAGTGTTTGGGACCACGTAGAGGTCACTGGGACCTTCACATAAGTGAACCCTCACTTATGGGTGCATCTGACCCATCAGCCCTGAGGGTAAGCTACTAGATCCTGGCCTGACTAGGGAAGCTGTCTTGGAACAGTCCCAGATCTGGGGCTTGGCAAGGGGCAAGGACAATTACTTACTTGACGCCAGCCGAGAAGCTGACAACAGGGAAGAAGAGCCCATCCAGGTTGAAGGCCTCAAAGACACCCTGCACAGGACAGCCATTGATGCGGAAGGAGATAGACGGCACACTGAGGTCCAGGCAGCAGCTGACCACATCCTCCGGGGCCAGGAGGTGCTGCCCTGGGGAAGTCACCGGGCGTGCCACATGTCCTGCACCAGGGTCACCAAGGAAGGATTAGAAGTCTGAGGTCTCAAGACCCCACTTGTCAGAGAACAATGGGCTCAAGAGACAAGAAGCAGATATTAGAGGAGCCTATGGGATCTAGATCTTGGCCCTAAGGTCAAGTGTTCCCATGGAGGGCCCCTGGAGCTCTGAGATTAGTGGGGAAGTCAAGGTTCCCCTGAGGTTAGGATCCTGAGATTAAAGTCCTCCTGGAGTTAGAATTCTGGAAACCTTGGGGTCAAAGTCAAAGATCAGAGGTCATAAAAGTCTGGGAAGTTTTCTAGGATCTCTAAGGCCATATATCATACATATTGGGGTCAGAGTTCTGGAGGCTATGAGGAAATGGGTTAGGGTCAAGATCCTGGAAGATTTAGGTCTTGGGAAATTAGGAGTAAGGGGTCAAAAGTTGGCCTATTCTGGAGATCAGGATCCCAACAACCCCAAGATGTGTGGTGATAAACTTGGGAACTATGGGGTCAATAGTCAAGGATGAGAGACCCCTGGAAGGGTCCAGGTACCTGTCCAGAGATGTAGCCCGTCAAAGCCGTAGGAATAGAGGTCATCGCCGACCCCATTGCCGCCCCAGCCCTCGCCGCCCCCTGGGTAGGGGCTGTAGCCCTCAGTGAGGGCCCAGCCCACCCGCAGGTGGGTGGCCTGAGCCGTCAGGAAGGGAGCCACTTCGTCCACCATCACCTCAAAGTACCATTTGCCGTACTGCGTGGTGCCCTCCGCTCGGCCCACAAAGATGTTGGGGCGGATGCTGCAGGAGAGACGGGACAGGAGAGGGAGTGAGGGAAGGACGGGGAGCAGAGCCAGATTGTTGCAGGGGCGGCGGTGGGTGAGAGAGAAAGAGGAGGAGAGATATACACAGGAAAAACAGAAGGCAGAGACACGGAGACAGAGAGAGAGAAAGCAGAGACAAAGACAGAAAGAAACCTCAGAAAACAGAAGAGTGGTGCCTGCCTGGCTCAGTCAGTAGAGCGTGCGACTCTTGATTTCAGGGTTTTGAGTTCGAGCGCCACCTGGGGTGTAGAGATTACTTAGAAATAAAATCTTAGGGGCACCTGGGTGGCTCAGTGGGTTAAAGCCTCTGCCTTCAGCTCAGGTCATGATCTCAGGGGCCTGGGATCGAGCCCCGCGTCGGGCTCTCTGCTCAGCAGGGAGCCTGCTTCCTCCCCTTCTCCCTGCCTGCCTCTCTGCCTACAGAGATCTCTCTCTGTCAAATAAATAAAATCTTTAAAAGAAAGAAAGAGAGAGAGAGAGAGAGAGGAAGGAAGGAAGGGAGGGAGGGAGAGAGAGAGAGAGAGAGAGAGAGAGAGAAAGAAAGGAAAGAAAGAAAGAAAGAAAGAAAGAAAGAAAGAAAGAAAGAAAGAAAGAAAGAAAGAAAGAAAGAAAGAAAGAAAGAAAACCTTAAAACAACAACAGAGGGGAGCCTGGGTAGCTTAGTTGGTTAAGCGTCTTACCCCTGATATCGGCTCAGGTCATGATCTCAGAGTCGTGAGATTGAGCCCCGCGTCAGGCCCTGTGCTGGACATGAAGCCTACTTAAAATTCTCTCTCCCCCCTCTCCTTCTGCCCCTCCATACCCACTCTCTATCTCTCTCCAAACAACAACAACAACAAACCCAGAGATGAGGGAGATGGGTGAGACATAGAAAAAAAGAAATGGGGGCGCAACAGAGACAGACACAGAGAGAAACAGAGACAAAATGGGCAAACAGAAAAAGAGAAAGAGGGGGTACGGACAGAGGCAGAAATGAAGCAGGGAGAGAGTACAAGAGGAGTGGGAGCCAGGGGATGAGCCGGATAAAGGGCAGACGTCTACGAGGCCCAGGTGTCAAGTCCTAAGGCGGGAGGTGTTGGAAGGGACATCCCCCTGAATGGGGAGTCTCGGGGTCCAGGAAAGGGTTGAGAGGTTCTGAGATCTGTGGTCAGGGTGAGGTCAGCCTGGGGTCGGAGGTTAGGGGCCAGACCTGGTGACATAGTTGATGAGGTTTGTCTGCAGCAGAAGCTCACGGCCAGGGAGCAAGTTCTCAGTGATGAGATCTTGGTTGGAGCGCACGGCCACGCCGTTGCACACACACAGGGAACACAGCACATCCAGCACCTGGAAGTCGAGGTCAGAGGTCAGGTGGTGAGAGCACCGAGGCAGGGAGTTCACGGAAGGTCTCCGGTGGGAAGCCGGAAGTTAAGGATAATGCGCCAGGACCGGAGATGGGGATTCCGACTGTGAGGAGAGGGTGAACGTGGGAGATCAGAGCTCACAGAGGAAGACCAAGGGACAAAGAGAAAGGTCAGGCTGGGCGGCCACAGGAGCTGGGAGAAGGCCCCAGCAGCGTAAGGAAAGAGAGACTGGAGTGAGGGGTGAGGGGTCCGAGGGAGGAGGGAAAAGGTTGGTTAGGGAGAGTAGGGGGGTCAAGAGAAGACTTTCGATCAGTAGGGGCTACACACTCGTGTCTTTGGGGGCCAGCTGGATAATGTACACAAGCGAGCTGGCGAGAAATCATGCATTGGAAACAGGGACGACCTGTGGGAAACAGGAGAGTGTAAACACACCACCTAAAGACTACGAAATTAGAAATTTAAAAAAATATTTCAGGGGCGCCTGGGTGGCTCAGTTGGTTAGGCGACTGCCTTCGGGTCGGGTCATGATCTCAGGGTCCCGGGATCGAGCCCCACAGTGGGCTCTCTGCTCAGCAGGGAGCCTGCTTCTCTCTCTCCCTCTGCCTGCCTCTCTGCTTGCTTGTGCTCTCTATCTCTCTGTTGAGTAGATAAATAAAATCTTTTAAAAAAAAATATTTCAGAGATCTAACGAAGCACATCTGGGGCCCAGAATCCATTTAGAACTGTAAGTTTGAGACCCTTGTGTTGAGGTGGAAGCCTGTGCAGAGCACTCCAGGATGGGGGAGGGAAGGGAGGGAAGCGGAGAATTCCAGGGAGTGGGGAAAGTCAGGGTTCAGCGTGCAGGGCATGAGGGTGAGGGTGAGGGGCCAACCTTGTGGTTCCTCCCGTGCTTGTCCAGGAGGGAGATGATGGACTTGATGTGGTTCTCCTGGATGATGTTCAGCACCTCAGGACTCTCAATCAGGACACAGTACAGCACCTCCAGGATCCCTGCGCCGACGGCAGAGTGACAGGTGAGGAGACTGCGGCCTTCCCCCGGCCCAGCCCCGTCCCCTCCCCCTGGGTTTTCCTACCAGAGGAGGCCTCTAGCCGATCCAGCTTGCTGACCAGCCAGTCCAGGTTGGTGGAGAAGAGGGCACAGTTGGTACGGTTGCCACGGATCAGGGAGGCTGAGGGTGGAAATAGGGGTCAGACCCAAAGGGCCTGAGAACCTGGGGGGCTCTAGGGGAAGTCAGGCCTGGGCCCCTTACCCAGGAGTTCATAGAGCAGGTTCACAATCTCTTTCCAAGACTCAGCTGCCTCCTCCCCTGCAAATTCGGCAAAGTGGGCAGCAGTGGTGTAGACGTTTAGGCGGTCAATGCAGTTCAGGACCAAGGAGAGCATCCCCTGGGGTGGGGAAAGCAAGGTGGGTCACAAAGGAAGTCCGTGGCCCTCCCTTCCTTGCCTTTCTTGGATTTGCAAATTCATCCGACTTCAACAACCGATGACTATATTCCCAGATCCTAAGCCCTTAGCTCCATGTTCCCCTCCACTCCCATCACCCTCCTCTCCTCCTCAGCACCCCACATTTGTCCTTGTCCTCTCTGCCACTGTCCCCAACGTAATACATCCTTATTAACATCAGGACTGACTCTGTGCTCTTCCTTCCCAAAGTTGTCTTTCCATTCCATCCACTTCCCAGGACCCCACTCGGGTCCTGTGCGGCCCAGCTCACTCTCCACACCAACCATCAGAGAGATTTTTCTGCATTTTACCTTTTCACCTTTGTCTTCTTTTATCATGAATTATAACAGATATACAGAAAGGCACATAAAACATGCACAGTCAGTCCTTGTTATTTGTGCTAGTTACATTCTTTAAAGTCACCATGAACATGGAGTCAGCAAATACTGAACCAAACAGGGAGTTTCTCTGAGTCACAACATTTTTGTCAAACAATCAATACATCCTCTTGTTTTATATGTGTGTCTGTTTAAAGACACTGATTTAATACATATTATTGATTCATTAACATTAAATTCACGGCCAACAGCACTATAACTCATGCCTAAATGAAGCTTATCTAACATTTATTTTCTCTGTAAGTCACGTCACAGCATCTTGTGCTCAGGAACACCAGGCAGCCCTCCAGAACTACATTTGGAGGCCACTTTATTTTTTTTTTTAAAGATTTTTTATTTATTCATTTGACAGAGAGAGATCACAAGTAGGCAGAGAGGCAGGCAGAGAGGGGGAAGCAGGCTCCCCGCCGAGCAGAGAGCCCGACGCGGGGCTCGATCCCAGGACCCTGAGATCATGACCTGAGCCGAAAGCAGAGGCTTAACCCACTGTGCCCCTGGAGGCCACTTTAAATGGCGAACTCATGAACAAAAAACAACCAAGGGTAGATAGCTGTGATCTCATCTCTCTGAGCTTCAGTGACCCATGTGTGATATGAGAATTACAACCACCCCCCCACGGGGTTATCAGGAGGATTTCATGTATATAGCACCCTTAGCACATAATAAAGGCTAAATTCAAGGTAGCAATAACCACTAACACTTATATACCATCTGCTATGTGCTGGCCCCAGGCTTGGCACATACTAATTCCACTCCATAAATAAGTTTTGTTATTGTTACTATTATCATTTCTGGAGCAGATTGAGAGTCCCTGGAGGGGAGGAGGGCCAGTCCTTAGCATTTAAGTGAACATGCTCCCCCATCACCCTGTGGAGACATCAGATCTTCAGACCTTTGTCCAGTCCCCTCCTCCCATCCAGCTCGGTCCCCCTCACTCAGACCTGGCACTGGGCAGAGGTCTCTCCGCATCTCCTCCCTTCGTGCTCTCAAGACACAGGGACCCCTAGCCCCTGACTGCAACTGAGGGCTCTCCCTAAACTGCGGTCCCTGATGCTCAAAGAGCCACCTCTGGCCCTGCCCCTACGCCTCCGGTTTGGCCCTCCCAGCTGCAGGCCGAGCCCCACAGACACGGCCTCCTGTGTTCCGCAGCCTCATCCTCTGACTTCTTCCCAGGCCTGACAGCCTCGGCAGGCCTAGCCTCTGCACAGGGCTTCACTTAGGGCTCCACTTAGACCCCGCCTCCTACCCGGGTGAAGCGACAAGGCCCGCCTGCCGCTTTCACCGGGGTTGCGGGTTGCATCTTGCTCTCAGGGCACCGCTGATGCTCCGCCAAAGCCCTGCCCCTCCCTCAAGGCTCCGCCCATCAACAAAAATTCCCCCCGCCCCTCCTCAAGGCCCCACCCTCTCACTTGTCTCCCCCGCCTCGCCCAGCCACAAGCTACCTCCTCGGACCTGCCCCGCAAGGCTCTCAGACCACTAGGTACTTCCCTCCACCCGCCCACAGTCCCTCAGGCTCCGCCCTGCCTGGCATCGCG
>CM053620.1:36794141-36835618 GCA_028646535.1 Procyon lotor | reverse complement strand
CGACTGGTGAGACCCACCTCATCGTGCGTCACATGTGGGCCCGTGCCGAGGGCTCCACACACTTCTGACATCCCAGGAGACAGGAGCTAGAGTCATCCCCATTGTAAACTGGGGAAACTGAGGCCCAAGAAGACAGCAGAGGTTGTCCAAGGCCACACAGACGATAAGGGGAGGAGCTGGGATTTGAACCCAAGTCCTGCTGGCTCCAGTGGGGTCCGCAAGGTGAGCCATTGGAGGTGGAAACTATAAGCCCCCCAAGTTTAATCCCTTTTAAGCTCAGCCTTCTCTAATTTCTCTTTTGTTTTTCAGTAATAGCGATCAATTAAGGAGTTCGTTCTTTCCTTCCTTCCTTCCCTCCCTCCCTCTTTATTTCTTTCTCTCTCTCTCTCATTTAAGTAGGCTCCACACCCAGCATAGGGCCCAATGTGGGGCTCAAACACAAGATCCTAAGATCAAGAGCTGAAATGATACCAACAGTCACCCCCAGGAGCGCCTTCTAATGATACGTGAATCCAATGCCGAGCCCAGACAGGGTCCTGGTGGAAAGGGACAGGCTACGAGGGACTCCTGGTGACCGCTGGTCAAAGCCCGACCAGGATCATGACAGATAACAGCATCAGAGTGATCTACATTTCCTGACGTTGATGACTGTCCTGCGGTTTTGTAAGAGACTGCCCTTGTTTCTTTGGAAACAGACCCTGAAAGTGTTTTAGGACTTGAGAATCATGTCCACAGCTTACACTCAAACAGTTTAGGGGCGAAATGTGCAAAGAGAGAGGGAGGGGGAGAGAGATAAAGCAAATGTGCCAAATCTTAACAAGTGGAGGAAATGACCTAAGGCCACGTGGGAGTTCTTCCAGGTAACCTTGCAACTTTGCTGTAAGCTGGAAACGATTTCAAGATTATAAGCTCAAGTTTTAAGTAAAATAAAGTGCTTTTTTTGTGCCGGGTCCCATTCCAAGAACTTAACACATATGAACTCATTATCGAATCCTCCGAGAAAAGTTCTAGGATGTGAACCTGTGGAAACTGAGACCCAGAGAGGTCAAGTAACCTGCCTGAGGTCACAAAGCTGTCCTATGGCCGAGCTGGGATTGGATCCCAAGGCCGTGGCTCTATATGCCACACTCCTAGAACACTAGGCCACTCCTTCATGTATTAGTAGAATAGCCCGTATCTCCAGTTATAACTAATATAAACATGCATGGAAGAATGCCCAACATTTGGACATCAGTCAAAAGTGATAGAGACCCCAGCTCTTAACCACTGAGTAAGGCACCGGTTACTCCCTTCTACGGCTGAGAAAACAGGCTCAAGGAGGTTTGGAGTCCCGCCTGACATCACACGGCCTCCAGCCCTCCCATCCCGGGCTCCCGAGCACACAAGCAGCCCCCCGCCTGCCGCTCAGCCAGGGTGGAAGGAGAGATCTGTAACCTGTAACCTCCAACCCCGACCTCCAGGCACACGCCGGGCACTCGTGTGTTCATAGGGCTAGACAGCTTGCATGTATTAAGCACTTACTGTCTACTCGGCCTTACGCTCAAGGCTTTACGTTCCTTCAGCGGACACTTATCAAATGGTGGCTCTCGCCAGGCCCTGATCTAGGTACCAGATATAGAGCAGCAAATAAAGCAGATCGAGTCTCTGTCCTCATGGGGCTGCCATCCTCGTGGGGGACACACACAATACACAAGGGAATAGATGCAAAAATTTCACTTCAGTGACCAGTGTTATGAAACAAATAACCCAGGCTGGTGTAACAGAGTGGCCTTCGGGGTAGAGATGACATCAGTGAGGGGGTGAAGTGGCAGCCTCTCCAAGGAGATGACATTTGAGCTGTGGCTTGTCCAACTAACAAGATGGGGATCCAGCCTGCTCATCTCTGGGCAAAGAACATTCTGGAAGCCAGGGGCAGGCAATACGGGTGCTGAAGAATGGCAAGGGACACAGGAGGCAGTAGCAGCAGGAGCGAGAAAGCAAGAGATGAGCTCAGAGAGAGTTTGCATGGAGCCCCCTGAATCCTTACGGTACCTACTTTTGCCCCCATTGTCCAGATTAGGGAACTGAGGCTCAGAGAGAAAACTTCAGATCACTTGCCCAAAGTTAGGAAGCAAGCAACTGGCACACCAGGATATCAGCCAGAGACCGGAGGCCCGATCACTACACCGAGATTCTCTAACTTCCTCATGCGGCAGAATGAACGGAGGTGACCTGGTTACAAAAGCAGCTCCCTTGCTGCCTTAGTTTCCCCCCTGATACCAAGGGCACAATTCAGCAGCTCTAGGGGGAGGGGAGCAGGGAATCTGGACCACTACCAGCCTCCAGGAGGCTCTGACACCAGTCATGCTTTGAGCAACCCCAGCCCGGGCAGGGCTAGAGGTCACCACCCAGCAAATAAGTGAAATCATTTTGGGGGGCGAGGAGGCATGCTTAAAAAGTGAAATAAAGTAGAGTAGAACACAGCAACATACCCCCCCTGTTCTGGGTTGCCTACATTTTATGAAACCTGTTTCTGGGAAAAGGTAGGTGTGAATATGCCCAACTTGTCTATAATCACACGAATTGGGAGGCGACCCAAATGTCCATCGGCAGGTGAACTGAGAAACAAATTATGGCACGTTCACACGGTGCGGTATCACTCGGCAACAAAAAGAAATAAGCTCTCAATACATGCTATGTGGATAAATGTCAAACAGGCTGAGCAAAAGCACAAGGCAAAGGAGCATGTATTGTATATGAAACCCTCAAACTCCTAACAGAAGCTAGAGTGACATACAGCGGACGGACAGAGCCAGCACTGCAGAGCGAGAGGGAACTTTCTGGGGGTAAAGGAGACGCTCTGTGTCTTGCTTATGATGATGGTTCCATGCGTATGTAAAGTTTCTCGAGACTCATTGACCTAGGCCACCGGAAATGGATAGAATTTTTTTTATTTTTTTTTTAAAGATTTTATTTATTTATTTATTTGACAGAAAGGAGAGAGATCACAAGTAGGCAGAGAGGGGGAAGCAGGATCCCTGCTGAGCAGAGAGCCCGATGTGGGGCTCGATCCCAGGACCCCGGGATCATGACCTGAGCTGAAGGCAGAGGCTTTAACCCCCTGAGCCACCCAGGCACCCCAAAATGGGTATAATTTATTGTATGTCAATCCTGCCTCAATAAAGTTAGGTTTTAAAAATAATATATGTGTTGGGGTGCCTGGCTGGCTCAGTGGGTTAAAGCCTCTGCCTTCGGCTCAGGTCATGATCGCAGGGTCCTGAGATTCACCCTCACATCGGGCTCTCTGCTCAGCAAGGAGCCTGCTTCCCCCTCTCTCTCTGCCTGCCCCTCTGCCTACTTGTATTCTCTCTCTGTCAAATAAATAAATAAAATCTTTAAATAATAATAATAATAATGTGTGTGTGTATTTGCATCCACTGAGTTGCAAGGTAAAATATATTTCTGACTGGTGGGATGAGGTCCAAAAAGTGTGAGAATAATACCACACACCATCTCAATAAAGCTCAGGAAAACAGACCTAATCTGGGGCCAAGAGATGTCAAGGCCAGAGCTCTAGGCCCCAGCACAGCTTAACCTGGCAAGTATGAGTTCAGTTCTCCCCTTGTGAAAGCAGGAGGGCTGGGTCCCGGGGGCATCCAGAGATGGCACTTCCCAGCCTTGACCTTGGGCAAGTGACTCTACCATGCAGGCCTTGGTTTCCCTCAAATCTCCCAGGGAGATAAAGATAGGGCCCTACCTCAGAAGATAGGGCAGGCGAAGATATAATTAGATGTCTCAGGAGACCGAGGCCCTGGGCATGGGGCCTGATGCAGAGTGGCTGCTCAAGGCTGATACATGGCCATGGTCTTATTAGGGCTGGGGAGGAGGGGAGAGCCCAATCCGCGGTGTCCACTAGGGGCTGGAGCTGGGGCAAGAGTCTAGGGTGAAGCTAGGCCTCCTCCTGTGGCCGAATGGCCAGCTGTCCCTATCCTTCACTACCAGTCCCAGCTGTTTGTTCCTCCCTCCCAGGAAACTGGACCCAGCTCACCAGGGTCCTATTCTGGGGCCAGGAATGCTGTGTCAGCATTTCCCAGGGCCTGCAAGGAGGAGGGGAGGGGCTAGCTCAGGGTCAGCAGACCTGGCCCAGAAGAGAGAACATCCCCTCCCATACACTCAGCCCCACACCCGGATCAGCCACTGGGAGGAAGAGTGGGAAGGACTCTGAGACGGGCAGCCCCTCCCCTCCCCGTTCTCTCCCTGTCCCCTGCCCAGGCCCCAGAAAAGCTGGCTATTCTGGGAGGGACACCTGTTGTTCCAATTCCCATCCCTGCCCCCCAGCAGGGGATCAGAGATGCCAGGAGAGACAGAGCTAGGGAGGCAGAACAAAATGAAGAAGGCCTAAAGCCAAAGAACAAAGACAGAGACAGAGATAGGGAGAGACGGAGATGGAGGGACAGCAAGACAGAGAACCCAAAGAGATGGATAGGGACAGACACTACCCAAAGACCATTAACAGCCATATTTGGCCCTCCTACCCAAAAGGGAGGAGGGAAGAAAGAAGACCCAGAACCCGAGGGTCCCCCCCCCAGGAGACCCTCAACGGCTGGAAGTTTCAAGAAGTTAGGTCCTCCAGACCACCCCAGCCCTCTTCCCAAAATTTAAACTAGGTCAGAGTCTGCAGCAAAAGAGAATTAGGCTAGGTGGTGTGGGGTGGGGGGAGGGGGAACGGCTAAATTAAGCTCAGGAATTAGAACCACCTTCCCCAAGTGCCCACTTCCAGGGTGGTGGGAGGGGAGGTGCTCCCTGAGCGGCCCCTCTTCTCTAGGAAAAATAACTAATGTCAGAAGAGAGGATGGCCAAAGATCCCCCTCCCCATTCTGCCATCCCAAAGTCTTCTAATTCTCTATGGTGAGAAAGGTGAGCGAGACTAGGGGACAAAAAAGGAGAAAGAGTGGCGGTTACCCAGAAAGACAGAGGAATAGACCCTAAGACGCAAAGGCCACCAGTAATCAGTACAGAGATATCCGGAGACAAAGAGACACTCAGAGAGACCCGAGAGAGAGCCCCATAGACCCCCTAACACAGAGATACGCACCGTGCGCAGAAACTGGACCTCATCCTCGCCCTCTCCTCCGTCACCCATGATGTCCAGGCCCAGGGGCGCGGGCTGAGGTCGGGGAACAGGAGGAGGGGGCTGTAGGCTGGGCGGGTGGGCTGGAGCTGGAGACCTCTGGGGCACCCGGGAGGTAGATGGAACTGAGAGGAGGAATCGCGTGCTGGACAGAGCTGGGAGGAAGTCTCCGCCCCCCACGGTTTCCATTGGGCCAGGATTCCTGGGCCACGCCCCCTCACCGGAGCCCCACCCGCAGACCCCAAACCTTAGCCAGAGGTACAAGTAGAGGGTAGCGTGGGAGGTTGTAAGGGGAGCGTCTGGAAGGTAGCCGTCCCCTCTCCACCTTCATGGTAAGGAAGGCCATTCTCCCATTTCACAGAGAGCAAACTGAAGCTCTGAGCTGGGAAGCCTCGGCTTGATGCCATACAGTAGAGCTGGGATGCACACCAAGGTCTCACGACTTTAAAGAGCACCAGACTTAGTGATTAAAAGCAAGGACGATGAGCCAGACAGTCTGGATCTGAATCCCAGGCTGGCCACGTCCTTATGTGTCCTTGGACAAGTCACATCCCTGCTCCATGCCTCGGTTTCCCCAACTGGTAAAGAGATTATTAATAATACCTACCTCACAGGGCCCTTGCAAGGATTCAATGAGATAATTGATTTACAGCACTTAAAGAGTACCAATGCATGGCAAATGTTACTATGTAAGTGTTGCTTATATCATCCTCATCATCCTCTTTATAAAATCTTTTGAGGGTGGCTCAGTGGGTTAAAGCCTCTGCCTTCGGCTCAGGTCATGATCTTGGGGTCTTGGGATTGAGCCCCGCATCGGGCTCTCTGCTTAGCAAGGAGCCTGCTTCCCCCTCTCTCTCTGCCTGCCTCTCTGCCTACTGGTGATCTCTTTCTCTGTGTTAAATAACTAAAATCTTTAAAAAAATAAAATAAAATAAAATCTTTTGAGGTAGGAATAGCCAATAGCAGACATCTTTTGTGTGCTTTTGTATTTGAGGCTCCAAACAAAAATATTTTTACTGCATCGCATTTAGTTGTCAGGACAGTCCTGCTATTATTCACATTATTAGAGGGGGGGAATCAAAATGCACAGTCCTTACCATGTATAATTTTAAGGACTGGAATGAATGATGCGGTTCTCACAACAATCTTGTGAAGTCAGTAGCCTTAGGGTGCCCATTTTACAGATGAGGAAAGCTGAGGACAGTGAGGTGGGGTGACTTGCCCAGGTCACACCGAGGCTAAGCAAAGATTCTGAACCCAGTGCTAGGGTTCTTACCCATTGCACCTTATTGTCTTGATATATAATAAAATCTAATTATAACAAAAATCCAATTCCCGAGGGGCAGCTCCCCCCCTCACCACCAGGGTTCTAACCCTCCTTCTCCCCAGGGGCTGCCTGAGCCACTGAGGGCCACTAGCAGGGCCCCTGCTTTATGCAGATGAGCTCCCCGGGTTTTGTAAACAGGGGAGACCTGAGAGGGGGAAGCAGCTCCTTCTCGCTTTCTGGCTTAGGGCTCTCCATGGCCTGAAAGGTGCACTGGCTTCCCCGGCTCCCCACCGGCTCTTGGGGGGCTTGTTCCCTAAATCAGGCCTTTGTGAGGCTTGGGAGCCCAGTGCAGGATGCCACACATACCGAGGCCTCCTGCCACTCATACACCTTCATGCCTCTGGGCCTCAGTTTCCTCATCTGTCAGTTGGGCTAATTTGGAATAGTTCCTATATAGGGGCGAGGGGTCATGGGGAAGATCCCATGAGGAAATCTTTTAGAGCCTAGGATCTGGTGACTTATTGACACGGGTAACTTACTGAAAATATTAAAATTATTAACACGTAACGGTATCTTTTAAGTTATACAAAATAATCTCTTGCAGCTCAATAAAATTCTACATAAAATGTTAAACGTATAGGGGCGCCTGAGTGGCGCAGTCGGTTAAGCCTCCGGCTCTTGGTTTCGGCTCAGGTCATGATCTCAGGGTCATGAGATCGAGCCCCCGTATCAGGCTCTGCACTCAGAGTCTGCTAAAATTTCTCTCTCCCTCTGCCCCTCCCTGTGCTCGCTCACTCTCGCTCTAAAATAAATAAGTAGGGGCGCCTGGGTGGCTCAGTCACCTGCATCTGTCTTCGGCTCAGGTCATGATCCCAGGGTCTTGAGATTGAGCCCCACATTGGGCCTCCTGCTCGGCGGGCAGCCTGCTTCTCTCTCTGCCGCTCCCCCTGCTTGTGTGCTCCTGCTTTCTCTCTGTCAAATAAATAAATAAATAAAATCTTTTAAAAAATAAGAAGATAAAATAAATAAGTAAATCTTTTTAATGTCAAATGTATAATAGGTTGGAATGTGTCATATATTTAAATGTTGATACATCGATATAACTGTCATATACAATATGTAAGTTTGTACCATATTCTTGAATTATATAATGCATAATTATATAATTATATATTTAGGCTAATATAATCACACAATGCAATGTAACTATGTTTATCTATACATGCTTGTATGTTAAATATTAAATTTTTCCTTAGAATTTTATGTATAACAAAATTATTCTGTGTCATTGTGCATTATATCATAAGATATTAATAGCGTTTCTTTTTTTTTTTTTTTGGGTCAGTCATCACGATGTGTTTTAAGACCTAGCTGTGCTGTTCTATGGACACCTGTTCTGGGCTTGTGGGGGCTTTGCAGGACTTTCTGGCAACTCCCTTCTTGGGGTGACCCCCAGGCTGCCCCTAGCTTGTAGAAGGATCCGTCTATGTCCCTTTACAGGACTGGGAGCAAATGTCCCAGTACACACACCCAGGAGCTAACTGAATCCGACCAAGTCGTGCCAAGTGACCCTTGGGAATCAGAGTTCTCAGGGCCCCACACCCCCAACTCCACTTGACATTTTCCAGCTTCCAGACCAATGGGATGACTCACTGTTGTTTTAATTTGCACTTCCTTGATCAGTTACCAAGAATTTCTAGCATCCTCTCAGGTGCCTGTCAGAGTCTTGGGGTTTCCTTGGTCATTTGCTCACCCTCTTGGTCCATTTTTCTATCAGAGTTGCTGTCTCTTTTTCTTGTTGATTTGCAGCTGTGCCCGTCACTTTCTAAAGATTAATGTAAAGATTAATTTCTCGTTGGTTTTAGACCTTGTAAATACCTGTTCCCACTCTGTCATCTCATCTGATACTTGCCCCATGGTGTCCTCATTAAAAGAAACCTTTATTCTGATATTATCAAGTGCATATGCCTTATGAGTTTTTGTGGTTTGTTTCAGAAGCCTTTTCCTTTGTGGTTGGTGGTGTTCTTGGGGGTAGTAACCATCCCTGCAAGCCCTGAGGGGGGCGCTTGTGCAAAGCTCCCTTCCTGACGCTTCTCTGGGTCCCTGGGGGTGGGAGGTGGTGTGGGGGGGGTGGACACACCACAAGCTCGGCTCAGCCCATGTGTTACATCACCTTGTGCGATGCAGGAGCTGGAGGGACGGACTGAGAGATGGACAGACAGTACTTCATGGACAGCCCCACTAGAGACTTGGTGAGTGGGGAAAGTGGGGGGACAGGTAAAGAGGCAGGGAGAGGAAGAGAGAGAGAGGGCCTGAGACTATACGGTATGTCATGTCATGGAAAAGTTAAATAGCATGAGCTCTGTGCTTGTCTAAATGTTCCGGCGTGGGGAAAAAAAAAAAATCCATGGTGACTTCTTTTAGTGAAAAGAAAAAAGGAGTAAAAATACCTGTCTAAGAGAGCTCTAGTTGAATTGAATGCCACCGTAGGTTTGGCAGAAGCATATTAATTACTCTGACCCATTTATTCCACTCCTGGGTATCTACCTACAGGACTGCACCCTTGAACGCTCAGCAAAGACCAGGTGCTAGAAGGTTCACAGCAGCCTTGTTCACAATAGCCCTGGAAGCAACTCGCCTGTCCACAACAGGAAAACTGCTCAATAAATCATGGAATAGTCACACAATGCAGGAACCAAACGGAGTTAACTATAACCAAGTATAACATGCAAGAATCACAAAAACATGATTGTCAAGGGGGAGAAGTCAGACACAATAAACTATTCCATTTAGAAACAACTCAACCACCAGACAAAACTATCCTGCTAGAAATCAGGTTAGTGGCAGCTTTCTCTAGGCAGGGCTGGGATGGGGCTTGTGCAGAGGACTTTGGGCAGGATGGAAACACTCTGTTTCTTGATTTTGTCACTGTCACGGAGATACACTCAGTTTTTCACAACTCAACCACCTAAACCCTTAGGATGTGTGCTTTTTTTGTACGTCAGTTTACAAATGACAAGTATGACACATTTAAGGAAAAGAAAAAAACGCACATACTCAAAAGAAAAGTCTGCGTTTCTATGAGCACGTATTTATGTACCTAAACAAATGTACAGCCAACGGATCAGACGGAACCCAGTAATATGTGATACTAAAGCAATATGTGATTCCTAAGGGGGAAGGGACCCCCAGAGGGTTTGCCTCCATCTATAATGTTTTCCATAATAAGAAAAGTCTTTAAGGTTGTGTGATGATGAAATGAGTTGATATTTTAAAAGCCCTTAGAATATTGTGTGGTATACAGTAGGCACCACTTAAGGGTTTGTTACAACAAAACTAATAAAGTGAAAATGTTTTCTGAGATACAAATGGTATCTTTCTTCAAAAGAAAGCAGGAATAAAAGAAACATAAGAAATATACAAGGTATTATGTCTTGTGACTTTCCATTGGAACCCTTGTGTCTTACGTACACCAACATATCCTTACAGAAATAGAGACTTTCTGAGTACATGTTTTTACATAAATGTGTCATAATGGCCACACTTTTTAAAAAAACTGCTCTCCTTGAAGTATAGCAGTGAGAGAACAGAGAATCACGGGTCTGAGACCGAAAGATGGGGGAGATAGACAGCCCGCTGGGCGACTGGGGGTGGGGGCGGCAGCACCGGAAACCTCAGCCTGAAGGGATCCCCATGTGGGGGAGGGGGGACCTTTGGTCTCTCCCCAGCCTCTTCCTTCCCCCTGGCCTGGGGCTGGGTGGGGAGGGGCAGTTCCTCTTTCCTTCCCAAGCACGGAGGAGGCCTCAGCTCCCAAGGGGCAAAGAAGCTGGAGCACTGGGGAGGGGGAAGAACCGAGCCAGACTCTCGAAAGACCCCCTCCCCCTACCAGGAAACATGAACAGGAAAGACAGCAAGAGGTGAGAGGACCCTCCCCAAGGAGACCGGGAGCGCCCCAAGCCCTGGGGCGTCTGGCTGAGAGGGAAGGCTGGCGAGTACTAAGGCAGCCAGCAGGGGGTTGGGCTCCAGGGGCAGGACCTGGAGCGGGAGCAGGGGCAGGGGGCACAGGTGAACGGTACTTCGGGGAATCCAGGCTGCTAGGGCTGGGGCTGTGCATCTGAGCATCTGGGGCTCGTCCTCGCTGTCTCTGGAGTTTCAGCTGCTCTGTATCCCCTTCTGCCCTGCCCCCACTCCTCATTGCTCCCTAGATTGGGTGTCTCTGTCCTCCTGGGGCTCTTCCTGGTGTCCCTTGCTGGCTCCTGCTCCTGGGGGAGGGGAGTGTGACGCAGGGCAAGGTGGCTCCCCTGCCTCTTAAACCCCTCCTGGCTGCTCCAGGCACTACGGACAGCAGACCATCCACCGGTAAGGGCCTCCCAGCTTCTGGAACGGGCTTCCCATGACCTGGACAAGCTTGCTTTCCTGTCCTCCCAGGGGCGATGGTGGCTGGGTCCCTAGCCTGGGTAGCTCCTCCAGCCTCCTCTGGCATGTCTGATGGGCAGAGGGGTCCTCTCCCCATAATATCCAGCAGTTTAGTTGTGGACACCTGGCTGCCTCATTTTCTGGCTGTGTGACCTTAGGTAAGTCACTTAATTGCTCCGTGCCCCAGTTTCTTCCTCTGTTAATAGAAACCACCCACCCACCCACCCCCAAGAGGGGCTGGGAAGTCCTCGGTGAGACAGTCTAGACCAGTGGCTCTTGTGCTTGAGCGTGCATCAGAACCACCCGGAAGGCTTGTAAAACCCAGACTGTCCAGTGGGCGGAGCAGTTGACTCTTAATCAAGTCCCATCATGGGGCTTGTGAGTTCAAGCCCCACGATGGGGACAGAGACTACTCAAAAGTAAAAAGTCTCTAAAACACACACATATACCAGGCCCACCTCCGGAGTTTCTGATTCTGTAGGTCTCTGGTGGGACCCGAGAATCTGTATTTCTATCGGGTTTCCAGGGGATGCTGGTGGTACCAGTTGGACCATGCTCTGAGAACCACTGATTTAGACAAGTGCACAAGCCTTCACCCAGCACATGCTCCGTGCTCGGTAAATGCCAGCGCAAGGACACTCAGGACTGATTCCCTGAACCCTTAGGACGCACCAGGGACATGGCAGTGCCCTTTGTCATGAAGGTCGCCCCTCCTTCCTCTTCTGCTCTGTACCCCAGGCCTAGCTTCTAGTTTGCCCCATCACTTTCTCTGTTCCTCAAGTTCGACTTTCCCATCTCTGGCCACTGAACAGCCACCCCCCCCCTTTTTTTTTCCAAGATTTTATTTATTTGTTTGTTTGTTTGTTTGAGACAGAGTGAGAGCACATGCACGAGTTGGGGAAGGGGCAGAGAGAGAGAGGGAGAAGCAGACTCCCTACCAAGCAGGCTCCATGCGGGGCTTGACCCCAGGACCCTGAGATCATGACCTGAGGCCAAGGCAGACACAACCAACTGAGCCACCCAGCCGCCCCAAACTAAATCCCTTATTTAGGACTTTTAAGAAGCAAGGCACTGAATGTTCATAATAAATTTCTGGGGAAGGCCCAAGGATGACAGAAACTGAAGCCCAGAGACATTAAGTGACTAGCACAAAGTCACACAGCCAACATAAATTCCTCTAATCTCATTCTGTTTAACCCTTGTGGAAGCCAAGCCCTTTAAGCCTTTAAGGGATTCTGCTCCCTCCTACCTCCACCATCCCTGTCTCTCCATTACCCTCTTTCCCCAACTGGAACACAAGCCTCAGGAAGGCATAAGGCAGAGCGAGGGTTATTTTTAAATTTTCCTTGAAGCTGCCTCACCCCAGGGACCCCGCCGAGCTCTGAAGAGCCCTGGTGAGGCCACTTTGCACCCATATCTTCTCTCCAAACTTAGGGATCCAGGTTAGTGGCTAAGACTCAGGTCCTGCCAAAGTACTGGCTTAGGGGAGGGATCTGTGACCTTAGGAGGCGGTCCAGCTTGGGGAGGAGAGACAGCTGGAATCTCAGGGGTCTGCTGCTTTCATGAAGGCTGGGGGAAAGAGGGACCAGCACTGGAAAGCAAGGGGGAATTCTGAGGAATCTCCCTGAAGGTAGAACCTGGCAACGATAGGAATGATTGGGGGAGTAGGGGTAGGAGGCGCGGGGCGGTGGTCTTCTCCCATGATTCCCTGCAAGGTCAAGAGTCATCCCAGGGTTCTACCAATAGGAAATGTCTCCATAATGCCTTGGAACTATACAGCGAAGGGGACTTTGGGGTCAGAGCTTGGAGGAGGTTCTTATGATTCCCTGGAGGGTACTTGGTAATCCTGAGGGTCTTCTTCCTCATGATTTCCTGAGTGTTCAGGGTGGTTTTGAGGGTCTTTTCCCCTGATTCCCTGAAGGAGGCAGGAGTGACCCTTTGAGTTTTCCTGTAGAGGGCTCCCATGATCTGGAAAACTCCAGGGGTTTGCTCCCATGATGCCTTGGGGCTTTGGGGTCAAGAAGAATTCTGGGGGTCTGCCCAAAGGATGGGGTTCCCATGATTCCCTGCGGGGTGTGCCCACAGGAAGTCTCACCAGGAATGCCCAGGAAAGACAGGGGGGCGGGGCCGGCCCCGACAGGCCCGGCGCCACAAGACGTGCCCCAGCCCCCGGGAAATCAGCAAGGTCATGGCTTCGATGGCTCTGGGCATGCTGAGTGAGGGCGGCTGCAGCGAAGACGAGCTGCTGGAGAAATGCATTCAGTCCTTCGGTGAGTGTCCCCTTCCCTGGCCAGCTGCCCCAGTCCTGAGGTGGCAAAGTAGCCACCTCTTTCTAGGCCTCTGTTTTGGTGGGGGAGGTATAAAATGGTAGAAAGGATACGTGGAATGAACTCAACCACGACATTCAGGACAAGAGAAACACGCGCATTTCTTTTTCCTGAGATGTGGAGGGGGAGGAGGTCTGATGCTATTTCCATCTACACCAGGACTTGCCAGCTGCTGTGCTGGTCTCTGCCCAGTACAGACAAGGAAACCGAGACACCCTCAGGAGGCCCAGCTGCTTGCCCTAGTTCATGCGGGGAGAAAGAGGGAGAGCTGGAGTTCAAACCAGCCAATCCCACGGGCTCTGGAGACCGTGCAGTCTCTTGCCCGGGAGCCATTCTGACCGAGTCCCCTTCTCCTGCCCCTCCAGACTCAACTGGCAGCCTGCGTCGTGGGGACCACATTCTCAACATGGTACTGGCCATGCACAGCTGGGTGCTGCCTTCCACCCACCTTGCCGCCCGTCTGCTGACCTTATATCCTCCCGGGGCTGTGAGCAGGGCGTGGAGGGTAGAGGGCAGAGACCTGAGAGTCGGGAAACGGAAACAGGGTGAACAGGCAGGTCTGGGATGCTGGATATCAGAGCCTTGACCGGAACTCAAGTACCAGGAGGCCACAGGGAACACACAGGAGCAGCGGCGGCTGCAGATCTGTCATCTGGTCAGGTAAGGCTGGGCCCAGACCTCCACTCCCATGACCCAAGAGCCCTGTCTTGTTCCCTACCCCCAAAAAACACCTCCCAGAGATTCCCCAGACCAATTCCTCACGGACCCACCAAGCCCTGCTCCCCCAAAGACCACTTCTGAGACAACCTTGGTTTGGTTCCTAGGACCCTCCCAGTTCCGCTGCTTAGAATCCTTACCCCTTAGAGATCCACCACCAGATCCTAGAGACCCTCTCGTAGCTGATGCCCAGAGACCTCCAGCTCTGATCCTCCAACCCCCATATGCCCTGGCCTAACTTTGAAGACTACCCTCACCTTGTTCCCCAAACATCTCACCCCTCAGAGGCCCCAGCTTAGTTCTGGAGACCCACCCCACCACTATCCTGCTTCCTAACAATTCTACCTCCAAGAGCTCCCCCAATTTATCTTCCATTGATTCACCAGCCTGCAGTTAGAGCCCCCTAGTCCTACTCCTAGAGTAGTGCCTCTCTAAACCCTGGCCTTCCAGAGACCCTTAGTCCAGTACCTAGAGACTCCTCAGCCCAAGAGACCCCTCTCAGAGACCTTCCCCAGGCCCAGCCTCATCCCACCACTTCTAAACCCACCCTCAGATATTGGCTGACTCAACACCCTGAGACGGTACACCAGGAGCCTCAGTTAGAAGAGGTTATAGGTCGCTTCTGGGCCACTGTGGAGCAGGAGGGCAACTCTGCCCAGAGGAGCCTGGGAGACTCCTCCAACCTGTGAGTCAGTCACTCTCCACCCCCATTCTGCCATCTCCCTCCTCACCTCCATATCCTCCACCCTGTACAATACCCTGCCCGATACCCTGCCCCTCTTTGCCCCCAGCCTGAGCCCCGGTGGCCCTGGCCCCCCGCCCCCCATGAACAGCCCAGGCCTAGGCAAAAAGCGCAAAGTGTCCTTGCTTTTCGACCACCTGGAGACGGGGGAGCTGGCTCAGCATCTCACTTATCTGGAGTTCCGGTCCTTCCAGGGGATCACGGTGAGGATGGCGGGGAGTGGGGTGGAGCCTGGCAAGACTCAGAGGACCCCTACGTGGGCATTAGGCAGGGATCTCGAACTCTCAAACATGGGGGCTAGGAGGTTCGGGAAAATGAGTTAAGCTGGCTGAGGACAGAACCCCTGGGTTCAAATCCATCAGCCCTTCCTTATCTGTGTAACTTTGAAATAGTTTCTCAACCTCTCTGGGACTCAGATTTCTCATTTATAAGATAGAGGTCATAATACTTCATTAGATGGTTGGGAGAATTAAATTAATATGTCCATTTAAAAATGCTTGTCGGGGGGCACCTGGATGGCTCAGTCAGTTGAGCATCTCACTGACTCTTGATCTCAGGTCTTGATATCAGGATGGTGAGTTCAAGCCCCACACTGGGTGTGGAGCCTACATTTAAAAAAAAAAAAATGATTGTCACAGTGTCTGGCACATAGTAAGTGCTCAAAATATTTAATTAATTATTCATTTATTCAAGAGGCATTTAAGTGCACCGTGCCTCAGTTCCATTATCTGTAAGAAGGAGAATTTAACACTTCCTGCCTCATAGGATGATCAGTCTCTGGTCCAGAGTGAATGCTACCTGGTAGAATGATCTGTAATTGTCATACTTTGCCATATTTTACTTACCCAAATGATAATTTCATATGCTTCAACCTACATATAAGTATTAGCTATTGCCACTTCAAGGAAAGGCAGTGATCTGGTTCCTTAATGTGCAAATTTCCTGGTCGCTCACACACACGCACACAGGGTGCAGGACGTGTAGGTATGGAACACTGACCTCTTGAGCAGAACAAATAGAAATTGCTTTCATGCCCTCTTTGCCATCCTTCCTTTTGCTCACTGTATACCAGTCAGGTATACAGTTCCTTCCTTTTGCTCTGATACCAGTCAGGTATACAGTTATGAGCAATAGAACTGGGTTCACACCTGTGTGACCCTGGGCAAACCATCTTTTCTGTGACTCAACAGGCCTCATCTCTAAAATGTGAATAATATAGTACTGTATTCACTTAGTAAAATTGGTGTGAGGATTAAATTAGTTAATAGGACAGAGGGCTCAGAACGGTGCCTGACTTTGTTTAAATATTTCTCTTCAGCGGGAAAGGGCCACGGTGACGTCGAGATGTGACAGCCAGACTAGGGCCTCAGAGGTCGCAACTGCTAGGGGGATGGGCATGTGAGGGCAAGGCCGACGCGCCACTGCCCACCCTGACGCCCACCTCACCCCCAGCCCCAGGACCTGCGGGGCTACGTTTTGCAGGGCTCCGTGCGAGGCTGCCCGGCCCTGGAGGGATCCGTAGGGCTCAGCAACAGCGTGTCCCGCTGGGTGCAGGTCATGGTGCTGAGCCGTCCCGGGCCGGCACAGCGCGCGCAGGTGCTGGACAAGTTCATCCAGGTGGCACAGGTGAGGCCCGCCAGGAGGTGCTGAGGGAACCGCCGCGCGCAGATACCTGACCCCCCACCCTCCACCCGCCTGGCGGTCCGGCTGCCAGGCCCTAGCCACTGCTGACCAGCCCCGGCGTGCAGTCACCCACACCCTGGCCCCGCCCCTTCGCACCACGCCCACCTCGACTCCGCCCCCGAGGTCCTAATGCGGGACTGTGCCTGCACTTCTTCCTTGGCCTTGATATCACCACGCCCAACCCGCCCTGGCCTTCCATTTGGTCCTAGATGTAGCTGTTGACGACGTCCTCCCTTGCCCCGTCCCCCAAGCCCTATGCCCGAATATTCCGTCCACAGGGCGGCAAAAGCGTCTCTGGCAGGTCCCCACGTTTGCGTCACCCCCCACCTCCGTCTCCAGGCCCTGGCCGTCCCTTCGGGACAGACTGCATGCCTCCCTCCACATCACATCAGGTCTCTCGCTGGCCCAGCCCCACTGTGTCACAACCTCTCTCTTCCCCTTCCCTAAATAGATACCTTCGCTCCTTTCTGGAGAAAAGGGAAGCCTCCTGCCCCCACCGTGGCCACACCCCTCGCGTACTTCCTCTCAGGCCACGCCCTTCCTCTCGCCTCTTCCATCCCCTTGCTTTGCCTGTGCCCGCCCCGCGGACCTGGAGGTTCCGGCGTCTGCCCGGGGTCTCCTCGGTCAGATTGTCTTCCATTCCTCTCTGGCTCCACCCCACCCCCACAGCGGCCTCTGCCCCGCAAACTTGGAAAAGGGGAGGATGAAGCAGTTGCCCCTGATGCCCAGCTGACCCCACACTTGTCCGGCTGACGCTTCCGTTTCACTCTGGCCCCATTCACCTCTGCCCTGCTCCTAACTCCAGCCCAGAGCCCAGGCCGTCTCCCTCCAGCTATCTGACCCTCAGAGCAGTCTGAGCCCCAGGCGCCTGTCACCTGACATCTGTCTGAATCCCCCACACCTGTCTAATCCCCAAACCTCACACTTGCCTGACACCCGACCCCACTTTTCTGACCTCATGTCAGTCTGTCATCTGCCTGACCCCCCACGTAATGCCCCTATACCTGCTTGTGGCCCACTCTTTCCTGCCACACCCACTCTTGCCTGCCACCTCCCACCTGAGGCTCACAGTGGCCCATACCCACACATGCACAACACACCAATTCAGCAAGAATGCAGTCATGGGAACCCCCATTTTGCCTCTCCTCCATGTGATACCCACCATCTCTGCATCACCCTTCCTTCCTAGAGGCTCCACCAGCTGCAGAATTTCAACACACTGATGGCCGTCACGGGGGGCCTGTGTCACAGTGCCATCTCCAGACTCAAGGACTCCCATGCCCACCTGAGCCCTGACAGCACCAAGGTGAACCCTCGCTATTCTCCCCAAAGTTTCAGCAATCAATTATCCTGAATCCCCACACTTTTCCCCTATCCCCTCCATCCCTACCGAGGGGCCCTGAAGCCACCTAGAGACCTTGCCCCTCCAAATGGGACGGAACCCCAGACTGTCCTCCTCTGCCTTTCTTCCTCCCTCTTCAAGCATGCACGCCTCACGCTGACCCCTCTCCACTGTTTCTAGTCCTTCGCAGGACTGGAGGGAGACAGATGAGAGAGATGTTAGCAGAGAACTTGCAGTCCAGGTGGGGACTGAAACGATGCCCCTAAGGACATGGAATTTAGGCCATCTACGGGAGGAGTACAGGTTAGGCGTGTCCTGGGAAGTGTATGGGGAGAGTGAGTTATTCATGAGTCTAGTGTGTGAGGTCAGGATCTGGCAGGAAATTAGGCTGGAGATGCCCATGGGAAGATCCTGTTGAGATGCCCAAGCTGAACTAAGGTGCCTGGGCTTATCCAGAGGGCAATGGGGAGCTAGGAAAGGCCTGGTAATGATAACAGCACTCATCAGATTTCAGTTTTGGGGAAAAAAAAATTACTCTAGCCTGAGGAATGGGGAATATGGAGCTTTTCTGAGATGGGGACCCAAAGGGCGGGGGGGGGGGTTTGCTGAGGCCAATGTGGGACATGGAGGGGCTTAGGTGGATGTCCAAAATGCCGCTGGGCCCCTGGGAGTGTGGAACCCAAATGGGAGGTTGCCAGGATACTCCCCTGCAGGGGGCGAAGGGAGCAGAAATGGCCTCCCTCACGACACCCTCCCAACCCATAATATGCCCTCCTGCACAGGCCCTGCTGGAGCTGTCTGAGCTTCTTGCTGCCCACAACAACTATGCCCGCTACCGCCGCGCCTGGGCTGACTGCACGGGCTTCCGGCTGCCCGTCCTGGGTGTGCACCTCAAAGACCTGGTGTCCCTGCACGAGGCACAGCCCGATAGGCTGCCTGACGGCCGCCTGCACCTACCCAAACTCAACAACCTCTACCTGCGGCTGCAGGAGCTGGCGGACCTCCAGAGGCAGCAACCCCCATGCAGCGCCAGCGAGGACCTGCTGCACCTGCTCACGGTGAGCCGCCCGGCCTTGCCCGGGCTGGGGGCCCGGAGACTGCACCTGCAGGCTCTGCAGATTTAGGGTCCTGGGTGCGGGAGGGCCCGTGTCCTTGTGGCGCCCCTTCTACAGATTGGGAAACTGAGGTCCACAATGTGAAGTCACTGGTCTGCTGTCCCACAGCGGTTAAGACCCGGATTTGAACTCAAGCAGGTCAGCCTCAGAACCTGTGTGTTAATGTATGTTAACCACCACACTACATCCGCAGACTGGGAGCGTGGGGTTCTGGCTGCATTCTATTTATATAATACAATTTTATATATGTATTCTTCTGCACTGCCCATGGAGCTAGAAATCGAGAGAGACTGGGATTCTGAAGGCCATGGAGTCTAAGACTGATTTTCAGACCCCAAGACAGGACCAGCTACGTAATTTGCAGTGCCCGGTGCAAAATGAAATGTGGGACTCCTTACTCAAAATTCTTCGGAATTTATGGGGCACCTGGGTGGCTCAGTCATTAGGCCATTACCTTCAGCTCAGGCCATGATCCCAGAGTTCTGGGATCGAGCCCTGCATTGATTGGGCTCCCTGCTCAGCGGGAGGCCTGCTTCTCCTTCTCCCACTCCCCCTGCTTATGTTCCCGCTCTCTCTGTGTCTCTCTCTGTCAAATGAATGAATAGGATCTTAAAAAAAAAAAATTCTTGGGGAGCCTGGGTGGCTCAGTGTGTTAAAGCCTCTGCCTTTGACTCAGGTCATGATCTCAGGGTCCTAGGATCGAGCCCCACACCAGGTTCTCTGCTCAGCAGGGAGCCTGCTTCCCCCTCTCTGCTTGCCTCTCCGCCTACTTGTGATCTCTCTCCCTGTCAAATAAATAAATAAAATCCTTAAAAAAAAAATTGTTCAGAATTTTAAGCCGGTGATAGCAGGGCATTACATGAAGTGGGGCCCTTCCGGATATGGGGCCTGCCTGTGAAGCTGGCCTCGCCCTAAGATGACCTGCCCAAGGCTCTGTGCTCTGCTGATTCCAGAAGGCCATCGAGCCCAAATATTTATTGAGCACCTGCTGTGAGCCAGACACTACTTAGCGCATCAGGAAAAAAAAAACAAACCTGCCGTTCTTGTGGGGCTGACTTCCCAGTAGGGGAGACAGCCAATACAACAAAGTAAATGAGTAAGTCATATGGTCTTTCAGAGGGTAAGTGCTAAGAGTGAAAACTATTAGAAACCAGCAAGGAACGTCATAGGGGTTTACAAGTTTAAATAGGACCCCAAAAAAGCCTCAGCAAGAAGACGGCATTTCTGGACTAGAGAACGGCGGTGTGGAGATGGACCAGGGCCTCGGTGGGAGAGGGGAGCCTAGGGATCCCCAGAGAAGAGGGGCTTTGGCAAGAGGATGAAAATGGGGATCTAGGCAGGGCATAGGCCGAAGGTAGTAGGATGTAGACAAGGATCGGTAATGCCCTTCCTCCCCCTCTCACCCCCCAGCTTTCCCTGGATCTCTTCTACACGGAGGATGAGATCTATGAGCTTTCCTACGCCCGGGAGCCCCGCTGTCCCAAGAGTCTGGTGAGAACTGACCCCTGACCCCTGTCCACCAGCCCAAGCCCACACACTGACTAACTGTGCCCCTCTGTCCCTGGCCCAGCCACCCTCCCCCTTCAAAGCGCCCCTGGTGGTGGAGTGGGCCCCCGGTGTGACACCCAAGCCCGACAGGGCCACCCTGGGTCGGCACGTGGAGCAGCTGGTGGAGGTAAGGAGGGGACTGTGGTCTGGCCACTGGGGGCCAGGAAGGAAGGCATCTGTACAGTCCTGACCCAGAAGAGTTCTAAGACCAGGAGGATCATGGTTTGGCCTTACTCTCTCCTTTCCGTACTCCTCTGAAGTCCGTGTTCAAGAATTACGACCCTGAAGGCCGAGGAACCATCTCTCAGGAGGACTTTGAGCGACTTTCAGGCAACTTCCCCTTCGCTTGCCATGGGCTTCACCCACCCCCCCACCAGGGGTAAGTACTCCTGACTTCTAGGTCCCCCAAAGATGAGGACGCTGGGGCTGCCGCGACCCCTGGGAGAAAGGGGCCAGTCACGCTGAGGTACAATCTCTGCCCCTAGGAATGGCTCCTACAGCCGAGAAGAGCTGACCGGCTACCTGCTCCGGGCCAGCGCCATCTGTGCCAAGCTGGGCCTGGCCTTCCTGCACACCTTCCAGGAGGTCACCTTCCGCAAGCCCACCTTCTGTGACAGCTGCAGTGGCTTTGTGAGCACCCTGCCCCTCTATCAGAGTCCTGGGTCCTGACTCCTCAACAGCCCGGGTTCAGAAGGCCAGCCCTGCCCTGGAGGGCTCCCAAGCCCCAACCCCCAGATGGTCACCAAATTCCAGAAAGCCCCCCAGTCTCAAATAATCCCCACATCTCATATAAACCCTAAACACTGGATATGCCCAGAGTCTGGAAAATGCCCAAATCCCAGATGATCTCTACCCTGGATCGCTGCCAAACCACGGATATCTAAAACCCTAGATAATCTACAAACCTGGGTGGATCGTCTCCAAACGGAATCCAAGTCTTTAGACTCCAGATAATTCAAGCCCTGGGTAATTTTCAAATTCAAGGCATCCTCAAACTCTGGATAACAGACAGATCCCTCAATCTCCAAACCAAGACTAATTCACCAACCTTGGATTACTTCCCCAAGTCACGTTTTCATTCACTCCCGATTCACGGAATACCTCCCGTGTGCCAGGCTGTTCCAGACTTGAGGGCTGTGGAGGGGGCCACACGGCACAAGACACGACAGACACAATCCCCGCCCATAGAATTTATGGTTTATTAATTCCAGATTTTATCTAATTCTCCTATCCCAGATGACTCCCCAAACTCCTTTAGTCCCCACTTAAGCCTCCAGCCTTGAGAATTTCCCAAACCAGATGGTCCAATATGACCTCCCAGAGACCAACCCCAGCCCCATGCACAGCCCTCCTCCCTCCAGCCTATGTCACCAATTCTGCTTTCTCTTCCCAGCTCTGGGGCGTCACCAAGCAAGGCTACCGCTGTCGGGGTGAGTGCGGCCTCAGTGGCGGGAAGGGAGAGCAGCACCTCCAGGCCGGATGAAGGGGTGGGGGTGGGGGGCAGGCTGGGCCTCTGACCGCTACCTGCTGACCTTCCCCCAGACTGCGGGCTGTGCTGCCACAGACACTGTAGGGACCGCGTGAAGGTGGAGTGTAAGAGGAGGCCCGGGGCCAAGGGCGACATGAGCCCCCCTGGAGCCCCCGCACCGGTTCCCCAGGCCAGCTGCGGTAAGACCCAGGGTGGGGCAGTCCTGGGAAGGGGGTCTGATGGATGCGGACAGAAGTCTGGGGTCATGAGAACGGTCATGAGGGCCGTTCCCATGATACCTATATCCCTCTCATCTATCACCCCACAAACAGGCTCAGAAGACAGTCTCTCCTACACACTATCCCTGGAACTTGAGACAGGGTGCCAACTTTGCCATGCGTGGACCCAGACGGAGCCCCCACACCCTTCCTGGGAAGCAGAGACGGTAAGGAGGAACTGCCTGCCACCATCAGCTGGATACAGGAGAGATCAGGCCATTTGCTTGGGGGAAAACCCAAGCAGATTTGGGGAAGCAAATCTGCAGGAGTCCTCAATTGCACGGGCAGGAGGGCACAGACCCTGGTTAATTTCTGATGTTGATAGGAAAATAAAATTTTCAATATGTTGGAGTAGGGGCGGGCAGCCACTAGTAGAACAGAAAAAGGATTTTAAGGAGAAAAATGGAAAAGGAAAAAAAACCGGCAAGGATAAAGCCAAACACACCAGGAACTATAATTGGCGTCAGTGGAGTAAATTTTACTATTCAAAGGTAGAGACCTTCGGGTTGAGTCAAAAAACCGGAACATCCAGAGGAGTTTTCATTTATCTACTAAACAAAGTCGGAGAGAGGCTCTGCCTGCCCCTGGCAGTGCCCGGACTCCGACACACCACCCCCTCCCCACGTGACCCAGTATCTTCCTCCTTCCAGGTGCCCCTCCCAATGACCGCCTCGCCACTCGCCCAGTCCTCCAAGCTGAATTCCTAGACGCCTGTTATTCAGCATCCAGCAGGACCCCCAAAGGCCCCGCTGCCTTCCCAGCCACACCGCCTTCGGGAAAGAGTTCATCATCTCCTCCTTGGAAAGTTATTTTCTTCCTTTGCCTCAGAGTGGCCACAATGTGTACTCTCATTTCCCTGCACTTTGCATCTGTAGGTTTTGTGTTGGATACGTCCAGACTTAGGTATCACCCCACCAACTCCTTACGTCTCCATTTTACAGATGAGGAAGCTGAGGCCCAGGGAGGTTAAGCTGCTCTCCAAGGTGGCAGAGTCCCTAAGTGTTGGAGGCAGGACTCAAGTCCTCTAAAATGAAAGCTCCTTACCACTATGCTACACTGACAGTCAGCACGGGTCAGGCTGGGCCCTTATACTCCTAACTCTGGGGTTCCAGAGACAGGAGAGAAGGCTAGAGTAGAGGTAGAACAGGGAGCCTGTGAACACCTGAGTCCCTCCCCTCCCCAGAGCCCTTCCATGTCTCCCTCTGACTCAGGGGCAAAGCCGAAGCCCTCACTGCGGCCCACTTCTCACAGTCTGTTTTGTCACCTCAAGGACCTCACCTACTACCACTCACCCCTTTACTCATCCTGCTTCAGCTACACTGGTCTCTGTGGTCCCTGAACATGCCGAAAATCCTCCTACCTCAGAGCCTTTGCACTGGCAGCTCTCTCTGCCTGGAATGCTCTTCCAGAGGCCCACACAGCTCCCTCTTTAGGACTTAGGTCTAATGTTCCCTCCTGAGGGAGGCCCTTCTGACCATACTCAAAGTTGCAGTCCACCCCCCAGTCCTGCTCCTGCCTTGTTTTTCTCCAAAGTCCTTAACCCACCTAACAAACTATACTTATCTATTTATCTTGTCAACAAATGTCTGCTCCTCTTCACCGGAAATTGTCAACTCCAGAAGAGCAGAGGTTTTATAATCTATATTTTTTCACTGCTGTAACCCTAGTGTTGGAAACAGGGCTGGCACATGGGGGTACCTGAGAACTCTTTGTCCGGTGCCTGCAGGTCTCCTTCCCCGCACCCACGGGAAGGCAAAGATGTGTTGCTAAAGAGCAGAGGACTATGAGAGTCAGAGCAACAGGGACCTGTTGAGACCCAGGGGACAAAGACACCCCTACCCCTCCTCAAACCTGAGCACCCCTGACCTGGCTCCCCAGAGATAGGTCCTACAGCTGTCATAAATTAAATTTATTTTCCAGAGAACATGGTCCTTGTTGTTGAATGGGGGGTGGGGGGAGGACATGAGGGAACTTAGGAGCAGGGGTTGTGAGGCCTGCGGGCCAAATGCCAAGAGAAACTCAAAGTGTAATCCAAGGATTACCAATGGCATCAGCACGTCACAGAGGACCCCCCACCCAACCACCAGTCCCCCTTTACTTCTTCTTCTTCTTGCGGCCCCAGTTCTGGCGGCCTGCCTTCCGCCCACCTCCATCCTCTCTTCTGCTCTGCCAGCTGGGCATGGGAGCCTCCAGCTCATTTGGACGGCCCCCCCGGTCTGGCACGTTGCCCATAAGCACCTGAGAGTTGATCAGACTTGAGTTTCAGGGAAGAAAAACAAACAAGGGGACCGGAGAGCCAAGTTTGAAGGCCAAGGATGTGGGGGCCCTTCCCCACTCCCCAGCACCCACCTTGTTGATGGCACAGCAGGTCCCTCGGCGGGCAGCCTTGCTGGTGGCTGGGACAAGACGAGACAGATCTGCTCGGGCAGCCAGGACGTGTGCGATGGAGACATCTGTTTCTGGGGTCAGAGCCTCTCGAATTGGGATCAGCACTGCCTTCATGGCTTCTCCTTGGGCCTAGGGAGCGGGGCACGGAGATGGTGGCCAAGAGCCCTCCCCAGGTGGGATATGTCCACTTGGAAGCATTTCTCTCTCCACTTAGGGCCTCACCTCCCGCATCTCTAAGAGGTCCCAGCTCAGAGCTGGGAATTCTAGAATGCCCTGGACCTCTAAATTCTAGAGTTTTCTGGAGGCCCTGAAATTCTAGAGCCCCAAACCTTATAAGATTCTAAGAAATTGCTATGAGGTCATATTCCTGGTCCTCGCTCTTCCTTCCTGTAGTGGCAGCCCCCACAACTGGGCCTCTCTGCTCCTGCCCAAGTCCTTTTCCCACACCTCTGCCCGATCACTCCAGTGGAAAGATGATGTCGTGAAGTCCAGGCGTTTCAGGAGCAGGCAGCGGCGGCAGCAGTACTGGTCTCCCAGCCTTTGGCACAGAGACTCCAATGCCTCCTGGGGAAAAGGCCTCAGTCATGCCAGGGGTCCCCCTCACTCCCATCTCCAGGCAAGGATGCTGTTGGCATACAGTCTTACACAGTCTTACCCATCTGGGTGCGTCCAGTGGAAAGCTGAGGAGGGGCTGCAGGAACCCTGGGGGCAGGGAAGGCAGCAGCTCAGAGATCTGACGGGAGAAGGGAGTCTGAGGTTGACCAGGCAGAAACCAGATGTACTCTCCGTGGATTCCAGTTCCCCATGGGCCTGAGGACCCAGGCCTCGGAATTAAGAATGGTGGTCGCAGCTCTAGAAAAACATCCCCCCGGCTGGGGCACTCTGGCCAGAACCTATTTTAGAGAAAGGACTCTCCCCTTATAACGAAAAGTGGGGTGGCCCCGGTACGGAAAGGACTCCAGCTCTCTACCTTGTCGTGTAACTCCCACAGCAGCCGGCTGGCGGCGGTCCCAGGCGTCGGCCTGGGCAGCCCCAGAGCTTGGAGGGTAAGGACCAGTTCCTGGACCATGCCAGCTCCCTCCTCTGCCCCTTCCCCACAGGGCGGTGCGGGGCTGGGATCCAGCCAGGAGTACAGACGCAGGAGACGGGCAGCCTGGAGCTCCGAGCAGAGAAAGCCTAAAAGGGAAAGGGAGCACTGCAATCAAGAAGGGCTGCCGTCCCAAGCACTGGGGTCAAAAAGCGCCACCTCGTTCAAAACCGCCAGGCTTCCAACACTCAGGCCTTCTAGTTCCGCCCACCTAGAACCCTGGCTCTACCTCCATGATAAGCTCCACCCACTTTGGGGGACCCAGTCCCCCGCTCGGACTTCGAACCCCGCCCACGTCGGGACCACCCGGCGGGCTACAGGAGATCCAACCCACGTGAACTTCGAGACACTCGGGTCAAAATTCGAACCCCACCCACCTCACGCCCGCTTCTATCCTAACCACACCCCTGGGGGGGGAACCCTGGCGGCGCTCCACCAGCAGAGCCCGCCCCCCGGAGGCCGTAGCCTCGCCCACTTCCGCATCCCGGGCTCACGCAGCAGGCGCAGGCACGCGCCGGGCTCCCGCAGCGCCGCCGCGCCCTCTCCGCCGCAGAGCGCGCGGTCCGGGCAGTGCAACTCCTGCAGCAGGCCGGCCAACTGTCGCAGGAATTCCTCCTCCGCACCGGGGCCTGCAGGAAGCCGGAGAAGTCAGGGAGCGACGGCGACCCCGCGGCCCCACCCCTCCGGGACGCCCGCTCCACACGTACCGTCGCCGGCCCTCAGGGCCTGGGCGCTCTCCCCTCGCTCCCGCTCCAGGGCGCCCAGAGTCGCCAGCTCCGCCGCCAGCCGCACGCACAGCGCCCTGAAGTCTGGACACGAGGGGCCCAGCGACGCCGCTCCCGAGAAGCCCTCATACCTGTGGCGGGGCCGAGGCAGCGGGAGGGGGTTGGGAAGGCCAAGAGCAATTTCTGAGGGCGAACCTGTCCCTTCCTGCGCCCCCGCCCCCGCCCCCAGCCACACCCCGTTCCCCTTACCCCAAGGCCAGCAGGTCCCGGACCACAGCGGCCCCCTCCCGCGCTTCCGCCTCCGCCCCCTCCATGAAAGCGTCGCCTCCTCGCCGGCGTGCGCCCCCTGCCGGCCGGCGGGAGGCCCCGCCCCAGGGGCGGCGTACGCAGTCGGCGCGGCTCCGGCCAATCAGCCCCTAAGGGCCCTTGGCGTTCCGATTGGTGCAGGAGGCAGCAGAGCCCGCCCTCAGGCAGCCGGCGCCGAGAGCCCGAGCGCCGAGGTTCGGCTAACCCAGTCTAGACCGTGGAAAACCGCGGGGTCCGTAAATCCAGCGCGAGCATTCGGGATCCCAGCTGTCGCGACAGGCCAGCGGGTGTCGCTATTGCCGCGACTTAGAAACTTGGCTTTTCTTTTTCTCAGCCTCGCTCAGATGCCCTCCGCCCTCGAAGCACCTTAGACCCAAGTGGTGTTCTCCAAATTCTGCTCCAAATGCAGAAACTTATTTCCTCCTTTCCAACGTAGAGTTGGAATTACGTCAGGGACTCAGGAAGCCCGGCTCGCCCCCTCACACACAGCCGCCCTCCTCATCGATCACAACCAGTGGGGCCTTCACCTCTCTTTCTCCCTAGGCCTTGGAGAGGGAACAGGTGCAATATACTGTCGTAATTAAGAGATTGCACCCTGGGGGTCAGGCACGCAAGGGCTAGGGCTTGACTCCATCACTCCCCACCTCTGTGTCCCTGCCAGATTGCTTCCTATCTGCGTAATGGGAATAAAACTTAGCTTTTAAGAGTTCTGAGGATGAGAGTCCTGTATGTAAGTGTTTAGAAGACATAGTACTCAGTTAATAACACATTTTGAACATTTTGTGTGTGCTACTAGCCGAAGTATCTTAGATCCGTTTTAGGGAGGAGAAACGGAGGTTTAGACAGACTAAGAGTGAATGTGTGGTGGTGCTAGGACTCAAATTCACATCCGATTCCAAAGTCCATGCTTTTAATCACTTAACCTAGTACTGTTAGTACTGCTACTGTTTGGTTTGCTGTTAAAATTATAATCCTCTGTAGTGCTACCTCCCCCAAGGCTGGGTAATGGTACCTTTGTTGACCTTAAAAAAACATTAAAAATCGCCCAAGTCAAAACCTTGGAATCACAGCCTCGATTCCCTTCTTCTTTGCAAACTCTATCTACATTTGTGGATTCTACCTCCAAAATGGATTCGTTATCTTGCCAACTTCTCCCTGCCTCCACTGTTCTCACCCTGCTGGCTTGTGCCTTTGCCTTCCCCCGGACCATCACAGCAGCCTCCTCCCTGCTCCCTACCCAGCTACCCACC
The DNA here is from genome assembly GCA_028646535.1 of Procyon lotor. Taxonomy (NCBI): domain Eukaryota; kingdom Metazoa; phylum Chordata; class Mammalia; order Carnivora; family Procyonidae; genus Procyon; species Procyon lotor. Next base: position 36,807,849 of record CM053620.1, on the reverse strand, counting down.
CCCTACTGTCTGTTTCCCACCAGCAACCAGAAGTAGCGTGTAAACACCTGAGTCAGGTCACAGCCCTCCAGTGCTTGGAGCCTTCCCGTATCTCCCATCTCACTCAGGGTGACCAGCAATATCCACGCAATGGCCTCAAGGACCCACAGATGTGCTCTGTCTCCTCTGTGCCCTCATCCCCTAAACACCCTCCTTCCTGCTTCCTCTCCTCCAGACACTCCCTTCCTTGATGTCCCTCAGACTTAACCTAGAATGTTCTGCCTGCAGACATCCACAGGACCCCCTCACCTCCCTCAAGGTCTTACTCAAATGCCAGCTCCTCAGTGAGGCCTCCCTGGTGACCCTGCCTAAAAATGACCGTACCCCCATCTCCGCTTTACTTTTCTCTATAGAGCATATCATTCCTAACATGTCGTTTATCGTCTCCTTCACTGTAAAGTTCATAAGCTGCTCGTGAGAAAGGATCTCTGTCTGTTCTGTTCGATGCCTTGTCCTCGGGGCCGAGAACAGGGCCTGGCGTACAATGAGGGTTCAGTGAGTGTACTTGAGTGACTGAATGAATGTATAAAACTCAGCCAGAGGGTCTGCTTGGGATAAAGGATGTGAAGGAGAAAGGACAAATTGGGTAGGCGCGTGGTTTGGTGGTTCAGGAAGGTGAGTGGATGGGGTGCATCGATGCAAATAAAGGACACAAGCTGAGACTTTGTCACAGACATTTCTTGGAGCGAATATCTCATGCCCCTTCCCCAATGACAAGGCTGGGTCTTTGGCTCCCATCCTCCCCTGCCACGGCAGCCTGCACTGACGATAACAAATATTGAGGTCACAGACTGGCTTGGAATCAAGATCAGGAAGATAAATGTCGGGGTGCCTCCCCCAAATCTGGGGGTCAAGCATCCAATCTGAGGGGCAAGCAGCTGGGAAATTGGGCCTGGGGGCTCCAGGGTCTGAGGTCTTCCTGGCTCCCAGGGTCAGCCCTCCACGCACCCCTGATTTGGGGGTGATGAAGAGTAATCATGGATCAGAGGTGGGTATCAGCAGGGAGCAGGACTGGGGGACCTGGGAGAGGCGGTGCTGGGAGGTGGGGGCCGGGGGAACCTTCCCCAGCTCCCACCGCTTCATCCGCAGATCCCACAGCACCTTACAGCACTCTGGTCCCCGTCCCGCCCCTCCCCAAAACGAGGTAGGTTAAGAATGGAGCTTCCCCCCCGCCCACCACGGAAGGGAGGAGACCGAGGCACAGAGAAGGGGATGGGGACCCAGGCCGCCCCAGCCCCCGGTCCCTCCGCCCTCAGCTCTGGTGGGTCTGACAGTGACGAGAGCTGGGCAGAGTGGGGATGGGAAGGACATCCCCCTTTTCTCTCACCCATCCCAGGGTCTGGTTGGGAGAGCGGAATCTCACAGGTTCCGGATGTAATAAATAGTTAATAATTTAAAGGGAGTGACAGAAGGATCTAGCCCTCTGACCCCCTTAACCTATCCACTGAACCCCTACAAGGCCATCCACGTCTGGGTAATGAAGAAAGGTTAAGTGCACATTTCTAGATGCTTGGGACCACACGCAGGTCCCAAGCCCATACAGCATTGAGACTGTCTTGCTCCAAGACCTTGATCCTCCACTTCAGGCCTTCGGATTTGAGGCACCCTGAAAGTCCCATTCCACTCAAGGAAAAGACTGTGGCATCACAGAGGGCCATGAAACCAGCTTTCAAACTTCACAAAGCAACCCCCAACTCTGAGATGGAAGGGATGGGGTTAACAGGGCAGAACATAAGAGGCTTGGACCAGGGCTGGGGCTTCAGGTTGGGCTTGGGGCAGTGTGTGTGTGTGTGTGTGTGTGTGTGTGTGTGTTAGAGCTGTAGCTGGCCTAAAAAGTGCCTCTGTGCACAGTGCAACCAGCAGAATGTGGGGTGAATTCCAGCCGCATGCCCACCTTGACTGTGTGTCTTTGCCTAGCAAACAGCCTGCACCATCACCTATGACAATGCTTGGTCCTAGAGATGGACGTGGGGGAGCTCTGGGGTGCTCCTGGAATCCAGAAACATGAGCTCAAGATGATGGTTTTTTGTTTTTGTTTTTTACCCTAGTAAAGGAGTAGTTCTGTGAAATGCTCGGGGCTTGGGCTGGGGCCCTTGGGGCTTGAATTCAGAGGTCTGGGACTTTGGGGTTTCTGGGGCTTATGGATAGCAGGATTCACGGGCAGCAGGTATCAGGGAATATCAGGCTTAAGAGGTTTGAGTCCACAGAAATCTGGGATCTGAAGGTGCTACAGTCCTGGAGCACCTCAGTTGTCTCTGGTATGGAGGGACCAAGGTCTTGAGTCAGGGACAATCCCAATGTTATGTAGGCTTAAGCCCTGAATTTGGGGGACCAGTGGCACCTTGGGGTCTTAGGACCAGTGCTCCCAAAGCACCTTGGGGTCATTCAGGAGCTGGGGGCCCAGGGGTGAGAGGCCTGGGTTGCCATGAACATCCCATCATCTGGGAGCTAAGCTTCCAGCCTTGAAGGGATTGGGGATCTGTGGGTACAAAGGAGCCAAAGATTCCAGGCCATTCTGGGGCTTGAAATCCAAGGTGTTTTGAAAAAGGGTTATCTGAGGACTTGAGACCAGTGCCTTGGGCCCTAAGGGGTTGGTGGCCTTCAGTACTACATCTGGGAGTATTAGGCACCTCAGAGTCCTATATATGAGATCCAAAGCTCTGGGAACACTGGCTTGGGACTAGTGGGTCTACAGAGGTCTTTGATCCTTGGTTCCCAGAGCATCCTAGAGTCTGATGTCTAGATCTTGGTGGGGAGAATAGGGGGAGGCTCTGAGATGAATCTAGCAAGTCATTTCAGTCAGAGATCATCTGTTTGAACATACCTATGGACTCAGGGCATCTTGAGAGGGTTTGGCGCTTCCGGGGTCCTAGGGGCTACAAGACTATCTCTGATATGGGTGCCTCAAGTTTTAGGTGAGCATTCAGGGACCATTTGGGGTGAATCTGGGTTCCATGGTCTCAAGATCCAGGCGTAATTGTATGCAGTCAGGGCCAGGTATCGGCAAGTCCTGACTCACTATAATCCGAGGGCTCGTGTGTCAGGCATCATGGGGTCTGGGGTGGTTATTTGAACAGGGAGTCGAGGTTCAGAGCCCTGCGACTCTCAGGGACACCTAGCCTGCCCGAGGTGGAGTTTGGGGGATGCCTGGAGTCTCCCCAGTCTAGATCAGGGAGGGATTTGGTGGCAGGATGAGGGTGCCAGAACTCAGGATGCCTGGGACCTCTTGGACAGACATCCCAATGAAGCTGGGTCTGGGGTCTCTCAGTCCTAGATTTGGGGTCCAGGTTCCAGGTCTGGGGTCTCTCAATCCAAACTCAAGCTCCAAGTTCCGGGAGTGCCTAGGTTTGGGTTTGGGGGTCCGAACGGCGTCCAGGGTCCTGGACCCTCAGGTTGGGGTCCTTGGTGCGGCTACCGGACCCACCAGGCCGTCCTCACCGCGCCGCTTCCTCGTGGCGACCCCCGCAGCCTGCGCAGCCGCATCGCGCCGCGACCCAGTGGCAAGCGCGCAGGGGCGCATAGCAGCAGAGGCAGGGCACCGCCAGGGAGAGGGCAGCCAGCGCGGCCCAGCGCGCCGCGGGACGTGGGTGGCCTGGCTCGCAGGCGCACGGGTCTGAGAAGTCACCCTCGGCGTCCGACAGGCAGTGGTAGAGCAAGCTCTCGGCGCACCACAGGCAACTGAGCCGGCGCACCAGCAGGCGACCGGGGTCCGGGGCTTCTGCGCAGCGACCTCCGCGCCCATCCGCGCGGCGGCGGAAGAGGGCCCGGCAGTGCACGCAGCGCGCCGCCTCCTCCGCCTCCGGGGAGGCCTTGGCTGGCGCAGGGGCAGGGCCGGGGCCCGGGGGTGGGCGAGCGGGGGGCGCTGGCGGGGCAGCCTCGGCGAGAGGGGCGGGGAGTGCGGCGGGGGGCCCCAGGGCTGCGCCCCTCAACGCGCCGGTCTTGGCGAAGCGCACGACGCAGGTGGACAGGGCGAGGGGCGCGGGCGGCCCGGCGCGCCGGTAATCCTCATAGCCACGGCCGCCCCAGCCCGGGCCCCCTGCCCCGGCCAGGGGCTCTGAGGGCTCCGGAATCCCCGTGAATGGTAGGAGCGGAGGGTAGCTCTGTGGGGCGAAGGGATAGAACAGGTTAGCAGGGCCTGTGATCCCCCACACTCCACCATATTCCATCCCAGTCTCGGAAGACTTGAGAATCCAAAGACCCTTCAGGCCTCATTCATCCTAGGAAACTGCCCTGGGATGCTGAGTGTCTGGGTCTGGCGCTCAGACTTCCAAGCCCCCAGCTCAATCCTCTCAAATCCAAGACCAGACCAAAGAATCCAGGCACCAAGCCCACACCTTAAGGACCTTAGGGATCCAGGCTCTCAGCCCTGTCCTATCTCAAGACCCAGGAAGTCCCAGCACCCAGTCCTCCATACTCCCAAACCCGGGAGCCGGAGACCCCAGCTATGTCCTGAAGGACACAGGAATCCAGTCCCCAGCGAGCATTAGCCCCCCCTTAGAGCCCATGCCCCGCCTAATGAATGAACCAGTCTAAAGAACTCCTTCCACAAGTATGAAAAACTCCCCAATATACTCGAAGAATTGTCTAAGTCGTCCCTAAGCCCCTCTGATTCAGAACTCGGAACTTGCCAAAATCTCCAAGAGCGCAGGACACACGGGGAAAGCCCACACGGACCCTCCGAGGAACCTAAGTCCCCAGGCACCCTCTAGAACCATCACTAGCACGAGTTCAAGCCAACCGTCCCCGAGGATCCGTTTGCGGTCTCTTGCCCTTCTGGGGTCTCAGCGCCCACCTACTTCTGGACCCCAGCATCCTGTCCCACTGCCCCGCCCCCTGAGCCCCAGACTTCCGCGGGAGTTGAGAGGTCGCACCTGAGTGGAGGAGCGGCGGCGCTGGGGGGACGTAGGCGGCCCGAAGCCAGAAGCTGACTCCACCGTGATGATAGTGGCCGCCGCGGCTGTGGGAGGCGTCTCCTGGCGGCTGTGACTGGAGGAGGACTCGCTATCCACATGGGACTGGGGGAGAGTGGCGGCCTCAGAGCCGGACCCCCGGCACAGCTGACGCCCTCATATAGACCCCCTCCCGTGGCGAGCGAGGGCTCTGCGGCCAGACAGGCCTCGGTGCAAGCCCCGGCTCTGCCACTGACTGGTTGTGTGACCTCCGGCAAGTGAGCTCATCTCTTTGAGCCTCAGTTTCCTTCTCTGTAAAATGGGGATCATAATAGTGTCTATTCATAAGGTTGTGGTTAGGACCCACTGCAAAGGGTATAACACATGCCTGAAGTACAGGATCAGCTGGAAATGGTTACTTTTCTTATTACTGGACCCCTTCTTTATCTGCTTTATCTGCTCGGCCACCTTCTGGACTCATTCTCACCCCCACACCTTGACTGGGGCCCCCCCACCCCCCAGGAAGGTGTTCCTTCCCAATCAAACCACCTGTCCTTTACAAATGGAAACGTCACTTCTCAGACCCTGTTTCTTTTCTGTAGCTTGGGGTGGGGGGGTCATCCTTCAGACTTCATCCATCTGCTATCTTCAGTAAACATTCCTTGAGCACCCACGGCATGCCAGGCTCACGCAAGGCCATTGTAAGGATTTAAGATGGAGCATGGGAAGTCCAGCATCTTTCTTGAGTAAGCAGCAAATACACGGGACTTGTCCCCCGTGATTTCTGTAGCCCCACCCACCTCTCCCTCGACCCTTTTGATTCCCACTTTTCTGCCGAGGGAACCAGTTTTGTTCTTCTAAGTCTCAGCAACTCCCACTGTTCCCAGCAAATGCCAAATCGCATCTGACATTATGTGCATTTATTCATTCAATAAATGTACTCAACACATATTTACTGAACACTTACTGTATACCAGGCACTGTTTTAGGTCTCGGACATGCAGCAAGAAAGCAACAAAAGATCCTTTACTAACCTCCTGGAGCTGGCATTCTAGCAATAAACTAACAGATAAGAAAATTGTCTATAATGGGGCACCTGGGTGGCTCAGTCGATTAAGGGGTTAAGTGTCTGCCTTTGACTCAGGTCATGGCCCCAGGGTCCTGGGATTGAGCCTCTAGTCAGGCTCCCTGCTCTATTAGGAGCCTGCTTCTCCCTCTCTCTGCTCCCATTTCGTGCTCTCTCTTGCTATCTCTCTCTCAAATGAATAAAGTCAGAAAGAAAGAAAGAAAGAAAGAAAGAAAGAAAGAAAGAAAGAGAGAGAAAGAGAAAGAAAGAACTGTCTATATAGAGAGGAAATAAGGAAAATATCTTAGAAGATGGGAAAAAATTAGAACGATAGGGAGCATCGGGACATCATGGTTTTGAACAGCTTACTCAGGAAGAGCCTCACTAAGAAGGCAACATGTGTATAAAACCCTGAAGGAAGTAAGGGGATGAGCTATGTGGAAATTTGGGGAAGAGAATTCCAAGACTGAAGGAATAGCCAGTGCAAAGGCCCTGAGACAGGAACGTGCCTGGCATGTTGGAGTAACAGTGAGGAGGCTAGTATGGCTGGAGCAGAGTGAGCAAAAGGGAAAACAGGGGGCCAAATGGTATGGGATCTTATATGCTTTGTCCTTTACCCTGAGTAAGATGGACCCCTGGAAGGGCTCTGCGTGGAGGGATGGCTATGATCTGTCTTAGATATCAATAGGGTCCCTATGGCTGCATGTGGGGAACTCCTAGACAGTAGGAAATAGGAGGGAAGCAGTTGACAGTAAGAGGCTGGCGAGATGCTCCGGTTGGCAGACGAGGTTGGACAGTGCCAGGCTGGAGGCAGATTCTAGTCACTTTGAAGGTGAAGCCAATATTTGATGACAGATTAGATTAGAAGCATAAAGGAGGACAAAAGTCAAGGATGACTTCAAGGTCGGTATCCTGAGTAACTACTAGGAGGACGGACTCGTCATTAAATTGTTCGCTATAAAAGATGTGGCTTATCTTTTTTCTTTTTTTTTTTAATTCTTTGCCTTTCCACACTAGAATAGAAGCTCCATGAGGAAAGGGACTTTGTTTTGTTCACTGATGTATCCCCAGTGCCTAAACACTACCTATTTGCAGGTGCTCAATAAATACTCTTGAATGAATATGTGACCCATAATAGGAGAGGAAAACCAGGGTAACGGGTATTACGTTGACACTAATAGTTTGGGCCCAAATTTGTGTTTCCAGCGTGTGGCATGCTGCCTGAGACACAAGAGATGCTCAAGAATGTTTGGAGAATAGAAATAAACCCCTGCCCTCCCAGCAGAGCTGCGTCCTGGACTCACCGTCAGAGGGCAGGGAGTCTCGGCGGTGTCCTGGGAAGGGGAGGAGGAAGAGGAGGAGGAAGAGGGGGTAAGCGAGCCTGGGGCAGGGAGAGAGGCAGACAGTGAGTTCCCAGGGTCCCAGTTTCTCCAACCCCATCCTCCAGCGCCCACCACCACCGGCGCCACTCACCTCGACCCAGCGCGGCCAGCGCGGCCAGCAGGCTCTTCTGAAACTCATCAGCCTCTGCGGGACTCTGGAAGGTCAGTCCAAACTTGCAGTCGCCCAGGCTCCAGTGATGGAAGATGGGGTTCACTTTGTTGTAAACCAAGCCTGGCCTCAGGGTACACTCCAAGGTGGTCTGAGGGGGGTAGGAGGGGGTGAGGTCAGAAGCCCCCTTCCAGCCACGCCTGTGACTTCCTCTCAATCCTCCGCCTATCTGCATACCTCAGCATCCCACAAATTTCATTTGTCAATCCCAGGTGTACCCCTGAGCCCCGACCAACAACCCAACACCACTTCCTAATTTTATCGAGCACACCTTTGATACCCCAATTTTACCCCAAGCCCCTTGATCCCTATATTGTCCTCATACCCTCTTCTGATAACCCAGTGACTCAATAATACTCCCCAAACTTTACTGAACAGCTCAGAATATTACTGTTAATTTCCTTCTAATGTTGGGACAATCTCCCAAAATGCTACCCCCAAATTCTTATCAACTCCCATAGCTTTCCCCTCAGATGCTGGTCAACACCCTAGATGTTTCTTCACATCCTTGCCCAACATCACCATATTCCTTCACACCAGTTCAAATCCCCCTACATTGTTCCTTCTGCCCCCTACTCTGAAATGCAAGCCGTCCCCCCAAGCCTTTTCAAACAAGCCAAGTCTTCCTACTACATTCCCAGCTGAAACTTCACCGTTGTCCTTCCAAATCATGCCAGGCAGCCCAGAATGTTCCTGCTGAACCCACATACAGGATCATAAACCCTATTTGACCCGTCCAGATGGTCCCCCACCAAATGCCTCCATATACTTAGAGCAGGCAGGGGCCAGTGGCGTGGGGCCTCCTGGTAAGGATCTCTGAGCAAGATGGAGCCACCAGAGGGTTCTGAGCAGAGGGAAGGACATGATCTGAGTCAGGTGTCAGCAAGGCCCGTGTGGAACAGACTGAGGTCGGGGGATGGAGCAGGAGCAGGGCAAGACCGGGGAGGAGGCTGCTGTGATGGTCCATTGGACAGTGGCAGCGGATGGGCCCTGCTTGATACCCCAGATATTCTCAGAATGCCCAGTCTTCTCCAAACTACATTCCACACCCCGGCTTGACTCTGGGCTGGGAGATGACCTGACCTCATCTCTGCACTCCCGGTCCCGACCCCTTACTTCCCCCATGCCCCCACCCTACCCCCACGCCCCAGGGTGGCTCACTTTCTGGTCCCGAAGGCGCTCCCCGTGGATGACGTAGTGCCCCTGGCGGGCCCCCCCCTCGGGCCTGGCCCCTCGGACCCGGCAAACGCTCACCTGGCTGAGGCCCCCGCCCCCCACAGGCAGCCAGCCCCCACTGGAGTCATCTCGGGCCATCACCACGGCTCGGACCTGAACCATGTACCTGGAGGGGGTGGGGAGACCACACGGTCAGTGGGCTGCAGTGCTGCTCCCCCGTTCTGTGTTCCCCCAACCCTCACCCCCCACCTCGTCCCTCACTGCTGGGTCCGCTGCACCAGCAGGCACCAGTTTTCACTTTTTCTGACATACCTGCCTTCTCCCCCCCACCCCCCATGCCCACCTTATTCCAGCATGGCTTCTTTCTTCCTCATGCCATCTCTTTTCTCCCATGCTTATCTTCTCCACATCTACCTTTCCTCTCCACACCCACCTTCCTCCGTTTCCTCATCGTTCCCACCCTGACCCCCATAGCCTCGGTTTTCCACTTCCCTTCCCCCTCCAGCTCTTCCCCTATCAACCCAGTCTCCTTCTCATCCCTCAGCACCTTCCCACAGCCCCACCCATCGTTCCCCCTCACAGCTGGGTGCCTGCGCATATGTATTTTCTTAGAGCCCATCAACTCAGCTCCAGAGCCCCCCTACACTGTCTCCACACTCTGCCGCCCAGGCCACTGGCTGGGTGAGAAACCCAGGCTCTCTTCCCCGCCCCCCCACCCCTTCCCGGATTTATGAATGAGACCGGATGCAAAGCTCACTGAGTCACCCAGCAACGGGAGATGGGCAGGGAGCAGCGAGAGAACCAGAAATGGCCAGAGAAGAGGCCGAAAGGGAGATGGAGGCAGAAGAAGCCAGCGACGGGCGACCGAGACACAACCAGAGTGCATTTCATTCACAAAAATCAAGCCTGCCCTCTCAGGTCCCAGCCGAAGGAAGGCAAGGGGGAGAGATTGAGGGGAGGTGGAGAATTGATCCCTCCTCCTCCCCCTCCCCGCCCCGGCATCCTTCAGAACCATCTTACCCCGCCCCCCAGCTCAGGGGACGTAGCCCTCCGCCCAGTAATCGGGATCAGCGTCCAGCCCCTCACTACCACCTAGCGCAGGGACCCTGGCGTCTCAACCTTAGGGACCCAGGCAACGAGCTCTAGCCCCTTCCCCCACCTGCAGGCTGTCGGTTTTTCCCGGCCTTCGGGAGGGGAAGGGGCGGTCGCAGCGCCCCCAGCCCCCTTTTCTCAATGGGATGGGATTTTGTGAATGAGCAGTCACGTGATGCTGCTTCCTTTGTCCGCCCGCCTCCCCCGACAACAGGTGAAGCAGAGAAAGAGGGCAGGGGTCCCCCAGGGCCTAGCTGGGATGGGATACCGGGATTTCTGAATGCCCTATGCTCCCCACACATCTGTTTCCCTGGAGGAGTGGTCCCCAGAGTTCCTCAATGGTGGGGGTCCAGTTCGGAATTTTATGAATGGGGCGTCCTCGCAGAAGTCCAGGCCCCCAAATGGAGACTGGTACCCCAAATGGCTGCCGCGCAGTTTAGGGGCCCCCAACCCCTTGTCCTTCCAGCCGCGGTCTGGGGGGCGCCCCGGTGGGCAAGAGACGCAGCGCGGTCCAGGCCGCCCCCTCACCAGGACAGGCAGTCTGTCAGCCCCCGCCCCCTCGCCCCCCTTGGCACCTGCCTGGGAGGCTCCGGCCGGGCTCCGAGCGGCGGCGACTTGGCCTCCTCCTCCTCCTCCTCCTGTTCGTTCCGGCTCCCTCGCTGGCTCCGGCGGCGCTAGAGACGGGCACCGGGAGCCGGGGCGACGGGGGAGGGAGGGGGAACCTGAAAGATGGGTGAGGGGGAGGGGGCGGCTTGGGGGAGGGGTAAGCGCAAGGCGGGCGTACTTGCCCGCTGGGTCCTAGAGCCCGTCACTGGCTCCAGAGAACAGCCCCCCAGCCCCCATTTTCTCAGGATCCAGAAAGGATCCCCCACTTTCCCACCCATCCGCGCTACTGATCCCTGAGGATGTGGGGAAAGGTCCGGGACATGACCGGGTTCTAAAGAGGTGAGGGTCTTCGCTTTGGGTTCTAAATGGGAGGAGTTGAGTACCTGATAGGGTTCGAAAAGGGGTGGGGCGAGAAGGGAACATTCGCAAGGGGGCGGGGTCGGAGGGCCTTGGGAAGGAGAGTCGGTGAGGACGCCGAGGGCGCGGACAAGAGCTTGCGTCATGGAAGGGGCGGCTCCACGGTGGATGGGCCTTCTAGGTAGGCCCGAGGAAGGAGAGGGGCTTGGGAAGAGATGTTGTGGGGTGCTAAAAGGGTGGAGTTTAGAGGTAAATTGTCTTATGGGAGGGGCCCATGAGAGCGCTGAAAGGGAGGAGCTACGTAGCAGTGTTCGTAATGGGCGGAGCTTCGAGGGAGGGACTAACGACGGGGGCGGAGCATTTATAAAGAGGAGGGGCTAAGGATAACATTCTGAAGGGGAGGGGCCTAGGGCTGCAAGGTCTGGGGGCGGGGAAGAAGACGTCGGAATATTTCAAAGGGAGATCCAGGTTCGTAATGGGCCGGCCTCTAGCTGTCTCACAGGAGGGCGGGGCCTCGAGCTCGGGGGCGGGGCCTAGATCTCGGGGTCCGCCCTCGCTGTCTCGCCCACTTGCCATCACCCGCTTCACCCCCGTTCTTTTCGGTTATTTTCTGCTACGGCCGTTCCCCGCCCTGCCCTGGGCCCAGGGGGCCGCGGTCTGAACTTTGGTCGGCTGGAGGAGTTGGTGAGTGGGAACCTCTGGGGGAAGGCGGGGCCAGGGCGGAGTTGGAGAAAGGGGTGGGGCCTGAGTGTTGAAGCCCGCTGGTAGACCAGGAGCTGGAAAAGTTTAGGAGTGAGGCCCGAAGATTTGCCGCTGCCTGCGAAGAGGGAGACACTCAAATGATCGACTCAGAGAGAGGGATCGGAGGGTTAGAGGTGAGGACTAGGGGCTTAGCAAGACAAGAATACCGAGGAGGCGGGGCCAGACCTGGGGCGGGTGATGAGGGCCGATACCGACAATCGGGGGCGGGACCAGAGGGCAGGGGCGGGGCCTAGGCCTCCGAGCCAGGTTAGAAGACTGAGAGAGAAGTTTGAACTCCTTGCAGGCCTTACAGGCTACTGAGCACAATCATCATGAGTGATGTGGCCTCAGTGACGGACAGGAAAGCGGACAAGACCTGCAGCTTGGAGCCTAGAGACCGGGGATATGGTCTAACTGTAGGGATGTGACCTGAGGGACAAGCCGGGGTGGGGCGAGGGGACAGGGACAGAACATTAGTACACTAAAAGAATGGAGCCTAAGTGTCTGAACGGCAACTGAATGGGGGCCATGAGGAAGAAGGCATGACAGTAGCTGAATGGGGCGATGGGGAAGAACGCTTGAGCTTCGAGAGTCAGGGAACAGGAATGCGGCTAGCGACTGGTGCCTGAGTGGATCTTGGAACACAGGGGCCGGTCCGGGGTGGACGGGTAGGACCAAACACAGCCAGCCTCGTGGAGTCCCCACAGTTTTAGCAGACTGACTAGCGGAAATTTTTCTGACCACAGTCCCCGACCTCCGTCAGAAATGGGGAACGTGCAGTCGGAGCCGTCCGCGGGCGGGGGCTCCCGAAAAGAGCAGGCCTCGGACCGCTCCTCTGAGTCCCGCCGGACGTCCCTGGTGGAGCCCGAGGTGACCCCCTCCTCCCCGGCCATGCGCCTGGCTCGCGGGCTGGGCGTCTGGTTCCCTGGCAGCTCCGCGCCCCCGGGAATCCTGCTACCCCCGGAGCCCCAGGCCTCACCCTCGCCCCTGCCCCTGACCTTACAACTGCCCTCGCCAGTGACGCCCCTTTCAGAGGAGGCGGCTGCGGCCGCGGTCTCTACACCACCCCCGCCCCCCGTGGGGACCCTGCTGCCCGCGCCGTCTAAGTGGCGAAAACCCACGAGCACTCCGGTGCCCCGGATCCGCGGTCTGCTGGAGGCGAGCCATCGCGGCCAGGGCGATCCTCCGAGCCTCCGTCCGCTGCCGCCGCCGCCCCGGCAACTAACTGGAGAGGACCCCAACTCTGTCCCAAGGGCCCCATCCCCTACTCCGCCGCCCTTGGAGCCGCGGAAGCTGCCACCACCGCCACCTTCCGAACGGCAGCCCCCGGACCACAGAATCATTCCTGCTCTGGCCACACCCGCTACGCCCCCCACAGAAAGTCAGGTCGTGTACGGCAGCGAGAGCCAGACGGCCGTTGGAGCTCGCAGAGGAGCGCCTCCCCAAGCGGGCGAGGGCGAAATGGCCCGGCCTGCGGTCTCTGAATCCGGCCTCAGTCTGCTGTGTAAAGTCACCTTCAAGTCGGGGCCCACTCTGGCCCCTGCGGCAGCCTCGAGTTCCTTAGCCGCCAAAGCCTCGCTCGGGGGCGGCGGAGGCGGAGGACTCTTCGCTGCCGCCTCAGGTTCCATCTCTTACGCTGAAGTCCTGAAGCAGGGGCCCCTGGCTCCTGGGGTCGCTCGACCCTCGGGAGAGGTCCCTCGGGGGACTCAGGAAGCAGAAGGCGGTGATGGAGACGGCGAGGGGTGTTCTGGACCCCCCTCGGCGCCTGTGTCCCACGCCAGGACCCTTCCGCCGCCACCCTACACCACCTTTCCAGGCTCGAAACCCAAATTTGACTGGGTGAGCCCTCCGGATGGCCCTGAACGCCACTTCCGTTTCAACGGAGCCAGCGGCGGTGTCGGGGTGCCCCGACGGCGCGCAGCCGCGCTCTCAGGGCCCTGGGGGTCCCCACCGCCTCCGCCAGGGCAGACGCACCCAGCCCCCGGGCCCCGGAGGCCTGCACCGGCCCTGCTGGCGCCGCCTATGTTCATCTTCCCGGCGCCCACCAATGGTGAGCCTGTGAGCACCGGGCCGGGAGGCCCGCAGGAGGTGCCGCCACCGCCGCCGCCCACGCCACCACCCACGCCGCCTCCGGCGCCGCCGCCGACACCGCAGCCGCCGGTGCTCCTGCCAACTCCGCTGCCCGTGGCCC
>CM053620.1:36768684-36794041 GCA_028646535.1 Procyon lotor | reverse complement strand
GAGCAAGGGTCCCCGCGCAGCTCGAGGCGCGACCCGTGAGGATGGCGCACCCGGAGATGGTCCTCGAGAACGTACTACAGCTACCGTGACTGACAGTGGCGGTGGAGGGGGTGGTGGCGGCGGGACTCCTCCAGCGGGGATGGCTAACACAGGCACCACACGCCACTGGCCGCCCTTCCAGGTGCTTAACTCCTGTCCCTGCAAGTGTTACTGCCGCCACCAGCCACGTCATCGCCGTCTCCCACGCAACGTGTCTGCCTGGTGAGGGAAGGTCATCGGGGAGTAGGGAGGGGAGGGTATACCCCTTGAAGTCGGAACCCGACCTTCCAGGAGAGAGTCCCATTCAGCCACCACCTGACCCCTGCCCTGCCCCTTTCCTTGGCTGTATCTCAAAACCAGCTGAGCTCCAAACCTTCAGCACCAAGAGAAAACTTGACATCATACTGACCCCTGACCAGGGACAGGGCACACCTTGGTCCAGCCTCTTGGTATACTGGTCTCCAAGATGACTCTTGGCCCTGTGACCTTCTGGAGCCATGAGGGAGGGAAGCTGGTGCCAGCTGGACTGACGCCGTTCATAGCCTAACCCTGTCCCTGAGGGTACCAAGGACCATGTCCCAAGCTTTTCAGGGATAGGAGCAGAGATGAATGTATGCCTCCAAAGAAGTCCCTGCCTAGCCCCTCACACTCCTGACCCTCCAGCCGTTAGCATCTTCTCCTGACTCTGGGTTCGAAGGCTTTGGCAGCCAGAGGGCACAGATGTCCCAGTCCCCATGCTGCAGAGGCTATACCTGAGTCCTCAGATCCAGAGGAGATAGAGTACCTTTGTTACACCCTCCCCCTACACACACACACACACACACTGAATCTTGGAATCTGGTCACCAGGGCTCATCTGACCTTGGCTCCCAAAGGTTCTGAATCACTGGGAGGCCCTCTGCTCTGGACCCATTGGGGGTTCAGTAGGGATGCCAGGTTGCGGGGAGGAGAGTACAGGACACAGACACTATCACCAACCCCTAGCTCCCTTTCCTAATTTAAGGGGATACAGCCCTGCCCTAGACTGCCTTTGTGATATGGCCTCTCAGATAGATGGGGAAAGTGAAACCTTAGAAGGGGCAAGGGCTTGGCCACATGAGGCCTGCTGATTCTACCCTCCCCCTAGGCTGAGCACGCCCACCAACCACCTGAGTGAGCCACCCTGGGTTGCCACCATCAAGCTGGCTGGCTCCCTGGTGGCCGGGCTGGAGCACTACGACTTGCAGGCCACCCATTCCAACTGAGTGCAGCCTGCTCCGTGCCCTCTGCCTCCCCGTCCTTGACAATAAAATAACCATCCAGATGTCTAGCTACCTGTCAGTCACTTGCTTAGGGTTGAAGGGATGGGGTGGTTGAGGGCAGAGGCCTCCAAGAAAGCACATCTCAGAAACAGTGGAGATTGGCCTCAGAACAGCAGTCACGGAGGTCCAGGCATCCCGCGTGTGGACTGATGGGCCCGGCGGGTGAGACCGTCTCATTACCCTTAATACCATCAGCCCTGTTTCTGAGCCAATCTGATGCCAAGCTGAGATGTTCAGCACAAATCCCTTTGGAAAGCAGGGGTGGTCATTCCCCTTATACAGATGTGGAAACGGACTCTGGAAGACTTTGTTGAAAATCATCCCACCAATGGCTCAGTCAGACTTGGCATCAGACTTGGCCTTAAACACCTTCTCGAGAACTTCCCAGCAGGAAACACCGGCGGGGGGGGGGGGGGGGGGGGGCGGAACAGGAGGCCCTAAGTTACAGCACTGGCTCAGGAAGGCTGGGAACCAGGGCAAGCCCGTGCCGGCGCCCACACCTATCGCTCCACAGAGATCTCAAACTGGTAGCCCACAGACGGGTTCCATTTCGCATGTCATTGAACAAACTGGTTTAATTGCAAACGTTTTTAAAACTGTGATGCTTCACCCTCTTCGCTGAGAAACTTGTGCCTTGGCCTGGCATTCCTGTGGGTCCACAGCTGACTGCAACAATCCCTCTACCTGGAACCTGGGCTCTCTGCCACCGGGGCCCTGTCATGGCTGCCATCAGAGCTTCAGCAACGGCCGCTGGACAGAGGCTGACCCAACAGAGGGTCATCACCGACCCCAGAGGGCCCCCAAACTTCTAAGTTCTTCCAAGATAAGGAACCTGTCTCCCCACCATTCCACCCGGGGAGACAAGGGCCTAGAAGAGAGAATATCAATCCACCTTTATTGGAGGAAGCCCTGCCCTGCCACTGCTTTAAGCGCCGCAGGCCCGGCCCACCCGGCGCCAGGTGGGCTCAGACGATCATCTCCAGCTGCCGGGCATACTCGATGACCTGTTTGGCCAGTTCCGTGGAGGGGATGGTGGTATCTTCTGGCTTCTGCTGCTGGCTGGCAAAGCTGTAGTAGTTGTTGAGGCCCAGAACCCACCCTCGCTGCAGGAAGGGAAGGGTGACAGATGGGTGGGGTGATCACGCAGGCTCCCGCCCCACCCCACAGAGCCAGCACTTGCCCACCTGGGCCCTGGCTCGCGGTCCTCACCAACCTTACTCTACCCACACAACTCCAGACAAGTAACCTCGCCTCTCTGTGCCTCAGTTTCTCCATGTTTGAGACAAGGACTCTAATCACACACCTCTCTGGGTTTGCTATGAGAATTCAATCGATACCTCCGAAGTGTCCGGCCCAAAGCAAATGATCACTGAGTAGCAGCTGTCACCACAGCGCCAGTTCAGTTTCACCTCTCCCAGTCTGGTCTTGACCCTCCTCCGTCACCGGGGTCCCTCCACCCCAAGCCCCAGCATCTCCAAGGGCGCTACTGCATAAACACCCCAGGCCAAATGAGGCAAAGTCTTGCAGAGAAGAGCTGCGTCCTCAAAGGAATTCTGTTAAGGACAAAAGGCACTGGACGTCAGCGTCCACCTCCCCCTCCTGCCAGGTGCTAGGCTAAGGTCGTCCCACAGGTTAAATTCTAGCCCCACTCTACGGATCAGGAAACTGAAGCTCAGAGAAGTTCGGCAACCTGCCTGAGGCCACACAGCGGGATTTAAACATGTGCAGTCTTGCTCCACATGCTCCCCCACCCAACTGTGGGTGCACCCCTGGCCCCACGCCCCCTCGCCCTGTGCCCCAGCCACCTTCTTGGCGTAGTCTGTCATCTTTTTGGGTGTGTTGAAGAAGAGGATCCGGGTGGCCTCAGTGAAAAGGATTTTCTCATAGGCCTTCTCGATGCACCCAGCAATCTCATCCCTGAGGAAAGACGAGGTTCTCATTATTGAGCACAGACAACTCTCCAGGCCTTGTCCTCCCAGGCTTGACACGTGTGAGCGCTGACCTTTTGGGTCAGCATTGACGGGGAACATGCTTCCTGCCCTGTTTCATCCGGGCTTGGAGAGGGGGAGGAGCGTGACCAGAGGTGCAAAGCCAGGGCCACAGCAGGGTCCAGATCTCCGAGACTCCTCGGCTCAAACTCTGACTCCCACTCCCACATCACGGAGAAGTGATGTGCCCAGCCTCTCCAGACCACAAGGGCCAGAATGGGATTCAACTCAGGGCTGTCTGACTCCAGAGTCCAAACTCCTTCTGAACCCCACAGGACCCTGCCCTGCCCCACACACCTGATAGTGTCAAGCAGGATGTCAATGAAGAAGGTATAGCTCTCAGCAGGGATGTTGCCTTTGGCCAGGAACACCTTGTTATAGCTGCCCTCCATCAAGTACTGTAGAGGTCAGGGGTGGAGAGAAAAAGATAAGAGGTAGCAGCTGAGGCCTCACCACATTCCCAGTGCCTCCATAATTCCCTCTGGTAGAATACCCTTAGAGTACAGTCGGACATTCCCCATGCAGACTGAGCACCTCCTCTTCCAGGAAGCCCTCCCTGGTATGTGCACACATGCACACACCCACTCACACACACACACATTCTTTGTCCAGACTGCCTTGGGCTGATAGCTAATTATCTACTCTCCAATCACAGGAGAGAGAGCTGATCCACCCCAGAGCTCATCCCTTCACTCCCTGCGTAAGTTGTGCAGCTGGCCATAACTGCTCTCTCCCATCTTCTCACCACAGCAAAATCCTCCCATGAGACCTCAGCTCTAGGAACTACTTCCTAAGCTTAGGTACTAAAGCTTTTCCCTGACGCTGCTCACCTTGTTCTAGAAATACTATCCTCTTGGCTTACTTTCAGCCACACCAGGCGTGTTTCTGCCTCGGGACCTAGATGGGCTGCTTCCTCTATTCGGTCCACTTCCCCTCAGATGTCCGCGTGGCTGGGTTCATCACCCCTTTCAAATCTTTCTCAAATCTCAGCTTTTCAGAAGGCCTTCCCTGACCACCCCACAAAAAAATTCACCCCTGCCCCAACTCTCCACCCTCCTTACTTTGTTTTTCTCCATAGCACTTAACATCTGACAGACCACTTTTTGTTTACTGTTTACTGTCTTTTTGTTTACTGTCTGCTTCCTCATCTGAATGTCATACCCACCACATCCTGGATTTTAATCTGTTTTGTATGTAGAACAGTCTGAAAACTAACCAAGGTCATGGCATATGGCTGGGGCTCAGCAGCTGTTGGACAAATGAGCAAGTGAGTCCCCGGGCTAAAAGGCGGGTGACCCCTGCCCACTCCTCCAGGAAATCTTCCCTAATATCTGCTCCTGCCCCACCCCCTTCATACCCTCCCCCGCAGCCCCCATTCCCAAGCCTCACCTGCTCCAGGGACACAGGATGCTTGATGTATACATTGGTCTGGATGTCCTTGGCAGGCAGCCGCTCCAACTCTGTGTGGAACTCAGCCACCCGGTTCTGGGACAGCAGGAAGAGGAGGTTGAGGCCCAAGAGCTGGTGCATATAGGCTGACTCGGGGAGCTGCTCCCTGTGGACCAGGGTGGGAGAATCAATGTAAGGAGGGCTTAAGCTGACTCCAGGCTCCAGGGACCCTGATAGCCCCGTGCTGTCTCCTTGCATAAGTATCAGGTCTTGGGTTTTGAAATGAAACTGAAGTCCAGAGAGACATGAAAAAGTCACAAGTCATGTGGGCCCAAGAAGGTGACTTCACTTCAGTAAAGTGACTCGGCCTCAGTTTCCCCAACTATAAAAAGAGTATTACCGCAGCATCCATCTCTTACAACGTAGGTCAAGTGAATAAGGGTTAAGTGAATCAAATGACTTAACCCAGGTACAGTGATTGGAATAGTACTTGACTCAAATAAATATTGTGTGTTAGCTGTAATTATGATATTAAGAGTTATCGCCCCCACTTTAAGGGAGAAACTGAGGTGTAGGGAGGTGAAGTCATTTGCCCAAGACCACATAATCAGGGAGTGGCAAAATCAGTTTCAGACTCAGGTTTGTCTGACTTCTGATGTCAAATTCTTAATTATTAATCCACGCAAGCACCATCACATATTCAGTGAATCCCTGCTCTGGGCCCAGCCTTGTGCCAGCAGTACAGGAACGCAGCAGGGACCAAGACCCCTCTGACTTCAGGAGTTCAGTGGGAGAGGCTGGGCTGGGATAGGAGAGGCAGAATCAGAGGGGGCAGGGCTCATACAGCATTGGAGCCTGCAAGAAAGTTTGGTCTGGAGCCTGAGAGCTATGCAGCTTCCAATCAGCTATCAACATTGGTCACATTTTAGCAGCACAAAGAATCTACTGGCTGCCATAGGGGATGAATCCAAGGGGGCAAGGCAGAGGCTAGGGCAGGTGAAAGGCAGCTACAGCAGGGGAGTAGAAATGTAGTGTAGGAACATGGAGAAGGGAAGAGATTAGAGGCCAACAGAAACCCGACGGTACAATCTTAGGATAAGGCCACCAGGGCACCCCTGACCCTGAAGCCTCTGGGGACAGAGTTAGGCAAACAGGGACTTCCCAGGTGAAGGAAGATGACCTGAGTCACTGGAGAACCAGTGATTTAAAAAAACAAAACAAAAAGACTATCATATAACCCCCTGCCCCCACCCAATCAGGGGCAGGACCCATCCTCACTTGTAATCAAAGTAGTAGCATTTGAGCTGGGCCATGTAGCGCTCGAAGGAAGGGATGTCCTTGCGCAGGATGCTCCACTGGGCCCCGATCTCCAGGATGTCACCTGTGGATGACAGGGCAGGTTCTCAGGAGATGCCTGAGTCCCTCTCCTGACTAACACTCCTGCCTTTCCTCCCATCACCCCCAGCTCATCACACCACCCCCCACCCCCACCCCCGCCAGCCCCAATAACACTCACGGGCCAGAATGAGCTGCTGTTTGGTCAGTTTGGTCCCTGTAGTTGGTAAGAAGTTGAGCTCCAGCAGAACCAGCTGATAAGGAGAGCAGGGAAGGAAGGAAAGAAAGAAGATGGGTCTTAGACTTCTAGACTCACGAAACGAACTGAGGGTGGCTGGGAGGCAGGGGGGTAGGGATGGGGTGGCTGGGTTGTGGACATTGGGGAGGGTATGTGCTGTTAAGTGCTGTGAAGTGTGTAAGCCTGATGATTCACAGACATGTACCCTGGGGCAAATAATACATTATATGTTAATAAAAATTAATTAAAAAAAAAAAAGAAAAAAAAGAAGATGGGTCTTCAAGTACAGGTTACTCACTTTTGCTAAGCCTCAGTTTTCCCATCTAGGAAATGGAACTAATCATCATCCCTGACTCAAGGCTGTTGTGAGTTTTAAAGGACTCAGTCCTCCGAAAGCACTCAGAACAGGACCTGGGCACACTGAGTGCCCATTTAGAATGACCTCATGTTACAATTATAAATAGACCCACTGGGGAAACAGGAAACACCCTCCATGCCTGACTCAGTGGAATCAAGGGGATGAGGGCACGCTAGCACCTTCAGTTTTCGGCAGACCTTTTCCACAATGCATTGGGTTGGGCCCAGCTACACCTCCCATCACCCCCAAATCTACATCTGGGAGGGAAGGGATCTAACATCCCCCCATCTCCAGCCCACACATCATTTATCAGACACACCCCATTCATAGGCTCAGTTCAGCCCACAACACTTGTACTCTTTCCCAAACACTCTCAGTCTGAAGCACCCTGAACACCATTCTGGTCCTCTCCTATAACGATATTTTTTCTAGATTCAGTCCTGTCCTCAAAACTCGATTGCCCCCCTCCCACCCCACCACCCCCGGCCATGCGTCCCTAAGTCCCAGATACGTTCAGACCCTGACTTAGTCTGGTCTAACCACACAACCCTTCATCTCAGCCTTCTTTCATCACCCTATCCGGTCCATATTCCCCACTGGCTCTCGTCAAGAAGCCACCATCAGAAAAACTCCAATACTCCCATCCTGCCGCTCCAGCCAGCTAGGCCTCTAAACACCAAAACTTTTAACCCCTCATTTAGCGATGCCTGAACATTTTCATCACTGCCTCCCCCAACCTCCGCCACTGTAGAGCCGTGTTTGATCCGTTCCAAACCTCTTCTTCACCCCTCTAAGTCCGCACTTTGGCAGTTCCGAATCCTTCACCTTACTGGATCCCCCAACCGGCCCTGGTCTCGCCCGCGGCCGGGAACTCGGCGAGGTCCAGACCCCTCAGAGCGGCCCCCAACAAACCGTACCTTGAGACGGCCCAGCTCTTCACCGCACTTGCTAAGATTGGGGCTTTTACGGTTCCACTCGCCCTTAAGTTGCTCGTACATGCCGGCCGCGACCTGAAGGACTGCACCTGAGGCCGCCGCAGGGCCCGAGTTCGAGGTGCCCGGCGCCCCGTTCACCGCCGTGGCCGCCATCTTCCGTGATGCGGCAAACCTCCGGTCCGATTTACGGCAGCGCCGCCTACAGACGCTCGCTCGGCGGAAGTGGGGCCGGGAGGTGGAGCCCAACGCCGGGGGCGGGGCTACGGCTGCCGACCTCCGCCCTCTGCGGTTCGCGTTCAGTCGCTTTCGGGGAGGTGCTCTTGGAGTCCGGCCCTTAATGAACATATCAGTCAGAGCTCCGCCTCTGCTGTCATTCAAGATGGTGACCGGAAGTCCTCTCCTGCCCTAACTGAAAATGGCAGCGGTCGCAACGCCTCGCCGCCTCCCGTAACCAATATGGCTGCCATGGCTTCAGCCTAGGCGTTCGCGACGCTACGTTTCTGTCTTCGAGGGTCAGAAGCTTTTTTAAGCCAAAAGGGGGCGGTAGTAGAGCTGTGCCATTATTTCCATTTTATGAACAGGTTTTGAAAGGCTGGGTAACTTTCCCAGAGACTAACCGCTGAGATTTGAACCGAGGTCTCCCTCTAGTCTCTCAGGGCATCCTTCTACATTTTCTCCAAGCTTACAAAAATATGCACAAACTGTACAAAAATCATCCAGTCTTATGCCTTAAATACCACATATACGCTGAGGATTCCAGGTTTTTTTTATCCCTACTCCTGTTTCTTCTGTATATATCACACCTGCCTATTGAACATGTCCCCTTTTCTCAAACCCAACTGTTTTCTCCTTTAGAATGTCAGCTCCACAAAAGCAGGGGTATTTATCGGTTTTCTTTATTTCTGTATTCTCAGCATGTGGTACACAGTCAATGAATATTTGTTGAACGAGCGAATGAATGGATATGTAAAATCACCTATCTTTACTTATTTTTTAAGATTTTATTTATTTGAGGGGCGCCTGGGTGGCTCAGTGGGTTAAGCCTCTGCCTTTGGCTTGGGTCATGATCTCAGGGTCCTGGGATCCATCCCCACATTGGGCTCTCTGCTCAGCAGGGAGCCTGCTTCCCCCTCTCTCTCTGCCTGCCTCTCTGCCTACTTGTGATCACTCTCTGTCAAATAAATAAAATCTTTAAAAAATATATTTTAAGTAATCTCTACACAGACAACATGGGGCACAAAATCACAACCCCAAGATCAAGAGTCGCATGCTCCACGGACTGAGCCAGCCAAGCACCCCTGGAAAACTTATCTGTAAATATTTTATTCTTTTTGATATTGTGAATAGAATTGAGTTTTTTTTAATTCCCTTTTCAAGTTATTCATTGATAGTGTATAGAAATACAGTTGGTTTTTGTATGTTGATTTTTGCATTTTGCAAGTTTGCTGAATTCACTTATGTGCTCTGTGTGTGTGTGTGTGTGTGTGTGTGTGTATTCTACATAAAAGTTCCTGTCATCTACAGAGATAACTTCAGCTCTCCCTTTCTATTTTGGATGCCTTTATCTTCTTTCTTTGATTAACTCCTCTGACTAGAACTTCTAATACTGTGTTAAGTAGAAATGGGTGTCCATGATTGTTCCTGATCTTAGGGGAAGGGTTTCAGTCTTTCACTACTGTGGATGATGTTAGCTTTGGGACTTGTATATATTTTCTTTATTGTGTTAAGGAAATTCCTATTTAATCCTAGTTTATTGAATGTTTTTATTATAAAAGAGTATTGAGTTTTGTCAATTTTTTTTTCTACATCAGTTGAGATGATCATGGTTTTATTTCCTTCATTTTATTAATGTGATGTATTACACTGGTTGCTTTTTGTATGTTGAGTTCTTATATTTCAGGGATAAATCCCAATTGGTCTTAGTGTATAATCCTTAGAATACACTGCTGAACTCAGTTTGCAAATGTTTTGTTGAGGATTCTTGCATTTATACTCACAAAGAATATTGGCCTTTAGTTTTTGTCTTATAAAAACTACCCAAACTGACTCAAGAAGAAATGAAAATCAGAGTATGTCTAGAATAGGTAAGGAAATTGAATCTGTAATTTTTAAAAAAGATTTTTTTGTATTTTTTAAGAAATTTTTCATGTCATCTAGGTTATTCCATTTGTTGGTATACAGTTGTTTGTAGCATGCTCTTCTAATCACTTTTATTTCCATAAAGAAGAGATAGATCATTGTTTTATAACCCAATCTGCCAATCTCTGCCTTTTAATAGGCAATATTTTTAGTTTTATTAAGACATGTTTTGGGGTGCCTGGGTGGCTCAGTGGGTTAAAGCCTCTGCCTTCGGCTCAGGTCATGATCTCAGGGTTCTGGGATCAAGCCCCGCATCGGGCTCTCTGCTCAGCATGGAGCCTGCTTCCCCCTCTCTCTGCCTGCCTCTCTGCCTACCTGTGATCTCTCTGTCAAATGAGTAAATAAAATCTTAAAAAAAAAAAAAGACATGTTTTATGACCTAACATATCATCTCTCCTGGAGAATGTTTCATGTGTGCTTGAGAAGAAAACATATTCTGCTGAAGAAAAAGGATCTGCCATGGGCCCAGTGTCAATGTTTGTGTCTTCCCCCCCAATTCAGATGTTGACATCTATCCCCCCAGTGTAATAATATTAGAAGGTGGAGCCTTTGGGAACCCTCAGAACTGAATTCATGCCCTTATAAAAAGAGACTTCAGAGACCTCCCTTACCTCTTTTACCACATGAGGACACAGCAAAATTATGGCCATCTATGAATCAGGAAGCAAGCTCTCACCAAACATGGAATCTGCCAGCACCTTGATCTTGGACTTTCAGCCTCCAGAACAGTGAGAAATAAATTTCTGTTGTTTGTAAGCCACCTAGTTTATGGTATTCTGCTAGAGCAGCCCGAACGGACTAAGACAGGGCAAAACAGGATGTTATCACATTTTTCTTATTTGCATCAATGCAGTTAATATTGTTGATAGGTCTTTACTGCTGACTATTGTGCCATATGACTTGACTGTCCCCAACTTCCCTCCTGAGCCCCAGATCTGACATCCCTGCAGCCTCTTGGATGGCCTCCTCCAGAAGTCTCTCAGACCTGACCTGCCACACCTGTCATGACCCCAAAGGCCTCAGTTTGTCCCCCAAACCTTCTCCTTCTCCCTTCCTCAGTCTGCATGGTAGAGCCCTGGACCTTTCTGTTGGCAGGGCAGGGGAGGGTTGTTTTGTTTTGTTTTATGTCTTTTCCCTTCTTGACAGTACATTTTCCTTACTTACAAGGACTGTCCTTCCTCACACATAATCAAGAGATTAGGGTAGGACTTCCCTCAACTCCAGAGGTGGGCTCAATTGGCTTAAACTTCTGGCGGTGTGAGTAATAAAATGGCAAGCTCAGAACCCACCCCCATTCAATCTTGGGAATGTTGGACTCTGGCCCCTTCTTTTTCTGGATGATAACATATGTAGACCTCAGACTGTGAAGGGGGCTGGCCTGAGATTAAAGACCACACTGAGAGGAGGGAAGGTCAGGAAATTTACAGGGAAATGGAGCGAGAACCCTACAGATATTGAAGACTTCTGGATCAAACTATACCTGAAGCCTATATTAAAGCCCACAAATTACCACTTCTGTGTAGACCATTTAAGTGAAATTTTTGCTATTTGCAACTAAAACAAAAATCCTAACCTCTCCAGAGTCCCCTCCTTAAGCTAGACACTAAATATGTATTGAAATTCAAAATGTTTAATGATTGGTACTAAACCTAGGCACCGAAAAATCAGAATGTATTGCAGGCCACAGTGACGGGTCTGGGTCATGGAAGACCTTGCTGGACTGTGGAGAGGCAGGGGGCAGCCCGGGGAGAGGCGGAGTTGGCAGGCACACAGAGAAGATGCTACTTACCAGTGGGCACAGAAGGATTTTGATTTTAATGACCTATATGGCTGGGTGGCACAAACTAATTAAACATGAGTCCTTACAAGGGCCCATAGTTGGTCCTGAAATGAGGATTTAGGTCTGAAGGAGAAGTGAAAATTGAAGCAAAACAAAACCAAAAAGCCTGGGACAAGTGATAATTGCATTTCCAAGATGGCCAGGAAGTGAGGGGAGCGCACGGGTGGTGGTTGGGGCAGACAAGAGGCTCAGATAATAGACGGCTTCTTCGAGGTTTCCTCGGGGGCCTCTTGGTCCCCCTCCACCACTCTGGAGCTGACAATGGAGCTGACACTGGAGCTGGCCCTGGATTTGGTCATAGATGTCCCGCTGAAGATTCTAGAAGAGGCTGTGTGAGTGTAGTAGGACTCTGATGTGATGATGTTGTTGATCTTCCAGCGGAGGACATTGCAGCCCTTCACCATCACAGGCAACAGGAGGCAAAAGATGATGTAGAAGGTCACCAGGCCGATGAA
The DNA here is from genome assembly GCA_028646535.1 of Procyon lotor. Classification (NCBI taxonomy): domain Eukaryota; kingdom Metazoa; phylum Chordata; class Mammalia; order Carnivora; family Procyonidae; genus Procyon; species Procyon lotor. The sequence goes on along the minus strand of CM053620.1, from coordinate 36,782,025 downwards.
GACACTGAATGATACCTGCAGGCACCACATGACAGACGTGGGTGGGCAGCCCGAGAACCCCGTTCTCCTAACAGCACAGCTCCCGGGCAGCCACTCACCATGAGGATGAAGAGGGCCCGCTCGGCACTGAGCGGGAGTCCATGGATATGCAACAGGAAGATGAGCTGATGATCACAGTACGTGCTCTTGTCGACACCTCTGGGGGGGGGATGGGGTTCAGCATTGGGGGAGGGGGTGGGCACCCCATAGGAAGCCCCCAACTCTACCTGGGCCACATGCCTGGCTCACCTGTTGCTCACCAACACCTTGAAGAAGAATTCGGGGGCGAAGATGCTGTGGGGGATGGTGTCATGGCATGGGGAGTTCTCCAGACAGAGCCACCTGGGGACCCAAGTTCAGGCAACGTGCTACAGATCCTGCCAAGCATGTGTCAACCTCTTGATCCCTCCCTCCAGCCCACCAGCTCTGGGTGAGCACCAACGAGATGTAATCTCGTCCCTTCTTCCCTGATTCGCTCCTTCATTCATTCATCCAATAAGGATGACTCCAGCTACCATGTGACGGGCTGTTCACTCAAGTTCTCGCCATCTGTCAATTCCTCCATTACAACGTAATCATCTAGATTACGAAGTATCTATCATGTGCCAACTCCTCATTTATTCCTTGCTGCCTTCATTCCTTCATCCCACAAATATACCTTGAGTACCTACTAGGTACAAAGTCACATCTCCATTCATTTATACTTTCCTTTATTCATCTATTCAATAAATTAGCTTGACTATTGACTTGGTGCAAATTGGTTGCTCCATTCATTTATTCACTTCCTTCATTTGCTCATGGTATCTTTTTTTTTTACTTCCATTGAATCAAAAATAGTTACTGAGCCCCTATATATTAATTTGTTACTCCATTGTTATTCAGTCATCATGACCTCCATTCAAATATCAATAAATGCCTATCATGAATGAATGAATGAATGAATGAATTCCTTCATTGTCTCATTCAACAAATACTATGTTTAGTCTATCAGGACCTGGACCTATAAGGGAGATAGACCCCACAAAAAAAGTCCCTTTGGATAAAGGGGCATCTGAACTAAGGCCTGAAGAAAGAGTAAGAGGGACCGATCCTGCAGACAAAGAGTCACCCCATTTGAAGAACACAAAGGCAGTCAGTCGGGCTTGAAGTTCAAGAGGTCCCCCAGAGGCAGAAGGGACAAAAGCCCAGACAGACTGGACAGGTCGGGGGTAAAGGCACTAGCTGTCAGGCCATGTACTCACTCGATGCCCAAACTCTGGTAGGTCATGATGTTGAAGGCCGAGTCCTTGGTGGTCGTTGTGTTCTTTGTGGTCCAGATGAGACTGTTAGTCCTGTGCAGGACCATGTAACCTCAGTGGGATGTGGGATTGGGGGGGGGGGGTGTCCCACTGCTGCAGGTGCAGAGAGAGGCCAGCAGAATGAGCAGAGGAGGGAAGGGGCAGGGGGAGCCTGGCCACATGGGCAGGGCAAGCACTTGTGCCCTCCTAGGAGCCTTGAGATGCCAGGTGAGTGGTGCTAGCTGCAAGGGCGAGGTCTGTGGCTGGGAAGCAAGAAAGGCCTAACAAGGAAAGAGGGCAGACTGTGGGCAGGGTCCCGCAGGCATTACTTGTCCAAGGGGCTGTTGAAGCGGTAAATCTCCTCCTCGCTGTATTCCTTGATGGTGTCCATCGTGGGCCCACCGCCTACCACCTTGAACACGTAGCTGCCAGTGCAGAGGTGCACGTGGACTGGCTTCAGTCCAGAGTCCTGCATCACCTCTACCACCCACTCCGCACTCTATCCCCCTACCCATTCCTCCCATCCCCCCCAAACTTTCATTAGTCGCTGGCTTGGCCACGTCTTTACCTGCCCTGAAAACTGCCCGACTCTCCTGTCACCAAGTCTTGGATCAGGAAGAAAGGGTAGAAGGCTGTAGGGTTGGAGAGAGGCCAGGAGGAGAAGAAATTAGCTTGGCCCGAAAAGTGGAGGAGGGAGAGGGGAGGAAGGAGAGATGAGAAGACCAAGGGGGAAGAGCGCTGGATGAGTGAGGAAGTGAATGGGCGGTCAAGGAAGGCAGGCCCAGTGCTGGGGACAGAGAACCATGAACGAATGGGGCGAGGGGGCTGGACACGCACTATCACGGAAGAGGAAGCAGGGCATCTCAGGGTCAATGTGCACGCAGTCAAAGTAGTGTTTGTTCTGCAGGCGGTTGTACTCCAGCGTGTAGGTGATGTCGAAGGCCAGGCGCTTGCCTGGGGGACAGCCGATGAGCACTGGCACCATGAAGTTGCCCTAAGTGGGAGGAGAAAGCCTTGCACTGGGGGGCGGGGCGGGGTGGACACGCCTCCTCCCACACCCCCCGCCACTTCCGGCTGGGCTCACCCCGCCCACTGCCGGATAATCTTGATTAGCATTAAAACAATACTCTAAAACTGCAAACTATTTATGTCGTTCTTACTGCAGTGCAAGGCACTGGGTGATGTTCTAAGTGCTTCAAGCTCAAATTTAACCCTCAAGAGACACCAAGCCTTGTATGGTAGAGACTATTCACATCTCCATGACATTTGTTAATTATCCAAAGCCACACCTGAAGCGGGTAGAGCTGGAAATGGAGCTGCCAGGTTGGCTCCAGCTGCCTCCAGGAAAAGACACACAACGTCACTAACATCTACTTGTAGTGGGCTGCACGGGGCTCAGGTTGGACCTGAATTTTCAAATAATAGATCGGGGAGGAGCCCGGAATATGGGAAGGAAGTGAAGCTCAGGATGGGGGTCAGAGGTTAGGGAATTCCCATGACACTGTCTTCAAAAGGAACAGCCTCTGGCCCATTTCAAGGGTAGGGTCCAAAGGTTTCATTCATTTGTCAAAGGGACGTGGACATCCAAAGACTGGCACGGGCCTGACAGTGACTGTGGAGCGGGGTTGGTGGCCATAGACTAAGCACTCCCCATGCTAGGCCTGGGGCCAAGACTTTACATCTATCAGCCGCTCACTCACTGGGAGGTCCAGTGGGCATCTCAGATTCACTCTATCCACAACTCATCTCGGTCCGTGGCCCCCTCATCCCTCCATGTCCAGGCTGGAAATTTCCAGTCCTGGAAATCTCTCTCTCTCGCACAGCCACAGCCAGTCCATCTCGACATCCTGTTGTCTCTAGACTTCAAAATAGAGCCATTCTCTCCCCAACCTCCTCAGCCCCTTGTCTTGCCCAGCCTTGTGTCCTCCTTGGTCTCCCTGTCCCTGCCCCTCCCCGCTAGTCTGTCCCCTGCATGCAACCTGTGAATGCCTGAGTCCGTCCCTCCTCAGCTCCTGGGGCAGCATGGCCCACTAGGCTACATGTGATCTGCCCCCTTACTTCATCTCCTCTCTCTCTACTTTCCTCTGGTCGTGTGTCCGCGCACCACACACACACACACACACACACACACACACACACACACACACAGAGTGACAAGTTTCACTTCCATTCCCATTCCCCAAGTGTCCCGTGCAGTCAGTTAAGCATCCAACTCTCAGTTTCAGCTCGGGTCCCATCTCAGGGTCATGGGATCAAGCCCTGCATCAGGCTCCGCGCTCAGTGCGGAGTTCTGCTTGCGTTTCTCTCTCTGCCCCTTCCCCCGGCTCATGCACTCTCTCTCTCTTTCTTTTAAATAAATAAATCTTAAAAACAAAATAAAATACACTTTGGGGGACTGTTCTACATCAGTATGTGGAGATCTTTTTTCCTTTTTTTTTTTTCTTTTTTTACAACTGCATAGTTTTCTGTTGCGTGGATGTACCATAATTTATTTAACCACTCCCTTATTATCAGATATTGAGGTTGTTTCCAACCTTTTGCTTTAACAGGGTGTTGCAGATTAGACTCTTAGAATGGATCTTTTGGGTCAAGAATAAGGATATTCACTTTGACCTTCTGGGGTTATCATAAGGAGGAGAATACTTCATACCACACCAAGGCTAGCAGGAAATACTTATTGGATGCTGAGTGAGATACTCCTCCCTGCTCTCCTCCTCCCCGCAAGGAGTTGAGGGCTATTACAACCCCTTCCTTTTTTTTTTTCTTTTACCATCCTGGGTCATACCAGGCCAGGAGGGAGGATAGCAGGGTCTGTCTGCTAGTGAGTGAGCAAAGAAGGGGGTGAGAACAAGGCACCTCGGTCAAGTCCCTCCTTTACCACTTATTAGCTCCTTGGGTTACTCTGAGCAGATGTTTGCACCTCTCTGAGCCTCAGTGTCTGCCTCTGTGCAAAAGGGATATTGCACAGGTAAGCAAGGGAAGAACCGAGGACCCACTGGAGTGAACAAAGCACGTGTGAAGGGGAGACATGTGAAAGAGCAACATGTGAAAGAAGGGCCCAGCTGGCCCACATGACTTCCTTTGTGCCGATTGGGAACAAAAAGGCCTTTTGTCGCAGATGCTTTGCTTTTCCCTGCAGAAAAATATTAGAAGGAACATGCAAGCCTGGGTGCAAGGTACACAACCGTGAAGGCAGCCCTTTCTGCAAACATGAATGGATGAAAGGAGTGAGTGGGTGGGTAGGTGGGTGAATGAACCAAAAGGAAGGAATTATGAAGGCACTAGTGGATTTCCAGGGGGGCACTTAGAACCAGCCCTGTTGAGACTAAATCCAATCCCCTCCCTCCCAGCACCGGTCCCGATACCCCGAGGTCCAATACTTGCATGCGGAGTCCCCGATGTGTGTTCTGGAAGCAGTGCCCGACCGCGCCCACCACCTGTGGGTTGGAGCAAGTGATGATGGTGGGCCCCGTGGCTTCAATCTTTCCCCTCGTCCCGCGTCCCCTCCCCTCCAGGATTGGACCGAACCTTGACCAACATGGAGGTCTTCATGAGGTGATGTCCACTAAGGCCCTGATCAAAGCAAGACCTTTTATCACTGAGCATAACCTGGGGTTGGAGGCAGAAAAGAAGGCGTCAACAGGACTGCCTGAGGCCCCAGGGACGGTTCTAACGGTGCCCTGCCCCAAGAGCTCCGCACCCACCTCGACAACCCCTCCCCGCTTTATCTCACCCAGAAAAGCACTGAGTTGCGATTAATGAGGACCTTCGGCTCCACCACCACCTGGATGCAGCCCGGGTCAGCCAGCACGACGCCCAGATCCACCATGCTGCGCAGCTCTACAGTGGTGAGCGCTACGAGCACAGAAAGGGGTTAGGACCTTAGGACCGCGTCCAGAACGCTGCCCCGCCCCCGACCCCGCCCCCGACCCCGCCCCCGGGCTCGCAGACAGCCCTCGCCCCGCCCCCAGCACTCCACTCTAGCGTCGCCCACAGACCGCGCTGCGGCTGGAAGTCGAACGAGTGCCCGCGGACCGTCACGAAGACAGAGAAGCCGTAGCTGGTGCCCTTGTCCAGGAAGATGCGCTCGGGCAGCTCGTGATCGGCCTTGAGGTCGTAGATCTTCTCGTAACTGGCCATGTCAATGTACACGTTACTCGCGCTCTGCAGGTTGCTAGCCAGATAGAAATAGTAATCCTGCGGGATGGGAGGCGGGGCAGAGTCAGACCCAGAGCGGGGACCGGCAGGGGTGTCCTGGCGCCACCGCTCCCCTGACCCCTACCCCTCTCCACGCACCTGGTCCGATTTCTTGTTCTTCCACCAGCGCCAGGTGGAGTCGTGCACGGGGTCCGCGTAGGGCTGCGGGGACCGCCGGCACCGTGAGCTGGGGCAGGGGGAGGCTGGAGGGGGGTGCGGAGGCGGCCCCAGGCAAGGGGCGTGCCCAGCCCCCAACTGAAAGCCAGAGCTACCAGACCCTGGCCCGCCCCCGCGCCCCACTTCCAGCTCAACAGCCACCCTTCCAAAGCCATCTCTCCAAAGCCCTGCGCGTCCGCTCCCGCGGCCCCCCTTTAGCTTCACGCTCTCCCAGGCGGCTCCGCTCCGTTCCAGCCTCTCCGGGCGTTCTCCAGGTACTCGGGCCTTGCTTTCCAGGCCGCCTCGGTCCCAGATCAGACCCCGGCCCCGCCAGGCGCCCACCTTGTGGTACTTGGAGTGCAGAAAAAGCAGGTAGTAGACGAGGCCCTGGTAGACGGCGAGCGAGTTCTCGTCGTGGAAGCCCGAGGGCTCCAGCACGCGCGGGGGGTGCGCCCGGTAGCGCTCCTGGCGCGTGTAGATCTGCGGGTTGGGCAGGTCGCGCAGGCGCAGAACGGTGAAGGGGCAGAAGTTGGTGAAGGAGAGCGTCAGATGGTTCCTGGGCCGCGGCAGTGGGGGGACAGGGAACCGGGATGGGGGGGACGGCGGCTGACTCTTCCGTGCCTAGCGCACCGCGGACCTCCCCCCACCCACCAGGCCTTCCTCCTCCCATCTCTGCGCTGCTGACTCTCCAAATCTAGTCTAGCCCTGATCTTCCTCCTCAGCCTCAGCCCCTGGTGCCCCTGGAATATTCCTCCTGGACGTCCCCGGGTCTCTCAGACCGGAGTTCTGGGCCTCATCCTAGACACCCAGCCCCCAAACCAACTTCTTACACCTTCTCCCAGCTGCCCCCCAGGCTCTTCCGCAGGTAACCAGAAGGATCATTAGTGAACGCCCTAACATCTGGCCATACAGTCCCTCTTCTTAGTTCCATCACGACTCCCCAGCACCCTCAAGATGAAGTCCAAGTTCTTCCCTAGGATTAGCAGGCTCACCCTGCCCACCCCGCCCCCAGCATTGCACCCTGCGCTCTACCTTCCTCTCAGTCTTGAACACCCAATCTCCTTCCCTCCTCAAGGCCTTTGCACATGTGGCTCCCCCTGGCTGGAACCCCTTCTCCATCTTTTCACCTGGCTAACTGTTCCTCCCCCTTCAGCTCACAGTGGCTCTCACACCTCCTCCTTGAAGCTCTCCCTGATTGCACCCAGTCAACATCCGGCCCCGACTACCGCGGCAGCCTGGGATCTTACCCCTGCCGCTCCAAGACATAGTGATTGCCCAGCTGCTGGTACATCAGGAGCTGCTCCACGGGCACAAGCCTCTTGACGAGCCGGCCCTGGTGGCCATTCATGAGGTACACCAGCTGCAGGGGGCGGCGGGCCCAGGTGAGCTGCACTCGGCCAGGCACCCTGCAGCTTACCCTGCAGCTCTGGGTGACCCTCCCAACCCCCCACCCCGGCCGCTCGCCCCCGGCACCTGGTACAATTGGTAGTCTTCGTAGAAGAGGGTAAGCATGGTCTCACTGGAGGTGTAGAGAGAGGACTGCTGCATCACCTGCAGGCTGACGTGCACCTCCCAGGCTTTGGATGGGAATAGCTTGTACATCCGGTAGCTGCCCTCCAAGAGGTACCAGATCTGGGGGTGTGATGGCTGGGTGTGTGTGTGAGGTCCACAGGGACCTCTGACCCCACCTCTCCCTCTGCCCAGTGTGACGGCCCCGTTGAGGGTGAGGCTTGAGGGTGAGGCTGAAAAGCTCGCTTCCAGCCAGCGCCAGGCAAGCTCACACGCCTCTCTGCGACACCAGCTCTCCTCCCCAGAGCCCCACCGCCTCTGCTTCCAGCCCCGACTCGCCGCGATAAATGTTTTCCACGTTCCAGTCCGCTTGAGTGGCTATTACTTGAGATTGAAGCATCCCTAATAGGTACACCCCTCCAGGGTTCCCAGGGGCGAGCCCTATCTTCTCCTCACTCCTTGGACCCTCCGGGGTTCTCACCCTCCCCTTGGCCTCAGTTTCCCATCTCTGCACTGAGGCCCACCCCACCACACATTTCATTCTAGTCCTCAGCCCCTTCTGAGATTCAGCCTGGAGGATCCCGCACAACCCCTCCTCCATGTGGCCTCCTCTATGAAGCCCTCCCTCACACACACACACACACTGAACTGGAAATTCAGCGGCACCCCACTTCTGAACTTCCACCGATACTGTCTTCCTACCTGCAGCCCTGACTACTCTGAACTGTCATTGGACTGGGACCCTGTAAGGACAAGGTCCAGGGCTGACTCAAGTCACCACTGTACCCCCAGCGCTGGGTCAGGTACACAGCAAGTGCTCAATGTTGTGAAGTAAACCACATGCTGGAATGAAAGAGGGCCCCCTCTGGAAATTAGACCATGACTGGGTCTCTGGGGGGAAAAATGACTTCCTCTTTGAGTTGCAGGGTTCTCAGCTATAAATGGAGCTTTCGCTGCCCTTCTCTAGGATCCCTGAGGGCGTTTCCTTCCCTGAAGTCCTTTACCCTGACAGGAGGCGAGGGGAGACCGCTGGGGTTTGGGGAGAGGAGCAGGGCAGCCCACCTCCTCCGTCTCTGTGACAATAGCCGTTTCTCCGTGGAACGAGTTGACTAGGTACTTAATGGACTGATCCTTGGGGAAATCCGCCAGGTAGATGAAGTTTTCATTGTTGTAGCTGCAAGGGCAGAGATGGGAGCCAGGGATGCCCAGGTGAGGCTCCTGCAGGGTATCAGCTTTCCCCAGTTCTGGGCCTAACAGGACCCAAGACCCATTTACTCCGCTCTCTGCTAGCCTGGTGAGCACATAGCAGGAAGCCTGGGTGACATGCCCACCTGTAGACAGGAGCATTTGGCCAGCCCAGTGCTTTGCCAGCAGCCCATGGAGCAGGCTCAGGGGCCCCTAAGTTCCTGAGGGGTGCAATGTCCTAACCTCTCCCCTGACAATGCCCTCTGCATAGGTTGGGTCCTTAACGCTGGATTTCATTTAAGGAAGGCCTCCCAGGGGCGCCTGGGTGGCTCAGTCGTTAAGCATCTGCCTTTGGCTCAGGTCATGGTCCCAGGGTCCTGGGATTGAGCCCCGCATCAGGCTCCCTGCTCAGTGGGAAGCCTGCTTCTCCCTCTCCCACTCCCCCTGCTTGTGTTCTCTCTCTCCGTGTGTCTCTCTGTCAAATAAATAAAAATCTAAAATAAATGAATGAATGAATGAATGAATGAATGAATGAATGAATGAATAAATAAATAAATAAATAAATAAAAAGGCCTCCCAGAGCTTTAAAATGTCAGCTTCCGGGGGCACCTGGGTGGCTCAGTGGGTTAAAGCCTCTGCCTTCAGCTCGGGTCATGATCCCAGCGTCCTGGGATAGAGCCCTGCATTGGGCTCTCTGCTCAACAGGGAGCCTGCTTCCCCCTCTCTCTCTGCCTGCCTCTCTGCCTACTTGTGATCTCTCTCTCTCTCTCTCCATCAAATAAATAAATTTTTAAAATATTTAATAAATAAATAAATAAAATAAAATGTCAGCTTCCAATAAATGAATGAATGACGACATAAACAAATAAATAAAATGTCAGCTTCCCTATCCCAGCCATGATCGCCGTGGCCCGTGTTTTCGCATCACAATTCTGATAACTTCTGGACATGTGCAAGCTCTGCAAATCTGGTGACTTCAGAAAGGGCCCCCACCCTGAGGGGCCCGGGAAAGGCAGGATGGGCCCCACCCCATACCTCTGCAGGAGGAAGTTGCCCCAGATGAACAGCAAGTTGTTATACGGGTTGTAGAACATGCCCTTGGGTACCATCGAGAAGTTGGTGTAAGACTCTGTCCCTAGGATCATCAGAAACTCCAGGCCTCGAGCTATCCGGAAGAGAGGCAGAGTGGACGCAGCAGTGAGGGAAGGGTTCTCTGGGCCCCTCCTGGCCCTCATCCACTTTCCAGGCCCCCTCTGCCTTCCCTTCCTACCATCAGGGATGAATTCCGGGATGGTGTAGAGGATGACGAGGTTATCACTGACTACAGCCAGGGAGAACACAGTAAAATCTTCTGAAGCTCTGAGCTTTCAAAACCTGAAACTGGGCAAGTCACCAGCTTCCCAAGCCCTCCAAAAAAATTTTCCCTCCAATGGCTTCTCATTTAGCCCTTAGGGTTTCTTTATGTGAATATGTTAGGGCACAGGACTTGCCTCCTCTGACTTCTTGGCTGGCGAGTACAGTGCACAGCCTGTACAACTGTACAGGCCAGCCCTATTCTCTTCAGGCAAAATAAAATACAATAAAATCTCCTTATTGTGAGCCACAAGACCCTTCCAGATTTGGCTTCTGCTCACCTCTCCCATCTCCCTCCCTCCCTCCCCATTCCCCCTCTGTTCCAGTCATATTTTTTTTCTGTTTCTCCATCCCACCAAGCCCATTGTCCACCACTACCCCTTACCCAGGAGTGGTATGAACAATATTTCCCTCCCCCTGTCTACTGAGCACAGATCCTTCAGACAGGCACGAAGTTCATAATCTGGGCTCTTGCCCCTTCCCACTCAGCCCCCCACAGCATCCCAATTACCCAAGTCGTAGCTGACCACCTGGAAATACTTCCTGGTGGTGGGGTCTTGGATCTCCACCAGCATCAGTAGAATGTAGTCACCAGCAATGAATACAGACCAGGTTATGGAGCAGTTGACAACTGGACAGGAAGGGGGAGGTCCGGAGCAGCTCTGGACCCGCCCCTCTCCACTCTTCCCTGCTCTCCCACACTCTTGATCCCGCCTACCACAGACTCTTCTGGGAGCTAGGTACCTTGGATCCCTTCGCACACAGACCGCTGCTTGGGCAGCAACTGGAAGGACACACGACCATCTGCGGAGTAGGGCAGGTACACGCTCAGGCCCCTCCCAGTCTGCCCGGCACCCCCCCACACCAGGCCTCCAATCGACCAGGGTGTGGTACCCGTGCCTCCTGCCCCCCGAGTCATGGGACTTCAGGGGGCGAGTCTCACCCATGACCTGACAGTCACTCACACCTGGCCTACCACTGTGGGTCTGCCTCTGGTCACAGTAATTGGCTCAGGCCTGGGCACTGACCCAGAATGGGCCCATCAGAGTGTACCCTGGGTTCATGCTAGAGCTAATGGAAGAGGGGTGACTCAAACTGGTGGGAGATGTGAGGCCCTCAACTTCCTGGGCCATCTTCAACTCCCAGAAGAGTATCTACCTGAAAATTAAGGCAAATCTCACGGTTCATAATAATAAACCCTTTTAGAGCATTCACTGTGTCCCTAGCACTGTCCTAAGACCTTCTTCACCCAGGCCAACTTACTTAATCATTATATCAACCCAAAGAGGCAGGTATTAGTATTATCATAAACCCCATTTTGCAAATGAAGAAAATGAGACCAAAAAGAGACATTAAATCACCTGTCCAAAGCCACAGATGACCTGGGTTGGGTGTGTTCAAGTAATCTCTCTGCTATAATCACTATGCTATACGACCTTGCCAAGAGATAGACAGAGTCCTAATGATATACCCTGTGGGCCCCTGGATCCACCCATGCCTGAAGTGGGACTCTGGTCTTCTCATTTACCAAATGCACAAATATGCCTAAATGACTTTTTGAATTAGGCTTCTACCCTTTGAAACCAAGCACATCACGAAAGATATACAACACGCTGAAGGCCTACTCCTATAAATCCCCACTCACAGGGACAACCTCTAGCCTGGGGCCCCTCCTGAAGGCACCTGGTGAGGGATGAGGGCCAGAGGTTGGAATTCTTGGAGGCACAAGGGTATGGAGGGGTCTCTTGGACTGCCAGAGGCCCCCATCCTTACCCGTGATGGTCCCAAAGTGGACATAGCCTTCCCGCTTGCCAGTGTTGAGGGCCATGATGTACTCTGAGCCATTGCTATGGAAATGCACGGGGCACAGACTCTTGATGCACTCGTTGGCCAGGACACGAACCCAGCTCCCTGTGGGGGCCGGCACGGAACCTCAGACCCAGGTCTACAGACCTGGGACCTGACCCCCATCCACATTTCCACAGCCTTGATGGCTATTCAATACGAGGGGCCCCTGGCACAGGGCCCAGCCGCCTTGGGGTTAATCTCCCTTACTCATATTCTGTCATAACCCCCAGCCTTGTATTCCCCTGGCCAGAGCAGTGGGTTCGACTGGGCATGTGACCAAGCTGCACCCATCAGAGACCGTCCCAGTCCACAGCTACTAATGAAGAGATGCTCTTCCCTGGGGCCCTCGAGAGGATAAAAGTCCCTAGATGCTATGTGGAGGCGGGGAATCACCCTGACTGCCAGGAGGAGGGGCCTGTCTAAGCTCCAGTGAGCCCCTAGATCCAACTGTACCTGAAACCAAATGCTCCTGGGTTTTTCATCTATCTAAGCCCATAAACACCCATTTCTTGAATTTAAGTCCATTTTAATTCGGTTCCTCCTACTGGCAAATGTCCTAAGTAAGAAAGGGACAAAACTGAAGCTGTTGGGAACAAGCCCTAATGAAATATAGGCTATAATACAAGTTTCTGGGACCCTATAAAATGACATCTCTCGTTTATAGAACAGGGGGTGGGGGAAGCTGAGGACCGGGAGGGTTTGAGTATCATTTAAAAGATAAGGTTGAGGGGCGCCTGGGTGGCTCAGTCGTTAAGCGGCTGCCTTCGGCCTAGGTCAGATCCCAGGGGCCTGGGATCGAGCCCCGCATCGGGCTCTCTGCTCAGCAGGAAGCCTGCTTCTCCCGCTACCATTCCCTCTGCTTGTGTTCCCTCTCTTGCTGTGTTTCTCTCTGTCGAATAAATAAAAATCTTAAAAAAAAAAAAAAGATAAGGTTGAATCAAAAGTATGTTTTCCTCTGCAATCGGTCTCCTTTGTGGCTTTTCCTCTCCAACTGCTCATCCCACTTTCTCCCTGTCTGCCTTTCTCTCACTCTCCATGCCTCTGTCCCACCCTCCAAATTTCTCCTTTGTTATGCATGTCTCTTGGAAGGTCTTCCTTTTTCTGACGTTGGGGGTGTGTGTGTGTGTGTGTGCACGCGCGCGCACGCATGTGCACACATGCCTTTCTGTCTCTCTCTGTGCTCCCTCCCTTCCCTCTCATACCTCCCTCTCCCCTCTGCTGGTTCATAGGTCCAGAAGAAAGCCTTCCCCCAGCATATAGAGGGTAGGGGAAGGCCATGCAGGGTGGGTGGTGATGATCAAGGACCTCGGAAAGTCCTTCCAACACCCACCTCCCCACCTATGGAAAAGCCAGTGGGCAGGTTCACCGAAGTGCCCTCCCTGGGGCTCCCACAGGCAGGACCCAGTCCCTGCGATGCCAGGGCCCCTCACCACTGCCATGGTTGCTCTCGTGGAGGGTGAGATAGGTGCCTGTAAAGTAGTAGACCAGCTGGTTCTGCCGAATGAAGAGAATGCTCTCGGTGGCAATGGCGTCGTAGATGGTAGCCGTAAAAATGGCCTGAGGGCAGTAGAAGGAGCCTACCCAGCAACTGTCAATGTTCAACTGCAGGGGAGCAGAGTCAGTGGGGAGCGGGTTCACCAAGGCCCCCATGTCCTGCCTTGCCGGGAGGCACCCCCAGGGCACCCTCCCCGCTCACTGTGAAGTAGGACCTTGTGGCCACACTTCCCCAACATGGGCCTGGGAAGCAGGTGACCCGAGCCAGAGGCAGTTGGGACTT